>OY856410.1:337928882-338646382 GCA_963693085.1 Alisma plantago-aquatica
ATATATATATATATATATATATATATATATATATATATATATATATATATATATATATATATATATATATATATATATATATATATATATATATATATATATATATATATATATATATGGCTATTTTTTTAATACCCACGCGGGTAGCCTGAATTTCGCTACCCGTCAGCTAAAAAAGTAACTATTATGACCAGAAAAGTAATTCTTCTATAAAAAAAAGTAACTATGTTGATCAAAAAGTAACTATACGACTAAAAAAGTAATCCCGTACAAAATACACAACAGATTTATATGTAATGATATTTTTAAATCTGCTGTTATAAACGTAACTATCTATGCATGACACTCAACAGTTTGCAATGTAAAGTAACCCTCTACATGTCAAAAGTAACCTACTTAAAAAAAGTAATCGAAATGGGGGGCGAGTAGTTACCCTCGTGGGTATTAAATATGGGCCCTATATATATATATATATATATATATATATAAATATATGAGTCATGCTAGAATACACTCGAGTGTACAGATCACACGAATACACTCAAGTGTGTTTGCATATCAAGACTATTTTTTGCAAAATAAAAAAATGATCTTCACCGTCATACTATAACTAAGCTACATACAAATTTTGAACCCATTTTAATGAGTATAAGTCACTCATCTAAGGGCAAAAAATCGACACATAAAACTAATTTGAAATGCATAATTTTTGCGGTCTTTATAACATGACCTATAAATGTCCAAATGTGCTCAAATTTTGCATATGAGGTATTCACAACATGTTTACGAAGATCAATAGATTAGATTTTTGAAAAAGATATTGCATCATGAAGACTACTTGAGTATATTCTAATTTGAATAGGGCTCATTTTTAATACCCGCACGGGTAGCTACCCGCCCACCCTTCCAATCACTTTTTTTTCATTTTTTTTCACAATTGTAGAGGAGAATTTAATCTAGCTCCCCAAAAAATTTCATCCAAAAATAATATAATTTGCCCCACCAAAATCAAAAAACACGTCCATATATTTACTGACTGTATATTTTCTGTGCAGTTATATTTTTGATCTCAGAGTTACTTTTGTGTACCATATAGTTACTCTTTTGATCTTAGAGTTACCTTTGTATACCATATATTTACACTTTTGGATGTGCGGGTAGTAAAAAATCAGGCTAACCACACGAGTAACGAATAAATCCCCATAATATATATATATATATATATATATATATATATATATATATATATATATATATATATATATATATATATATATATATATATATATATATATATATATATATATATATATATATAAGGGCACATATATTCCACTCAGTACTTATAGGTTGAGATCCTTTGGTGTCCCAACTCTACTTGAAATAACCTTAGTCTCGTGTTGTTTGCATGCACTGGTTATATTTGTGATATTGTTTTAAGGCATTAAATCTCTTACTGTTATCTTCATTAAATATATTTTTCTCTTAATATCTACTCAGATAGTACTTGTTCTTTTCTTTGGAAAGCCTTGTTATATTTGATGTATTTTCTCCTAATGTCTCAATCCCCAATTAATATGCACATATGGACTGTTATGTTGACAACTTTCATTATGTCTTCTCTTGTGGGGTATGCTTCTGACCCCTAATTGAAGGATATGGAGGACCTGAGATGTAGATGAGGACCTGGCTTAAGAAGCTGATCCTTGGGAGGTAGATTTCAGATACTTTAGATATCCCTTTACTTTGATCCTGAAATCGTACTTTCATGTAAGCCCCTTAATCAGAAAATCTTTTTTAATCTTGGTAAATTGAATATAGCCATGATTTATTTTTCTGCTTCTATACTTTGGTTATCTTATATACCATTCTTTGAGAAAAGAGATAAATATACATATTTCATCATACCTTTTTAGTGTGTTTGGATTAGATGTAATTATTCCTCAAACTAAATGAGGAGTGGATCCCCTCTCGGGTCCCACTCCTTAGAAGATTGTATTAGAGCCATGGTAATTAGATTCTGATTGTTCAAATTTTGTCTCCCTAAGGTCACCTATCTTATCCCATAAGATTCTTATAGAGACTTTACCTTTTGTGAAAATTCTTTATGATATATTTAGCCTAGTAGAGTTGATAAATGAAGTATATTGAAATTGATGATGTACATATGAGGATCTTAAGTTGTTAACCCTTATGTGATGAGTCTCTAGTAACTCATACCCTACAAAGTAGGTTAGTTATGGAATGCATATTTGGATGTGTTAAGGTTTGACATGATGATCAAATTGTGAGGATTTTGAAGAAGTAGGATAAGGAAATCTTAAATGGAAAATTGTCACTTGGTTTTCACTTTGATTTTGGGCCCTATTTGGAGTTTTATATCATAAAGTTTCACCTTAAAATTATTTTCATTATGGTACTATATGTATAAAAGAAAATTTTATTTGGATTTCATCGATGTTTTCATTAATTAAGTCACAATGAAGAGATGTGTGAAGTCTTGATAGAAAAAACTAGAATTTGTAAGAATAGAAATTTCAACCCTAGTTTTGTCTACGAAGTGGTGACTAGAAATATGTGGCATTATTTAAAGGCTTAGTTTACCTACCACTTTGTACCCTATGGCTTCTGTGATGCTCTTTCAAACCTATAGGGTTGTCAGGTTAGTAGCACAAGGACCTAAAATTTCAACCATAGGTGAATATGAGGTGTTAGTGGGATGCATGACCTATATACAATGTAAACACCCAAAGTATTCCAAACTAAACATGTATATGTAACCCTAATACCTTGAAGTTATTTATCTTGGCTTATTAGGTTAAACCTTTTAAGTGGTGGAGAGTATTGGTAGATAATAAATTGATTATGCGATTTTGAGGATGAAATCCTTTCAAGGGGTGGAGAGTTGTAACATATTGAAACCTACAATCTTACCCTATTCTATGATTAGAGGGATTAGGAGGATTGTATGTTTGGTTCCTTCGATTTGACCAAATAGGGATAAAGTTATAGATTAATGAATATTACAAATACATATAACATGAATAAATCAATGGTAACTCATTACATATATAGGCTTGAAAACAAATATAACACAAAGTGTCATAAGGTTCTATAATCAACATCACATGTTTAATTATGTGCTAACATGAAAGTAAACTTCATAAATATGTCATCTATGTTTCCTTTACTGACTAATATACACATAATGGATAAAATATGTTCAACAAGAAGTATAATATGCTTAATACACAAATTAGAATAATAATTGGTGTTTCCATATCCATAAATAAGAATAATTGTACCATTATCGAAATAAATATTGAATTAATGGACTTAATTTGTTAAATTAGAAAAATATGGAAATTCATCATAGTAATATAAGAAAATTCTTTTAGTAACATTGTCAAGATAATGAGACTATAAATAATAGATGGTAATAATATAATAATATAATATATATAATGATGAATAGCCTAAATTCTAATTTTATTTGAACTCATATAAGGAAACTTCAAAACCAAAATATAATGGTAAAAGTGTGTTCTTTGGTTACTAGTTACCCTGGGTGCAAAGTTTCACATTATTTAAACAATCCTAACTCTCCTAATTTCATTAAGAAAAGAAATATAAGATAAGGCCAATGATATTAAATGAATTATTGATTGATTTAAAAAGTGGAAAATAGTGAGAAAAGAAGATTTGTCCTTTCTTATTGGTTAGAGAAGTCAGCTGCTTATTAGTGAGAAAATTAACATAAGTTGAGAAACTTTTGTTATTTCCTAGATGAATTACAATAATATAAGTCCTAGTGAAAATTTGAGTGAAAAGAAATATAAGAATTTATGGGATCTGGAGTAATATGTAACAAAATAGAAACACTTACTTTCTAATTTATAAATGCATATTTACATAAAAGATGTTGCGATTCAGTAAAAACACACAATAATACTTACAAGCTATGTAGCAATATATATTAATGTTATACATATTAATGTTAAAAACATGAATAAATGTCTAATTAAATATTAATAGGTATCTCATACAAGTGGGTCAATTTATCTTACCTTTGACTAACAAATTGATTCACATAAACTAATATATTATATGTAGTAAATGTATGAAATTTATTCATCGTATAAGAATTCCAATAAAATTCTCATTTATAAATATGATGATTGTATGTGGAATTTAATGACAATGTTCTAATAAATACAATATATGAATTTCACAAAAGTCAAATTGGGTATCTCTCTCTCTTATATATAAAAATAGCATGTCGGTATAACTATCCTCTCTAGCCTACCATAAAGGAAGTAGACTTCCATTACGAAGTTTACAATCCATTGAGAATATTTTGCAACATAAAACACATAATAATTAAATGAATACCAATTGAAAAATTATAATAATATTTTTTGAAAGCTTTTCTTAAAAAAAGTACCTCTTTCCACCCAAATTTCTCAAAAATGGAAAATGATCAATTTCTTAATCTCATCATCATAATTTTGATTCAAGACAAATTTAATAAAAATGCTATATTACAGATAACATGAATATCTTTGCATGCTTCCTCTTATAAACTATTGATATAATCAAATTCATGAAATACAATTTTAAAATAGTTTTGAAATGATTAGAAATGAAAATTAGAATATATGGTTACATTAATTAAATAGATACCATTTTCTTAGAAGAAAATTGCATTGCACATACTTAATGGAAGATTAGCATGAAAATATGTATTTGAAGAAATATAAAAAGGATATACTCCCCTTGTGAGTAGATAATTTCTAAGGGATCATAAAAACCAAATTTTTAAATGGAATATACATTATGATAATATTTATTTAAACAATACCACAACATCTTCATATATTAAATATTCCGTTATATAATCTAAAAACAAGAGATAATGTTGAACTTGGATTGTCATGCACTAGTTAGTCTATTTATGATATCTCATGTCAATTGGATAATTATAAGTTGTAATAAATAAATTATAAATAAATTAGCATGATAATGTGAAAAGGACAAAAATAAATTAAGTGACTCATTAAGCAATTTAGAAATAGGAAGCATATGTTAAATATGTATTATACACATCATAATTAGACTACATGTCAAACTGACTTTGTTTAGTTAATGTTTGTTTTCTTTAATAAAATATAATACAAAGGATAAAAATACTAGTATACAAGGAAATATTGCTTCTTTAGTTAGGTTGGATTTTCCTAAAGATATCCTATCACATTATATTTTATATTCACAAAAGGAAACCAGTCAGTCAACAACCCCTGACTCTCATTCATAGTTCTATAATATCCCTCACCTCCCTTCTCTATTCGCAACCCTATTTATTCAGGTGCTATGCAGAAGGTTGCTTACACTTTCCTCTTCTCTTCTCTTCTCTATTCTTTATTCTTCCTCTCCAAAATGACCATGAAGTAATTCCACCTACCTCCATGATACACTCTTCACCATCAAAACATCATGTTTATAGTGCACAAACCCTACTCTACTAGATATGACATTTATCCTTGGTACATCTCCTCGTGTCAATGGAGTATTCATAGAACTCCATGACAATCATGGTTACTTGTTTGTAAGAAGATACAACCACCAAAACCATTGACCTATAACTTAAAGAGTTTGGACACTGAAGACCTCCTAGATTCATGGACATTACAAAATTGAACCAAAGCCTCTACCTTCCTTGATCCCTTTGACCTCCATTGATGTTTTTAAGCCAACTACTGATCTACAGTCATGCCTTCTTCTTCAAAAATGATCAAGAATACAAAGATTTTACTTCATGTGAGTAGTCACTGGTTAACCTTATTTGTGACTAGAGAAGACTACAAGTCTATTTGGCTAAGGATAGTTTCAACTTGACTTATTAAAGATCAGATTGTTTCATCTCCAAGGAAATAGGTCAGAATTCCCTATCATAGTTTGAATTCACTATGAGTTTAGTTCAATAGATAACAAAAAATAAGAATGAAATATTGAGATCCTGATTCATATAATGTATAATGAATATAGGTTTTGATTTGAACCTTATGCTGATTTTGTGGTGGATTGGATATTTAGGATTTCAACTTAGGTATCTTGCATCCTTATTCATCATATTGAGAAATTACCGATGAAAACCGTGATTTCTCTCACTCCCCAAGTATATGTTGTCTTCTTAATATTTTCTCTAGTTCTCATCCTAAACCTCAATTTCAAGTTTGAATGATTTTTGTTGCACATTTAGTCCACCTAGTATACATGTATCACAAAGATGATGCTCAATTTGATTTAAAACCAATTTGCTTTCACGTAACACATCATCATCTCTTTGCTTAAATTTTGAACACATCCTTGTGCACTTTTTTTCTCTATTCTTGTTCTCATGTTGAATATCTCTCTCTTATGTTTCCAACACATGTTTTCTTGGCCAAATCAGAGCTATAATGTGAAAGTTATGCTCAATTGAAAATCTTATGGATTAAAACATTATTTTTGGCTCTGTAATTCGTTTTGCACTTAAATGGGACAAAGTTAGGTCATACGGCCCATTTCCCCTTGTTTCTTTGACCCATTGATCCGTGCCCTCTTTGATTGACCAATCACAACACACTAATGATGAAAATCCAAATTGTGGTTGTTGGATGATACTCCCTTAGATCAACCCTCGATCAGATAGTTGGGACATAATCCTCTACCTCCGTACACCAGGCTGACAGCCATGGTGCCAGGCCTTACCTACTCTCTTTTTCCTGCCTTTTTAGCATGAGTTACTGCCTCCCCTTTGCCTATAAATCTATTTCCCCAACTCATTGCCCCCCTTTTCTTTGTTTCCTTCAAATCCTAGCTCCTTTTTTCTCCCCTCCCCCATATTTCTATCTTTTAGGGGCGCCGCCTTGTCCCTCACTTGGGCGTTTTCCCTCTCGCTAACTCCATCGAAATTGATGGTCCAATATCAACCCATGGCAGTTCCTCAGAGGTGGACGACCACTCAGTAAAGAACCCGACCGCCATTGTACCCCATTTTCCCTTTTCTCCAATAAGGGCTCCACCACTTTCTGTTTTCACTTTCCTCCTCATCTCAAATTAGGGTTTCAAGAAGCTATAGAAATAAGGTATCTTACGTTAATCAATGTACACATAATGTTGACATAATAACATCGTTATGAAAAGAGAAGTATTATTTTGATATGGGTATTTTCTGTAGTAAGGGTAAACCACAATAAGACACAAATATGCATCGGAAATATCCAATCGTCCATAAAGGATTTGGATGGGTAATTCAATTTTGGTACCCCAAGTTAGATACACACAATTTCCCATGCATGTAAGTACATAGAGACTTAGCAAATGTGCATATATGTAGATATGCACATGAAACATAAGAAATAAATAATTACATAACAATGAACATAAGGCCCTCAACTCACATTTTGAGGCAGTGTCCCGACTGATGGGGGGGGGGGGGTCAACCCATGAATGGGAAATGACCAACGAGAGCGGCATAAACCTAAACCCATGATGTCAAGTTGTGGCTAGAAAACCAAACCTCATCTTGGAAGCCAAGAAGGTACCCTAGGTTGGGACCTCCCTCCATGAAGGATGAGATGAGCCTCTTTGTGTTAGATTTTGAAAATATCAAGTAACAATGGATGTCCTAAAAGGACATAAACCTAGAGAGATATAATTAGCTGGGCTGGTATCAGAACATGGCAAGGAATTACTTACTCCTACCAAGTTATAATAAGTTGTCATTCATGATTGGAAAATAGCTACAACCTATATTAATTGTGAAAACCTTAGTGGGAGAAATCTCAAGGTAAATATGTGATGGAAAGTGAAGTACATTTAATAAATGTAATGATCATACATCTAAGGTATATAAGCCCTAATACCACTAAATCTATAAAATAAGGGTGTGCATTTAGATTAATGCCCTAGATGCTAAGTATAAAAGAATGAAATCTTTGATTAGAGAAATCTCGAGTAAACTGTGTAATAAAGCTTAACAATTGAAAGAAATCATATGACATGCATTTAAGTTATAGACTCTCCATGAGAAGAATGAGTCATGGGATACAACATTATAATGATAATAGAGACTCTTTTCTTGGAACAAGTTGTAACTAAAAGAATAAGTGAAATAAAGTTATACCATCAGAATAAAACCTAGGTATAGTAGATCCCTAAGTCAACCCTAGGGTCAAGAAGGGATGATTAAAGGTAAGATAAGAGGTTAGGAGGTGATCATGTCCTAAGTACATAAGGCCCAAGGAGTAAGGAGAAAGCCATCCATGTGTACACAAGGGTCATGGTGTTAGGATAATGACCACCTCCATGAGTACATAAGGTCTAAGGGGTCAATGTGAAAGATAGTCCATAAGTGCATAAGACCCTTGGGGTTAAGAGAAGACCAATCCAAAGGTACCTATACCTGTTTAGATCTTAAGGGAATGGCCAAGGATAATGATGCAGGAGATGCATATACAAACACTATAAGAAGTTATGCAATGATAGTTGAATTAAAATCTTAATAGGAATTTTTTTCATAAACTCAATATATATGATAAAAGCATTTTCCCATTGGGTTTATGAAATTTAAGAAAATTTGTGGAATTAAAATATATCCAGGGTTTAGAGTCACTTTGAAGGATGACTCAACCAAAAATTTTGAATTATAAGATAATAAGTGGATACACCATCTCTTCACATTGAATGGGGTGAACTTTGTATTTGGGATGCAATTAAATGTTTATTTCATCTTATTCTTAGTAGGTGAGACTGAGTAGCCTCATGTGATGCATGAAATTGACATTTGAAGATGATTGCCATAAGTTTAAACTAATGACGCAATTTAAGTTCTTGAGGTGTTACTTGGTAACATTAGTTTTCACAAATATCTTTAGATAAAGAAAATTATATTCATATGCAAATTACTATCATAAAATCCTCTATTTTCCCCTTAGTTGCCAATACTGCATGTTGATTAAGTCACTTTTGAAAAATGTAGAGGATCCCACTCTAAACCATGAAGTTCTATGGGCAATAAATCGACTTCCAAGGTCTATCATTATTTAAGAAGAATATATCAATAAAAATATAGCAAATGAATCAATAAATCTCTGAGGATTCATTAATAGGATTGATAAACAACCTCTTGAGCTAAACAATACCCATCGACTTCCAGGTCAATTTTCTAAAAAACTCCAAACCTAGTCATATCCATCGACCTCTTTATGTCTATTCAACTCAACCAAGTAAAAAGTCCAATCAAGTGATCCAACTCTCTAGCTAGATAATACGCCATTCGAGTTGATGTTTCAAAAACTCCAATTGACCTTTAGGTCAATAGTTCACAAACCTATAGAATTGGGCCAAAATACCAAAGCTCAATCTCCTTCACTCATCGACCTCTCAAAGATTTTCTCGAGGTCGATGACCATTACATAGCTCAAGAAGCCTATTGAGCTATCATACTTGATAGTCAAAAGTTGAAATTATCAACGCCATGTGAACCAATATGAGGTCAACATGAGGCGGGGTCAAACCCTATAAAAGGGACCCAAAGGAAACATTTTCAAGGCATCTTGTTTTCTATGAAAAAGCTGAAGCGCTATTATAGAGAACCAAGACCAAGATCAGATCGATCAACCTCATGCGTTCTATTGACTTAGCAAGAGTGATCGACCTCTAATCCTGGCATCAACCACTTTCATCACCAATCCCATTTGACTTCACCTTGATAGAGTTTGCTAGTGAAGAAGCAGAAGCAATCAACCTCTCTAGGTCGATGGGTGAGATCGATTGACTTTCTCAAGGCTATCAACCTCTTAGATAGATTCAATGAAATAGTGAGTAGATCGATCACTCAACTCAATCTACTATATATAGACCTCTCTCCTTATTCTCTTGTTGTTTTCATTTGAGTACCATGACTTGTTCAAGTTGTAGTTTGTCTCTTTTCTTAAAACATGAGTGTCTAGACTCATTAACTTGTGTAGGGAGTAGCCATCAAACTCTCCAAACCATGTAAGCTTTGATTTTTCTATTTAAAATACATATATTATTACAGTTCTATTTCTATACCCCTATTTAATTGCATTGCTTGTTTGACTATCTACCTTCTTGTGATGCATGATCTGAATAAATTTGAGAGAACTAATTTTGGGAGATCTAGAGTTTGGATTAATGATGAGCCATGAGTGTGAGGAGTCACTATAGAAAAATTCAAATGTATGTCCTTGATATATTGGTTATTATCTTGAGAGAGAGATGCCTTTATATAGAAATCTACCCTGATCTTGAGAGAAGGAAGGTGTTGTATATTTTTTGTGGCTTCTTGCAAAATATGTTAAGAATATATATAAATAAGAAGATAATGTTTCACATTGTTGAGGTTGCTCGGATTTGTGAACCCCAATCCAAGTTCATGTATCATAATCACATTTATATTTGCGTTGTTGATATTTAATAATTTAAGTTTATTATTTTGAGTAATTCAGTTTGTTCCTTTAACTGAAACACTAATTTCAACCCTTTTTGTTCGAATAATATAAGACAAGTCTTTACATTCTTGCATCATTGTTTCTCCTTATCCGTGTGTGACATATTACTTCCGTAGACTCTATATTGAGTTGCAAACATCTCTTGAAGTCGAGTATAAATTTAGAGTCTGATACCTTCGACCGGGCAACTGTGTTCACACTTTTGACCCAAGTTTAAGAACAATAAGATTTTGGAATTGTCGAGGATGAGGCATTAAGCAATAACTAAGGACAGAGTACTTCCTGGATTTAGGCTATGCTATTAAGTTAAGAATTGATTGCACATGTCCTATACTTCTGTTGTACTATATCTTTTTTTTTTGGTTAAGCCAGGGGTCACTTTTATTCATCCCACACCCCTCTTGTGGGCACAATCATCCAAAAATTATAGCTCCTGCTTATAAAAAATGTAGGTCAAAATAATAAAAACCAGATACATCACATTTCAAACTCCTCTCATAACACCCTAACCAACAACACTCTGCAAAACGATGTAAGGGGCTCATTCAACCTGCAACCCCATTTCCCTAGTTCACGAGGTATCGAGTTGATGACCTTGTGAACCAAGGATCCATATATCATAGCAGAGTCAAGCTCCTCTCGCAACTCCCTAACGAACGGTGACGTCTTCCATGGTTCCTTCCCATTGTTCCATAAGATGTCATACACGTACGCCTCATCAATCTCAATACACAAAATGACCAATGCATGATCTCTCGCTATCTTCAACCCGATAGCACACACTTGCAAATAAGCAAGTATGTAATCCGTACTCCTGAGCCAAGCTCTGAATACAAGGCAGATATTAGCCCTGTGATTTCTAATAACTCCCGCCGCCCACCTTCTAGAAACTCCTTGGTTATCTCTATCTCTCCCGATCGTGAGGTTGAGCTTAAGATTCTTTTAGGTATATCTTGAAAGTTTTTGTTATGTTTCTGGTTACTGACCTTGATGTATTTGATTATTTTAGGTATTAGTGTGAGTCATTCATCTTCAAGATCCTTTCTCTTTTTCCACTAATCAATGAAGTGATGGTTTCTCAAGGTGGAGAAGAACAAGACCCGAAAGACGACCCATCCCTTCTGTCTTTGGCAACCACTCATGGCAATGAAAATAGACAACCTGTGATGAATCCCTAGATTCAGGCGCCAAATTTTGAAATAAAATCATAAAAATTATTCGACAAATAACCTTTGGAGGAAAAGTCAGTTGAAGAGAACACCTATCACCACATAGATTCTTTCAAGAACATCTGTGATACCCTAAAGATCAATATAGTCCCACAAGGAATTATTTACCTCAATGGTTTGCGGTTCTCTTTGAGAGATAAGGCTTTAGCATGGTATCAATGTTTGAAGCATGATGGGATAATTGGTTGGCAAACATTGACATACACCTTTCTCAACAAGTATCCCGATCAAGAAAACCATCCCTTATAGAAATAATTTTACTAGCTTCAGACAGATTCCTAGTGAGAGATTATATGAAGCTTTAGAAAGATATAGAAAATACCAGAGGGAGTGCCCACACCATAATTTTGAAGATGGGTAGCTAGTCACCACTTTCTTAATGGGCTCACCCCAAGTGAGAGCACCTCTCTTAAAGCTGCAAAAATGAGTGATTTAGGGGACACATTGTTAAGTGGTCCAAGTAAATAATCAATAATATGGAAGCTTTACAAGTTGGGTTGGATTATGAGTGGGGGTCAACTGTGAATATATTTGTTGTTTATACTACCTTAGAGACAAAAATGTTTGGTACCCTAAGTGCCAAGCTTGATAAAATGGCCACATATATTCAAAATCAAAAGGAGTCTAATACCAACGAAAGGCATGATAATGAGACTGTAACATACTCAATTCTGAGTAATAAATCTATGACGAGCTATAATCCTCAATCTCCATAATATTGATTTCATATACAAAGTTGTCCTTCATTTCAACTCTTATATATCTATTTGCAGGAATTGTCTTATACTATTTAGCCCCCAAGGAAGATTTCATATTTGCAATCTAGTCCCTCTTTCTAGAGTCACTTGTCATACTTGAAACCATTTAGTCCAATTTGGTGTTTATGTGCCTAATTACCTTCATTTTACATTGAACCCACTTAATTAATACTCTGAATTTGAATACCATTGACTTGGAATTAATGTAAAATATTGATGATAGTAAAGAAATTTTTATAATAATTTACTTATGTGGGTAATTAAGTTGAATATGCCATATTGGTGAATTATGGTTCTTGTATCTTTAACATGTAGTCATATAGGAACTAATCCCATGGTCAAAACTGCATAACATTTTGCCTATCCCTTTAAGAGTTATTAAATAATTAGTAAATAGGGTATTGACAATAGTTATTAACTTAATAAATATGATAACACCCTCCTTCACCTTCCTCATGCAAACCCTCATGTCCTTCCCACTGGAACACCATGACAGACTATAGTTACAGAATATAGCGACCCCCTTGTCCTCAGAATACATACATTCCCTAGAGTCATGTGAAAGACCATCATCATAGTGCCGCTCTGAAGCTGATTTCCCCAACGACTAAAGACCATAAACCTGCAGCCCCACCATCTTCTCTCTCTTCAAAAAATTGTTGCAGTTACCCTGGCACACTGTGGCACAATGTGTCTTCCTTCCTCCTCCGTTCTCACTAATTGCCATTGCATTGGACTCATGTCCTGATCCTTCAATTGAATGGTGACAAATCCCCTGACCTAGAAACCCCAGCCTGCCATTAAAGTTCTTGTGAGCCTGATTGTAACTTTTGATCAGGGTTTAGTAATCAATGATGAACCCCAAACAATGCCTTTCCCCATTACCAAGGCATATAATGAACCCTTGCTTCCCCCTCACCCTATATATCAAAATCTTGGTTCCTCTCGCTGTAAGAAAACCAATAATTGCCAATCACAACAATACCACACCTAACGACCTCTGTGACATGCAACATCATTGCAAAGTTATAGACCTAATCTCTCTAGTTCTCCATGATCCTAGATCCGCCCCCAACACCCAAGAACCTAAAAACACCAACAAAATGGAGGCATCACTATCCTGCTCCACCCCTACCCACAATGTGTACACTACTACCAATAGAGACCTGCATACATCACTAGAGGGTGTACAGACTTCACCTCTTCCTTGGTGAGGCCACTTTCGATTCATACCATCACCCAACAACTATTGGTGAGACCTAGATTGTAGAGCCCAACCTACAACCCTATTCAACTCTATCACACCACCTTTGTCGGTGCCCCTCATAATCATCACTGGTCATCCTAGATCCACCCTCCTTTTCCCATACCGTAATGAACCCTTCTTTGAGGATTTGAAGGTGGACATGGAAGGCCAACCCATCCTCGATAAACCTAGAATCTCTAACTCATCCAACTCATATGATTCCAATAGATACAAATCATATTACTACTTCTCAGGTAGCACCACAACGACATCCATTAATGCCCTACCATCCTTCCATGTGATTGTTATTTTCCTAGACAACATACACCACCACATACTCTTTGACACCTTGCTATAGATCCAACCAGTTGCACCTAGCCTAACCATACAATAAAGGGATGAATGGAGTCTCACAAACTTGATTTCTGGACAGAGATAAATCTTCACTAGTAGTAATTGGATTGTGATTTGTGAGTACTAACTATGTTTGAGATATCTTCTTCAGATAATAGAGCCACCACCAACAATTGACTTGAAGAGAATACCTCAAGGATTAGCAGAACATCACTGGGCAATAGGTTAGAGTTTCCTTGGTCACATTGTTTCAATTTTAATAACTTACCAGGAAAATAATATGAATGTTTAAAATAATATACTAAGAACCAAAAAAACATGATGGTTCAGATTAGTGCATTAGAAAACTGATCTCACTATACTAGCATATGTGTACCCTAGAATACTAGGACAAAATAATATCAAATAAATAAATTTGTGTATGTTTCATATGAATAACGATCCTAGATGCATATGTACATACATACATGTATATTGTAAGCTAGTAGGACATTTAATTCAAATACCCACTATATTTATATAAATCGATTCTCATTGTTAATAAGAAATACATATATTGATAATCATGGACATAACTTACTAATCAGTAGTCTAAAATCTAATGATCAATAAATTTATTCTAGTATATTATATTCTAACATGGTAATAAAATGAGAAATATGATAATTTACAATAACCTATGTACTAATTTAGCATTATTACAAATTCAAACCCTAATATTTTATGGGTCTACAAAATAAGCTCATCTAAGGTCTTGATTGGATTTATGTATATATATATATATATATATATATATATATATAAAGAAGGTTGCTCATATATGTATACACCTAGAAGAATTTTATTAACAAAAAATCACATACCTAGTTTGTGAGTGAGAAAATGTATGAAATTGCCCCATTGTAGTTCTTCTAGATTTTAATTGCATTCCAAATCATAACCAAGATTCGAGTAAATGTGTATAATTAGTATGCATAAAAAATGTATGAAAATACTCTATTATATGTAGTTCATCTAGATTCTACTTGTATTCAGGAACATAATCAAGATTTAAGTATATGATTAGTTTGTATTAAGGTATGTTTAAATTGAAGCCGAAATATCCCTAATAAGGTTATATTGGTAAAAAAACATATTTGATTCTAGATATTAATGGAATTATATACAATAGAGACAATAATATTGTAGGATCTAATTTATTAAAATTAGGATAAACCATTTGATTGTATAACACTAATTAGATTTATAACCTAGTTGGATATCTAGAAATGGTGTTGATGGTAAAATGTGAAACAATAATTCAAAATGGGAAACCTAATCCTAAGTAAGTCTCATTAAAAAAACTTGATTCCAAGACAAGAAACATCAAATAAATGTAATACACACTCTCTTGCTTGATTCAGGAGAAATTGGTATCATTTGGATACCTCAATTGGAAAATCTTGGTTTGAAACAAACATTAAATTCTCAATATACTTATTGAGATATTTTATTTACCTCTTGAATTACATATATCTTGTTTGGTGGTGATCCCTAAACTATTTTATAAGCCTTTCCTACCTTTGAAGATCACCACCCTGAAATTCATTATTTTTGGATTTCTTTAAATACTAAGACAAGCACTCAAATTGAATTCTTGGAGTTTTGACCCCTTAGACTTTGGTCCTTTTGGGCTTTTCCCCCTTTAGAGTTTTGGATCCTAGAGGTTGGGTACGTCCCTCCACCCTGTGTACATGTTGTAATGAATTAGTGGTCCCTTAGTATACTACTTGAAATAGTAGGCTACCATGTTGTTCTCTCATAGATGGTTCAATACATGGAATTGTAGTCATAGACAAAGAAATTATATGACAATGCTTAATACTAATACTTAAAATTGATCATTTTTTTTTGCAAACAATCTTAGATATTTTGATATCTTGCACATGCACAATCTTGCATAATTGATAGCTACAAAATATCTTGAAATTTGAATCTTAAATCTTGAACATCGAAATAAATTATACTTGTGATCCTTATTTTGTGAAACTACGTCCACAAAATACTCTCCTCCTAATATTTCTCCTATATTTTAATGATACTTTGTTCCTGATATTGTAAAGAGCTCAATAATTGGATTTCGTACCAATCTAGGTGACCCATATTTTCCCTTCACAGAGTTCATGTGTGGTGACATTCCCTCAGGGAGGTGATGGACTAGTTATACAAAGATGGAGTAGAAGTGACATGTAAGAGCTATCCTCTATTGAAGACCAGATAGGAATCAAATTCTTATTCTAAAATTTGTAATCTTGTGTAAAGCTTCCATGACTCCGATGTAAAAGCATGATTGTAATAAAAATGTGTTTATATTTTTAGATATTATTTGGTAAATATTTGATTGTAAAATTGGGTCTTTACAACATGGTATAAGAGTCATAAAAAATCAACATTCATGCATGTCTCATGGAAATTAGGATTAAAGAACTAGTACATCTAGAACTTAGTCAAGTAGTTTACAACCAACCCTAATGTTACTGACCCTATTAATATAAGATAGAAACACAAAGTTATGTGAAACTAGTCATCTAATGTACCACTTAATAACATCACCAAGTTAGTGGATTGAGCCGAGGTGTCTATGGAAGGATGTTTAGTGAAGGTTATGGCATAATTACTCCCGATCCACTTTGGTTGTGATGGGGTTTCCTCACTTTGCATACTGACCTGACCAAGGTTATTTCTACTACTTGGGGAAAATCATAAATCCTAGACAAAATCGTAAACCCAAATTAGAATGTTAGAAAAACAGAACATGTGATTAAAAATATTGAACTAACTAGTAGTTGAAGAGTGAATAGCCAGACTAAAAACCCTATATTTGAATTTGCCAATCCCCTTTGGTAGAAAACAATGTCCCTATTCCCTTCCATATGTGAATGTGCCCTAGTCACCCTTTAGATTCCATAGGAATCCGACTTGCATAATCAAGTCAAGAAGTCAATATGGTGATAGTTGATAAGAGGTTATTGTGACTTAGTTCTCACATTAATTTTGGCCATTTTTAGTTTTGCATCAAAATGTTTTTCCATCAAAAAAGATTATTTTCTTTATATTACTATATCTACAAGAAGAATGAATTTTAGGGATTTCATTGATGATTTCTTAGGATAAGTCACAATCACAAATCTATGAGAAATTTCTAGAGGAGATCCACATGTAACCCTTAAAACCTAGAGTTGGTTCATGGCAAGGGTTTAAAGAGAAAAAAACAGTACTTCAAAGTTGACTCTATTTAGATTTCTAGTTGAATCCTTTTAAGGAGTGGGGAGTAAGACTTGACTAAGACCATGGACATGCCTATTTAGAGGATGAAATCCTCTTTAAGGGGTGAAGAGTTGTAACATACTCAATTTTGAGTACTAAATCAATGATGAGTGATAAACCTCAATCTCCTTAATAATGATTTCATATACAAAGCCATCCTTCATTTCAACTCTTATTATCTATTTTAAGGAATCATCTTATACTATTTAGCCCTGAAGGAAGATTTCATATTTACAATCTATTCCCTCTTTCAAGTGTCACTTTTCATACTTGAAACCATTTAATCCACTTGGTGTTTATGTGCCTAATTATCTTGATTTTACCTCATACCCACTTAATACTCTCAATTTGAATACTATTGGCTTGGAATTAATTAATCAAAGTAAAGAAATCATACAAGAATTTATTTATGTGGGTAATTAAGTTTAATATGTCATATTAGTAAATTATGTTTCGTATATCTTTAACATTTTTTCAAATAAGAACTAATCATATATTCAAAACCGCATAACATTTTGCCAATCCATTTAAGAGTTATAAAAGAATTAGTAAATAGGGTATTGACAATAATTACTAACTTAATAAATATGATAACACCATACATCACCTTCCTCACTCAAACCCTAGCATCCTTCCCAGTGAAACTTCACGGTAGGCTACCATTACAGAAGAGGATTCCAATAAAAATATAAACAAGATTTGACTATGCTTCTAATTCAAAAAGTATAAACAATTATCATCTCTAATGGTTTAATTAATGAAAAACCCTTAGATTTGATGATAGTTGGATCTAATGATGTTCTTTGAATGTTTTGAGCAAATATTAACCTGTTATTTATAAAAGGACAAATTAGATCTAAAAAGATGATATTTATGCATAATGGCTTGATTTAGGGTTCCATGTACATGAATATGCATTAATGGGCCTAAAAACCCTACTTTTGGTAATTATGATTTTTAATGGTTTTAATTGTGCAATTCTATGAATAAAATAGAGATATGATGATACTAAGACAATTTGAGAATAAAGGATCCTTAATATGGATAATTTGAACAAATAGGGTTTTTATGAGTAGAAAAAGTATTTTAGGGTTTGTTGACCTAAAAAGGATAAAGTTTGAGAAATTGATCTAAGAAACCCTAATGAATCCTAATGAGACCTAGAAACCCTATAAAGGTGTCCCAAGTCAATAAGAAATTGTTTGGGGATATGTTTGTGACCATTAGACTTTATACATGTTTTCAGGATCAATGCTTGCTTGGTTGATTGATTGGCTTGCTTGATTGGACATCTAGTTGAATTAGGATATATTGCTTCTTTGAGATCTCTAAATCAGGAATGTGGTTACACTTATGGTTAAATTGCTTTAGTTTCTCAATGATTCCCGAAGCTTTATTGATTGCTTGAAATAATTGCTTGATTGTCATTTATTTCATGCAACTATAAAGTGACTATGAATATCACCATAATTATATGTGCATAACTAGCTCAGATCTTGGTCCTCCTCTGTAGCTATGATGTTGATGAGATAGATGACCTAGTACAAGGTCTATCCATGAGGTAGGATCATCAGGTTATCACAAGTCCATGTGTTGGTCTACCGTTAGGTAGGACCATATGACTCCATGACCCTATGTATTGATCTACCTGTAAGGTAGGATCATGGGGGTTAGTCGAGATCTACCATATGAGAGGTAGTATCCATGTCCACTGCAGGGACAACACAGAGGCTAGGGTATGTAAGGATTGATTAGTCATATTTAAAATGTAAAGTTTTCTTTTAAACCATAATTTCTTACAATATGTTGTTACAATTAAATGTAAGATTATTGTTCCCCCACATACCAGTATAATTCCTTATACTGACCGTCATTTTGTTTGTCAACATTTTAGGTTATCAAGAAAATGGATATTCCTTTAAAGTGAACATTGATGGAATAAAGCTTAATAGAAAATTGGAGGATTGTAGTTAAATAAGTTCTTTCTTGGGTAAAGACTTCCACCTCCTATATTTTGCAAGGTTTGAATAGAAAAAAATTATTCCAGTAAAAGTTTAGTTGTACTAGAATTTATTAATTATTTGCAAAACCACTGATCCTATTTTGGGATAACGCCTCTGACCTCTTGGTCTCTCTTAACATGGGGTTACCGGGAGGCAAGGTCAATATAGGATTGCTTGATTGGATTGGACTGTGATTATTTCTTGTGAAATCTCTAAATCAAGTATGTGGTTAATTATGAGTACACACTTTAGTTTCCCAAAATTTTCCCAAAGATTTATCGATTGCAATGGAAATAAACGGTTGGATGCTTTTATTTCTACAATCTTTAAAGTGAATATGACTATCACAATTTAAGTATATATATGTGACTGTCCTGAACCTACATACCATCTCTAGATGTATGATATGAGACCAAGCCCTGAAGGGAAGGTCTAAAGTGGTCAAGTCCCAAAGGGAAGACCACTAGGCACCTAGAGAGGTGACCCCATGTACCAAGCTCAAGATGGAGAAGGTAGCCTTAATGTCCCTTGCAATGACTAAACCCTAAGAGAGGGTATCCCAGAGTATGAGTAAAAGTGGTTGGGAAGTTACATTGAAAACATAATCTTGCATTGTTAACAACTACTTGATATGATTAGGTTGTTAAAGCTTATGTGCAATGTTTTTGTTTGTCTCCACATACCAATATATTCATTAATACTGATCGACATTTTGTTTGTCGGTGTTTTAGGAAATACCTGAAATTGGACAAATAGTAAAGCAGAACATGTTAAATATTAAAGTTTAATTATCAAGGAAGATTTAGTTAGATATAATTCTACTGCATGTAGAAGTCTCAATTTCCTATTTTTGAAGGTTTGTGAAAAGTAAATTTTTATTCCAGTTTTCAGTTTAGTCTTTGGTAGAATTTATTAATTATTTTTGATTATTTACAAAACTATTGGTCCTATTTTTGGGATAACACCTCTGAAATTCTTAGTCTTCCTTAATTTGGGGTTACCGGGAAGCGGGGTTGTTACAGTAATCTTATCATATTCCATGATTAGGAGGATTATGAGAATAGTGTGTTTGGTTCCTTAGATTTGACTAAACAAGGATAAAGTTATATCTTAATGAATATTATTAATACATATAACATGAATATCTCAATCGTAACTCATTACATATTTAGATTTGAAAACAAATATAACACATTAAGTGGCATAAGGTTCTATAATCAACATGACATGTTTAGTTATGTGCTAATATGAAAGTAAATTTATTAAATATGTAATATATGTTTCTTTTAGTAAATACTATACACATAATGGCTAAAATATGTTTAATAAGAAGTATAATATGATGAATACACAAATTAGAATAATGATGGGCATCTCCATACCCATAAATAAGAATAATGTACTATTAACTAAATAAAGAATGAATTAATGGACTTAATATATTAAATAAGCAAAATAAGGTGCATAATAATATAAGGAAACTCTTTCGGTAATATTATGAAGACAATTAGACTCTAATTTATAAATAATAATGGTAATAATATAATAATATAATACTTAATGATGAAGAGCCTAAATTCTAATTTTTTAGAGCTCATAACAGGAAACTTCAAAACCAAAATCGGACAGTAAAAATGTATTCCTTGGATATTAGTCACCATGGTTGCCAAGTTTCATATTATTTAAACAGTCCTAAGTATCCTAATTACATTCAAAAAATTAGATAAGTCCAACAATATTAAATGAATTATTGAATGACTTCAAAAGTGGAAACTAGTAAAAAAGGTAGTTTTTTCTTTTCTTATTTGTCATAGAAGTCTGTTTCTTATTATTGAAAAAACTAGCATAAGTTGAGAAACTTTTTGTTATTTTCTAGATGAATTATAATAATAGAAGTCCTAGTGAAAATTTGAATGAAAATAAATATAAGAATTAATGGGATTTGGAGTAACATGTAACAAAATAGGAAAACTTACTTTCTACTTTTAATGTATATTTACATACAATTATGACGTGATTGAGTGTACACACCCAATGATACTTACAATGCATGTAGAAATAGTAAATAAATATAATGATATATATATTAATGTTAAAAATATGCATAAATGTCTAATTAAATATTAATAGGTATTTCCTACAAGTGATACAATTTAACTTACCTTTGACTAACAAATTGCTTCAAAGAAACTAATGTTTTATGTGTAGTATGTGGTATGAAATTGTTTGTCATAAAAGAATTCTTATAAATTCTCATTTACAAATATGGTGATTGTATATGGAATGTAATGACATTGTTCCATTTAATACGATATATGAATTTCACAAAAGTCAAATTGGGCATCTCTCTCTCTCTGTTATATATAAAAATAACATGTAGGTAGAATTATCCTCTCTAGCCTGCCGTAGAGGAAGTAGACTCCCATTATGAAGTCTATAATCCATTGAAAATATTTTGCAACATAAAACATAACTAATAAAAAAATGAATACTATTTTAAAAATTATAAAAACATTGGCGCACTTTTCTTAAAAAACTTAACTCTTTCCTCCCAATTTCCTCAAAAATGAAAAAAATGTCTATTTGGTAATCTGATCATCATTATTTTGATTTAAGACAAATATAAAAAAATGCTATATTATAGATACCATGAATATATTCAGATGTTTCATAATAAAATTCATTATGTACATGTTTAGAATATATTTAGAAAGACCATAAATCAAAATTATAATCCATCCTTACATTAATTAAATAGATTCCTTTTTCTTAGAAGGAAACTGTATTACACATACTGAATGGAAATTTCACATACCGACTTTTATGCTGACAACTTCCATTTTCTCTTTTTCTGGGGTATGATTCTGAACCCTAGGTGAAGGATATGGAGGATATGACATGGAGATGTGGAACTGACTTAAGTAGATAATTCTTGGGAGGTAGATTTGAGATAGTTTAGATATCCCTATACTTAAATCCTAAAGTTGTAATTTCATGTAAGTCCCTTAGTGGGAGATTCTTTGTAATCACTACTACAAAATGGGGATACAAAGAAGGTTATTTTAGGCATTCTGCTTCAGTTCCAAACCGACGACCAAGTAGGCGATAGTCAAACTCAAACTTTTGTCATTGATTTAGCAAACTGACGACAATAATATGTTTCATTGATTCTTTGTTAGGACGAAACTGATGACGTAATGCACAACAAGCGATGAAATTTGTAGTCTTATTTGACGTTTGCTCAATGGTTGCAAGACATAACTGACATAATTTTTGGTCTTCTTTTACCTTTCCTCATTGGTGGTGTAATGACAAATTACTGATGCCAAATTTCCTGATTTCAATTTTATCAATGAATGAACAATGAACATTTTAGGTATAAACTGTCGATTTTTATGAAAAGACCGATGGTGAAATCGTATGTAGTCGGCTATGTCCAAATAAATGATGATAAATGCATTTGTTTTTTTATACAGTAGGTCTATAGACCCACTATCCACTCTGCTAGCCTCTCTGGAGACTACTGTTCTTTAGAACTAAATGTTTTATAGAACAACAAGCTCTCTCCAAGCATCGCGGCGTAACAACAGGCCAAAACACCTACAAGAAAAAGATTTTATACAAAGGAGGCACAAACATGCCACATTCTATCATTTTCTTCACTTCAAATTGCACACAAATCCATGAGCTCACAATTCAATTATTTCATTTCTCAGCTACATGTCAATTATATATATATATATATATATATATATATATATATATATATTCAAATAAACATCATTCTTTTCCTCATTCCTTCACATTCAAATTCACACACACATATACACTTAACATTTATTTCACATTCACAAAATATATATCAACATCAGCTGCCATCTCAGATTTCAACTCACAATTTATACATATCAACATTCACCTCGCACCCACAAAATACATATAAAAAATCTAACATCAAAGTTTGAACTACCAAAAAAGATCAATCAAACATCAAATTTTTGTTCAAGTCCACATTTCCGATGAAGCAGGCTGCCCATTGTTCACGTAGGTCATTCAACTACTCCAATGTATAAAACCTACAAAGAGAATGAGGCTTCTAATTAGATTTAATTTGTATTATCAAATGAGACTAATTTATTAAATTAAATAATAATATGATCCAAGACTTGAAACTTACATTCTCTATACATTTTATTTGTTCCACATGATTGACAATCATCTGCATATACAACAACACGTAATATGATCATGCCCAAAAATTGTCTTGTATAGGGTCCTGTAAATTTACAACTATTTAATAAATGTAATTACGCAGAGTTGGTCATATATTATGCAATTGGAATGAGAAGACTATACATCAACACTCCTCCAAGATATTGATTTCTTTTTCTTATTTTCCTTCCCTCTACCTATACAGAATGCTTTCACACCCTTGTAAGTAAAATTAACATATATGTTGCATTATTAAACCGTCATTATGATGCAAACATTGACAAATATGTTGGGCACTGAAAAACTGTACTTACGCATGAATTGCCAATTTCATTGGGTGTCCCTCATTTGGTGGTAGTTTTTCACCCGAAGGATCAAAGAGATACACAATCCATGTCTCAGGAACAATCATTGTGCTAGTTCTTATTTCTAAATAAAGAGGCAAATACTATAAAAATTAAATCTCACAAAAAATGTATTCAAAGGTTAGACATATAAACAACAACCCAAAAACTTATCTAATGCTGAAGGGAGCTAAGATCACATTTTTGGAAGCACTAAAATATTGCATCACATTAGTCGCATATTCTTTGACGCCACTCAGATCTCTAAGTATATTGCTAATCAATGATGGCATTAGAAATCTCACATTTTCTATTCTGAAGTCACGAGTTGCATAATACAAATGACAAAAATATATATAACTAATACTCAGTTTATATGTAGGAAACAATTAAACAAATTTTCACATATGACAGTGTATTCACACTCACTGTATTAAAAGTTCTATCAATTATGTGTTCAGCTAATCATATTCAGAAACATCTGTCAACATTATAACATTGTTCCCTATATACCTACTATGTCCTCCCCAAGGCTGATCACAATGGTATCTATTTGGTCTGTGGTGTCTAACCATCTTGTCAACATATGGAAACTAGGGCCTAAGGAGTCGAACAAATCCTATGGAATAAAATGAGGGGGTGGAGGCATCAGAACCTTAAGGGGATTCTTAGCTATTATACACTGAATGCATGTATTCTAATATTAACTTTCAATTAATTTTATATAAGTTTCAATATACATTTATAATTACTGAAGAAATATAATGAGTCGTTTGGGCCACATAGTAAAGCTGCCATCTACCTCCCCGACTGTGGTGGCATCTGTGCGCCACTATGGGAGATGTATGTCCCTCATTTCTAAAAAGATATGTATCATTATCACACGATAGCGATTAGTGAGAAGGGGAATACCATGAAATACATTGGCGATTACAGCCTCAACATCTACCATGACATTGTCTGCTAGAACATCGATGGCAAGACGACATTTTCTGGCCACCTACATTTTTTATAAAACTCAAAATTTAATTTGACAAGCATAACTATTGACTTGAAGTATTATTTTATCATAATGTAAATATAAATTGATTTGAATTGAATCTTACCATAGCTATGCCCTGTGGGTTTGAAGGACTACTCCCGATGCACTCGGTGGGCAAGTGATGAACATGTTCGGTGACTTTTGGAGAAGCTGATTTCTGTTTCACCTGAGAAGAAAAGTGTTTCTCCATGGATGTATTTACCAATCTATGCGTGTACTCCTGGCTCACTTTCCCTTTCTTTGGTTGTTTACACTTTTCCTGGGATGAGCCAAAAAAGATTTTATCCCATGCCTAACTCCTACTCCCCTAACACATCCTATGTGCTCTTTTAGCCTTATAGAAACCATCAACTCATTGTGTGTTCCCTAAGGGGTGAACTTGCCCTCCTTTGCTTAAGAAGCTAACTCAAACTAATTAACATCCTAAACTGACTATTCAACAAAACTTATCCAGTAAAAAAAGAACAAGGACATTATCACTAGACCAAGAAATTTACCAATTTTGAATCCACCTTCTGTGTTGCTTGGATGGGGATTTCTTCGGATTTATTTTTCCTCACATCTATCCACTCAATATAGTAAGGTAACCGTCCAGAAGAACTAGAAGAATCGGTAGTAGGAGTAGAAATAGAAGGCGCTTGCTCTTGCCCTTGCCCTTGCTCTTGTTGCAAATCTCTCATCTGTCGGTGTTTCCAATAACTACCTAAACACAACTGGTGGTTGTGCACATTGTTGTCATGCTTGTCGTTTTGAGCATCGTGAAGGGCCATTCTTACAAGTGATATTGTTAACTAACCATAAGAAATCATAAAATGTAATTAATTCAATACCTAGAATGCATCTTATTGTCTCTTCTGATCAAACTCCTTCCAATCTTCTTTACTAATGTAGTTCCATTTAAGCCAGGGTTCCTTCTTGTCTGCAAAGACACAATCTCTTGTGTGGATTGTTCACCAATCTCTATGTCGTCAGCCGACGAGCTGCATAATAGACTTGTGATGCAAATTTTTATGAAGCTCATACTGGCCCTAAAAAAGGTTCAACATTCCATACTATTTAGAAATGTTAAAAGAAATAGTAGGAAAAAGTCGATAAATATATAACTTCATTTATCTACCTCTAACTCCCTCCAGATGAGGTCTTTGTGGAGCATACTCGCTTGTCCCCAATCCTCAACAAGGAGAGGCACTTTGCTTCGAGCAAGGACCCTATAATAGAAGACAAACTCTTTAGTAAGTGGTGTGCCTGCTTCACTAAATTCAACTACACCCTTCCTCCCTTGCCTATTTGCATCATCTTTCATCATAGTTGTCGCTCTAACTCCCTTACCTTTTGGGTTATAAACACAGTGAACACCCTGGTCAGGATGCTCAACATCCTCATGCTCATGATCACTATACTCCTGGTCATATGTCAGCTATAAAATCAAAAGTAAACAAATGATAAAAGCCAGATCACATATAAAAAACCAATACTATAAAAGTCAGATCACATATAAAAAGTAAACACTATGAAAAGTCAACACATATGAAAAGTATACCTTAAAATAATATCCCTTCTGTGTGATCTTCACCTGTATAGCCATCAGTGTTAGATTTAACATTTAAACTTTGTAAACCAATAGAAAATGGACTAGAGTCATCATACTTGTCATAGTACTCTTCTTCACCAATAGCAGCTGAAATGAACTATCTTTTCCCATGAAGAATGACCAACCACTTTTGTTTTATAGGAACGTTGATATAGAATACCTATTTTTCCTATGATGCCATGATGAAGGGTTCATCCTTCTTGCCTATCCACTCAAAATACACTATTGTGAAACTGAGTTCGTCTACTACAACTCCTTTTTTGTTATCAACCCATTTACACCCAAATAATGGAGCTCTAAACTATGTGTAGTCAAGTTCCCATATGTCTTTAATGACACCATAATAATACATCTTTCCTTCACATGGACTCTTATCCTTGAGACTAGAAAAATACAATGAAGATGTATGAAGAATGAGCCCACTATTTTGGATGATACTTTTATCATCTTGACATTTTATGTAGTATGAAAATCCACTTATGTCAAACCCTTAGTAAGATGTAACATGGGTCTTTGGCTTATACATGAGTCATTTGATAGTTTCTATACCATAATTTGGTGTTTTAGATAGTTGATTGAATACTTTCTTTTCAAACCACCTAATAAATGTCCGATTATGCTCTCTAGCAAGCCACATTGAATTGGCTCAGGGATAACTTCTCTTCAGCTCATTGATGCGTTCAATGATATATATATTCAATTTATCAATGCCTTATAACATATACAAGTGTGCTTGTTCCTACTACTCACAACTGACATTTATCTGTCGTTATCCCAAATTACCTTTTTCAGAATAAACATCAGGGTTCTCAACATCAATATTAGTTTCTTTACAATAAAAAAGTCAATTTAGAAGTCCATAACCTCCCTAGAAACACAGCCCTCAATGATACTCCCTTCAGGGCGACAACAGTTCTGAATGTCACCTTTAAAAACACTCATGCACCACTCAAAAGGATACATCAAATGCAAGAAAACTAGACCAAACATTTTCACTTCCCTAGTCAACTGGTCAACTAGATGTACCATGATATCAAAGAATGAAGGGGGAAAATATTTCTCAAGTTGACACATGGTAATGACCACTTATCTTTGCAACTTATCTAGAATCTCAAAATGAATTACTTTTCTACATAGAGTGTTGAAGAATAAGCAAAGCCTAGTGATTGTGAACTATACATTCTTAGGAAGGATAGACTGAATATCCATAAGTAATATATGTTGCATTAGAGTTTGGCAATCATGAGATTTAATACCTATCAACTTTAGATCCTTCATTGATATCAATGTACACATATTAGATGAGTATCCCTATGGTACCTTAATATTACGCAAGCACTCATAAAAAGTTCTCTTCTCATTTGTAGTCAAGGCTACCTTTGACAACTACTTTTGTTAATGTTTTCCTTATACTCATTTCATATAGATCCATTCTAGATTTGACGCCATCAATATTCTTACTCGATATATTCAATAGAGTGCCAATAATGCTATCACAAATATTTTTCTCAATATGCATGACAAAGATACAATATCAACCTATCAAAGAACTCCAATAAGAAAGATCCCAGAATATCAAACTCTTTTTGAATAAAGACTTTTCACCCGTGGGAGTAGTACACAGTCTCTTACCAAAATAATTTATAATGTTGTTTACTCTTGCATAAACATCCTCCCCTAACATAGGCTGAGGGACACTCCATTCGTCAATTGAGCCATTGAACTTTTGTGCAACTTTTGGTAAGGATTAACCCTTGGTAGAAACCTTCGATGACCAAGATATACAATCTTACCACCATGTTTCATCCTGATAGAATCTATATTTCCTCACATAAAGACATGCCTTGGATCCTTTGACACTGTACCCAGACAATTTCCCATAAGCATGAAAGTCATTAATAGTGCAAAATAGCATATCACATAATTTAAACATCTCTCGGTGAAAAGCATCATAAATCATCACACCTTCTCCCCATAGTTTCTTTAGGTCATCAATCAGAGGTTCAAGGTAAACATCAATATCATTTCTAGGTTGTTTGGCCCCGATATCAACAACGACAACATGCCATACTTATTCTTCATACACAACCACAGAGGAAGATTTTGTTTTGATGATCAAGAGAACCCACCCGGGTGAAGCCAACATGGTAAACACTCGAGGCATGAGAGGGTGTGGTCCGATCACCCCCCTCTCGTTCGTAATTAGCATGGATTGTCATTCGCAAAGTGCCTTCAGTGAGGTTCGAATTTGGTTCCTTCATTGGGACTTACCAAGCTCTTACCACCCAGGCTACTATGGCCGGGCAACCACAGAGGAAGATTGTATACAACAAGCATGATATGCCAAGTACTATGTTGGCTTCTTAATGTTCCACATGGATTCATCCGGCTAGTACAAAGTCCAAGTCTTAAATTCTTGGCTTCATTGTCATATTCAAGACACAATAAATCAATTTTCTTCCATTGCAGGAATTAGATGCACGTTGTAGCATACCATCATTGTTTTTCTTTACATCTACATGCCAAGATAAATTGTGTGCATCTATGACATTAGAAAACAAGTGTTGAAACTGGGGTATTGTAGGCAGATACCACATCAACTTGGAAGGAGACTCAATTTTGGTCTTACCCGATGTCATCCTTTTGGACCTAGACGCCCCACATTTTAGACATTCTTTTAGATCGATGTAGTCCTTTTGAAACAATAAATAGTCATTCAGGCATGCATGTATCTTCTTAGCTTCCATTCCCATTTGGCATAACATCTTTTTCATTTTGTATGTTCATATTCGAAGTTCGTTGCCTTCATGGAGAATTTATTTCAACAAAGATAAAAAAGAAGTGAAGCTTTTGTCGCTCCATCTATTGTTAGGCTTCAGAGTATACAATCTCAACATAGAGAACAAAGGGGAAATGCTGTCAAAATTTATTGAAATTGAACACAGAGTATACACTTACATCCTAAGTGAGATGAAGTGCTCAAGAACAGTCCCAGATCAGGGACTATACAAGGTTTACTCCTAATGAGTAAATCTCAGACGAGTTTCTAGGCCAACATAATATATGGATTTTGGGTGTATAAAATTGGGTTTACTTTTTAGAAAATTAGGGTTTAGGTTTAATTAGGTAAATCTATATCAATTTTTATGTATATCAAGTTGATTTAGAGTCAATTTCAAATTTCTAACATTCTAACTATTTAGAAGATTAGGTTTTCATATTGCTAACATTGAAACTAGGTCATGTATGCTTGAGAAAAATAGTCATACATTCATCATTCTCTGTTAGAAATAATTTTAGGATTTATTTATACATCATCACATATATTTCTATAATTATAATTAAATACATAAGTCTCAGTTAGAACTAATTTAGACTTTACAATTAATACACAATTCATCACATATAGCTCTAGAGTTCATTACAACTGATTTATTAATTGCATCACAATCTTACAATTAATTCATCACAATCCATAGGAATTCATCACATTAAAATCTCTAGAAGAAGTTACCTTGAAATAAAACTATAATTGATAATGACCATTTCCATTTTGATTTTTGAATGTGTTCATACTTGCACATGCAAAACAATACAGAAAGACCTACCTCTTTCTACCTTGTCAGACTAGAGTGATGGTGGTAGAGAAGCAAGAACCAAGGGAGAAGTGGTGTCAAACAAGCAACTAGTAGTGGCGAGCGATGGTGGTAGAGAAGCAGCTAGAAATGGTGGAAGAGGTGAAAGACTCCTTAGAAGTAGAGGCGAAGGAAATGGGTCCTCAACAACAGTGACATCGACCCTCATCCTCAGCAACAACGGTGGTCACAACCATCCTTAGTAGCAGCAGTGGCAGTCTTCCTCAACAACAACAACAACAACAACAACAACAAAAACAACAATAGTGACAGAGGTCCTTGGCAGGAGCAGTAGCAGTGGCAGTGGAGACAGACTCGACCAATGGTGACAGAGGCCCTTGGTAGCAACAAAGACAGTAGAAACAGACTCAACCAATAGCGGGGGAGAAGAGAACCAGAGCAACACCGGGGCAACAATCGCTGAGAGGCACCTTGTTGAAATTGCCAGAGTGTTGGGGGCACAAATCTAGAGAAACATGGATAGGGGAAAGAACGGGACAAGGGTTTCTCATGGGGTTAAGTAAGATATTTCTCGTTTGTTGTTAGAAAAACCATTGGCCTAGGGTCTAATTCATTGGTTGTAGACAAACAACCTCCACCATAAACAAAAACTTTCTCGATAGTTTCCCCTAAAAACCAACACCAAATCTTGTAGCCCAATGACACATACTCACCTCGTTATGGTAAGAGTAACCGACAATTAACATCAAGTGGAGGTGGGAAAATTTCGTGGTACATATGGCGTGAATGTCTTTCGTGTCAGACACTTTGAAAAAATTGATGAGAAACTCCAATTGTTTCTTGCAATAGAGATGTCACATGTACCTCTTTTTCCCATCAGTTATGTATAAAAGAACTAAAAATATAGGTTTTTTTGAGGCAAATGAAATGTTGACAATTTTTTATGCCAAAACTTTATTCTCACGGGTGATATATAGTGTCACTTACTCTGATAAGTGCCGAAGAAAAAAAAGTGCAGTCTGTGGTTTCTCAGATGGTCAATCCACCATGGTTGACTACTTATAACCGATGCTATAGCTACTACCGTTAGTTTTTCTTGAAAAAAGAAGCAATGTAATATGTCATATCTATAGTAATGAATCTTGATATATTGAATATAGTCATGATTTATTCTTCTTCTTCTATACTTTGGTCATCTTGTATACCACTATTTGAGAAAATAAAAAAGTACAACTATTCTAGCATACCTTTGTGTGTTTGGATTAGATGAGTTTATTCCTCAAATTAAGTGAGGAGTGGATTCCCTCTCAGATCCTACTCCTTACAAGATGGTATCAATATCATGGTAGTTTAATTCTGACTATTTCAAATTTGTCCTCCTTAGGTTTCTTATCTTGTCCCACAAGGTTCTTATAGAGACTTTACCTTATGTGAAAATCCTAAATGATATCTTTAGTCAAGAAAAGTTGATAAATGAAATACATTGGAAGTGATGAAGTAAATATGAAAATCTTAATTTCTTAACCATTATCTAATGAGATTATAGTAGCTCATACCCTATGAAGTAGGTTAGTTATATCATGCATATTTGGATGTTTTAAGGTTTGACATGAGGATAAATTGTGAGGATCTCGAAGTAGTCAGATACGGAAATATTTAATGGAAAATTGTGACTTAGTTCTCACTTTGATTTTGGGCCCTATATTATGTTTAATATCATAACATTTTACCTTCAAATTATTTTCACTATGATACTATATGTATAAAAGAAAATTTTATTTGTATTTTATTGATGTTTTCTTAGACTAATTCACAACAAAGAGATGTGTGAAATCTTAAATAAAAAAAATCTATAGTTAGTTGAATAGAAATCTCAATCGTAGTTTTGGCTATGAAGTGGCGACTAGGGATATGTGGCATTATTTAATGATTTAGTTTACCTACCATTTTGTACCCTATGGCTTCTGTGATGCTCTCGCGAACCTATAGGATTGTTAAGTTAGTAACACAAGGACCTAAAATTTGAACCCTAGGCGAATATGAGATGTTAGTTGGATGCATGACCTTTGAACAAAATAAAAACCCAAAGTATTCCTGAATAAACACGTGTATGTAACCCTAATATCTTGAATTTGTTTAGATTGTCTTATTCAGTTAAACCTTTTAAGGGTGGAGAGCATTGGTGGATGAAGATACATGGATGATGTGATTTTGAGAATGATATACTTTTAATAGGTGGAGAGTTGTAACATACAAAAACCTATAATCTTACCCTATTCTATGATTAGGAGGATTAGGAGATAGTAAGCTTGGTTCCTTAGATCTGACCAAATAAGGATAAAGTTATAACTTGATGAATATTATTAATGCATCTAACATGAATAACTCAATGGTAACTCATTAAATATTTAGTATTGAAAAGAAATATAACAATTAAGTGGTATAAGGTTCTATAATCAATGTCACATGATTAATTATGTGCTAACATGAAAGTAAATTTATTTAATATGTCATATATGTTCCCTTTGCTAACCAATATACACATAATAGCTAAAATATGTTGAATAAGAAGTATAATATGCTTAATACACACATTATAATAATAATTTGTGTTTTAATATCAATAAATAAGAATCATGTACCATTATGAAATAAATATTGAATTAATGGACTTAATATGTAAAATAAGAAAAATATGGAAATTCATGCTTAATAGTATAAGGAAAGTCTTTTGCTAACAATGTCAAGATAATCGAACACTAAATAATAAATAATGTTGGTAATAATATAATAATATAATATATATAAAGATGAAGAGCCTAAATTTTAATTCTATTTGAACTCATAAAAGGACGCTTCAAAACCAAAATCTAATGGTAAAAGTGTGTTCCTTAGGTACCCGTTATCCTAGGTGCCAAGTTTCACATTATTTAAAAAATCCTATATATCTTAATTTTCATTAAGAAAAGAAAATATAAGATAAGACAATGATATAAAATGAATAATTGAATGATTTTAAAAGTGGAAACTAGTGAACATAGTAGTTTTCCTCTTTCTTATTGGTCACAAAAGTCAGTTTCTTATTATTGAGAAAATTAACATAAGTTTAGAAACTTGTTGTTATTTCCTAGATGAATTACAATAATAAAAGTCCCAGAAAATTTGAGTGAAAATAAATATAAGCATTTATCAGATTTGGAGTTAAATAAAAAAAGAAAAACTTATTTTCTATTTTATAAATGTATTTTTACATACAATTATGCCATGATTCAATATACACACCCAATAATACTTACACAACATGTACCGATATGTTGTGATATACATAAATATTAATACTAAAAACATGCATAAATGTCTCACTAAGTATTACTGGATTTTTCATACTAGTGGGACAATTCATTCTACCTTTGACTAACAAATTGATTCATTGAAACTAATGTATTATGTGTAGTATATGTATAATGTTGTTCAGCGTAAAAGAATTCTAACAAAATACTCATTTCCAAATATGGTGATTGCATGTGGAATTAAATGACATTGTTCCATTTAATAAAATATATGAATTTCATAAAATTCAAATTGGCTATCTCTCTCTCTCTCTCAGTTATATATATAGAAAGTTGGTAGAATTATCCTCTCTAGCCTACCATAAAGGAAGTAGACTCCCTTTATGAAGTTTACAATCCATTTAACATATTTTGCAACATAAAACACATCTAATAAATAAATTAATACCAAATTAAAAATTATGATAATATTCGTTGTACACATTTCTTAAAAAAATGTACCTCTTTCCTCCAAAATTCCTCAAAAATGGAAAATTATCAATATGATAATCTCATCATCATTATTTTGATTTAAGAAAAATTTAACAAAATGCTATGCTATAGATACCATGATTATATTCACATGTTTCCTATTATAAGCTATTGATATAATCAAATTCATGATATGCAAGTTTAGAATAGTTCTAGAAAGATTAAAAATCAAAATTAGAATCTATCTTTACATGAATTAAATAATTACTTTTTTACTCAGAAGGAAATTGTATTACACATACTTGATGTAAAATTAGCGTGAAAATATATATTTGAAGAAATATAAAAAGGATATACTTCCCTTATGAGTAGATAATTTCTAAGGGATCATAAAACCAAATATATAAATGCAATACATATTATGCTAATATGTATTTAAATAATACCTTAACCATTATTTTTTTTGGTCGGTAAAAAATCCTAATACTGAAAAATTTGGTGTCCAAAAATTTGGGTACAAAAGAGTTTGCGCCCCCATTATAGCCCTGGATGAAGATATCCAAAAAAAACTAGGGAAAACAATCTAAACACAAGCTACACAATAGCCATCTACCTAGATAAAAGAAGAAAACAAACCCGCAATACTAACTCAAGAGATAACATAGAAACTAAAAAGACTATCCTAACTACACATGCCAACACTGGAAATAGACTCATCCTCTAAAATTCTGGCAACATGGGCAGCCGAAACATCACTTCAGCAGCCTAGGAATCTCAGGAGCAATATAGCAGGGAACTCCACTGCTATCATCCAAGTCTTCGAGTTTCTACCAAGCAAAGAAAACCACCAAGAGGACCTGCACAACATTGGATCCTTTAGAATAGAATGACTCAGCTAGCTGATCAATCTCACACTGGCCATTATCCTCATTCCCTAAAATTGTATGGACTAATCCACCAAGTAAGACAGCTTGAGCCACTGAAGCCAATGTCTAAGGTTCCCCTGGTTATTTCTTTATGCAAGAACTAGAGACCAAACATCACAAGATACAAAAAAATGGAGAGATCAACCCCCTTCTCTTCTCTTCCTTGCTGCTTTTTTCTTCCTTTTGGACCACGATTCCTCATATTCTAGTGACTCATTGTCCAGATGGTCAGAGTTGATACCAGAATAGGTGTCCTCATTGGAGCCATCATCTTCAACAAAGAGTTGCTCCTTTCTCTGTTGATATTCAACTGAGAAACCACTACCCTCCCAGATCTTATTGATCTTCCAAGAATCGGAGCAACTTCGAGTAAGCTCCAACTCCCATCCAAGATGGAGACTGCCCACATTACAAATCGGGGACGACCCAAACATATCTGGTTCCTTCAACCCATCTTGAGTTACCTTAGGCAGACGATCATGAGCCAAGGTGTTACTATTGAGGAAAACCTCTTGAATCTGCTGAGCAATAACATTATGCAGGACATTGTCTTCTTCAGTATCACCATGGATAGCTACCTTAGGTTCTTCTTTGGTAACCATTACGAAGATAGGCACCTTCTCTTTGGCAATCCGATGAGTACCTGACAACTTCCCAAATGTGACATGCAGATCGATGTCTCATGAGATCTTCCCAGTCACCTGCGGGAAGGAGGCGACCTTGTGCCCAAATCTCTTGCAGCTTGAGCATACCAGAGGCTTGGACATGATCTCAGTCTTCAACACTTTGTCTTTGGCATCAAGTTCACCTTAACCATTATTATATATTAAATATTCCACTAAACAATATAAAAACAAGAAATAATGTCAAACATGGATTTATCATGTACTAGTTAGTTTATTTATGATATTTCATGTCAATTGGATAATTCCTAGTTGCATAAATAAATTATAGCAAATTAGCAGGATAATGCTAAAAGGACACAAATAAATTAAATTACTTATTTAATAGTTTCAAAATAGTTAACATTTGTAAATTTATACTATAAACATTATAATTAGAGTACATGTTAAATTTTCTTTTCTTAGTCAATGTTTGTTTGCTTCAATAAAATATAAAATAAAGGATATAAATACTAGTATACAAGGAAATATTTCAGCTTTAGTTAGGCTAGATTTTCCTAAAGATTTCCTATCACACAACAGGAAAGTAGTCAGACAACAACCCCTAACTCTCATTCTTAGTTCTATAATATCCCTTGCATTCCTTCTCTATCTGCAACCCATTTAAGTTAGGCACTATGCAGAAGCTTGCTCATAATTTCATCTTCTCTTTCCCATTCCTTAATCTTCCCCTCCACCATGACCATGAAGCAACACTGGTTACCACCATGATACCCTCTTTCAAAAGAATCATGAAACACCATCAAAACATCATGTTTACAATGCACAAACCTTGATCCACTATCTCCAACATTTGTTCTTGGTTCTTTTGCTCGTGTCGATGGACTATTTAGAGAACTCCATGACAATACATGATGACTTGCCTATAAGAAGCTACGACTACCACAACCATTGACCTACAACTCAAAGAGTTTGGACACTGTAGACCACCGAGATTCATGGAAATTGCAAACTTGAACCAAACCCTCAACCTTCCTTGATCTCCTTGACCTCCGTCAGTGTTTTGAAACCAACTACTGATCTATAGTCATGTCTTCTTCTTCGACAATGATCAAGAGTACAATTATTTTACTCCATTTGACTAGTCAATGGTTGACCTTGTTTGCAACTGGAGAAGATCATGATTCTATTTGGCTAAGACTAGTTTCACCTCAACTTATTAAAGATCAGATGCTTTAATTTCCAAGGACATAGGTTAGAATTCTCCTACCATAGTTTGAATTCACTAAGAATTTAGTTAAATAAATAACTAAAAAGAAGAATGAAATATTGAGATCTAGATACATATACTATATAATGAATATAGTTTTGATGTGACTATTACCTTGATCTTCTGGTGGATTGGATATTTAGGCTTTCAACTAATGTAAGTTGTACTGTTATTCATCATATTGAGCAATAATCAGTTATACCCACTCTCTGTTGTTCCTATGGAAAAATTAGCATACACAATTTGTCTATCTTATGAGAATTTATTTCATGTGATCGGTTTTATGTTTATTGTGATCTTGTGATCATATTTGTTGGATATTCATATTGGACTCTTATTTATATGTTGTTCATTTCATTCCATGCGGAAATTCTAATTTGAATATTTGGTACCCTAGCCTTCTTGTGCTAGAATTTATGATCCATGTTGCACCTTATTTGTTGAAATGGTTATATATTTGTATATGGGTCTTTTGACCCCACACTATAACTTTTGAATTTTCTCATCCTATTGTTTCAAATTGACTGAATTGTTCTTGCCTCTACATTGTGCATGGTTTAGACAAATTTTATTTCTAGTAGCAGTACATTTGTACAATCATACTTTTGGACGTGTGTATTCCCTATCGAGTGTGCGTATTTCACTTATACATTTTTTGATTTTTTTTCTCAAAATTTTAGAGGAGCATTTTATCTAGCTTCCCAAAATATTTCATCCAAAAATAATATCATTTGCCCCCTAAAAATAAAAAAACCCGTCCATATATTTGCTGACTGTATATTTTCTGTGCAGTTACTTTTTTGATCTCAGAATTACTCTTGTGTACCATATAGATACTTTGTTGATCTTTAGAGTTACTTTTGTATACCATATAGTTACTCTTTAGGATGTGCGGGTAGCGAAATATTAGACTACCCGCATAGGTATTAAAGATAAGCCCATATATATATATAAATATATATATATATATATATATATATATATATATATAGAATGTATATCGACCCGTTCTCCGTTCTCTCTAGGGCACCCGCTCTCCCTTCTCTCTAGACTTCTCCCGGCGGCCGCCGCTGGGGGGAGGGAGCGTTTCATTGGTGCTTCCCTCCACTGGCTCCCACGCAACAACAACGAGGTCCGTTTGAAGCTTGTTGTGGATTCCTGGAGTCAAGATGCGGGTGGGGCTTTCCCCTCAGCTGACCTGGAGGAAGGGGGAGACATGGAGAAGTGCGAGAAGCCAGGCGCAGATCTGTGGAGTGGCCTTGTCGATCTGATCGACCTCCACTCAGTTCAAGAGTGACTGATGGAGATGAGCATCCCCTTCTAGATCTAGGGCTCCACGCTTGATTCTCCATTTTCACAGGTGAAGCAAAGGGATCCTCCGCCATTACTTATCAGGCACCCCCTTAATCCGTTCTCTGAGCGAGTCCTCATCCAGGAAGGTGAAGGTCTATTCGTCCGTGAGCTCATCGGTTGTCTTGGCAACCAAGGTGCTGTTGGGTGGCTAGCATCAGGCTGGGACTCAAGCTTTCCTCCAAGTCTGGCCTATTGATGACACTTCCCTTCTCCAGGCTGTGTTTGTGTCTTATCCCCTATCTGGTGTTCCGACTCCGACAAAGTAGTGGCGGCATTTCCTTCCTGGTGGCGCTTTCAGTCCTGGGAGTCCTACAGAATCAAGGGTGTTTCTTCCGTCATCAGCCGGCCCCCAACCAGGTGGAAGCCTATTGCGTTTCTTAGCTCGTCAAATGGTTGTCCGTGCAGGGTCTTTAGCCGCGCCCTTCCGAGGCTTTTAGCCACAAGGTGCTATGTGGGACAAAGGGGGGTGTTTCTCTTCTCCTCCCGGCTTTCCTATCTCAGCATAAGGAGCACCCTCAAGGTGTTTGTTGAAATGCTGCTAGCAACAGTAGCGTGAGGCTTCAAGCCTGCCTCGTTTGTTGGTTGCTTGTGCACTTGTAAGGTGCTCGACCAATTGCTCCTATGCAAATAGGAACATTGGTGTTTTCTCCTTTTTAAGATTGTGTTTTGGGATTGAAGAGGGGTTGAATGATCTCTTTCTCCTTCTCAATTCCTTCCTACTGTTGCATCAAGTTAAGCACTCAGGGTCCCAGATCAGGTGACTCTCGTTTGATGAAGAGGGGCTGGATAGCCACCTGGATCCCACACTTTCAGGGAATGATGCAAATGCCAGTGGTGGAAAGGTTGGTGTCTAGATCAAGGACATCAGTTGAAGGTCAGCTAACGGAAGGGCCCTACACTGCAAATAGATTTCACTGCTTCAGCCTGGTTTGGAACACCTTCAAGGTATTTGATGGAACGCCTTGTTGCATTCAAATGCATCATGCGACCGATGATGATTCTCTTCATCAGTGTTTGTTAGTCTGATCTCAGGTGGATATCACCATAGGAGCACAAGTATTGATTTTAGTTGGTAGTCATCTGTCTGTCAGTAGAGTCTGCACTCTTTGTGGGTGTGCATATTGACAGTGGAGCTCCTCTATTGTGCAGGGTCATGTTCCTACCATTTTTTGTCTGTATGAATGCACCTGTGTTGTCTTCTGTATCTGGGTCTTCTGGCTTTGTTTCGGTCTTCTGCGTAAGACCTTAGTTTTTTCCTTTTATTTTTGTCTTGGTAATCCTCTTAAGAGGGTTAAGGGGTGCGCATATGATGTACCTAAAGTTTTGGAATCACAATAGCATTAGCATTTTTTTGCCGACCAAATATATATATATATATATATATATATATATATATATATATATATATATATATATATATATATATATATATATATATATATATATATATATATATATATATGGGAGGATTTATTTAATACCCGCACGGGTAGCTACCCGCATGGGTAGCTGCCTACGCACCCTTCCCGTCATTTAAACAATTTTGTTTTCACAATTTTAGAGGAGCATTTTATCTAGCTCCCCAAAAAATTTCATCCAAAATTAATATCATTTGCACCCCCCCCCCAAAATAAAAAACCCGTCCATATATTTACTGACTGTATATTTTCTGCGCAGTTTCTTTTTTGATCTTAGAGTTACTCTTGTGTATCATATAGTTAATATGTTGATCTTTAGAGTTACTTTTGTATACCATATAGTTACTCTTTTAGATGTGCGGGTAGTAAAAAATCAGGCTAACCACGTGAGTATTAAGATAAGCCCATATATATGTGTATATATATATATATGGCTATTGTTTTAATACCCACGCGGGTAGCCTGAATTTCGCTACCCGTCAGCTAAAAAAGTAACTATTATGACCAGAAAAGTAATTCTTCTATCAAAAAAAGTAACTATGTTGATCAAAAAGTAACTATATGACTAAAAAAGTAATCCCGTACAAAATACACAATAGATACATATGTAATGATATTTTTAAATCTGCTGTTATAAATGTAACTATCTATGCATGACACTCAACAGTTTGTAATGTAAAGTAACCCTCTACATGTCAAAAGTAACCAACTTAAAAAAAGTAATCGAAATGGGGGGCGAGTAGTTACCCTCATGGGTATTAAATATGGGCCCTATATATATATATATATATATATATATATATATATATATATATATATATATATATATATATATACAAGTCATGCTAGAATACACTCGAGTGTACAGATCGCACGAATACACTCAAGTGTGTTTGCATATCAAGACTATTTTTTGCAAAATAAAAAAATGATCTTCACCTTCATACTATAACTAAGCTACATAAAAATTTTGAACCCATTTTAATGAGTATAAGTCACTCATCTAAGGGCAACAAAATCGACACATAAAACTAATTTGAAATGCATAATTTTTGCGATCTTTATAACATGACCTATAAATGTCCAAATGTGCTCAAATTTTGCGTATGAGGTATTCACAACATGTTTACGAAGATCAATAGATTAGATTTTTGAAAAAGATATTGCATCATGAAGACTACTTGAGTATATTCTAATTTGAATAGGGCTCATTTTTAATACCCGCACGGGTAGCTACCCGCCCACCCTTCCAATCACTTTTTTTCATTTTTTTCACAATTGTAGAGGAGAATTTAATCTAGCTCCCCAAAAAATTTCATCCAAAAATAATATCATTTGTCCCACCAAAATAAAAAAACACGTCCATATATTTACTGACTGTATATTTTCTGTGCAGTTATATTTTTGATCTCAGAGTTACTTTTGTGTACCATATAGTTACTCTTTTTATCTTAGAGTTACTTTTGTATACCATATATTTACACTTTTAGATATGCGGGTAGTAAAAAATCAGGCTACCCGCACGAGTAACGAATAAATCCCCATATATATATATATATATATATATATATATATATATATATATATATATATATATATATATATATATATATATATATATATATATATATATATATATATATATATATATAAGGGCACATATATCCCACTCAGTACTTATAGGTTGAGATCCTTTGGTGTCCCAACTCTACTTAAAATAACCTTAGTCTCGTGTTGTTTGTATGCACTGGTTATATTTGTGATATTGTTTTAAGGCATTAAATATCTTACTGTTATCTTCATTAAATATATTTTTCTCTTAATATCTACTCAGATAGTACTTGTTCTCTTCTTTGGAAAGCCTTGTTATATTTGATGTCTTTTCTCCTAATGTCTCAATCCCCAATTAATATGCACATATGGACTGTTATGTTGACAACTTTCATTATGTCTTCTCTTGTGGGGTATGCTTCTGACCCCTAATTGAAGGATATGGAGGACCTGACATGTAGATGAGGACCTGGCTTAAGAAGCTGATCCTTGGGAGGTAGATTTCAGATACTTTAGATATCCCTTTACTTAGATCCTGAAGTCGTACTTTCATGTAAGCCCCTTAATCAGAAAATCTTTTTTAATCTTGGTAAATTGAATATAGCCATGATTTATTTTTCTTCTTCTATACTTTGGTTATCTTATATACCATTCTTTGAGAAAAGAGATAAATATACATATTTCATCATACCTTTTTAGTGTGTTTGGATTAGATGTAATTATTCCTCAAACTAAATGAGTGGATCCCCTCTCGGGTCCCACTCCTTAGAAGATTGTATTAGAGCCATGGTAATCAGATTCTGATTATTCAAATTTTGTCTCCCTAAGGTCTCCTATCTTATCCCATAAGATTCTTATAGAGACTTTACCTTTTGTGAAAATTCTTTATGATATATTTAGCCTAGTAGAGTTGATAAATGAAGTATATTGAAATTGATGATGTACATATGAGGATCTTAAGTTGTTAACCCTTATGTGATGAGTCTCTAGTAACTCATACCCTACAAAGTAGGTTAGTTATGGAATGCATATTTGTATGTGTTAAGGTTTGACATGATGATCAAATTGTGAGGATTTTGAAGAAGTAGGATAAGGAAATCTTAAATGGAAAATTGTCACTTGGTTTTCACTTTGATTTTGGGCCCTATTTGGAGTTTTATATCATAAAGTTTCACCTTAAAATTATTTTCATTATGGTACTATATGTATAAAAGAAAATTTTATTTGGATTTCATCGATGTTTTCGTTAATTAAGTCACAATGAAGAGATGTGTGAAGTCTTGATAGAAAAAAGCTAGAATTTGTAAGAATAGAAATTTCAACCCTAGTTTTGTCTATGAAGTGGTGACTAGAAATATGTGGCATTATTTAAAGGCTTAGTTTACCTACCACTTTGTACCCTATGGCTTCTGTGATGCTCTTTCAAACCTATAGGGTTGTCAGGTTAGTAGCACAAGGACCTAAAATTTCAACCATAGGTGAATATGAGGTGTTAGTGGGATGCATGACCTATATACAATGTAAACACCCAAAGTATTCCAAACTAAACATGTATATGTAACCCTAATACCTTGAAGTTATTTATCTTGGCTTATTAGGTTAAACCTTTTAAGTGGTGGAGAGTATTGGTAGATAATAAATTGATTATGCGATTTTGAGGATGAAATCCTTTCAAGGGGTGGAGAGTTGTAACATATTGAAACCTACAATATTACCCTATTCTATGATTAGAGGGATTAGGAGGATTGTATGTTTGGTTCCTTAGATTTGACCAAATAGGGATAAAGTTATAGCTTAATGAATATTACAAATACATATAACATGAATAAATTAATGGTAACTCATTACATATATAGGCTTGAAAACAAATATAACACAAAGTGTCATAAGGTTCTATAATCAACATCACATGTTTAATTATGTGCTAACATGAAAGTAAACTTCATAAATATGTCATCTATGTTTCCTTTACTGACTAATATACACATAATGGATAAAATATGTTCAGCAAGAAGTATAATATGCTTAATACACAAATTTGAATAATAATTGGTGTTTCCATATCCATAAATAAGAATAATTGTACCATTATCGAAATAAATATTGAATTAATGGACTTAATTTGTTAAATTAGAAAAATATGGAAATTCATCATAGTAATATAAGAAAATTCTTTTAGTAACATTGTCAAGATAATGAGACTATAAATAATAGATGGTAATAATATAATAATATAATATATATAATGATGAATAGCCAAAATTCTAATTTTATTTGAACTCATATAAGGAAACTTCAAAACCAAAATATAATGGTAAAAGTGTGTTCTTTGGTTACTAGCTACCCTGGGTGCAAAGTTTCACATTATTTAAACAATCCTAACTCTCCTAATTTCATTAAGAAAAGAAATATAAGATAAGGCCAATGATATTAAATGAATTATTGATTGATTTAAAAAGTGGAAAATAGTGAGAAAAGAAGATTTGTCCTTTCTTATTGGTTAGAGAAGTCAGCTGCTTATTATTGAGAAAATTAACATAAGTTGAGAAACTTTTGTTATTTCCTAGATGAATTACAATAATATAAGTCCTAGAGAAAATTTGAGTGAAAAGAAATATAAGAATTTATGGGATCTGGAGTAATATGTAACAAAATAGAAACACTTACTTTCTAATTTATAAATGCATATTTACATAAAAGATGTTGCGATTCAGTAAAAACACACAATAATACTTACAAGCTATGTAGCAATATATATTAATGTTATACATATTAATGTTAAAAACATGAATAAATGTCTAATTAAATATTAATAGGTATCTCATACAAGTGGGTCAATTTATCTTACCTTTGACTAACAAATTGATTCACATAAACTAATATATTATGTGTAGTAAATGTATGAAATTTATTCATCGTATAAGAATTCCAATAAAATTCTCATTTATAAATATGATGATTGTATGTGGAATTTAATGACAATGTTCTAATAAATACAATATATGAATTTCACAAAAGTCAAATTGGGTATCTCTCTCTCTTATATATAAAAATAGCATGTAGGTATAACTATCCTCTCTAGCCTACCATAAAGGAAGTAGACTTCCATTATGAAGTTTACAATCCATTGAGAATATTTTGCAACATAAAACACATCTAATAATTAAATGAATACCAATTGAAAAATTATAATAATATTTTTTGAAAGCTTTTCTTAAAAAAAGTACCTCTTTCCACCCAAATTTCTCAAAAATGGAAAATGATCAATTTCTTAATCTCATCATCATAATTTTGATTCAAGACAAATTTAATAAAAATGCTATATTACAGATAACATGAATATCTTTGCATGCTTCCTCTTATAAACTATTGATATAATCAAATTCATGAAATACAATTTTAAAATAGTTTTGAAATGATTAGAAATGAAAATTAGAATATATGGTTACATTAATTAAATAGATACCATTTTCTTAGAAGAAAATTGCATTGCACATACTTAATGGAAGATTAGCATGAAAATATGTATTTGAAGAAATATAAAAAGGATATACTCCCCTTGTGAGTAGATAATTTCTAAGGGATCATAAAAACCAAATTTTTAAATGGAATATACATTATGATAATATTTATTTAAACAATACCACAACATCTTCATATATTAAATATTCCGTTATATAATCTAAAAACAAGAGATAATGTCGAACTTGGATTGTCATGCACTAGTTAGTCTATTTATGATATCTCATGTCAATTGGATAATTATAAGTTGTAATAAATAAATTATAAATAAATTAGCATGATAATGTGAAAAGGACAAAAATAAATTAAGTGACTCATTAAGTAATTTAGAAATAGGAAGCATATGTTAAATATGTATTATACACATCATAATTAGACTACATGTCAAACTGACTTTGTTTAGTTAATGTTTGTTTTCTTTAATAAAATATAATACAAAGGATAAAAATACTAGTATACAAGGAAATATTGCTTCTTTAGTTAGGTTGGATTTTCCTAAAGATATCCTATCACATTATATTTTATATTCACAAAAGGAAACCAGTCAGTCAACAACCCCTGACTCTCATTCATAGTTCTATAATATCCCTCACCTCCCTTCTCTATTCGCAACCCTATTTAGTCAGGTGCTATGCAGAAGGTTGCTTACACTTTCCTCTTCTCTTCTCTTCTCTATTCTTTATTCTTCCTCTCCAAAATGACCATGAAGTAATTCCACCTACCTCCATGATACACTCTTCACCATCAAAACATCATGTTTATAGTGCACAAACCCTACTCTACTAGATATGACATTTATCCTTGGTACATCTCCTCGTGTCAATGGAGTATTCATAGAACTCCATGACAATCATGGTTACTTGTTTGTAAGAAGATACAACCACCAAAACCATTGACCTATAACTTAAAGAGTTTGGACACTGAAGACCTCCTAGATTCATGGACATTACAAAATTGAACCAAAGCCTCTACCTTCCTTGATCCCTTTGACCTCCATTGATGTTTTTAAGCCAACTACTGATCTACAGTCATGCCTTCTTCTTCAAAAATGATCAAGAATACAAAGATTTTACTTCATGTGAGTAGTCAGTGGTTAACCTTATTTGTGACTAGAGAAGACTACAAGTCTATTTGGCTAAGGATAGTTTCAACTTGACTTATTAAAGATCAGATTGTTTCATCTCCAAGGAAATAGGTCAGAATTCCCTATCATAGTTTGAATTCACTATGAATTTAGTTCAATAGATAACAAAAAGTAAGAATGAAATATTGAGATCCTGATTCATATAATGTATAATGAATATAGGTTTTGATTTGACCCTTATGCTGATTTTGTGGTGGATTGGATATTTAGGATTTCAACTTAGGTATCTTGCATCCTTATTCATCATATTGAGAAATTACCGATGAAAACCTTGATTTCTCTCACTCCCCAAGTATATGTTGTATTCTTCATATTTTCTCTAGTTCTCATCCTAAACCTCAATTTCAAGTTTGAATGATTTTTGTTGCACATTTAGTCCACCTAGTATACATGTATCACAAAGATGATGCTCAATTTGATTTAAAACCAATTTGCTTTCACGTAACACATCATCATCTCTTTACTTAAATTTTGAACACATCCTTGTGCACTTTTTTTCTCTATTCTTGTTCTCATGTTGAATATCTCTCTCTTATGTTTCCAACACATGTTTTCTTGGCCAAATCAGAGCTATAATGTGAAAGTTATGCTCAATTGAAAATCTTATGGATTAAAACATTATTTTTGGTTCTTTAATTCGTTTTGCACTTAAATGGGACAACGTTAGGTCATACGGCCCATTTCCCCTTGTTTCTTTGACCCATTGATCCGTGCCCTCTTTGATTGACCAATCACAACACACTAATGATGAAAATCCAAATTGTGGTTGTTGGATGATACTCCCTTAGATCAACCCTCGATCAGATAGTTGGGACATAATCCTCTACCTCCGTACACCAGGCTGACAGCCATGGTGCCAAGCCTTACCTACTCTCTTTTTCCTGCCATTTTAGCATGAGTTACTGCCTCCCCTTTGCCTATAAATCTATTTCCCCAACTCATTGCCTCCCTTTTCTTTGTTTCCTTCAAATCCTAGCTCCTTTTTTCTCCCCTCCCCCATATTTCTATCTTTTAGAGGCGCCGCCTTGTCCCTCACTTGGGCGTTTTCCCTCTCGCTATTTCCATCGAAATTGATGGTCCAATATCAACCCATGGCAGTGCCTCAGAGGTGGACGACCACTCAGTAAAGAACCCGACCACCATTGTACCCCATTTTCCCTTTTCTCCAATAAGGGCTCCACCGCTTTCTGTTTTCACTTTCCTCCTCATCTCAAATTAGGGTTTCAAGAAGCTGTAGAAATAAGGTATCTTACGTTAATCAATGTACACATAATGTTGACATAATAACATCGTTATGAAAAGAGAAGTATTATTTTGATATGGGTATTTTCTGTAGTAAGGGTAAACCACAATAAGACACAAATATGCATCGGAAATATCCAATCGTCCATAAAGGATTTGGATGGGTAATTCAATTTTGGTACCCCAAGTTAGATACACACAATTTCCCATGCATGTAAGTACATAGAGATTTAGCAAATGTGCATATATGTAGATATGCACATGAAACATAAGAAATAAATAATTACATAACAATGAACATAAGGCCCTCAACTCACATTTTGAGGCAGTGTCCCGACTGGGGGGGGTCAACCCATGAATGGGAAATGACCAACGAGAGAGGCATAAACCTAAACCCATGATGTCAGGTTGTGGCTAGAAAACCAAACCTCATCTTGGAAGCCAAGAAGGTACCCTAGGTTGGGACCTCCCTCCATGAAGGATGAGATGAGCCTCTTTGTGTTAGATTTTGAAAATATCAAGTAACAATGGATGTCCTAAAAGGACATAAACCTAGAGAGATGTAATTAGCTGGGCTGGTATCAGAACATGGCAAGGAATTACTTACTCCTACCAAGTTATAATAAGTTGTCATTCATGATTGGAAAATAGCTACAACCTATATTAATTGTGAAAACCTTAGTGGGAGAAATCTCAAGGTAAATATGTGATGGAAAGTGAAGTACATTTAAGAAATGTAATGATCATACATCTAAGGTATATAAGCCCTAATACCACTAAATCTATAAAATAAGGGTGTGCATTTAGATTAATGCCCTAGATGCTAAGTATAAAAGAATGAAATCTTTGATTAGAGAAATCTCGAGTAAACTGTGTAATAAAGCTTAACAATTGAAAGAAATCATATGACATGCATTTAAGTTATAGACTCTCCATGAGAAGAATGAGTCATGGGATACAACATTGTAATGATAATAGAGACTCTTTTCTTGGAACAAGTTGTAACTAAAAGAATAAGTGAAATAAAGTTATACCATCAGAATAAAACCTAGGTATAGTAGATCCCTAAGTCAACCCTAGGGTCAAGAAGGGATGATTAAAGGTAAGATAAGAGGTTAGGAGGTGATCATGTCCTAAGTACATAAGGCCCAAGGAGTAAGGAGAAAGCCATCCATGTGTACACAAGGGTCATGGTGTTAGGATAATGACCACCTCCATGAGTACATAAGGTCTAATGGGTCAATGTGAAAGATAGTCCATAAGTGCATAAGGCCCTTGGGGTTAAGAGAAGACAAATCCAAAGGTACCTATACCTGTTTAGATCTTAAGGGAATGGCCAAGGATAATGATGCAGGAGATGCATATACAAACAATATAAGAAGTTATGCAATGATAGTTGAATTAAAATCTTAATAGGAATTTTTTTCATAAACTCAATATATATGATAAAAGCATTTTCCCATTGGGTTTATGAAATTTAAGAAAATTTGTGGAATTAAAATATATCCAGGGTTTAGAGTCACTTTGAAGGATGACTCAACAAAAAATTTTGAATTATAAGATAATAAGTGGATACACCATCTCTTCACATAGAATGGGGTGAACTTTGTATTTGGAATGCAATTAAATGTTTATTTCATCTTATTCTTAGTAGGTGAGACTGAGTAGCCTCATGTGATGCATGAAATTGACATTTGAAGATGATTGCCATAAGTTTAAACTAATGACGCAATTTAAGTTCTTGAGGTGTTACTTGGTAACATTAGTTTTCAAAAATATCTTTAGATAAAGAAAATTATATTCATATGCAAATTACTATCATAAAATCCTCTATTTTCCCCTTAGTTGCCAATACTGCATGTTGATTAAGTCACTTTTGAAAAATGTAGAGGATCCCGCTCTAAACCATGAAGTTCTATGGGCAATAAATCGACTTCCAAGGTCTATCATTATTTAAGAAGAATATATCAATAAAAATATAGCAAATGAATCAATAAATCTCTGAGGATTCATTAATAGGGTTGATAAACAACCTCTTGAGCTAAACAATACCCATCGACTTCCAGGTCAATTTGCTAAAAAACTCCAAACCTAGTCATATCCATCGACCTCTTTATGTCTATTCAACTCAACCAAGTAAAAAGTCCAATCAAGTGATCCAACTCTCTAGCTAGATAATACGCCATTCGAGTTGATGTTTCAAAAACTCCAATTGACCTTTAGGTCAATAGTTCACAAACCTATAGAATTGGGCCAAAATACCAAAGCTCAATCTCCTTCACTCATCGACCTCTCAAAGATTTTCTCGAGGTCGATGACCATTACATAGCTCAAGAAGCCTATTGAGCTATCATACTTGATAGTCAAAAGTTGAAATTATCAATGCCATGTGAACCAATATGAGGTCAACATGAGGCGGGGTCAAACCCTATAAAAGGGACCCAAAGGAAACATTTTCAAGGCATCTTGTTTTCTATGAAAAAGCTGAAGCGCTATTACAGAGAACCAAGACCAAGATCAGATCGATCAACCTCATGAGTTCTATTGACTTAGCAAGAGTGATCGACCTCTAATCCTGTCATCAACCACTTTCATCACCAATCCCATTTGACTTCACCTTGATAGAGTTTGCTAGTGAAGAAGCAGAAGCAATCAACCTCTCTAGGTCGATGGGTGAGATCGATTGACTTTCTCAAGGCTATCAACCTCTCAGATAGATTCAATGAAATAGTGAGTAGATCGATCACTCAACTCAATCTACTATATATAGACCTCTCTCCTTATTCTCTTGTTGTTTTCATTTGAGTACCATGACTTGTTCAAGTTGTAGTTTGTCTCTTTTCTTAAAACATGAGTGTCTAGACTCATTAACTTGTGTAGGGAGTAGCCATCAAGCTCTCCAAACCATGTAAGCTTTGATTTTTCTATTTAAAATACATATATTATTACAGTTCTATTTCTATACCCCTATTTAATTGCATTGCTTGTTTGACTATCTACCTTCTTGTGATGCATGATCTGAATAAATTTGAGAGAACTAATTTTGGGAGATCTAGAGTTTGGATTAATGATGAGCCATGAGTGTGAGGAGTCACTATAGAAAAATTCAAATGTATGTCCTTGATATATTGGTTATTATCTTGAGAGAGAGATGCCTTTATATAGAAATCTACCCTGATATTGAGAGAAGGAAGGTGTTGTATATTTTTTGTGGCTTCTTGCAAAATATGTTAAGAATATATATAAATAAGAAGATAATGTTTCACATTGTTGAGTTTGCTCGGATTTGTGAACCCCAATCCAAGTTCATGTATCATAATCACATTTATATTTGCGTTGTTGATATTTAATAATTTAAGTTTATTATTTTGAGTAATTCAGTTTGTTCCTTTAACTGAAACACTAATTTCAACCCTTTTTTTCGAATAATATAAGACAAGTCTTTACATTCTTGCATCATTGTTTCTCCTTATCTGTGTGTGACATATTACTTCCGTAGACTCTATATTGAGTTGCAAACATCTCTTGAAGTTGAGTATAAATTTAGAGTCTGATACCTTCGACCGGGCAACTGTGTTCACACTTTTGACCCAAGTTTAAGAACAATAAGATTTTGGAATTGTCGAGGATGAGGCATTAAGCAATAACTAAGGACAGAGTACTTCCTGGATTTAGGATATGCTATTAAGTTAAGAATTGATTGCACATGTCCTATACTTCTGTTGTACTATATCTTTTTTTTTGGTTAAGCCAGGGGTCACTTTTATTCATCCCACACCCCTCTTGTGGGCACAATCATCCAAAAATTATAGCTCCTGCTTATAAAAAATGTAGGTAAAAATAATAAAAACCAGATACATCACATTTCAAACTCCTCTCATAACACCCTAACCAACAACACTCTGCAAAACGATGTAAGGGGCTCATTCAACCTGCAACCCCATTTCCCTAGTTCAGAGGTATCGAGTTGATGACCTTGTGAACCAAGGATCCATATATCATAGCAGATTCAAGCTCCTCTCGCAACTCCCTAACGAACGGTGACATCTTCCATGGTTCCTTCCCATTGTTCCATAAGATGTCATACACGTACGCCTCATCAATCTCAATACACGAAATGACCAATGCATGATCTCTCGCTATCTTCAACCCGATAGCACACACTTGCAAATAAGCAAGTATGTAATCCATACTCCTGAGCCAAGCTCTGAATACAAGGCAGATATTAGCCCTGTGATTTCTAATAACTCCCGCCGCCCACCTTCTAGAAACTGCTTGGTTATCTCTATCTCTCCCGATCGTGAGGTTGAGCTTAAGATTCTTTTAGGTATATCTTGAAAGTTTTTGTTATGTTTCTGGTTACTGACCTTGATGTATTTGATTATTTTAGGTAGTAGTGTGTGTCATTCATCTTCAAGATCCTTTCTCTTTTTCCACTAATCAATGAAGTGATGGTTTCTCAAGGTGGAGTAGAACAAGACCTGAAAGACGACCCATCCCTTCTGTCTTTGGCAACCACTCGTGGCAATGAAAATAGACAACCTGTGATGAATCCCTAGATTCAAGCGGCAAATTTTGAAATAAAATCATAAAAATTATTCGACAAATAACCTTTGGAGGAAAAGTCAGTTGAAGAGAACACCTATCACCACATAGATTCTTTCAAGAAGATCTGTGATACCCTAAAGATCAATACAGTCCCACAAGGAATTATTTACCTCAATGGTTTGCGGTTCTCTTTGAGAGATAAGGCTTTAGCATGGTATCAATGTTTGAAGCATGAGGGGATAATTGGTTGGCAAACATTGACATACACCTTTCTCAACAAGTATCCTGATCAAGAAATCCATCCCTTATAGAAATAATTTTACTAGCTTCAGACAGATTCCTACTGAGAGATTATATGAAGCTTTAGAAAGATATAGAAAATACCAGAGGGAGTGCCCACACCATAATTTTGAAGATGGGTAGCTAGTCACCACTTTCTTAATGGGCTCACCCCAAGTGAGAGCACCTCTCTTAAAGCTGCAAAAATGAGTGATTTAGGGGACACATTGTTAAGTGGTCCAAGTAAATAATCAATAATATGGAATCTTTACAAGTTGGGTTGGATTATGAGTGGGGGTCAACTGTGAATATATTTGTTGTTTATACTACCTTAGAGACAAAAATGTTTGGTACCCTAAGTGCCAAGCTTGATAAAGTGGCCACATATATTCAAAATCAAAAGGAGTCTAATACCAACGAAAGGCATGATAATGAGACTGTAACATACTCAATTATGAGTAATAAATCTATGACGAGCTATAATCCTCAATCTCCATAATATTGATTTCATATACAAAGTTGTCCTTCATTTCAACTCTTATATATCTATTTGTAGGAACTGTCTTATACTATTTAGCCCCCAAGGAAGATTTCATATTTGCAATCTAGTCCCTCTTTCTAGAGTCACTTGTCATACTTGAAACCATTTAGTCCAATTTGGTGTTTATGTGCCTAATTACCTTCATTTTACATTGAACCCACTTAATTAATACTCTAAATTTGAATACCATTGACTTGGAATTAATGTAAAATATTGATGATAGTAAAGAAATTTTTATAATAATTTACTTATGTGGGTAATTAAGTTGAATATGCCATATTGGTGAATTATGGTTCTTGTATCTTTAACATGTAGTCATATAGGAACTAATCCCATGGTCAAAACTGCATAACATTTTGCCTATCCCTTTAAGAGTTATTAAATAATTAGTAAATAGGGTATTGGCAATAGTTATTAACTTAATAAATATGATAACACCCTCCTTCACCTTCCTCATGCAAACCCTCATGTCCTTCCCACTGGAACACCATGACAGACTATAGTTACAGAATATAGTGACCCCCTTGTCCTCAGAATACATACATTCCCTAGAGTCATGTGAAAGACCATCATCATAGTGCCGCTCTGAAGCTGATTTCCCCAACGACTAAAGACCATAAACCTACAGCCCCACCATCTTCTCTCTCTCCAAAAAATTGTTGCAGTTACCCTAGCACACTGTGGCACAATGTCTCTTCCTTCCTCCTCCGTTCTCACTAATTGCCATTGCATTGGACTCACGTCCTGATCCTTCAATTGAATGGTGACAAATCCCCTGACCTAGAAACCCCAGCCTGCCATTAAAGTTCTTGTGAGCCTGATTGTAACTTTTGATCAGGGTTTAGTAATCAATGACGAACCCCAAACAATGCCTTTCCCCATTACAAAGGCATATAATGAACCCTTGCTTCCCCCTCACCCTATATATCAAAATCTTGGTTCCTCTCGCTGGTAAGAAAACCAATAATTTCCAATCACAACAATACCACACCTAACGACCTCTGTGACATGCAACATCATTGCAAAGTTATAGACCTAACCTCTCTAGTTCTCCATGATCCTAGATCCGCCCCCAACACCCAAGAACCTAAAAACACCAACAAAATGGAGGCATCACTATCCTGCTCCACCCCTACCCACAATGTGTACACTACTACCAATAGAGACCTGCATACATCACTAGAGGGTGTACAGACTTCACCTCTTCCTTGGTGAGGCCACTTTCGATTCATACCATCACCTAACAACTATTGGTGAGACCTAGATTGTAGAGCCCAACCTACAACCCTATTCAACTCTATCACACCACCTTTGTCGGTGCCCCTCATAATCATCACTGGTCATCCTAGATCCACCCTCCTTTTCCCATGCCGTAATGAACCCTTCTTTGAGGATTTGAAGGTGGACATGGAAGGCCAACCCATCCTCGATAAACCTAGAATCTCTAACTCATCCAACTCAGATGATTCCAATAGATACGAAGCATATTACTACTTCTCAGGTAGCACCACAGAGACATCCATTAATGCCCTACCATCCTTCCATGTGATTGTTATTTTCCTAGACAACATACACCACCACATACTCTTTGACACCTTGCTATAGATCCAACCACTTGCACCTAGCCTAACCATACAATAAAAGGATGAATGGAGTCTCACAAACTTGATTTCTGGACAGAGATCAATCTTCACTAGTACTAATTGGATTGTGATTTGTGAGTACTAACTCTGTTTGAGATATCTTCTTCAGATAATAGAGCCACCACCAACAATTGACTTGAAGAGAATACCTCAAGGATTAGTGGAACATCACTGGGCAATAGGATAGAGTTTCCTTGGTCTCATTGTTTCAATTTTAATAACTTACCAGGAAAATAATATGAATGTTTAAAATAATATACTAAGAACCAAAAAAACATGATGGTTTAGATTAGTGCATTAGAAAACTGATCTCACTATACTAGCATATGTGTACCCTAGAATACTAGGACAAAATAATATCAAATAAATAAATTTGTGTGTGTTTCATATGAATCACGATCCTAGATGCATATGTACATACATACATGTATATTGTAAGCTAGTAGGACATTTAATTCAAATACCCACTATATTTATATAAATCGATTCTCATTGTTAATAAGAAATACATATATTGATAATCATGGACATAACTTACTAATCAATAGTCTAAAATCTAATGATCAATAAATTTATTCTAGTATATTATATTCTAACATGGTAATAAAATGAGAAATATGATAATTTACAATAACCTATGTACTAATTTAGCATTATTACAAATTCAAACCCTAATATTTTATGGGTCTACAAAATAAGCTCATCTAAGGTCTTGATTGGATTTATGTATATATATATATATATATATATATATATATATATATATATAAAGAAGGTTGCTCATATATGTATACACCTAGAAGAATTTTATTAACAAAAAATCACATACCTAGTTTGTGAGTGAGAAAATGTATGAAATTGCCCCATTGTAGTTCTTCTAGATTTTAATTGCATTCCAGATCATAACCAAGATTCAAGTAAATGTGTATAATTAGTATGCATAAAAAATGTATGAAAATACTCTATTATATGTAGTTCATCTAGATTCTACTTGTATTCAGGAACATAATCAAGATTTAAGTATATGATTAGTTTGTATTAAGGTATGTTTAAATTGAAGCCGAAATATCCCTAATAAGGTTATATTGGTAAAAAAACATATTTGATTCTAGATATTAATGGAATTATATACAATAGAGACAATAATATTATAGGATCTAATTTATTAAAATTAGGATAAACCATTTGATTGTATAACACTAATTAGATTTATAACCTAGTTGGATATCTAGAAATGGTGTTGATGGTAAAATGTGAAACAATAATTCAAAATGGGAAACCTAATCCTAAGTAAGTCTCATTAAAAAAACTTGATTCCAAGACAAGAAACATCAAATAAATGTAATACACACTCTCTTGCTTGATTCAGGAGAAATTGGTATCATTTGGATACCTCAATTGGCAAATCTTGATTTGAAACAAACATTAAATTCTCAATATACTTATTGAGATATTTTATTTACCTCTTGAATTACATATATCTTGTTTGGTGGTGATCCCTAAACTATTTTATAAGCCTTTCCTACCTTTGAAGATCACCACCCTGAAATTCATTATTTTTGGATTTCTTTAAATACTAAGACAAGTACTCAAATTGAATTCTTGGAGTTTTGACCCCTTAGACTTTGGTCCTTTTGGGCTTTTCCCCCTTTAGAGTTTCAGATCCTAGAGGTTGGGTACGTCCCTCCACCCTGTGTACATGTTGTAATGGATTAGTGGTCCCTTAGTATACTACTTGAAATAGTAGGCAACCATGTTGTTCTCTCATAGATGGTTCAATACATGGAATTGTAGTCATAGACAAAGAAATTATATGACAATGCTTAATAATAATACTTAAAATTGATCATTTTTTTTGCAAACAATCTTAGATATTTTGATATCTTGCACATGGACAATCTTGCATAATTGATAGCTACAAAATATCTTGAAATTTGAATCTTAAATCTTGAACATCGAAATAAATTATACTTGTGATCCTTATTTTGTGAAACTACGTCCACCAAATACTCTCCTCCTAATATTTCTCCTATATTTTAATGATACTTTGTTCCTGATATTGTAAATAGCTCAATAATTGGATTTCGTACCAATCTAGGTGACCCATATTTTCCCTTCACAGAGTTCATGTGTGGTGACATTCCCTCAGGGAGGTGATGGACTAGTTATACAAATATGGAGTAGAAGTGACATGTAAGAGCTATCCTCTATTGAAGACCAGATAGGAATCAAATTCTTATTCTAAAATTTGCAATCTTGTGTAAAGCTTCCATGACTCCGATGTAAAAGCATGATTGTAATAAAGATGTGTTTATTTTTCAGATATTATTTGGTAAATATTTGATTGTAAAATTGGGTCTTTACAACATGGTATAAGAGTCATAAAAAATCAACATTCATGCATGTCTCATGGAAATTAGGATTAAAGAACTAGTACATCTAGAACTTAGTCAAGTAGTTTACAACCAACCCTAATGTTACTGACCCTATTAATATCAGATAGAAACACAAAGTTATGTGAAACTAGTCATCTAATGTACCACTTAATAACATCACCAAGTTAGTGGATTGAGCCGAGGTGTCTATGGAAGGATGTTTAGTGAAGGTTATGGCATAATTACTCCCGATCCACTTTGGTTGTGATGGGGTTTCCTCACTTTGCATACTGACCTGACCAAGGTTATTTCTACTACTTGATGAAAATCATAAATCCTAGACAAAATCGTAAACCCAAATTAGGATGTTAGAAAAACAGAACATGTGATTAAAAATATTGAACTAACTAGTAGTTGAAGGGTGAATAGCCAGACTAAAAACCCTATATTTGAATTTGCCAATCCCCTTTGGTAGAAAACAATGTCCCTGTTCCCTTCCATATGTGAACGTGCCCTAGTCACCCTTTAGATTCCATAGGAATCCTACTTGCATAATCAAGTCAAGCAGTCAATATGGTGATAGTTGATAAGAGGTTATTGTGACTTAGTTCTCACATTAATTTTGGCCATTTTTAGTTTTGCATCAAAATGTTTTTCCATCAAAAAAGATTATTTTCTTTATATTACTATATCTACAAGAAGAATGAATTTTAGGGATTTCATTGATGATTTCTTAGGATAAGTCACAATCACAAATCTATGAGAAATTTCTAGAGGAGATCCACATGTAACCCTTAAAACCTAGAGTTGGTTCATGGCAAGGGTTTAAAGAGAAAAAAATAGTACTTCAAAGTTGACTCTATTTAGATTTCTAGTTGAATCCTTTTAAGGAGTGGGGAGTAAGACTTGACTAAGACCATGGACATGCCTATTTAGAGGATGAAATCCTCTTTAAGGGGTGAAGAGTTGTAACATACTCAATTTTGAGTACTAAATCAATGATGAGTGATAAACCTCAATCTCCTTAATAATGATTTCATATACAAAGCCATCCTTCATTTCAACTCTTATTATCTATTTTAAGGAATCATCTTATACTATTTAGCCCTGAAGGAAGATTTCATATTTACAATATATTCCCTCTTTCAAGTATCACTTTTCATACTTGAAACCATTTAATCCACTTGGTGTTTATGTGCCTAATTATCTTGATTTTACCTCGTACCCACTTAATACTCTCAATTTGAATACTATTGGCTTGGAATTAATTAATCAAAGTAAAGAAATCATACAAGAATTTATTTATGTGGGTAATTAAGTTTAATATGTCATATTAGTAAATTATGGTTCGTATATCTTTAACATTTTTTCAAATAGGAACTAATCATATATTCAAAACCGCATAACATTTTGCCAATCCATTTAAGAGTTATAAAAGAATTAGTAAATAGGGTATTGACAATAATTACTAACTTAATAAATATGATAACACCATACATCACCTTCCTCACTCAAACCCTAGCATCCTTCCAAGTGAAACTTCACGGTAGGCTACCATTATAGAAGATCGTGACCTCCTTGTCCCTCAAATACATCCCTTCCCTAGAGTTAGGTCAAAAACCATCATCACTCTGAAGCTAACTTTCCCAAAGGATGATGACCATGACCCACAACCCACCGTCTTCGTTCTCTCTAGAAAATGGTGACATTTACCCTACTTTACTATGATAATGCCCATAATATCTTCCTCCCTCTGTCATTCTCACTAATCTCCATCACATTGATCTCATGTCCTAATCCTTCACCTGAATGACAACACATCACCTGACCTCGAAATCCTGACCTGCCATTAAAGCTCTTATGAGCACAATTGTAGCTTTCGATCAAATTTTGGTGATTAACAGTGAACCCCAAACAATACCTTTCCCTATTACCAAGGCTTATTATGAACCCCCTCACCCCCTCACCCTATATATCGACATCTGGGTTCCGCTTGCCTATAAGAAAAACAACAGCTGCCAAACACCACAACACCCCACCAAACGACTTCTATGACCTACAACATCATCACAAAGTTGCAACCTAACCTTATAGTTCCCCATGCCCCCAGATCCACCCTCAGCACCCTAGCACTTGGAAAACACCTATACAATGGATATGTTGCCATCCTACTCAACCCCTACCCACAATGTGTACTCCAACACCAACACATGCCTACATACATCACTATAGGGCATACAACTTTTGCCCCTTCCTCTGCGATGCCACCCCTGATCCCTGCTATCACCCAACAACTGTTGGTTAGACCTAGATTGCATAGCCCAACTTGCAACCTTATACAACTCTATATCACCACCTCTGTTGATGCCCCTCATAATCATCACTGGCCATCCTAGATCCTCCCTCCCAGTCCACACTGTGACGGGCCTACCTCGAGGAGTTGAAGGTGGACATGGAAGGACAACACATCCTCAACAATCATAGATTCTATGACCCGCCCGATTCAAATGATTCCATTGGAGATGAAGCATTGTACTCCTTCTCGTGAAGCACCATCACGACATCCGTTGATGGCCTACCATCCACCCTATGACTGAGATTTTCCTAGACGACATACACCATCACATCCTCTCTGACACCTCACTACAGATCCAACCAATGCCACCTACCCTAACCATCCAAAAAAGGGATGAATGGAGTCTAGCAAACTTGATTTCTGGATAGAGATCAAGCCATGCAATGCTTACTAGATCATTATCTATGAGTACTAACTCTGTTTGTGATCTCGCCTTCAGGTAATAGAGCAACCACCAGGAATCGATTTGAAGTGAATCCATAAAGGATCAATAGAACATCACTAGATAGTAGGTTAGAGTTCCTTTCTCTTGTTGTTTCAATTTTGACAACTTACCAGGAAAACAATATGAAAGTTTAAGATATTATACTAAGAACCAAAGCAACAAGATGGTTTAGATTAGTGCATTAGAAAACCAATCTCACTATAGTAGAATATATGTATCCTAGAATACTAGGACAAAATTATATCAGAGAAATATTTTTTTGTATGTTTCATATTAATAAAAACCGTAGATGCATATGTACATACATACATGCATGTTGTAAGGCTAGTAGGACATGTAATTCAAAATACCCACTATAGTTATATAAACTGATTCTCATTCTTAATAAGAAATATATATACGACTACTCATGGACATAACTTACTAATAAGTAGTCTAAAATCTAATGATCAATACATTTATTCTATTATATTAGATTCTTACATGGTTGTAAAATGAAAAATATGGTAATTTTAAAATAACATATGTACTAACTTAGCATTGGTAAAAATTCAAACCATAATATTTATTAGGTCTAAGAAATAAGCTCATCTAATTGGTCTTGATTGGATATATGTGTATATATGATATCTATGTAAGAAGGTTGCCTATACAAATATACACCTAGATGGAATATATTAAAAAAAACTCATATAGATGGTTTGTGAGTGGGAAAATCTATGAAATTACCCCATGACAGTTCATCTAGATTTTAATAGTATTTGAGAACATAACCAAGATTTAAGTAAAAGTGTATAACTAGTATACATCAAACAATGTATGAAAATTCTGTATTACACATAGTTCATCTAGATGCTACTTGTATTCAGGAACATAATCAATTTCTAAGTATGTGATTAGTTTGTATTAAGGCATGTTTGAATTGAAACTAAAATATATCTAATAAGTGTATATTGGTAAACAAACATATTTGATCCTAGAGACCAATGGAATTATATATAATAGAGAGAATAATATTCTAGGATCTAATCTATAGAAATTGTGATAATTTTTTATTATTATTTAGCACTAATTAAATTTATAACCTAGTTGGATATCTAGAAACTCTATTGATGGTAAAATATGGAATAGTAATGTGACATGGGTAACCTAATACTAAAAAATTCTTGTTAGAAAAACTTGATTCCAAGCCAAGAAACATCGAATAAACCTAATACATTCTCTCTTGCTAGATTTGGAAGAAATTGGCATCTTTTGGGTACCTGGATCGGAAATTCTTGGTTTGGAATAGGTATTAAATTCTCAATTTACTTATTGAGTTATATTTTTTCCTCTTGAATTCCATATATCTTGTTTGGCGGTGAACCCTAAACTATTCTATAAGCCTTTCCTTTCTTTGAAGGTCACTACCCTAAATTCATTATTGTGGGATTTTGTTAAATATTAAGATAATCACTAGAATTGAATTCTTGGAGTTTTGACTCCCTAGACTTTGGCCCCTTTAGAGATTTGGCTCCTATAAGCTGGGTACATCCAACCTCCCTGTGCATGGATGTAATGATTTAGTGGTCCACCTATATACTGGTTGAAATAGCAGGCTACCATTTCATTCTGTCATAGATGATTGAACACATGGCATTGTAATCATAGAAAAAGAAATGATATGACAATGCTTAATCCTAATACTTAAATATGATCATTTTTTGCAAATAATCTTAGATATTTTGATATCTTTCACAAGGACAATTTGCATAATTGATAGCTACACAATAATTTGAATTTTCCATCTTGAATCTTGATCATCGAAACTATTGATACTTGTGATCTTATTTTGCTAAACTACGTCCACCGAATAGTCTCCTCCTAATATTTCTCCTATATCCGAATTGTACTTTGTAACTAAATTTCTTATATAGCTCTGTCATTGGATTTAGTACCAGCCTAGATAACCTATATTTTCCCTGCATGGGGTGCATGTGTGTTATACTAAATTGCAATAGAACAGATGTACATGAGTTGTCCTCTGTTGAAGACTAGATAGGAATCGATTCTTACTAAAAATTTGTAATCTTGTGTAAAGCTTCTGTGACTCTGATGTAAACACATGATCATAATAAATATGTGTTTATATTTTCTTATATTATTTTGAAAATATTTGATTGTAAAACTTGGGTCTTTATAGAAACTACATGAACTGTGTTACTTGTGGAGAAAGTGGACACAAAATTGATCATTGCATATATACTCATGATATATAATACCATCAAGGAGGATCTATGGAGAATGTCTCGTACATGAGTTACAAAAGACAAGAGCAACCCAGTTTCTCTTATGATAACACATCTACAATAGAAAAAGCTCATCAGTTGAACTAGCCACCTCACACCATAGGAAGAGGCCAGGGCAGAGGAAGAGGAAACCCTCAATGCTTTCATTAAAACAACAGTAAGATGTTGAATTTACAAGGAAACTTCAATGGTTTACTAAAGGAAGTTTATTCCAACAACAACATAATTTGATAAATTAGTTGAACTCTCTGACTGAACACCATGGGAAATGCATCCTAAGAAATAAAGATCTTATGGCCAACATGCATACTCAATTAGAATATGTGAATATGTAGATCAGTGACTTGCAACCACATAATAGAATGATTAACCAATAGTTGGCATTCATAGCCGCATCCATCATAAAATCAACTTGACAGTTTCCCTATTGCACTAAACAAATTCTAAGGGATGAAACTACAAGAATGGTAATGTTGAGGTCCGATACCACTGTAAGTGAACCACCACTTCTAGCAAAAGATTCTATAGTTAAGGATGATGGAGAACCAAGAATTCTTGTAGAAGAATTTGTCCCATAACAAAAGAAGATTCTAGGAATGATGAAGGCAATTCCCATGAGTAAATCTACTAAATATTGTTCTAAAGTTCCTTTCCCTCACCGATTTAGAAAAGCATATCTTGAGAAGAGATACACAAAGTCCCTAGATACCTTCAAAGAGATACATCTAGATATTCCCCTTCTTGATGCCATCAATGAAATTCCAACATATGCTTAGTTTGTGAAAGATCAGATTACCAAAAAGTAGAAAAGAGGTGAAATTGATTAACAAGGACGACCACTGCTTTTGTTCAGTCCAACATGCCAATTAAGAAGAAAGATCCAGATGCTTTTACCATTCCATTTATACTAGAATTCATTATGGAAAGGCAGGGCATGTCCAGCCAAGATGCAAGCATCAAAATTATTCTACACCCTCTAGAAATTTAGCTATGACTAACTGATATAATTTCTTCTCATATGAGGATGTCAACTAGTTGATATATCATACACCATACATGTTGGCATGGTCAAAGACGTACCTATTTGTATAGACAATTTTTACCTTCCATCAGACATAATCATCATCATCAATGCCAATGAAGATCCGATGTGCCCTAAGATTTTTGGTTGACCATTTTTTTCAACTTCACGTGCTCTGATAGAAATTGTGGATGGGCTATCCTAAAAGAGTAGGGTATGAGTCATATCAACCTCAACATCCTTGATCATATGAAGGGAAATCCTCTATGGATATGAGTTATTTTGCTGATTGTTGTAACCATTTATATGTGGAGACCCAAGAGCATCACTCTATAGTGGATCCCAAAATAATATGTCTTACCAATCCAACTTATGAGATCACTAATCCATATGGAGAAGGAACTCTGACCTATATTGAAGCAACAGAATAAGAGGCAACTCAACAAGGGATTATCAAGATAGATAAATACATCTCTCTTTGGAAAGAACCAAAAGATATATCAACACTAAAACCCCTCCCTAAAGAGATGAAATATGAATTTATAGATGATGATAAGGGGTTCCCAACTATCATCAATTCAAAACTCCCATTCGATCAACAAGAAACTTCTCAATGAGATCTAGTCACTAAGAATATCTCTTGACTACTACATTGATCATATACAAGGACTCATTCCCATTAGGGACCACATAAACCTTGAATAAAATGCAAGGCCTCATGTTCAAGGACAAATAAAACTATAAGAAAAGATGCATGGAATTGTGCACAAGGAAGTCACTAAGATATAAGATGTTGGGAATATATTTTCTATCAATGATAGTAATTTGGTTAGTCTGGTTCATGTTTTATCAAAGAAAGGAGGAATCAAAATCATGAAAGGAAGAGACAATGAATATTTGGCAACCCACACCGTTAGATGGTGGTCAATGTGCATCGATTACTGAATGTAAAATTCTACCATTTTCCATTGCCATTCATCAACCAAGTTCTTGAATGCCTATTCCACCACTCTCATTTCTATTTTTTATATGGATTATCTAGTTTTAAAGGACAAACAAAACTAAATGAAAATATGAAAGAAGTCATGTTCAAGGAAGTCAATAAGATATATGGTACTGGGAATATCTAAGCTATCAACGGTAGTAATTGGGTTAGTCTGGTTCATGTTTTACCCAAAAAAGAGAAATGAAAATCAATAAAGGAAGAAGCAATAAATATGGACCCAAACTGTTACAAGATGGCGAGTGAACATTAATTATCGAATGCTAAATGCTTCCACAAAGAAGATCATTTTGAGTTGCCATTCTGATCAAGTTCTTGAATGCCTAGCCCACCAATCTCATTTCAATTAGTTAGATGGATACTCTCATTTTTTTTATTTATTTCTAAGATTATAGTTTTGGTTTTAGGCGTGCCAAGTTATATCCTAGGAGGTGACATTGATTCAAGCTTAGGGGAGAAGACCCCTAATGACCCATACATTCCTCCTCATAAGTGTGTAGAGAAGCCAAATGTGCAATTCCCTGGATAGTTTGAAGCCAAAGGAGGAAAAGCAATTTAAGAAATTCCTAGACATCTTTCAATAGCTTCATATCAACATTCCACTCATGGAGGCAGTAGAAAAATCCCTACACATGGTAGATTGAAGGATATCATCAACAAGAAAATATGGATAAAAGATAAAGATGTATTACATGTTGACGAAGTGGTGAGTGCTATGATCTAGAAAAGACTGTTAATAAAGAGAAAGGACCTAGAATTATTCTACATTCCTTATTCCATAGGCTGTAAACATTTCGAACAAGAACTATGTGACTATGGGGTGAGCACCCATCTCATGCCTCTCTCTATCTTTATGAAGTTGGGATTGAAGAAACCATCGAAGATGTTCAAGTGAGGCCGTATGGGTGACATGCATGATATTGTAAAGGCAAATTCAGTAGGGGTGAAAACCCTAGAGTTTACCTAGACTACAACCAACAATCACCATCCACAAGTGGACAGATCTTATTACAGTATGGTTAGGATCGAACTCAAAGGACAACATATATTAAAATCAACTAATCTAGGTGACCAAGCAAGAACTATTATATGTCACAAGATTGATTTGGTTTAATTAACTAAGGCTGCAAGAATAAAAAAGAGCTACATAAAGGTTCTAGTTATCAATATATGGAAAATCTATGCTGGAACTGGGTTTCACTACCACAATCTGAATCTACACATTCATTCAAATAAAAACCTATATGAAGAGATAAATTCAGTTATCCAAGTTACCCCTTTCTTCATTGGAAACTTGCATGAGTTTGAATATTCCTATAAGATTGATGTATTATTACTTACAAATCATGTATCAAACTCCATAGATTTTCCATAAGAAGTTCTCATCAAGGAATCAACCAAAGAAAATCAATATTCAAATCTTAACATTGCAGTCATTACAGAATGAAATTAATATAAAGCACATAAAGCGAGTGATCAATCCATAAGACACGTGACAAATAGTTAGTAATGAACTAAGTGTGTTCATATAAGAATCGGGACAAGAATGAGATTACAAGAAATGTGTAGTGGGGCTAGTTCCCACATCCTAGTGTAAGGACTACTCCCTCAACATGATGAGATTAATATCAGTGGTAGAGGAAAGGGACACAATCATGATCATGAATGTAGTAAAAGAAGCTTGGTTTCGTGTTCCAATGACATATTTCCTTCTTTCTATTCTAGGTATTAACCCTGACTTGTGGTTGAAGTAGATGGATTGACAACCACTTGAGAAGAGGTCGATGACCCTGAAGAGGGAGGTCAATGGATCCTTGAGTTGCTGAAGGAAAGGGTCAATGAATCACTATTGTTGACCCAGAGGATGATGGCTCCAAGAAGTACAATGACAATCAATGGCTCTAGACTGAAGAGGTCAATGACTATTTTTGACCTGGAGGTGTATTGTTTTAGATATGACTAGGTAAGTCAAACTATAAAAGACTTGGAGTTGCAACACTTTCCCCATTTGAGTAGCATGATGTTCGAGAGAGATTTTCTATCATTGGGTGATGGGTATTGATAGGCCCCCATACCCGAGTGCCAGTGGATAATTTGTGCCGTGTGGATGGTTGAGATTGATTTCTTAATGGCTAAGCAACTGGATAAAGGTCGATGGAGTAAACAAATGGCCGATGGTCTTGCATGCTCTATTAATTGAGTGTCGATGGATGTAAGGCTGACACACTGTAGGTCGATGGATGTAAGGATGATACACTAGAGGTTTGATGAGCAGAGCTCGATATTGATAATCATCTGTCTGGACATCAAACTTGAAAGTCGATGGTATGCTCAATCATTGAGGTCAATGTGCAGGATGAATGGGGTGGCAAATGGCCTTGAAAATCACATTTTTGAACAAAATTTATTGATTGATATGCTTTTTGAAAGTGCTCGAGATCCATTTGGTAACCTACAAGGGGAATCTTGTGACAGAGTGATAAGAGTCAAAACCTACAACAGGAGTCAAGAAAAGTATCAAATTCTTACAAATTAGCATAAAACTTAAGTGGATCAAAGAAAAGATATTTCTTGTGAGGACTATGATTTTTGAATGCTATATTGGACTAAAAGCACCATCAAAACTAAGATGAATATGCGTTCAACAACTTCTGATGGAATTTTGGTGTTAGCTAGCTCAACTTTGTTGTGATGTCATGTTGAGGCTTTCATTGTTGATTGGATCTATGGATATCTGATTTTAATTTCATCATTATCATTCTGAGATACTGAAGTAGTTAAGGATATGATGATTCCCTTGCGTGTGGAATTTCTTTTATATTAACTCTCAAATAGAGTTTTGACAACCGTAGCAAACTATGTGTTGTAAACTATGATAGTTCCTAAACAATGGATCCCAGCAAATCTAGTTAGGATTGGTTAATTGATTCATAATGGTATTGAAAAATGTTGTTTAGTGTGATTCTAAGAAAGCTATTATATACATACTAGTTAATGTATGTGCTCTAGATGATTTTCTTTGTGCATCATGCATATTTGATATATAAATATTGAAAGATTTTGCGTATAATTTCATCAACTATATGAAATGTTATGAAATAAAATGTCAAGACCCTAAATGATTGAAAGGAAAATAGGTACACAATTAGTGTTGTACATGTTTAGTAATGCTTCTTTTATCTCAATTATCTTTTTATGAACGTTTATTACCTAAATATATTTTTTATGTGATTTCTTAAGAGAATAATCTCCTTGTCTATTTTGTGATAGGTCTATGTATATTTTGATCATTTGTTTTAGTTAGAGTTTCTTACCTATAATCCCAATATCTCAAATTCCACCACCCAACTACTTTTATTTAAATCTAATGATAAAATTCTTAATCCATAATATTATAATGACCCATTTTCAGATTAACCATCTAATTAGTGTTTACTTGAATGATTGTGTTCTTAACTAGATTGATCATTGTTTATGCTTGACTAATGATGGTAGTCTAGTTATGTTATTTAAACATAATTATAAACTCTAAATATGCTTTTCTTTCAAATAATTAGGGTTTGAGAAATAAAAACCCTAATAAAACAAAATTAGGGTTTTGGTAGCATATGGATACAAAAGTTTGATAAATACAATGGTGTAATAAATAATTTTTAATATTTTATATATAACTCTAATTTAGTTGAAATTTGGATATTGTTTGGATAACTCAATTATTATTGTTTTACAAAATATCAAAATCTTTTAGTAATTTTCTGACATGTTTGTTGGCTAAGTTTCCCCAGGACAAACTCATCCAACCACATTTTTAGGATTAAAAATACCAGTCTGATATTTGAATTTTATCTTTCTATTGATACATCCACTTAATCTGAAATTGAAACTGAAGTTGTAAAAACTCGACCTACTTTCTTATTAGTAACAACTCGACCGACCATGATGTAGACTGCAATATAGCAGTGTAATATTGGATTTTTATTTATTTATTGTTAACTCTAAATTATCTAAAATTGTAATTGAAGATATAATATGTTGTATCACACAACATGCTAAATTTTCATAATTATTGGAGGAGGTTTGATCTATTAAGTAAATGATGCTCAGTAACATTTTTTTTATGATAGAAAGTTATCTTGAAATAAAAGAAAATGTAAAGTTGGCCAATTTGCAATTGACTAAAGCATCTTGATTGAACTCTATTAGTAAACTAGTACCCAAGGAGATCTCATATTTTGTGACCCTATCTAGAGAAATGAAATTTTAGAGAGAGAACTGTAGTTAGGGTTTGAGAGGAGAAAGTGGAGGAATTGATGGTATAGGGTTTCTCCAATCCGAGAAATGATGAAATAAAGTAATATTAGCTTCTTTGCATGCTATTTCATGGTGAATATTCTCTCACATGTCAGGATTCCATAAATCCTCTAATCTGAATCAAAATGATCACAAGTCACCCTTCTCTCACCATTTTCTCATGTTCTCCATTTCTAGTGTTTTTGAGTTGAGAGGAGGAAGAAATGGATTCAATAGATAGAACCATCGTGGATTTCTAGAAATTCAGATTTTGACCTAGGATTTAAGATTCTTGTCACCTTATATGAGATTTTCTCTCCATTTATGCTTTGTAATCACATTGGAAGCTTAATTACATCTTGCTAAAATAATTAAGATCATTGCTAGTACTTGTATGCAATTGTATAATCAATTGGGATGATTTTTGGGGGAAATAAAGAATACTGATTTAGATCCTTTCTCATTAGTTTTCATATTCCTAGTTCCTAATCTATTGATTCAATATATACAAAATGTATTATGAATAGAGAATTTCTTAAAATTCAGTCAATAGGCGATATGGTTGGAAATTTCATGGACATGAACATTATTATATCTGAACTCAATAATCATGAGTTTCACAACTAAAATTTTGAATCCTTACTTGAATTGAATATTTAATGTACTTGAGGATAGTATATGAGGGTTTTATATGAAGGAAATCCATGTCTAGGGTTGAGGTTTAGGTATGGACTCAAATGAGTCAATAAATCATTGTATGATTGTAAATGACAGGTTGATTGTGTGGTATGGAACCTAGGTTTTCTTTGTTTCTTGAATAGACTCAATGATCATTTGTACACCTTGAAGAGAGTAATGAATAATATGAGTCTTATGATGCATTGAATTGAGATGACTTCTTGAAAACCCTAAACTTTCATTATTAAAATGAGTCTGAGTGGTAAAGCTAGAACATGTATAATGTCATAAATTTGGTGAAATTTTGAAGTGTAGGTATTAATATTTAAATTAAAGATGATGGTTCTATTAATATGATATAAGTCAAATGCATCTATTTTAGTATGATTTATGAAATAATGAGTAATACCTCACATGAATGTGGGTCTTTTTATACAAGATACATAGAAATGAATGGGAGTGATAATTAGAGATTATGATGTAAGGAGATGTAATCTAATCCAATACTTTAAGATAAAGTGAGTACTATTATAAGAGACATAATATGTTTGCAAATTACAAGAATGGTAGTGGAAGTCAATGACATGGTACACACAACTAATTTCAAGAAAGGAGATGGACAAGAATCAAATAATTGTGATGAAAAGTTAAAAATGAAATTAATGAAATGTGTATCATGAAGTATGTATCCTATATATTTTGATTACATGTGTGTTGACCTAAATTGAATGAAAACAAAAAAATGAGATTACGAAGGATATCAATGAGAGAGAAATTTTATATATTAAGTAAATTTACAAGAATTTATTCCTAGAGTAGTAGTGAATATGAAATTAAAGAACTAAAAAGTAATGAATATGAAATGAAGATAAAATGATGAAAATTAGTATATGGGTCTAAGAATCTAACCCTTATCCTAAAATAATGAGCTATGTGATGCTAATGAATGATGTGCTCAAATGAGGGATTAAGGAATGCATATTAGTTGTGTTCAATTCAATTCAATTCAATTCAATTACAAGATGAGGTTCAAGGATAAGAATTGGTTTATAAGAATGTGATATATGATTGTTGTTGTATGTAATGATGAGAATGGCCTACTCTAATAAATTTATAATGAGATCACTTATGCATTGAATAGTAGCCATAGCTGAAAAATATTAAATTGTAAATGAGGAGTACTAAATGTCTAATGTATGTTTATGCTTGAGATTTATTTATATCTATAGAAATGGAATGGAATAAGCATATGTTGGATGATGAATTTGTTCTAGTATGATGAATGGATCAAGATGTCTATATGTCAATACTATTTCTACACATAATGTTTCTATGAATATTTTATGAGAACTATGATGTGGTATAAACTGATAAGAAATATGTTGAGATAAAATTAACATGATTTGATTACTTTTGAAAAACCCTATTTAGGATAAAATGCTGGACAATGTGATTGTCCCCATTGATGATGACTGTTATGAGATGATTGGAAAATAGAATGAATCATATGCGTTGCAAATTACATATTGTTGTGCTTCTTATTTTAGTCATTTCTTTCTTGATATGCCTCATCTTCTATATATCATTCTAGTTACGCAAAAACATACACATATGATAAATGATGATTGAATCTTCTTTAAGATGAGTAAAAAGGATTAATAACAAGTGGAATGATGACACATTTAGTTAGGTGCCTTGAACATCGAGTTTCCCGTGAGTGCCGCAATGGGGAAATGAAACATATCTTCATGTAGTAATTAGAGTATTACGAGAAGGATTTCTAGAGTGTCGATCTAGACCTTAAAGGTTAGACCACCAAGATTCAGGAGTGAGTCAACTTGAGTGGCTCTAGCCCTAAATAATTGTTGTGAAAGTCTATGTCAATGAGTAATAGATTATGATGAAATGAAAAAGTGTGAAAAATGTGAAATATGATGATATGTGAAATGCAATGATGATATGTGATATATTGATTTGTTTATTCCTATCTCATATACTTAGGTGTGGCGACTTCTACTTGGTGAGGTATAGGACCAATAGATTCAATAAAAATGAATAAAAGATGACAAGCCGTGTAGGATAGAAGTTATATGTTTTTACATGCCTTTTTCTACTATCTGATAGATCTACTACTGTTGAATATGCTTATTCTTGTGGAAACTAATCATTCTTTTATAAAGATGATCTATTTTTATATCGTTAATTGTCTGGTTTGATGTCTGATCATTGACGTTGACATGCGGTTGATGCTGACATTTTATATCCACTCTGAATATGATTTATATTTACTTGATATTTGAATATTATTATTTGGTAGACATGTCTTATGTGTACTTCAACTTCATGAATTCATGATGTGTTCCTGATCCGATTGGTGAAGTGTCACAAATGTGATGTTATTGTTATGTATTGATTCTAAATTTATAGATCTTGATGTGTTACTCATACGAACGGATTGTTATTCTGAATTAAGTAACATCTACTGGTTTGTTCATAGATATGCTTTAAAATATGTTTAAAAGTTGATTTTTATCTAAGTATTTACCTTATTTGGTTAATTTCATTATTATCACAAACTAGATTTGATAGAACTATTAGTTAGACTTTTTAATATATGCAAGTTTCTCTGAAGTTCATTATACTTAATCTGATGCTGATGTTTGTAAGAATCTTGAGTGGGAGGTATCCACTTGATGGGGCTCTATACGAGTCTCATGAGGTTGTTTCAAGAAAAGGTTGTGACAAAGAAGATGTAAATAGGGTAATCAAGATAGATTAGAAAGTCCATGTACTTTCTCTTTCCTAGGATGGGTTGTAGATCGAGTTTGTTCTTTTATATTCATGTAATTGATGTAAATTGAATCACATCTGAGAATAAGTCTTAATTCTTATTTTAATGGAGTTGAATAATAATTGTGACATCTTAATGTGATGTCCTTGATGCGACATCGGTTTATGAAAATTGTGATGAAAGAAAAAGGAAAAAATTATCTGTGATTTTTGTATGTTGTTTTAATAGACTTTGTTGAGATTTTATTGTTTTGTTTCATAATTAGGGATTAGGTTTAGGGTTTCTCTCTAACGGTTGGCATTTATGGTAATCAAAAGAGAGGGACCAATAAATATATCAATGTTTAAATTTTATATAGATGTATAACCCTCATATTAATTTAGGTTAAATAATGACATCTAGTTTTTAAGGTCCAACTTGACCTCATAAGTAGACGTCTCTTATCAATAATATTAGTCATTTCCTTGAAAGTATTTTACTATGCTTTTGTATACTCATTTGTATGAATTATGTGTTTATTATAAATATTAAGACGTTCTTCCACATTTTTGTCAAAATATTGAGTCAAAGTAGAGTACATATCATTTTTTATTGATAAATGTGCTTCCTATATTGGTTGTGTTGAATTGTATTATGAAAATATTTAACCTATTTGACCACTTAATTGTATTCCGAATTTAAGGTTTTATGCCTTCAAATATTATGTTTTCATTGTCATTGTGATTTTGACACCTCGACAAAATTATTCTTTGACTTAATGTTTTATCCTACAAACATATGTACCAATAAGTCATGCATACTAACACATTCAAATTCACATCATATAAAAAGTAATTTATAGCATGGGTCATTTTGTACTCAATATTACAATGTGGTCAACAACCATTTTCTTATATTCTAGGCACATTATCAAATTATCAGTTCTAAGCATTTCTGATGATGTAAATCTAGTGACATTATCAAATCAACCAACTAAACGTAGATTCTGTTCACAGATTTTGGTGTTATAATTTGATCTAAATTCAATGATAATCATGGAAGTTCACATGGTATTCTCTTAAGTTTTTGATAATGGAGGATGTATGGTTACAAAATGTATCATATCTTATCTTTACCAAGGAACAAAGCATGTGTTGCCCAAAATAATGGAAACATCATTATAAATTATTAAGATGATTTGGTGGTCTTACTAAAATGTAAGCCCGGTGTTAATATAAAACAATATTAAAGAAAACTCTACTTGACAAAGACCAAGAATATGTGATAACTACTTAAAAGTTGTTGGTATATAGCTTTTTGTGATAATATAGTAATACTTCATGCTAAAGTTATCTAGTAGGTTAATAAATAATATATTAAATGTTATTTTATATAATGTCTTTCTAATTATTTATATGGATGCTATTTAGATGGTGTGAAGTTTTATCCACTCAATTTGGATACCTGAGGTTGAAGTTAGTTGTTTTAATATTTTCAGGTGCAGTGACAACAACAAATTACATGTAAGCCGATTTTAACCGTACAAGGAATATTAGAGATTATGTGCATGTCAAGATGAGACAAGCTAAAAGCCTACTTAATTTCATTCAAATATTACCTTGCTTCATACTACAGTAAGGTTATATGCATTGTAAAAGGGATTTAGAATCCCATCTAGGGTGCACCTTAGGAATGAAAAAGTCGATTCTTAATGATTCTATAAAGTATAATTTGAAAAACTACATGTCAAGCAATGTAAAGGATAATAAATACCACTTAAAAGATAAACTTAATCACAAAATTGGTATATGTGCAATAGAGAAGTGACAACTAATATAAAAAATAGCGAGTCCATCGGTAATATTTTTGCATACCATTACATGTAAGTGCAACACACAAATTGAATTTGGTTGCTGGTCAAAAGCAATGTAACTTCATTAATAAAAAAGTAATTTTTTTTTGGAAATTAAAATACTATGGCTCAATGGATAGTGCATGCTCAAAATATCAACAAAAAATGTAGGAAGCTGGCGGCGCATGTTCATGATGACGTGTTGGCTTCTATAGAAGGTTAGAAATGAGTTCATTTTCTAATCCCAGTGCAAACAATGTACTGAAATGACAATAAGGATCAAAGTGGAGGTAAAACACATGTGAAGGCATATGGTAGAGAAAAAGCCTATGCAATGCTAATTAAAAGAATACACTATAGAAGAACCCCCCTTCAAGTTGGTTGGTGGTACTAACTCATTATAGGGTGAACTTAGGGCAATAGAAAATGGAATGAAACATACAACTGACCTCAAAATCGAGTATTGCATGATTTATACAGACTCGAGACTCTCTGAGCAAGTCATCACAATGACCAAAGAGATGCCAATGACGTTTTTCACACATGTCACTAACATATAGCGAATGGGGAATACTTTTAAGGAGTATAGGGTAAAACACAATGGAAGAGAGATAAATAAAGTAGTTTATGATTTGGCAAAGTGGTATCTCAAGTTGCACGACCCTAATTTAGTCCTTCTAAGTTGCATAACACATGTAATGAAGGAGTTTAATTTTGATATGGAATTATGTAATGTAACTAAGGGGTGTCAAGGAGTAGGGTGTAACCTTATTGCAAACTAATAGAAGAGAATGATTTTTTCAAGAAAAAATAGTAATTCACCAACATAAATGGTTTTTTCAAGAAAAAATAGTACTTCATAAACATATTTCTATATGGATTAAATTCACTTACACAATTACATCCTATAACTAAAAAATGGACATGATAAAATCAATAAAAAAATTCTCTAGTTACATTGTGTTAACGATGATCAGATTTTCAACTCAAAGACTGAGAACATTTTCTTCCTCATTTTTGATTTTAATTAAATTTAACCCCGAAGTTAATAGTATACCATGCCTATCAAATGCATAATAGTATTTTGCGGGAATGACAACCTCCAACTATGAACATTTAATATTTGTACCCAAGATGTGGACAATAGGGATCATACTTTTTTGTGTTATCTAACAAATGTCAGGCATACATTAAGATAGTTAAGTAATGGCCTTTAAATATGTATCTACTTTGCAAAACAAACTTTCTACATAATGGTTTTAATTAGATTGTTATTATGGTACTAAGAATCTTTCTTTTGCAAAAATACTTGTGATTTTGAAAAAAAAGTAAGACTCTTCCATCTTAAGGACTCGTTAAAACATTCCTTATAAAATTAAAAAAACAACATAGCAAGGGAAAATATATTACATTAATAAAATTCCTAAGAAAAAACCATTCCAAATCCTAAATCTAGAACATCATAAATATAATAGAAGGGTTCTCGAACAGAATAGGGGAGAACTGTGGCTTTTCTATAAAAACCAGAAGCAATATGGAGAAGATTGAAAGGGACACATGTCCTAGTAGACAAAACAAAGGATTAAATATTCTAAGACCTATATGTTTCATTAATAGAAAGTAATGTGTAGCAATATCAATAGCACATGATAGAGGTAGTTGTAAATGTATTTGGATTACATGTTTTAATTTAGATGAAATATAAATAACAACTTAGAAATATGATATGGAAAATGATAAGAATATCCATATATGAGAAATAAAGTTTCAAATATCATGTAATTAAAGTCATCTTCCACATGTTGAAGAGACATTATTATCATTAAGAAAAAGAAACTTGATAGCGGTAAGACTCTAACTTTTTCAATTATTCAAACAAATATGCACAATTCCTCTATATGAGAAGAAATCAATTTCAAAGGAATTTTTCATCTTAGAAAATTTTCATGATTGTAAATATAGTACTCATGTTTATTAGTAGAATAACCTGGTTAGTAGGTGTATTCATGAATTTTTTTTACTACCGACAAAACAAACCTGAATAAATCTACCTTAAATAATTGATATTGTTGTCATAGTAAAGAATAATACCAAACAACATGAAAAAATAACATATAATACAAAGGAAAGAATTATAGTAGTTTCTTACATACTTTGTAGTTTCCTTTCCTTCACTCAAAACCTTGGGTTATCTTCAATTTCTTCATCTCATCACCAACTCTAAGAGGATGATACTTACATTTTCATTGTCATAGGAATTCTTTATTCGGACCATATGTAACATTTGGCTCATATCCCTATGTAAACATGAAAAATAATTAATCTTTATACTCCCATTCAAATTCATATAGAGTTTCACATAAATAAATTCTTTATTCTTTCCATTATTGGGGAAGTGAACATATACTTATAGGACAATCAATGGAATAATTATGCTATGTTAACATCATTTGTGGAGCCACATATTGCTCCCCCATAATTTTTGTAATTTTCATCAATTATCCAAAAATAATATAAAATATTATATGAAACACAATATATGATGACTTCCTAACTACTTTTGTCGAAGGTATTGTAAGGTGGAGTTTTTCTAAGAAAATAATTTTTGCTATGTTAAAAAAAAATCCCATCTCACTTTCATTGTACATGTTTTAGATTTTGGTTATGCTCAATGCCATTATAGATCCTTTTAATTCAATGTAATAATACAAATAATATATTTTTTTGGTTAAGTGTTTTCTCTTTATAAAATGTTGTATACATTATAAAATTTTGGTAAACAAAACATAAAATACATCTTTAGACTATAATAATTAAACATTCCTATTGGATGTCAACATTTTTTAGGATCCAATTAGTTGGCTATAAGTGATAAGTTTTGTGAAACTTGTTTTTTAGAAACTCCAACAGATTTTGCAGAACTTGAATTCTACTAAATTTCATGGGATCTATTTGATGTAGGTACGAATGCATATGTTGTTTGTTATGTTTATACTACAAAATTCAGCTATAAATATTCTATACTTTTGATTGATATACAAAAATTGAACATGTTGTCGTGGGAAATATTTCAAGTGACCTAACAATATGTTCTTTATATATTTCCAAAACTCCATGGTTGTTATGAAAACTTTAGCTATTGACCTAAATGAAGGAAATTATGGGAAATATAAAGACTAACTTGAGTTCCTTAGTATCATCAAATCCTTACAATAAATCAATAGTAAATTATTTTTTATCATTTATTATAATTAAAAATTTTGTGGGAGAAATATCTTCCTGTAACAGGTGGAAAACTATAATTAGATGCCACAAATGTATTTTATGGTGGGTAACTTCATTATCATCATATAGAGATAGTGATTTAGTTGGTTAACTAAGTGTACAACAAAAGTAAATCATACCAACACATGAAAGTTAATTTGTTTTCCAATTTCAGTTAACAAAGATGAGGTAATGGCTCACAAGTGTACAACAAATATATGATATAGAAATTATATTTCAAATTGATTCATGCAATAGATATTTATATCCTTGAAACTATATTATAGTAGGCCCACACCATCTTTATATAGGATCTAAATAAACTTGATCCATATATCCTTAATACACATGGCCTAGAAAATTTCTTTCGAAGAAAATGCATACTATTTTATTCTGATACAATTCTTGGGCTCTTACACAATACATTGAGAAGCCTATTATAATAGAATCTTTAACTAATATCCATCCAATGATTTCAAATAGGCGAAGCATTTCAATGTCTTTGTACATCATTGTTGTGAATGCAAATGTAGAGATATGGTTGTCTATAAATAGGATGTTGCACATTCATAGAATATAACAAACTAAGCACTATCTCAGAAGAGGAAGCCTGCAGACACATTTTGAAGAAAGAAGAAAATAAAAATAGTTGAGTTATTTTAATTAATGCAAGTGCAATCCTTAATCTTGGATGTAGTGAACAACTAAAAACATATACTTGAATGGGAAGTATGTATAGGACGTATGACATGCTTTAGAGACGCCACACATTGCCGAAGTCCAGCAGTAGGTATCCACCATCCTGGGACTACAAGGTCAAACAAAAACGAAAATGGATGAGGAGTTAGGAAACAAATGTATGTGTAAAAGAAACCTCACAATGAAACATGCACAAACTTGTATTTTAACTGGCATATCAGTTAAGAGGAACACCTTTTTCATGAATACCTGATTAAAACATGGCTATGAATGATGATGATTTGCATATTAAATACACTAGATTTCAGAAGAAATTGTCTTATGAAGCATCCCTGTCAACAATATATGCGTCATCTGGTCCCTAGCCAATCATACAATGTCTGATTGGATCTGTAGTACATATCTTTGTGCAATACTCTCCACTCAGTTCAAGTCACATCATTATATCTATATCCAACTCAACATTTACTTTGTGAAGTCTATTGATTAACATATCTATGTATAGGTGCAACATGTATGTCAATTAGAATATACGTTAACATGTTGCATGCATGAGTACCTTTTTTGCCAAGCTTCACAACAAAAGTAGGTGACATGTTTTCTAGAATAGAAGATGATACAACATGTGCCCAACAAGTCCCTCATGTATGACCATAGCATTTTTGGGATAAAACCATGGTTGTCCATTATAGTACATCCTATGTGTAGACATCATGAGTTGAGTATAAGTTGTAAGTAGTTTGATCCGTATGTTTGCCGTGCAGAAACAATATTTGAAGCCTATTCTTGTCACACCCTAATTTTTGGAACCTAACAAGTACATGATTAAGTTATTGATGAATTCAACATAAGATAAATTTATGGTTACAATAAGGTTCCATCCAATTATCATGATATTTGGATTTAAAGGAAAAAAATGTATAGGGAGTCTTTTTGTGCAATTGGGACTATTTCGTAATGTCCTCAAAGTCTGAGAATATTATATTTAATTTGATGATATGAGGTGACAACCAAAGTAGAAGAATGAAGGAAATGTGATGACTTCGACTAATCAATTTGAGCCCTAAACCTAATTTAGGTCTCCATATCAAGTAAAGTAATATTGATCAAATGTATCATAAGGAAGATTTAATTTTAAGTTATATTGGTTCAAGATTTAGCTTTGCAATTGAGGATATGATGAAGACTATGGACCCTTTGGCAGATAAAGGAATGGGACATGTGCTATAAGCCAATTCAGGCCCATTTGGGACAATTAGGGTTTACACATGTATCCTTGGAGTTCAAACTTGGAATTGAGCATTTATTATTCATAATAAATACTCAGAATATTTTTACTAGATGGATTATTAGAAAATAAGAGGTAAACAATTTTGAATTATCTAGTTACCTAGGTAATTAAATTAATAATTACCCAGTTGTACTTAAAAGAAAAATTTGGAGGGTCTATCTGATTAATGTTGACCTAATATCTTGTCCAAGAATAGATAATGGCAATTTATTTATAAACCCAAAATTTGGGTTTAAAAGTAGGTCAAATGTGGCCTATATAAATATTTCTTTATACTAAAATTTTATAAGAAAACATAAAAAAGAAAGAAGGGAAGTTTCTGGCTCCCCATCTCAGTGCGCCCTGAAAAGGGCATCAACATAGTCCTCAAGGATGGGGATACCTCTTCCTTTCTCTTGGAGGTGGGAGGCTATAAAGGATTCATTTCTGGAGGCACATGGTTAGGCGAGTCAAATTCTAGGGTTTTAAAAGTGCCAAGGAGAGAGAGAGAAAGAGATGAGCGAAGAAGATAGGGGGAGGGTAGCTTTAGAGAATAAGGTTGTAGGTATGGAATTGTCGAACTTGCCCATGCTAGGACCTAGTGGCGATGACGCACTAGGAAATAAAGCATGTCGGAGGGTGAAAATCTTCGACATGCACTATGTTACACTCAGAGCCAAGATTGGAGAAGCTCTAGCTGGCAGCAATGCGAATAGGGGAGATCAGAGGCAAAATAGGAGAAAAACCCCCTTTGTCTGTGGATGAAGGAGACATAGATCCTACCTAGATTTTCCTAGGATTAAGGCTGAGATCATCGATCCCTATCAATTGTTGGATCTTATTTGAATGACAGTCATTACTTTCATAAGGTGATTCTTCAAATATGCATATCTTGAGATTGGAAACTCAAATTGTATCAAGTAAGGTGTCTATCAAAAGCTATCGATGTATACTATCTTATTAAAATATTACAAATGGTGTTCTAAATGTTTAATGGTTATCATAATTTTTTTAGTAAATGATATATGATTCCAATGCTTTGTGCATTAAAATAGCAAACAACTTTATAAATTCATGAATATTTTACAATAAGCATATTTTGATATGTTTAATTAGATTCCAAAGACTAATCATTCTGATTTGAAGTTTTACTAAGGTTTTTGATGTAAAGCCCTAATAAGGGTGTTTTGGGTATTTCTTCCATTATTTGATTATGAAACAACCTTTATTCAGATCCTATTACATTGTATGATTATTGTTTCAATTTTTTTTGATGGAGTTTCATGTGTTATTACATTAATACTTAATTTTGAGGTCTAAATGGCCATTAATGCGGTATAACTGATGTTTATTGTTATTATTATGAGATAGACATGCATATTTTGTCTAGAAGATGATTTTTAGTTATTTCCTTCTTATATAGTAATTGAGTTAGTAAGAATAGTATATGTGACTATATTTGATATTCATTCTCATTATATGATGTACATGCTTATATTAGTGCATAAGACAATTTTTAGCTTATTTGAGTATAAATATTATAGTAGTAGTATGATATAAGTCATGATATATGTCCAATACTAAGATTTTGTCCTGGTTTATATTGGGCTCTTGTTTAGTGTAAACAAGAATGCTAATTTTGTTTAGGAGGTTAGACTGATGGCACTTTGATATTTAGAAATAGAAAGAGGAAAATTCAAATGGACTCATATAAATTTATTGATGTCAAGGTGATTCCATTGTGGAACAAGAAATCAAGAACACGTTAAAGAAATCGTTAGTATCAAAGGTAATTGGGCCATGTCCATAAAATTTAATTATCATCATAATTCAACCTACACATTCTTACAAAGTAACTTAGAGATTAAGTTTATTTCAGACATTCAATATTCATGTTTCATGCTTTAAGAAATGGAACTCTATAGAGTTTGAGTTATCTTGTCCGAACATCATATTTTAGATATTTGATGCTTAAGATAATTTCAAATACTTAGTATTATTATGCTTGAATCACTTCATTTTCTCAACCATTTAGACTCAGATGTCATGAATCTGATATCAAGGTTTAATGTAGTTGTTCTATTAAATGAGAGCTTCAGATTAAGACTTATTTAGAAAATTAGAATATTAGATTTCAGATTTAGATTTAAATTAGTTTCTAATAAATTAATAGAGAAACATATGAAGAGATTATATATTATGATTCAGAGACAAGAAAGTAAGAAATGATTCAAAGATTATAGATTAAGATTTAGATATAAGAAATCAAGAATAGAGATAGAAAATGACATCAGAAGATTAACTATATATATATATATATATATATATATATATATATATATATATATATATATATATATATATATATATATATATATATATATATATATATATATATATATATATATATATATATATATATATATATATATATATATATATATATATATATATATATATATATATATATATATATATATATATATATATATATATATATATATATATATGGGTATATCTTTGCTACCCGTGCGGGTAACTAAGATTTCACTACCTGTGCATCAAATTTGTAATGGGATGACACATATATGTAATGAGACAACCAAATTTGTAATGAGACAACCGAAATTGTAATACAAAAACTTGTTTTGTATTACAACGCTGTTACAGTAATAAATATATATTTATTACTGTAACAGCGCTTTAATACAAAACGAGTCTTTGTATTACAATTTCGGTCGTCTCATTACAAATTTGGATTGTCTCATTACAAATGCATACCTTCCCATTACAAAACTGATGCACGGGTAGTGAATCTTAGTTACCCGCACGGGTAGCGAAGATATACCCTATATATATATATATATATATATATATATATATATATATATATATATATATATATATATATATATATATATATATATATATAGTATAGGATAAGCCTCACTAGAGAGTCTCGTGATGATTCATAAGACACTATGTGTGTTACAACCCCAATTTTGGGTTCATTTAATATCTCATATTGGAGATATTTGGACAAATAATGATGTAATTTCATTTACAATAGCCTTGATGATTGTGTTGTGGGCTTTATTGGCTATTGGGCCCAATAACAAGGAAATTCAATTAATTAATGAATAATTGAGAATTTGAGGTAAGAAAGGTGTGGAAACCTCTAGAAGACAAAATAATAATCCAAAGGTGGATTTCGTGCCTCTTGGGTTCCTTGGGTTCCAAGGAGTCCAAAGTTGCATAGAAAATGCAATAAGAAAAGAAAAGATCAAATAAATATTTCCTTATCAAGAAAGAAATTGAAAAGAAATGAGAAAATATGGGAAATAAGTGGAAAGGAGTTTAATTGAGTTATCCTTGGTGGAATTTCATATCCCAAGGATTCGTAATGTTAAAAGGAACTCCCACAAGGAAAACAAAAGAGAGACAAATAGAAATCATTAAAAAGAATAAGGAAATAAGTAAGATAATAACAAAATGGATAAAAGATAAATAAAAGGTTAAGGGATATTCCCAAGATGGTATTTCGAGTCATTAAGGTTCCTTGAGGTATAAGGAACTCAGAATAATAATTTAAAGGCAAACAAAAGAGAAAATAGATGAGAAATATACATAATTGAGTAATAACTTGCAACTAAAGAAAGGGATCTGATTTCTTTAGATAATGGATCCAAATTCGTCATAATGAAAGATTAAGTTATTATTAAGTTTCCCTCAAAATTTGGGATCAAACGTGTAAGCAGTTTGGGAGATATGATTTTTGGAAGTTTTCCTAAAGTGTAGAGGAAAATATTAATGTCACATTTTATCTGCGATTAAATCCCGACTTTTGGGTTAAGAGCGACCGTGGATCGGTGATCCTACGACTGGGAGTGAATCCCAGTCTCACGGGGACTTGCTTGCGTAGAGTCCAACTGCGAGATCTGTGTTTGATGAATTTATCAAAAAGGAGAGGAGATCTTGGAGCGAGGAGAGATCCTTTAGCTTTGGGAGGCTATTCCGAAGCCATCCAACCCATTTTGTGTGGGGGTTCGTCGACAAGAGTGGAAGTCCCCAAAACACTGGACTAATCGGATGACCCTATATATAGGGGAAGACGAGAGGGGGTACCGACGTGCTTTATCGCTACCCTAAGATTTGCGACAGACCAAGAGGATCGTTTTCAAGCCCTCAATTCGATCATCTACCCTGACCCTCACCTCCTGCTTCTCCGAGGACCTCGTCGGAGTTTAGCGGGTAGGAGGTGGTCACAGCAGGTTCGTGGTAAGCAATTGAGGCTGTGGTTGAATTCGAAAGATGGAGGCGAAGCTCCCTGGATGATAAGCATGCACGTAGGTGGTCGGAACCTCAGAGTCAACCTAGCAGTTGACCGCCGAGCAAGCTGGGCCGCAAACAGGGAAAACATGAGCAAGAAGAAGAAGTGAGGGGGGGAATGAGCTCCTTACCCCCGAAGACTGTGAAGGTAAGAAAGGGCCTTTATTTCTTTGACTTCTTTTTAATCACAAAGATAGGAGCGTCTCTGTGGACCCTTGGATATCGTGTGGTCCGTGGGACCACAAATCGAACAGCCAACAAATTTCTAAAATTAACAGATAATCCAAGGTCATGCTTTTTCTTGCAAAATTCATGGAGATTGCTAGGAACCTCAGATTAAAGAACTTAATACATGAAAATTGATCATAAAAATACAACGAATATGTTAAAAATAGTTTGGGAACATAAATAAGTATCTTTTTGCAAAATAATATAATTTTGATGGAAAAAGTATTAATTTGTGGATAGAAACCTTAATAATTAATCAAGGATAGATTTAGTATTGCAAATGGATTATTTCGAGCATGGTTAACCTGATTGATGATTAAGATGGTTTTTAATCTATTTTGATGATGGAATTGCAAGGATTAGGGTTTTAAACCTAATATGTTGATTAAAACCCTTAGAAACCCTAAGTGAGGGAAAAGGGAAGAAAGGATATAATAATCTGAAAATTATGGTTTTTTTTGTGATCCAAATCTGATCTTAAGATCTTAATGGGAAACAAACTGAGATAATTAAGGTTTGATGGATATTTTAGTAAAATTAGGGTTTAATGTAATAAAACTAAAGTGGAACCCTAATTATGCTCAAAACCCTAAAAAGGACAATTAATCTTAGGAAATAACTAGGATAAATAGATCTTGATGGCATGAGTAATAAAAGGAAATTGCATAATTGTTTCAGGATCTTATTGAATGATTGCTTTCCTATTGTTGATTGGATTATGTATTTCTCACATCAACTTGACAGGTATGTGGTTACGCTTATGATGATCCCGCTTTAGTTTTCTGAGGATTTTATTGATTTTTACATCGTGGCTTGAATTAATTATTGGATGAATTTAATTCATGTAAATTTTAATGTGAATATGATTATCACATAAGAGATATGCCTACTAGCTTAGATCCTAGTCCCCTATGTAGTCTAATGGATTGACCTAGTACATGGCTACCAATGGGGTAGGCCCATCAGGTCATTGAATGACTTAGTACATGGCTACCAATGGGGTAGGACCATCAAGTCATCATGAGTCAGGGATTGGGCTACTTTTGGGTAAGGCCATGCGACTCCATAACCCTAGGTATTGGCTACCTATGTGGTAGGGCCATGGGGGTAAGGATCTACCATATGAGAGAGGTAGTATACATGTCCATTGCAGGGACAACAGAGAGATAGGGGATAGGCAAGGATTGAGTAGTATTGCTTAAAACGTAATTTTGGATGTTAAATGATATTTGGATGACAACATTGTTAACATAGTTGCACAATTATCATTCCCCCCACATACCGACATATTTCGATATGCTGACCGACGTTTTGTTTGTCGGCGTTTTAGGTACAACCCTGAAATGAACAAATAGTAAAGTGACACATTGTGAAAATAAGAAGTAAAGCACAAGGAGTATTTAGATAGAATAATTCAAACTATGGATAGATAGATTTCCAAAGTTTTCTAAGGTAAGTAAAGTTTTAATTTTATACCAAATTACAGTTTAGTTAGTAGAATTTCATAATTATTATTTATTATTTGTTGAACCTTTGATCCGGGTTATTGGTTAACGACTTTGACCTTTCAGTCTCCCTTAATTGGGGGTTACCGGGAGATGGGGTCGTTACAATTGGTATCATAGCGTAGGTTCCTCATTTAATCTTTAATAATTATTAAATTATACAAATTCCGTAGAACCGAGGGAGTTATTCGAGAATTGTCCAAAAGACTGAGGTGTCTAGAAAAGGATCACATCCAGGGGCTGGCAATATTTTCCTCTGCACTGCTAGTCAGAATACGAGGACTCCCAGATTGTGTGACTGCCTGGCCAATGTCTTAGGATATGACTCGAAATAATATACCTTTAGGACTCTCTCATCTTGTTCATCCCTTCTCAACTCAAATTCTATTAAGGACCTTAAGGATTAGGGTTTCCTCTCTTCTCCGCACCCTCTTGAGGTATGGGTAAGGTTAATAAGGTCTAAGGAATCCTCCACCAAATTAATGAAAAGCATGTAAATAAGATGTCATGGACATACTCTTAATAGATTAAGCGCAAACTAAAGAATAGATACATGCTTAGGTCATATGACACGAGTTGTCATTGCCCTCAGGAGAGACCTGAGGATAGACCTCATTGTCAGGAGGATGAGTAGAGAGAGTTAGTCTTGGAGGTAGAGACCTCCATTAAAAGTAGAGACCTAACACATCCTATGAGGATGATGTTAACCCTAACCTTAAGTGGAGGTTAGAGAGAGATGGTTGACTGAGTGTTTGGATAGACATGCCTTGGATGCCATATCAGCCATGAGAAGTTGATGACCGAGTACCTTTGGCAACCCAACCCTGGAAAGAGTCGTGCATGTTTGAGCAAAGGATAGCTCCTTCATGAATGAGGTTAGAGAAGAACCTCTAGAAATCTTATGGGATATTGCAAGTAGGATATAGCTTGCACCCAGAATACATCAGTAGTACGAGCAGTAAGTTAAAACTGAGGCCATAAGGATAGGATGGATGACTTATGAGATAAGCATAAGGGGCTATGGATAATCTTGAGCAAACATAAGTTGGAGCATAGGCTTCCCTCGCGTAAGGGTATGCTTGTGGGCTCGAGCCTTCATGGAGAGAGGACCTCTAGTTGTAAGGATGGATGTGGAGTTAGCTCTAGAGAGAGAAAGAAGGACCTAAGCAAAAAGGTTGGAAACTTAGATTCCAAGACATGAGGAACAATGGGGAGTTGAGGATGATGCAACCTAAGTGGATGATATTGGTTGCTTCATGCTTGATCCCTGGAGGTTGATGATATCTTGGTGTCCTTTAATGGAACCAAACCCTAAAGAGAGGATGATGCTTCTGGAACCTATGAGCCTATGGTATAGGAGTTTACCTGTTGAGATGAGACAAAGAGTGCCTTAGACCCTGAGGAGGTTTAAGTAACCAGTTGTGAGGCATTATGCCTAGTTGGTTGTCCTTGAGGAGGACTCAACTCTGAGGTGTTGCTCATATAAAAGGATCATGGGAGTACATGACATACCTTGGACATATTTGATTCGTGGTTAAGAGGTTGAGCAGATAGTGGGACATCAAGAAAGTGAACCTAGGGTTCCTTGGCCTAAGAGGCGAAGTAGTGTACCTGATGCTCATGATGAGATTTGAGTCTCTATAGATTCGAGCATGGTACTCCTCATATGTAGAGGAAAAAGGAAACCCCTTAAGTTAAAGGTATGATTGATGAACCCCTCACAACTAAGTTGGTCTAATGTTGAGAAAAGATAACAAGTATGACCTAGCATGGTTTATAAGGTGGTCTACTTCTGCCTTAGTAGCTGCTGGGTTAGGAATGCTCATGTGAATGTAAACCCTAAGGACACTTGTGACCTTTGTTATCAAGGTGTAGTTTCCTCCCATCCTGGGAAAGGGACCCTTTGGTAGGGTGTTTACCAGTTTTGTTGGTTTTGAGATAACCTAAAGAGGTTTCATAGGATCTTGAGAAGCTAAGTGAAAAGTACATGGCACGAGAATGAACCTGCAGACCCATAGATTACCATCTCTACGTGCATGTGGATGTGTTACCATGAAGGTAACTGGTATGGGGCCTGACCAAGGTAGGCAGGTCGCCATGACCCCTGTGAAAGGATGAAAGACAACCCATGAATACAGAGAGAGAGAGAGATGAGAAAGGCTTGGGTAAGGTTCTAAGTTGGATATGTACTATGTTAGAATCCTAAGTCTATCCTAGGGTCAGGTAGGGATAAGACTGATGGAAGTAGGAGTTGCCTAATTCCCTAGTTGCACATGACCATAGGGTTGGGAGGTAACAACTATCATTGTCTGAGGGCCATGGGTTAGGAGATTGATCACCTTCATGAACTCATGGGACCCAAAGGGCAGATGAGTAGGGCACTCTCTGGATGCATAAGGGAAGAGGGATGACGCCAAAAGTGACGACACCCTATAAACCTAGAGGAGATGACCAAGGATTGTATGGTGACCCAAGTAGGTTTCAAATCAGTTTTCAATGGAAGTAATCTTTGATCTCAAGATGATTGTGAAATGGAGACATAAATTGCACGTTTCAAATTAGAGTTGAAGGTGTACTAACAATGTGGGATGTATCATCTCTACTCTTGGAACAGGAAGAACTTTGTGTTTGGATGGCCGCCAAATGCTTATTTCCTCTTGTTATGGGAGGGAGAGATGGGACAGTTCGCATGCCATACACCAAGGATAAAAGATGATGCGAGTTGGAACGTTTCTACGAGGTATGAGGATAAAGATGATAACATACCTTGGTGGAGTTAATGATACATGGATGGTTGGCAAACAATAAAAGGAATAATGTAGTCATCTTATGAGGATGTTTTTATCATGAGCTATGAGTCATACAAGGTTGAATTCAAAACCCAAGAGGATGAGCTCATAGTTTGCTCGATGAAGATAAACTTAGAGTTGAGATGAGATAATAAGTGGAATACATAGAGGTGTATGCCTTCAACATTACCTAACACCTAAGGATAAGAAGTTGTAATGAATGCTCTGGTTAAGATATAGCTTCCTAGTTTAGGTAGAGGCTAGAAGAAGTTGAGGTTGTTCGACTAACCCTAAGTTTGGAAATAAGATGTTTTTTGTCTAACACTCGGATGTAACAAGATATGATGAACAAGTTAATGGTTGTTTGGTTAGCCATTTTAGTCCTTGATATAGCGACTGGATGGTGATAGTGTAAAGAAGTGAAATCACTTCCTTACTAAAAATTTGAACAATAAAACCTCCAGTCCAAACACACTCATAAGGTATGATGGAGTGGGTGTAAAATTTTCAAATCTTTATGTAATGGCAATCAAAAGACCAATGTATAGCAGCGAAAGAAAATATTTGACTATTCAATTATAAAACAAAGGGTTACAAACTTACATCACAAGGATCCATACAGAGAAAATCTAAACCACCTCAAGATTGTCTCCAAGCTTCATCATCTCAAGCTAAGTCTAGGTCATCATGTCAAGCCATCCATGTCCTCCACCTAGGGTTGGAAGCATACCCCAGCAAAAGAAGAAACAACAGGAGACATCAGCAAAGGCTGGTATGTGCATACTAAAAACCAAGTTGAGAAATATAAGGATATAAAGGACATCAAATGTAAAGTGCTTCCCATACAAGAGATAAGGACTACCCACATGGGCATAAAAGAATAAGACCATGACATAAGAGATAAAAGAGGATACTTGCCATAAACAATAAAATTTGTGCAACAAAAGCACATAGATAGGTAGTAGGGCACACACCCCACAACCAATCATCAAACCTGCATGCATGTGAGATAAACATAGTCCTAGAAAAATATAAACACTAAGGCGGCCAAGGCTTCACATCCTTGAAAACCTGATAGAGAATGACTCACACTCAAACTCCCAAATATATAAAAGTTGAGCCAAGGCTTCACATCCTTGAAACTCGGGTATGGGGCACCACCACCACCATCCCATAAATAGAAAGGGCACACACCCAAAAACCAAAGTAATTTACATTATTCTAGTGCTACTGATTCACATTGCATGTAAATATAGAGGCAAGTAAATAGTTTAGTCAGAATATGATACAAAGGTTGCCATCACACAATGGACAACAAAAACATATAAACATCCACTTCCAAGTGGTACATAACAATAAAAGAGAACAACATGCACCACGGAACAAGATAGATAGCAAGAGAATATCTAAGTTCATAACAAGCAAGATAGTTCACACGAACCATGATATCAAGAGATAAGACATTTTGTGTAGGCAAAAGTCAAAAGAAAGATAAGATAGGTGAATTGCTCAATATGGATGAATAGGAGATACAACATACATAAGATACAAGAATTTCTCAATATAGAAATAATGTGGGATGCAATCATACCTCAACTTCAGAGTCAAACAGATCCAAAGCCACTTCTAGGTCCAAGCCTAGGCTTCCAAAACACCTATTTAACATATATGTGAAATTAGGGTTAGGTTTCGATTAATTATACAAAACCCTAAAAACACCTTTTTATTATTATATGAATTAGGTTTTCAAAACGATTCCATATTTTAGGTTATACTTTTCTGAACTCAAAACATATTTTATTATATTTTTCTGACTTATAAATTATTAGTTATGAGTTATACAAGTTATTATCTTATTTAATTATATCCATTAAAAACACCTGTTATTAATCTTCAGATTGAGTTATAAAAACCTATACCATTAGATAGGTATTATTTTTCTGAATCCAACGAGTATTTTTGCATATTTTTCTGATGAGCAGATTATTAGTTATGGATTTTAGAAATTCGACCAATCAAATAATTAGATATTGCCACATAGGCGAGAAAATCCACAAAAATAGACCGGGCCCGCATGACTTGGCCCAATCAGGGCTGAACAAGTCACCACATCAACCCATGGCCATGACTCGCCTAAGCAAAGGAGAAAGAGGTGAAAATACAGTTTTGCCCTCCGTGGAAAAACAAAGAGAAAGACAAACAGAGGGGCACACGAGTAAAAGACCTACAACCTTCTTCTACCCAAGCCGTGCCATGGCCACGGCTGGGCCGAGAGCTGCGCACACCCAGATTTGGGGAAAAACATCATACCTCGAATTAGAAGTCGCGGAGGAGCATAGAGCACCACAAATCCATGGCGAGATTGCACAGCCGATCTCCAAGACCTGTCCAGGCCTCTCGATGTCCGAGGTACCAACCTCCGATCGGAGTGCATGTGAAGAGGTGATCGGAGTAGAGGAGACATCCCAGAGCCTGACAAGGCCAGAACCAAAGAGAGCAAGATACACCCGCGACCTCGACGGAGGTCAAGAGACCAACGCCTCCAGGCCCGAAGGCCTAGATGGCCGAGAATTGGGGAAAATAGAGGAAACGAAGAGAAAACAGAGGAGGCCAGCGATGGATTGCGAACCGGAAAACAAAGCCCCAAACCCATATATATATAGGGTCATCATGTCCGAGAGGAAGAGAGGGACGAGATGGAGAGGGAATCAAAGAAGGAAAGAGAGAAACCGGAGAAAAAGAATCGGAGAAGGAAAGACCATAAGGTTCGGGTCCCTGTGCGCGAGAAACGAAAGAGGAAACAAGAAGCAAAAAGGTAGGAGAGAGTACAGATACCGCACGATCTAAATCCAACGCTCCAAAAGAAGTCCGATATTCTAAAGCCAGCGTGACACATCAAATATCGAATCTGATTAAATTAAAGTGGGGCCACAATAATGCACCTTTTTCTCTCTCTTTGATTTAGGGTTCAAACATTATCCAAATTAAACCAAATTTTGCACAAAGGCCAATAAAGGCATGTAGATTCCGATTATGTACTTAGTTATGCCTTTTGGAAACTTTTAATATGTTAAATAAATCAAATCATATTTTCTCTTTCCTCCTTCATTTATGGTATTAGGATTATCCAAATTTTATGAAACTTGACACACAAGTCATATTTAATGTGTTGGACACGAATTTTCCATCAATTTCACATATTGGAGTTGTTTGAGTATTTAATTAATATTTTGAAGGTTCTACATACTTTCTCTCTACTGATTTTACCTTTTAAGCAAACTTTCTCCAAATTGGATAAAAATTCACCGAAAGGCTATAATTATTATGTATATCACGAATATAACATTATTTTCCTCTTTTGGAGTCAATTATTATATTTATTTATTAATTACACTTTTTAGGCAACTTCTCTCTCTTATCTTACCATATTATTTCAAGGTTGTCCAAATTAAATAAAAATTGACATGTAAGCTTATTTTGATGTGTAGATTACGAGTTTGGAGTCTATTATTTATTTTGAGACTTTATTACATAGATTATGCCATTAGGCCCATTATAGGCCCATTAGCCATATTATGCATGTAATTAAGTTATTTATCATCTTATTATCACCAAATAAATTATATGACATATTATTTTACATTATTCATGCATTAGATTATTAGGATCATCCTAACCTCAACCTTGTTTGGAAAAACCCAAAAGGATCAAAGTTCTAGGGTAGGGTTCAAGATTCGGTATGTTACAGATAGAACCTCATATGCACTTCCTTGGATAGGAAGGTAATAAAACCCTGATGAAAGTGGTTTAGGGTTTCTGAGGAATCAACCTTGAAGAATTGTGACATATAAGAGATCATGATTTTAAGTTCATCATACACTGTGGTACTATGAAGATAATAAGTGATGGTAGTACTTTGGATGCCTGATACATGTAGCATGTGGCCATGCAAGCCTGGAGGTGAAGGACGAACACCAGTAACCCAGTGCAAGGATATAAAGTATAAGAGTTCCCGAGTGGGAATGGGAGTTCATCACTATGGATGTTGTGAGTCTCCCCTAGACCAAGGAAGGTCAAGATGCAATATGGGTTATGGTTGATCGCCTTACCTAGATGACATGAGAAAGAAAGAGTACTGTCACATGATAGATCTGGTTGAACTACTTATAAGAGAGAGATGGTTCAACTATACCATGATGCAAAGTTTTTGAGTTTGACCTAAAGATTCACTTCCATGAGGTGGAAGTAGATACATGAAGAACTCGATGATAGAATAGTTTATCACCCCTAGCTAATGGTTAGTATGATCCAGACTAGAGGGTCTGATGAGAGCATGTGTGCTCATTCAGGGTGATTTATAGAGACAACCATTGTCCTTTGTAAGATGTGATGGTAACCACCATAGCCTTTATCAGGATGAAAGAAGTTCTAGAAGGAGGTTGTGTCAGTCACCACTTCATTAAGATGATGTTGGTGAAGGAGGCCTCGCGAAGGTTAGAAAAGAACCACAATGTGTGCAGATGAAGTCGCTTTGATCGTACAATGGCTGAGAGAGAGCACAGTGGTGACATGAGTCGTGAGCTGATGCAAAGCATACTAACATGCAGTTCACTGTGGGAGAGTATGTGATGTGAAAATCTGACCCCTCTAAGCTACAACTAAGAAAGCTGAGTCCCCGATATATGGGTCCATTTGAGATGGATTGGTGGAGAAGGTTATGTTTGACCTTTCCCCTTAGGATAAGTAATGTATGATGAGTTCCATATGTTTGGTCTAGAGCACAATGTGAGGTACCCAAGCCATGTGCTGAGCCCTGAACCTAGTCAACTTTATGAGAGGATGAAATGTCCTGAGTCACCTATGAGGGTATGATATACCAAGGTAATAAAGAACTCAGATGAAAGAATATGAGATGATAAAGGTTCTTGGGAAGTACCATGGAAAGGGTAAGGCTACATGGGAGCCATGATGGACATATGAAAGGATTATCCTAAATTGTGTGTTTGCTTGGTGGAATTTTGAGGGAAAAATTCCTATAAGAGGGGAAGGATGTTACAACCCCAATTTTGGGTTCATTTAATATCTCATATTGGAGATATTTGGACAAATAATGATGTAATTTCGTTTACAATAGCCTTGACAATTGTGTTGTGGGCTTTATTGGCTATTGGGCCTAACAACAAGGAAATTCAATTAATTAATGAATAATTGAGAATTTGAGATAAGAAAGGTGTGGAAACCTCTAGAAGACAAAATAATAATCCAAAGGTGGATTTTGTGCCTCTTGGGTTCTATGGGTTCCAAGGAGTCCAAAGTTGCATAGAGATTTCAATAAGAAAAGAAAAGATCAAATAAATATTTCCTTATCAAGAAAGAAATTGAAAAAAAAGAGAAAATATGGGAAATAAGTGGAAAGGAGTTTAATTGAGTTATCCTTGGTGGAATTTCGTATCCCAAGGATTCCTAATGTTAAAAGGAACTACCATAAGGAAAATAGAAGAGAGATAAAGAGAAATCATTAAAAAGAATAAGGAAATAAGTAAGATAATAAGAAAATGGATAAAAGATAAATAAAAGGCTAAGGGATCATCCCAAGATGGGATTTTGAGCCATTAAGGTTCCTTGAGGTACAAGGAACTCAGAATAATAATTTAAAGGCAAAGGAAAGAGAAAATAGATGAGAAATATACATAATTGAGTAATAACTTGCAACTAAAGAAAGGGATCCGATTTCTTTAGATAATGGATCCAAATTCGGCATAATGAAAGACTAAGTTATTATTAAGTTTCCCTCAAAATTTGGGATCAAACGTGTAAGCAGTTTGGGAGATACAATTTTTGGAAGTTTTCCTAAAGTGTAGAGGAAAATATTAATGTCACGTTTTATCTGGGATTAAATCCCAATTTTTGGGTTAAGAGCGACCGTGGATCGGTGATCCTACATCTGGGAGTGAATCCCAGTCTCGCGGGGACTCGCTTGCATAGAGTCCACCTGTGAGATCTGTGTTTGATGAATTTCTCAAAAAGGAGAGGAGATCTTGGAGCGAGGAGAGATCCTTTAGCTTCGGGAGGCTATTCCGAAGCCATCCAACCCGTTTTGTGCGGGGGTCGTCGACAAGAGTAGAAGTCTCCAAAACACAAGACTACTCGGATGACCCTATATAAAGGGGAAGACGAGAGGGGGTACCATCGTGCTTTATCGCTACCCTAAGATTTGTGGCAGACCAAGAGGATCACTTTCAAGCCCTCAATTCGATTATCTACCCTGACCCTCACCTCCAGCTTCTCCGAGGACCTCGCCGGAGTCCAGCGGGTAGGAGGTGGTCACATCAGGTTCGTGTAAAGCAATTGAGGCTGTGGTTGAATTCGACAGATGGAGGCAAAGCTCCCTGGATGATCAGCATGCACACAGGTGGTTAGAACCTCAGAGTCAACCTAGCAGTTGACCCCCGAGCAAGATGGGCCGCAAACAGGGAAAGCGCGAGGAATAAGAAGAAGTGAAGGGGGGGGGATGACCTCCTTGCCCCCGATGGCTGTGAAGGTAAGAAAGGGCCTTTCTGTCTTTGACTTCTTTTTAATTGCAAAGATAGGCGTGTGTCTGTGAACCCTTGGATATCGTGTGGTCCGTGGGACCACAGATCGAACGACCAACGAATTTCTAAAATTAACAGATAATCCAAGGTCATGCTTTTTCTTGCAAAATTCATGGAGATTGCTAGGAACCTCGGATTAACAAACTTAATACATGAAAATTGATCATAAAAACACGAGGGATATGTTAAAAATAGTTTGGGAACCTAAATCAGTATCGTTTTGCAAAAGTATATAATTTTGATGGAAAAAGTATTAATTTATGGATAGAAACCTTAATAATTAATCAAGGATAGATTTAGTATTGCAAATGGATTATTTTGAGCATGGTTAACTTGATTAATGATTAAGATGGTTTTTAATCTATTTTGATGATGGAATTTCAAGGATTAGGGTTTTAAACCTAATATGTTGATTAAAACCCTTAGAAACCCTAAGTGAGGGAAAAAGGGAAGAAAGGATATAATAATCCAAAAATTAGGGGTTTTTTTGTGATCCAAATCTGATCTTAAGATCTTAATGGGAAACAAATTGAGATAATTAGGGTTTGATGAATATTTTGGTAAAATTAGGGTTTGAAGTAATAAAACTAATGTGGAACCCTAATTATGTTCAAAACCCTAAAAAGGACAAATAATCCTAAGAAATAACTAAGATAAATCGATCTTGATGACATGAGTAATAAAAGGAAATTGCATAATTGTTTTAGGATCTTATTGAATGCTTGCTTGCCTATTATTGATTGGATTATTTCTGTCTCACATCAACTTGATAGGTATGTGGTTACGCTTATGATTACCCCACATTAGTTTTCCGAGGATTTTATCGATGTTTACATCGTGGCTTGAATTAATTGTTGGATTAATTTAATTCATGCAAATTTTAATGTGAATATGATTATCACATAAGAGATGTGCCTACTAGCTCAGATCCTAGTCCCCTCTGTAGCCTAATGGATTGACCTAGTACATGGCTACCAATGGGGTAGGCCCATCAGGTCATTGAATGACTTAGTACATGGCTACCAATGGGGTAGGACCATCAAGTCATCATGAGTTAGGGATTGGGCTACCTTTGGGTAAGGCCATGCGACTCCATAACCCTAGGTATTGGCTACTTGTGTGGTAGGGCCATGGGGGTAAGGATCTACCATATGAGAGAGGTAGTATCCATGTCCACTGCAGGGACAACACAGAGATAGGGGATAGGCAAGGATTGAGTAGTATTGCTTAAAAAGTAATTTTGGATGTTAAATGCTATTTGGATGACTACATTGTTAACATAGTTGCACAATTATCATTTCCCCGCATACCAACATATTTCGTCATGCCGACCGAAGTTTTATTTGTCGGCATTTTAGGTACAATCTTGAAACGAACAAACAGTAAAGTGACACATTGTGAAAATAAGAAGTAAAGTGCAAGGAGGATTTAGATAGAATAATTCAAGCTCTGGATAGATATATTTCCAAAGTTTTCAAAGGTAAGCAAAGTTTTAATTTTCTACCAAATTACAGTTTAGTTAGTAGAATTTCATAACTATTATTGATTATTTGTCGAACCGTTGATCCGGGTTATTGGTTAACGACTCTGACCTTTCAGTCTCCCTTAATTGGGGGTTACCAGGAGGTGGGGTCATTACAATGTATGTCATAGAGGGCACATTGTTCCAACAGAGGGTGAGTCACACCATAGATGACACTTCAGGTCAATAGAGAGTACATTGTGCCAACAGAGGGTGCTTCACCATAGAGGACACTTTACTGTCAAGAGAGGGTACGTTGTGCCAACAAAGGGTGTGTGGCACCATAGAGGACACTTCAGTCTCATAGAGAAGGAATTATTGCATAATGGTGGACACAAATTAGATAAAAGAAATAAATAAAAGACACATCAATTTAGTATAATTGTGTAGTTTTCATATCTTATTTCATCTTTCTACTATAGTATGTTCATGTCTATGTTAACAGAACTTTACTGCCACTTCCTCTAACTATAGTTTCCCTATTTCTGGATAATTGGGGATGATATGTGCGTAGGTACTAATCTTCAGGAAGATAGGTCAAGAGAGATGATTCATCTACAATTTTAAGAGGTTTGCTTGGTGGGCCCCCATCTACACGATCTGAGATATCAAGACATATGACATAGTTTTGCATCATATATATAATACTTCCTATAAAGTTTAATGCAATCAAGTTTCTTTTCTAAGAATTTATGAGAATATATTTTAGAAACTATTATTTGGGGTTTCTTTCTATTTCTATTGTGATGAATATCATGTTAGTAAAGCTCGAACTAGAAAAAAAAAGCTTCACTCACATGATATGTAAATTATGGTGTTACAATATGGTATTAGAGTAATAACATAGATCGCCATTAGGAAAATTCTCATATTCTTAGTTTAGATTGACCATTAGAAACCAAGTGAGACTAGATATATTTAGAAAGATAACTAGTATCCCTAGTTATGAAAGAAGTGAGAGAAAGATGGTTGAATTCAGGTTATAGGTTAGTTAGGCAATAGTACTTGAGGTATGTATTAGGTTTAGTGTCTAGATGCTTTGGAATTTTTATATCATGTCCTCTCTTTCTCCCACATGTTGGTTGTCTCAGTTTTCTAGTGCATATGGTACGGGACATGCACACTACCAAGTGACACAAATATGATAAGACATGACACCTTTAGATGTATGACCATATGACATGCATCGGGAGGTGACATTTAAAAAAAGGTTGACACAAAAAATTTGAGGTAGATGGTCACTAAAACCTAACCGCATACCTATTAGAGCCCTATAATGCGTACCAAAGGTAGATATTTTGAAATAGATGATTGACTTGCTTTAAAGTGGATTGAAGAGTGGAGGTAGATGAAGTCTTTTTCCTACTATACTTGATAAGAAATAGAGAACAATTGATGTCCTTAGGACCTTCATCCCGAGGAGGGATTATAGTCACCAGTTCAATCAAGATGGTTGTTAAAAATACTTGAGGATAATAAAATTTATGTTGAGTTTAAGTTTAAGGTATGAGGATCTCTACATGTGACTAAAAGTCTTTAAGGTTATACATGAGAATGATTTAAGCATATGGCAAAACAAATATGTGATAGTATGGACCAGTGGTCTAGGATCACTATTGTATTGGGATATACATGATTTTCACACCAGATAGATCCCAGACAAGTTGCTCGACTAAGGCTTGATTCAATATTATTGGGGCTAAGAATAGTTTCATGTAAGGGTAGTGACTATAAGTACCTTGGGTTCACTTGGCCTGGTGCACCATGATTATATGAAGAAGGTCATTAAGAATAATGTTAAGAAATCAATGTTAGTTTTTGGTTCTCCAAGCTAAGTGAACGCTATCATAAAATGGGCACATTGATGTAATAAGAACTACAATGCATGGTTTTGTGAAGAATTCACCATATATAACTCACTAATTGCAAGTAGAAGATCATGATAATAATGAAGAACCATGAAACAACATTTACCGCTTCATCCTCTATAATCTTAAAATCCCAGCTTGGTTCCTTAAGAGGTAGGATAAACTACATCCTTGACCATAGTGTTTTGAGGGTTGGTAACCCATATCGAGATGGTTAATGGATCTTGTCATCCAAGAAGATAACAAGGACTTAGAGATTTATACCCTTTGGAAATGCCATTTTGACCTGGCAATGAAATATATGGTTAGAGGAGAAGGTAGTCTGAATGACTCTATTGTGGGATTTTAAAGAAGACTTATTAAACTCAGTATTCACTTATTAAACTTAGTATATCTACATGTTTCTTAAAGAAGATTTTCATGATTTTTATGATCTAATATTCTAAGATATTAAGATAACACATGCAAGTAAGATTTTGTACTTTCATGGATATATCCTTACTGTGCATAAGATCTCAAGTAGAGACATGTTAATAAGATTTCTTATATTGTTTAAGATCTAAGAGTTTACACAATAACATTATAATATTTGAATATATTAAGTCATCTTTATGTTTCCAATATAAGATCCATGTATTAGGATATACGATCATGGTAAAACTATGAGGTTAGATTGATTAAAATTCATATAAGATTATATTTAATGAGATAAAATTATATCTTGAAGTTAGAACCAGGCCCTATGTGCAGGTTCTGTGACCCAGGAATCCTAGTGTAGGTCATGAGTCCCATGTACTAGAGTACATATCTCTAGAGAAAGATACGTAAAAAGAAATAACAATCATTTATACTTAATATTTTCTATAGATTTCCATGTTGGATATACATGCTAGTTTGATAAGATTTTTAGACATAGTTAGTTATCCATGAGAAGTTTCATCCTTTGAAAGTACCTAAGAGACATTATGAAAATTGTTAAGAGTTAGTGTATGTAAGGTAAGTGAAACTCTAAGGTGGGTGGCCTACTATAGTTCAACCAAAATTTGAGGACAAGTTCTTAAAAATGTTGCTAATATTGTCACACCCTAATTTCTAGAACCTAATAAGTACATGATTAAGTTGTTCATGAATTTAATATACAATAGATTTATGTTTAGAAAAAGGTTTCATCCAATTTTCATGACATTTGGATTCAAAGGAAAAAAAATGTAGAGGGGGTCTTTTGTGCAATTGGGACTATTTTGGTAATATCCTCAATGTCTGGGAAATTTATATTTAATTTGACAATTTAATCGATTGGAGCCCCAAAACTAGTTTAGGTCTTCATATAAAGTAAAGTAATATTGATCAAATGTATCATAAGGAAGCTTCAATTGAGAAGTTATATTGGTTCAAGATTTAGTTTCTAATTGAGGATATGATTAAGCCTATGGATGTTTTCATTGACCAGTGAATGGGCCATGTGCCCTAGAAATCGATTCATGCCCAATTGGCTAATTAGGGTTTACACATGTGTCCTTAGAGTTCAAATTTGGAAGTTGAGTATTTCTTGTTTATAATAAATACTCAGAATATTTTTAGTAGATGGACGATCATAATATAAGATCATGAGAGAAATTGTATATAATTTTGAATTATCTAGTGGCCTAGGTAATTGAATTAGTAATTCCTCAATTTTAATTAAAAGGAAAATTTGGAGATTTTATCCAGTTAATGTTGACCTAATATGTTGTCCAAGAATATATAATGACAACCTGTTGATAAAACTGAAATTTGGGATTAAAAAGATGTGATGTGGCCTATATAACTAGTTCTTTAAACTGAACATTTATAAAAAATATAAAAAAAGAAGGAAAGTGTCAGGCTCCCCATGTCTGTGTGCCCTAGAAAGGGAAAAAATAGAGTCCTTAAGGATGGGGACACTTGGCCCATCCTCTCTGAGGTGGGATGCTAAAGCTTCATTTATAGAGGCACAAGGTTAGGCGAGTTGAATTCGAGTGTTTCAAGAGTGTGAAGGAGAGACAGAAAAAGATATGAGCGAAGAAAGTGAAGGGTGGCAATGACAATGACTACGTCTGTCGGTCTAGAATTGTCGACCTTTCCCAGGATATGCTCTAGAGGCAGCGACACCCTAGGAAACAAAGCTTGTTGGAGTGACGGCAAGCTTTGATGTCAACCACATTCCACTTTGAGCCAAGATTAGAGATCCTCCAGCTGGTGGCAGCATGAACAAGGGAGATGAAAGGAAAAATAGGGGAAACACCCCCTTTGTCAGCAGATGAAGGAGACACATTTCCTGTTTATATCTACTAGGAATTAAGATGAGATCATTGATCTCTCTCAACTGTTGAATCTTGTTTGAACAACTGTCATTTCTTCGATAAAATGATTCTTCAAATATGCATATCTTGAGAAGAGAAACTCAGATTTTATCAAGTAAGGTGTCTATCGAAAGCTATTGATGTCTACTATCCTATAGAAATATATAAAAATGGTTTTTAAACATTTAGTGATTATTATAAATTTATTAGTCAAAGATATATGATTCCAATGCCTTATGCATTAAAGATATAAAATGATCTTATAAATTCATAAATATTTATTGTAAGCATCTTTCTTTACACGATCAATATAATTGTAGGGCCTGATCATTCATATTTGAAGTTTCACCAAGTTTTTTGATGTAAAACCCTAATAATGGTGTTTTTGGTGTTTCATCCATGATTTGACAATGAAACAACCTAATATTTTTTAAAAGGGATCCTATTTCTTTATATGATTACAGTTTCCAATGTTTTGATGGAGTTTCATATGATATTATATTAATACTAAATTTTGAGGCCTAAGTGGCAATTAAGGAAATGTAGTTTACGTTTATTGTTATTGTTATGAGATAGGTATACATATTTGATGTGTTTCATTTCACACACCAAAAACTGGGTGGGTAATCCTAGAGTTTATCCTTTTTAACTACAAAACAACCAAGTAAGGTAATTTATTAGTATAGAAATGGTCCATCCATAGAAAATGTTCTTAAGATCGAGATCCCAAGCCGAATCACTTGGAACAAGATTGCAAGAAAGTAAAGATCTGTTGATTGATTGTTGATTATGCTAGAACAGTGTAGTAAAATTGCAATGAAATAAAATTTTAGTGAGAAACAAGTAAAGAAAAGTTATGCTAATGACAATAGCAAGAAATCTAAGTATATAACAATAAGGGAAGAATTATCTAAGAGCAGGAAGTAGATTGCAAATAAGTAAAGGAAGTGATTGGAATAAGAGGCTGAGAAAATGAGATTGAATCAGTGGGAAAGAATATCGAGGTTATGGGATTTACCACCATAGCCGACGTGAAATAAGATCGATGGAATTCATACAATAAAATTAGTTATAAGAAGGTAGGAAAAACATTTGCAAATGCATTCACAAAATTCGAGCTCCCTGTGGACTCATTGGTCCTGGTGCCCCCAAATCCTAGCCCACACATCCTAAAAAAGATCATTCTGAGACCTCATCCAAATTATTTTGCATTTGTTTGTTTGTTTTGAGCCTTGGGTTCTGCGGTCACATCTACTAACATTCAATCAAAATGAGAGATCAAGTCATTTACATCAGACATTTATCCAAGCAAAATACCATCTAACTAAGGAAATCATACAAAGAATCGATCTACGTTATGATACGACCATGGGTCTGCCCCCACGCCTCAATATGAGGAACTACTTACAATCCATAATAGCTAAAAGAGAATGAAGGAGGGAAGAAGGGATGCCATAGACTAGGGAAGAAAAGAATCCAAAAGGGACTCTGGCTAGTGACTATGAAATGACCACCATTCTTAGATCGTTGTCTCAAAGGAAATGAAGAAAAGTAAAATGAGGATTGGAGATCCTGAGAATAAAACTATCTTTAGTGAAGAATTAGAGAATTACACATGTAAGAATGAAATAACAAGTGCTCAAAGTAAATTTGCAAGTACAAAAAAGTTGGATCCTTTTCTTATGGATTCCCCTCTCCTTTTATATGGAAAGGAGGGGTGGAAACCCTAAAAGAGGGAGGAAAGGTAAAGGGGATGTGGTCACTGAAATTTCCAATTTGCAAGCTACCAAATGACCGGTTCATGATCTCAACCGGTCGATAGGGGCCTGAAAGAACAAGGTTATAGACAAATAGGTTACAACCCTAATTGTAGTGCGACGACACTTTTTGAATGGATATTGGTATAGAAGTAACCTTGAACCGACCTTCTGGAGTAGTAGACGCACGGTTGGCGTCTAGCTTAAGGGAGAAACTCTAATGGGTAGATGTGCCTCTTTTGATTGAGTTTTGCGTAATCTGAAATGTTCATTTGAAGTCATGAAATGGCCAGTTGGGCATTGAGATGCGCGGGCCATGAGGAGAAACCCTAGGGCAAGGTAATAACGAGTTGCTTGACCATAAATTGGTCATGAAGTAACTTGATATGATCATTTGAGGGGATGAGATGCTCGGGTGGTGAGACCAGTCGAGCAGTTCAAAGGCTGGGAATGCTCATTTTGGCTTCTTGAACAACTAGAGTGAAGGGTGGAGCTGAGGGTCGAAATGACCATCTAGGATGTTATTTATGACATCCTTCATGCATGAAACAATTGTCTCAGTTCATGACTTGGTCGGTTCATGTTATTGAGGAGGTCCAATGTTTCTTTGAAGGAAAAACTTGTAAAATATAGATGAAAAGGGTGAGAATTGGCATTATAGGTCAAAAGTGACTATTTGCAACTATTCTAGATTTTTTTTAAAAAGATAATAAATATGAAAAAGACTATGAAATTTATATCTGAAAAGAGATGAATATATATCCATCAAAATACCCTAGACTTGAATCTTTGCTTGTCCTTAAGAAAATAGAATCACAAATAATTACAGTATGTACTAGAAACATGTCTATCCTCACCCTCATATCCATAACATTGTTCCTTAGCTCCTTGTTTGTTAAGAAACCCAATCTCCTAGTACTACATAACATGAAATTCTATATTCCCTATTAAAACATATTTCATATCTTGTTTCTAAATTAGGACTTTCTAGGAACAGACTTCGTCTCACTTCTACTTTGACACTCCCAATTTTCTTTCTTTCTATGAGTTTTTGCACAAGACCAGGATGAAGGAGGTGTGAAATAAGATGATCCCTCCTCCATTCAACTTGGGATTTATTTATTCATGGACTTCCATTACATTGACCACATTTTTTAGTGTGCTCTTTGGTATCTCTTAATGGTACATCGCTATTAGGTACGAGGGGTATGGAAGAATTGAGATGGGGAGCATGCCACCCCAAACTTGGAGTTTGTCCTAAGGTTGAGTTTTGTTGGTATGTATGCCCAAAGATCTGATCATTTGATGATTTTAATGGCATAACTTGTAGGCAATTTGATTAATAATAAAGGCAATCTTCCAATTATTCTATTTTATTTAGTTATGAGAGAATGATGTCACAGAATGAATGTATAAAGAATGATATTACACAATGACATATGCCTTTGGGTTGAGGGCCTAAACAATGAGATCATATGGATATCAAGAGTATATACATTCATGATATGTCCCTAGTCAAATGTGGTTTTTTTTTTGAAAGTAAGCTGATATCATTAATTAGCTTAAATCTGCTGCAACACAGTTCACTACAGACACTGGGAAAGTCGAGCTGTCTCTATAGTAGAAACTACTGAGAGTCGCTTGTTTCTCCAGGTTATGTGCTAGCGAATTAGCTTGTCTCCTACACGAATTAAAAGAAATACTAGAAAAGTGGGAAGATAGCTGATAGACGTCTTCAAGGATTGTGCCCAGCAGATCCTTTCTCCGAGCTTTCACTTCAATCAGGTTTATCACATTCTCCGCGTCAGACTCTACTATTAGACTGTTTATTCTCATTTGACTTGAATTCCGGAGTCCCTCCTGCACTGCCCAGGCTTCAGCACACTGCACGTCCATCAAGGTCGGTTTCTTGCTCCCTGCCACCCTCACTACTCCGCCCGCCGAGTTCCTCCACGCCATGCCCGCGCCGTCGTTGCCTTGGATGCCCACTGCTGCGTCGCAATTCAACTTGATGGTATGTTGGTCCGGTGGCTGCCATCTCACCCTTGCTGCTGTCCGTGACGCTGTGACCTTTCTAGTGTTGGCTTCGCGGTGACCTCGGATGTGTTCCAGTAGCGGTCGATGCACCAGCGCCGGTGGTCGCAACTTGTTCCTGAAGACGATATCGTTCCTCCTCATCCATACAGCCCATAGAGCTGCTATGTTATCTTCATCGGCCTCCTCCTTGCCCGTCCAAGCGAGCTCCTTAAGAGCTACGTCCACTCACCAATGTGCCACCCGTCTGATTTTAGCTTGCAGCTCCTCGGGCCACTCCCGCCAAAGTTCCCATGCTTGTGGACACCTGAAGAGCATGTGTCCAATGTCCTCTTTCTCCTGATCCCAGATTCTGCAAATCCCGTCTTCATGGAAGTGGCGGTCGTAGAGGCGTCCCAGCATGGCCAGTGCCCCTCTTGCACACCGCCAAAGGAAGTGCGCCACCTTCGGAACAAGACCCAACTTCCAGATCAGATTCCAGAGTTTGTCGCTTTCACTGGTTTGCACGGTAGCATTGTTGCTCATCCCTTGTGACGCCAGCCAATACGCCGAGCGCACCGTGTACTCGCCATTTCTACTCGGTTTCCAGAAGATTGTATCCTCTCTCCTCATTATGCTTAGCGGGATTGCCAACACCTTTTGAGCTAGCTCCTCTGTGAATACGCTTCTCACACACTCACCGTACCAGCATCTTCTATCATTGTCAATAAGCTGATTTACAGACCTGAATGTCGTGCTAGAGACCCCATGCACAGTTTCTATACTGCCATGCATGTTTGGAAGCCAATTATCTGCCCAGATGCCAATATTTGCCCCGTCCCCCACACTCCATTGCATACCTTCTGAAATGATACTCTTCGAGTTCCAAATACTCCGCCAAGTGAAGCTCAAATTGTGTCCTCGCCTCGCATTCAGGACTGTGCAGGATGGAAAATACCTTGCTTTGAGTACCCGGTACACCAGTGTATCTTGTCTGTGAAAAAGCCGCCACACTTGTTTTGCTAGTAAAGCTTGGTTGAATATGTGGATATTACGGAAACCCATACCTCCTTGGTTTTTTGGTTTGCAAAGCATGTCCCAGATGACCCATGCAATTTTTCTTTCCGTACCTTGTGATACACACCAAAATCTCAAGATAGTACTGTTAATTTCATCCATGAGGGAGGATGGTAATTGGAATATACTCATGATATAGGAGGGGATAGCTTGGATTACTGCTTTGATGAGGACCTCCTTTCCCGCTTTAGACAAAATTTTTTCCTTCCATCCTTGTAGCTTTTTCCGTATTCGATCCTGGATATAAGCAAAGACTTGTTTCTTGGATCTGCCCATTGTTGTGGGAAGGCCCAAGTATTTGCCATGTCTGTCCACCTCCTGGACCTATAGAAGATTCACCAGCTCATCTTTTCTCTCCCTGTCTACCCCTTTGCTAAAGGCCACCTCAGTCTTTGATAAATTAATCTTTTGTCCAGATGCCCGTTCATATTGGATGATGATAGCAGCTAATTTCAGGCATTCTTCTTTGGTTGCCCTTGCAAACAAGATAGAATCATCTGCAAAAAAGAGGTGAGAAATGCGGGGGCCATGACGGCTTGCCCGTACTCCATGGATATGGTTTTGTTGCGTAGCTAATAAAATAGAGGTAGAAAAAGCTTCCGCACATAAAATGAAAAGGTAAGGGGATAGAGGGTCTCCCTATCGCAGTCCTCTGGACGGTTGAGTTTTCCTGGTACGCTCTCCATTGATGGCAAAAGAGTGTGTCACTGTTGACATGCAGTCCATAACTTTCTTTCTCCATCTCTCTCCAAAGCCTATCTTACCCTAGATATAATCCAAAAAACCCCACTCTACTCTGTTATATGCCTTGGACATGTCCAACTTTAAAGCAATATGTCCTTTCTTCCTCCCCTTGTTGCTTTTCATAGTGTGAAATATTTCGTATGCAATTAGGGCATTATCAGTAATGAGTCTACCCGGGATGAAGGCGCTTTGTTGTTCCGATACAATCCTGTCCATGATTGGTCTCAACCTGTTGGCCATAACTTTAGAAGCGATTTTGTAAACAACATTGCACAGACTGATGGGCCGAAACTCTTCAATTTTTGTAGGTTTTTGGACTTTAGGTATCATCACCACTAAAGTAGAGTTTAACTCAGCAATGCTATTGTCAGATTTCCACCACCCTTTAATAAATCTAGCCACATCATCACCTACTATGTGCCAGTACTTTTGGAAAAAAAGAGCCTTCATTCCATCCGGTCCCAGGGCTTTGTTAGGATGCATATTATTCAGGGATGCTCTGATTTCCTCCGTAGTGATCTCCCGCTCTAAGGCGACCTTCTCCTCCTCTCCAATCTTTGTCATCAACCCCTTTGTAGCCTCCTCCCATCCTGTTGGATTGGATGTTTGAAATAGGCTTTGAAAGTAATTTAAGATGATTCTTTCAATCTCTTTTTCATCAGTTAACCACTACCCTTCAACATTAAATAAGCCTTCAATAGTGTTCCTCTTCCTTCTTTGTGATGCTTTGTGATGGAAATAGGCTGTGTTCTTGTCACCCGCTCTCATCTCATTGACCCTGGCCATGGCATGCCAAAAAGCCTCATCCCGTCTGTGCCATCTTTATAACTCCGCAACTATGTTTGTGCATCTGTCTAGATTTCCTCTATCGGGGGGAAGAAATTGTGCCTCTGTCAGTTGCCCTTCTAGCTCTTTTATTTTCTTCTTCGTTTTTCCAAAATTTTCATTTGCCCACTCCTTTAGCTTGCTGCCACAAAAAGCCATCTTGGCATCTAGGCCAGAATTTTGCCTTTCAACCCACACTTCTTTGATGATCTGCTCGCATCGCTCCTCTTCCACCCACATGGGTTCGAAGAAGAAGTGTTGTTGTCTTCTTTTCTTCGCCTGCTTTCTTTTTTCTGTATTGATGACTATAGGCACATGATCAGATTCATATTTGGTGAGATGTATGACTCTGGCTTGGGTAAATTTTGTAGCCCAAATTGGACAGGCCAAAGCTCTGTCTAGCCTTTCCTGAATGAAAGTATCTGGCGTCCGACCTCTCTGCCAAGTGAAGATGCTGCCCGTGTAACCCAGGTCCGTAAGATCACAGTCACCTATCACATCTCTAAAGTCTTGTATGTATCTCGCTGGTTTAGGTGGCCCTCCCTATTTTTCAGTATTTGACGTTATCTCATTAAAGTCGCCAAAGAAAAGGGTTGGGAGTTCTGAAATTGATTTCAACACCCTAATCATATTCCACATTTTGAATTTCTGCTGTTGGTCCGCCCAGCCATAAACGCCAATCACCCTCCACATATCATCTGTCCCCATCTCTGACACCTCTCCGACACAGTGGTGTTGTGAGAAAGGCGTAATTGTGAGATCCACATCTCTCCACCATAAACCCAAACCACCCGCTCGTCCCTCACTGCTTATATAGATACCTTGTGTAAACCCACATTTCCTTTTGACAATTTCTAAATCTTCACTTGAAATCATAGTTTCCATAAGGAAAACTATGCTCGGAACCTCCCTCCAGCACCATGACCGAAGGGCATTCACCGTGTCAGGGCAGGCCAGTCCCTGACAGTTCCAGCTCAGGATTTTCATTGCTCTTCACGGGGCTGGACCATCCCAGCCTCCGCTACTTTGGCTATAACAGCCCCTTCTTTGAGAGAAACTTCCCCTGTGTTTCTTGCTTTCTTTCCCTTTGTCTCAGAAATGTCTGTCTCATTGAGCTCCATGTCACATGGTTCAGACAATTTGCCTCTTTTTCCTGTAGTTGCTTCCCAAATCACCTCAGACTCTTGTATTCCCAGCCGTTGAGCTCTGCTCATTTTGTAGACCCATGGAGGCTCTTTCTTTTTCTTTGGATCTCTCTTCCCTTGCTTCACTCCTTTTTTCCCTAGTGCTTTTTATTTTTGTGCCCTAGTCTTGATCCTGTGTGTTTCTGCACCCCTGTCTTCGTTCCTGTTGAGAGGACTTTGGACTTCATTGTTCCCTGCCGTAACTTTGTATCTGGCTACTTCCTCTGCTGCTGTTATATCTTCTTCCGTCTCCCCTCTCTGTTCTCCCGAACCTCACCTCCCCCATGCTAGAAACTCTGCCCTGGAGTGTCTTATTTTTTTCCTTCTTTTTTCTGTCGTCAACTGAGTCCCTTCAGTTCCTGACTCTTTCAACCTGCTCTGTTGATTCCCCTATTCTTTACCTTCTGTTTCCTCCTCTGACACTTCCGTTTCTCTTAGCTTCTCCAGGAACCATTCCTCCAGGTTAATGATTGAATCATCACTTTCTTCAAAGTTATTGATGTTGTCTTGCTGCGTTCTCAGAGTATCTATCTTCTGTCCTTTCGGTGCTTCTTTACCTCTACTTGTCATGTTGTTGAGTTAGGATCTGCTCGTCGCCGCTGCTACATTCTTTGCTGAATGTGCCGCCGGTCTAGTTTTGAATTGAATATCCCTCCTCGTTCTGGTGTTTCCATGTATCTCCTTGTGTAGTGATACCCTCGGCTTCCTTGGAGATGCTTTTATCCATGCTCCCCATTGCGCTCCCTGTTCATCTTCTTCCTCACGTTCACCACAATCTTTCTCGACGTGCCCTAGCCTGCCGCAGTGGTAGCAGAAACTAGCAAGCCTTTCGTATTTTAGATCTAGGTTCATGATGTTGTTTTGACTTCCCTTGATCCGCAACACCCTTTTGAGGGGTTTGGTGGTGTCCAGCATGACACAGACTCTTGCAGAAGAATCCCATCCGAGTTCATCGGTGTCCAGCTCTATCACGTCTCCAACGCGCTTCGCCACCTCCTCAATCGCGTGCTTCGATCGGAACCCTAGCGGCAGCTCGTATATCCGCACCTAGAAGGGGCTGTACGTGAGGGCGATGGCTCCAGACTGTTCTTCTTCATCAATTTCCTTGAAAAGAAGAAGCTTGTTCTCGAAGTTCCATGGTGCCCCATCAATAATCTTTTGCTTATCCCGCCAATCTAAGAACTGGATCACAAAGTTTCCCCGTCTAACTGTTTGAAGATCACTTTCTATGCAAGAACCCATGCCTGGGTCAGAGTTCGCTTCATTGCCCAAAAATTTACCGATCTGTCCGATAGAATCCGTGCCACAAGAGCCAGCTTCAGGTGTTCCGAGCCTTCTTCTGCCGGTTCCCTCTGAATTTCAAACAGCTCCTCCTCTTCCGCTGTCAAGTGCAACCTTGCGTATCTGTCCGCAAGTTCTTTTTCCATCGTGGAGAGAATACCAGGGTACTCGTCCTATCCTTGAACCTGCAAGAGAAGAGACCTGGAAGGTAGAGAGGGCGCCCACTCATGGAAACCCTAATCGCCGGAGCGAGAGGGCGACCACGGGAAGCGAGTGAATGTGATTGTGGAAGGCTGATTGCGATGAAGTGGGTTTTTTCACATTTATGATCAAAATAGCATTATTCCCTTCTACTATTTAGAATTTTTTCAACTAAACCTACTTCATCACTATCACGATCTTTGAATGATTTTGAAACTCACTTAGCAATTTTGAAGCCCAAATCGAATGATATATATATGTATATATATATATATATATATACACACACACACACACACACACACACACTATGACATCCAAATTTGACTTAATTGATATTGTTACTCAACTAATTTATTTGACTGACCTAATAGCATGATATGACCCTAAAACATTTTCTATAGCTATAGGGTTATTATGTGAAGCAATGGTAATGATTTGTTTGATTTTAAGTTTCCATCTAAAACATATGAAAATCCAAATAAATACCAATTTATCGCCTAATATACCGTCTAGCTTAATTAGGCCCTGTCACCCAGACTCTATCCCGAATATGAGAGGACTGCATCTCATAGTCATCTCCTCAATCGGTTCTTACGGGTGAGATAATACACAAGATGAGAAAACTTCAAATTTTCTATTCTCCCTCCTCTTTGATCCTTTCTTAGGCAAACAAGTTGTAGTAGATATGCAATTCTCTGTAAGCAATGAGGCCTAACTAACACCCAATCTCTCGATATTTTGAAAACACCCAAAGGGAGGAGGACTGGGTTCAGAGGAGAACGATCCCTATCTAACCCTAGACCATGGGGCCACTATTTAATGTCCTAGGTAGCTCCTCCAACTTTTTTTAGTCGAAAAGACCCCCCAATTTCTCAATACCAGTCCCTGACTTTTCAATGTAGCTCCACCTCTATGGGTCTAAAATAGAGTGTGGTGACTCCTCCACTGGTCATCTCCTACCAATTAGCCACATCTACACCTTCTAGGGATCATGAAGGTGCCTTCCCAACTCTGGTGTGAAGGTACGATCGTATGGAGGGCGTCATCGACGAAGCTCCCTCTGTGTCAGCTGATCTGGCTCTGACCACCTCCACAGGCCCCATTCATCGCTTCCACACAGAATTGAGGACCACACATGACTAAACGAAGGGACAAAAAGCTTCCATGACTCCCAGTTGCTCTCCACATGTGGTAATAATCCCCAAACCAGGTTCTTTTATACCTACTGTGCTCTCTTTAACCACAATCAAAACATGGATTCTGGTCATTGTTTGTACTACTTCTTGGGCTCGCAAGCTTCATTAGGACAAGACAAACATAAGACATCACGTAGTTCCTCCTTTCATGGTCCCTAGAGAGACCTTCACTCCTTTGGTTTCTCCCTCTCCTTGCTGTGTGGCTTGGTGCAAGCTTCTCTAAAACAATCGTGAGGGTAGATTCCCTTATATGCCCATTTAATGTCACACCGCTGATTTTGTTTACCATGGGCTTGTCAATCCTTTTGTCCTAGCTCCGACCTCTTGATCCAAGCACAACTTGTGGGTTAGGTAGGAGGATATGTAAAATCGGGTCCCTCAATTCTCAAAGCTGGCTGGCCAAATTCCTCTTTTATTTTCTTTATATTCTTGTAGCTAAATCCATATTGGTCCATCTTGTAAAATGCATTATAAATAGCTCGAATATCCAAAAATTTCTAGAAAAATATCGACATTCTCAAAATAATGACTAGTTTAACATGGAACCATTAATTTTTCCTGTTATAGTATATTCAATGGTGATATATAATGACTCTTTCATACATCTTATTTATGGTTCCCTATTAAAATTTCAAACCCTAATCTTGTTGAAAACCTTGATTTACATGATATATGATTACATCATGGCCCTATTGTACTCTGATGTTATACTGATGACTTGACCACATGATTATGGCTACTAGATCAATAGCCAATCTACGGCTGGAATGTTTGTGCATGAAAATGACTAAATCATTTAATATCTTGAATCTCTTAAAATACCTAAGTGACTCATTCATGCTTATCATACTATGTACTGATATTGATGATGGTTTTTCGAGATAATATGATGAATGGTCTCCTTAGGAGTTAGGAACCCTAATCATGATATAATGACCTCATGACTTGTATTTTTTCCAAGATCTTGACAAATGCTTTATATCTTAGAATCTAGGATCTAATATGAACTCTTGGATCTAATATTGTCTAGATGTTGATAATACTCTAAAGTACAAAAGAGGTACACATTTATATTTAATTCTCCTTAAACAGACTAGTGTTATTGAATGATACTTGTATGTACTCTTGTTGAAAATCTTAGCTATGTACTTGTTTGAGCTACAACATTCCCTACTGAGCAGTCTTTTGATTTGAATTTATGTATACTCTTGAAAAACATTGAACATAAATGATATTTCTGTTATGATTGCCCAAATTATGATAACGATGATGATGTTGGATACAAGATACCTACTCACCTCGGCGGGTGGAATTTGTACAAAATGGTGACCTTCTCCTTTGATTGGAGAGATGAAGCCATCTGACCTCCCCAATCTCGTTGGAGCAATGGATCCACACACACACACACACATATATGTATATATATTTATATATATATATATATATATATATGCATGATTCTTGATATCAATATACTATGAAAACTCACAATATAAATTGAATTGTTCAAAATTAATTTATGTTTGAATATTGCATTGAATATTTTGTTTATAAGTCCATCCAAGTACAATATTTTTCTATAAATGTTTTCAATAGTTCAATATCTATTCTTTTCAAAGAGTAATGATGCATTTGCATTGACTGCACCTTGAATTACCCGATTTTAGGCATGAAACTCAAAGATTTGGCACAAGCTGATCTTGTGTACTCTTGCAAATATCTGCCAGAATGAAAAACGCTCAACACATGGGATTACATGTAAATGGGATGTATAACCTAGTTTGCAGTTCTTTTTTCTTGTAATTTTTTCTTTCTTGTTTCCTTCAGCCCTTATGTAATACAATCCATAGTTCCTTTCAATAAATGAAATGTTATTTCTTTTTGCAAAAAATGTGTGTGTGATTTTTGGTTCAGTCAAAATGGGCGCTCTAATCCCCTTAATACTGTCTACCTAGGAAGCAGGATTGGGATTAGGGTAAGAACGGTTCCGTGATACTGATAGACAACAATAATACATAAGACTAGAGTGTGTGTTGGTTGATGACATAATCTCATTAGTCATGATACATGATATCAAACCAAACACATAGATACATGTTAGAATACAATGTGTAGGATAGTCCCACCTTGAGAGTGAGACATGGAACCATGATTGGTAGCTAGAATCATCTCTCATAGTGATTGTGATGATTGTGGTTCTTTGACCTAAAGTCACTACACTCATAACATGTCGTTTGATGTAGTTTGACATCATACAACGTGACCTTGAATAAGGGTTGCTATAAAAGTGGTGCTCGGGTGCACTATGACAGATGAGGAAGATCATGAGTAATGTAGATGGGTTTGTTCTTGCTATGGGAGTTTGATATCCTGGTGACTTGATAAGCTAGACTAAGAAAATCATGGTCATGCACATGTGAATCAATATAAGATATTGAGCTTACATATATTTCAAATAGTCTGCTCAAGTTCAAGGAACATGGATTGAATATTGAAGAGGATGACGATTTCATGCCTTGAGTTCAATCTAGATATCATAATCAAAGGAACTATACAATCACTATAAAACCAATCACATATTATAGGTTGAAGTTGTTCTCCAACTTTCCAAATTAGTTGTTTAGAAATGATGTCTTGATAGATACCAATATTTGCTTGTGATGTGATAAATTAGTTATGGCCATTCACTACGAATGTAGTTTGGGACCTATAGGGTCACGTGTTGGTATGTATGCCTAGAGAGCCAATAATATGATAATTGTAATGGCATAATTTGTAAATGATTTAATTAAAAATAACATCAAGCTTCCAATTTATTTTGTTTTGTTTAGTTATGAGATAATGATGTAACATGATAAATTTCTAGAGATTGGTATTACTTAATGAAGTATGTCTTTAAGTACGTGATTTCAACAATGAGATCATACATATGTTAAGCATATATACATTCTTATTATCTCCCTAGTTGGATGTTACAGTGAAAGGCTAAAGACATCAATAACACATAAGACTAGAGTGTGTGTTGGTTGATGAAAAAATCTCACCAGTCATGATATGTGATATCAAACCAATCACATAGATACATGTTAGAGAACAGTGTATCAGAAAGATCCACCATGAGAGTAACACATGGAAACCATTACAATGATAGTCATAGTAATCTTTCATACGTGTTGGTGGTGATTGTGGTTCTTAGACCTAAAGTCACTACACTCATCACATGTCATTCAATATGATTTTACATCATCCACCATAATCCTAAATGAGCATTATCGTAAAGGTGATGATTGAGTGCATTGTGACACACAGGGATGACTGTGAGTGATGTATTTGTGATTTGTCCCTCCTATAGGAGTATAATATCCTAGGCATTGGCCTCTTGATGAGCGAGACTGAGAAATGCATGGTCATGAACATGTGAGTGAATATGTGATATTGAGCTTACATGTATCTCAAACATATGCTTTGGTTCAAGTAACAAGATTGAATTTTGAAATGGATGACTAATCCATGCCTCGAGTTCAATATAGATATTAGTAAAAAAGGAACTATACAAACACTATAGCACCAAACACGGATTGTATATTGAAGTTGCTCTCCAACTTCCCATTTACTTGGGTAGCAATGATGTTTGACTAGGCACTATTCTTTGCTTGTGATGTCATAACTGGTTATGGAGATTCACTGCCAATGTAATATGGGAGCTATAGTAATACACACATTGGAACTGACCTAGAAGAGGAGTTGTGATCTTGAATGATAATTGGATTAATTAATAAAGTTTTTAGGTATTCAATTCAAGCAACAAATCAACTGACTAGATTCCCAACCGATCAGATGATGTGATGAAATGATCGTATAGAGTGTTAGGTTGATTGGATATTACTTTGGCTGAGTTCTGCACAAACTGAGGCACCAACTGACCAGTTCACATAGTGGACCAATCAGATGGTGGTCGTGAAATTACCTGCTCACTTTGTGAGATGCCCGATTCATGGTGTAATTTTATTGCATCAAGGATAAGTGCTGACACATGTCCTGCATTAATTGCAATAGAATTGCCAATGCATATGTTATTGGGAAACATGCAAAATGACTGGTTCGCTGGGCGAACCGATCGGATCGCTTGCCAAATGACCAGTTCACCTAGTGAGCCCACTGGTTTGCTATTGGAGGTTGCAAATTTTAGAGATTCCAGTCCCTTTAACTCCCACTCAGAGTGAGAAACCTGACTCTAACCCCTCCTATAAATAGAATGGTACTAGGGGCTTCTTAAACACATTAATTTCCTTTGACAATCGTTTGTCTTCTCTGATTGTGGTAGTCAAAAGAACTCAAGCAAGTCATACCTAATAAAGGGAGGGATAGCAAGGGAGAACAATTATGGGAGAGCAAGTTGGTGAATAGTACACCAACGAGAGGGACAAATCCTTCATGTCCATTCTAGTAGGATGACATCAGTTCTAGGCAGTGCGTGTGGACTTCTTTAGAGGCATGTATGCTTTTTCGGGTAGGAGGACAATGCCAACCTACTGTCTGTGGTGAATACCAATATGTGCAACTAGAAGACAACTGCACGACTACAATGACGGGGAGATGTCACTGGACTTGTTCTAGGACCAGGTATATCTCAAAACCATCCTTTTCATTATATAGTTGTTAACACAATCTGTTGGGGTAATGAGGAATATGATAGTAAAATTTTTGTTTCCGCTACGTATTCAGACGCCATATTTCCCTATAATGGTATCAAAACCACATCAATCTACTATATTTTGGGATTATCAATATGATCGAATTTTTGATTTTATTATTTATTTATTGTAGGATAAGAATAATTTTGTCCAATCAAATACCATGCATAATCCCAAACTAATATATATATATATATATATATATATATATATATATATATATATATATATATATATATATATATATATATATATGCAATTCACATGTTTCACCCTAAAAGTGAGTTTTGATACTGGATTGTAGAGTAGTTATGGCCAATAACCCTATTATCTTTGCATGGTTGTGTGGTTGGTATTTGTATTTCATCTTGATTTGCATAGTGATCCTCTACCTTATCTTCCAATTGTAAAAGTATCATTGTCTCCTCCTTTTCTCCCCTAGAATGTAACTTGAGGTTTCTCTATAATCATGTAATTGTAAGATAGTTTACTTTCTTGTTACGAAGAAAAAGAATTATGCCCAGACTAGGACAACAAGACGTCTCAAAGGTGAGACAATCTATCGGAGGACCAAGAAGGACCAAGTAGAATGAACTGAACTGATTAGTTGAGGGACCCAACCAATCAACTGGAGGACCTAGCAGAGGTGGATCGTAGACCAGACGACCAGTGAATTGACCAACCGATTGTCCAGGAGGCAAGCCGATCGGTTCAAGGGTTGAACCAATCAACCCAAATTGGAAAGAACAGATCTTCATCAACAATAGGTTTGTGCATGACAATTAGACCCTAAGTTGTGTTAATTCCTAGTGGCTCCAAGGAATTACATTAGAATGGCCATAACCATCACTTTTTGTTTATTGGATGTTTTTATTGTGGGATATATCATGTATATGATACATACTATATATGTGGTGATTGGGTAAAGTATAAGTACTTATAAATACAAACTCCCTTAATGAAATATTAAGTCTTAGATGCTCTCCATAAGAAACACACATGAAAAGCTTGATTGACCAAGCATGGTGCGCCATCCATCTCATGGAAGTGTGATGGAAGATATTTAGGTTCTTCCCAAGTAGGGTGCATATCTGTCGTGTTGGCTTTTGGGTCAGGCTTAACTGTGTGACCTTAATGAGATTAAGCACTAGAAGCACCCACATGATTATGGAAAGGAGTTGCGCATATCATCTATCTAAGAGTTGCATATGATGCAATTGGTAAATGTTTCCTACCTTAATAAGTGACTATGGATGTAGGTGTTGGTTGGGTAACAATTGAATTATTTTGGATCTTGGCTCACTAGAAGGTTGTACGCTACAATCTTCCAAATTAATATGTGAGGGATAACAATTTGAATAAAATAGTGGGAGAAATAATTAATTAAAGACCTAATTGAATATTGTCAAACATTTCAAAATAAAATCAAATCAAAAAGGATTTTTGACAAAATGCAAATTTTCTCTTGTAGAATCAAATGGAAAACAAATCAGTGTTGCAATCAGTCCTTAGGAAGGACAAGCTTGATGGGACAAATTTCCAAAACTAGTTTTGTTCTTTGTGAAGTGTTTTCAATGAAGAGTGAAAACTCCATCTCCTTGATAAACCAATGCTAGAAATACCTACTCCTGATGTGCCTAGGGCTAAAGTGGATGCTTATTGAAAGCATGCCAATGATGCCTTAGACATAAAGTACCGTATGCTAAGCTACATAAACTATGAGTTGCATGAGCAATGCAAGGATATGGGGATTCTTGAGATGGTAAAACATCTTAGGAAATTGGACTGTAATCTCACAAATAAAGAAAGGAACAATGTCATAAAGGCGCTCTTTGAGTGTAAAAGGAGAGAGGGAGACTCAATAGAAGATCATGTTCTCAATACGATTGGACATGTGCATCATCTTGAAGAGCTGGGATTCTCTTTGAGCCAAGAGTTTGCCGCAAATATGGTTATAAAATCATTGCCAGAATCATATAGCCACTTTATTGAGTGTTACTGCTTGAATAATATGGCCAGAACGATGTCAAATTTGTTTAGTATGCTGATTCATGGTGAAGAAAGAATGAAGAAGTTCAAATCATGATAATGATCAGTAGAGTTGAGTCCAAGGATGAAAGCAAGGCCATGAAGAATTCTGAGGCCAAGCCCAAATTGAGATCTTCAACACTCAACGAGGAGAAACAAAGTATAAGAGGATCTTATCCTATGTACTTGAAGGCATTCATGATAAAGAAGATGGGGATACATATCTCCACTTTAGGTACATACATTATTGAGATAAACTTATCTACTTCTTCATCTTGGGTACTAGATACCGGATGTGGATCTCACATATGCTCAAATATGCAAGATCTGAAAAGTAGTAGACCTTAGGTAAAGGGTGAGGTTGAACCGCGAGTCACAGATGGAGCAAGATTTGCTACCACTACAATTGGAACCTATAGTTTATCTCTAACCACATGGCTTGAAATAGAGTTATTAAACTGCTATTATGTACCTACCACAAATAGAAACATCATTTCTCTATCTTGTATGGATAAGGATGCATATGAATTTCATATTAAGAATGGTTGATGTTCTATTTCTAAAGATGCCATCTTTTATGGAAGTGCCCCAATGTCTTATGGTCTTTATTTGCTAGATCTAAAGAAATATGTCTATAAGGTAAATATCGAAAGACTAAAACTCAACATCTCAAACAAAACATACCTTTGGCATTGTCTTCTATGGCACATAAATGAGAATCACATATCTAGACTCCATAAAGATGGTTATCTGGACTCTTTTGGTTTCAAATCAATAGAGACATGTGAATCTTATTTCTTGGGCAAGATGACTAAGACCCCATTCACTGGTATCAATGAGAGGGCTAATGATCTATTAGGACTTATACATACTGATGTATGTGGGCCTTTTAGAACAACCACTAGAGGTGGGTATTGGTACTTCATCACCTTCATTGATGACTTCACTAGGTGTGGTTATGTTTACTTGATGAAACATAAGTCAAAAACTCTTGATAGGTTCAAGGAGTTTATGAATGAGTATAGAACCAACTTGGTAAAAGTATTAAGGTACTTCATTCTAAGTGATGTGGAGAATACTTAGGCCAAGAGTTTGAGGACCTTCTTAGAGCCCATGGGATTGTATCTCAATGGACTCCAAAAAGAACACCTTAGCATAATGGTCTATTAGAAAGAGGGAATCACACATTACTGGATATGGTGCGATCAATATTAAGTGTACCTGAACTTCTGGCTACCTAGAATGGGATCCCCCTTACCTAATGCGACACTGGCTGCTACTTTTTTCCTAAGAAAAGTCACCCTAATCCAGGGGTTATGCTCTTAAAACCACCGCGTTTACACTAAAGGAGTACCATCTAAATCGGTTTAAAAGACTCCATATGAGATATTGATTGGGAAGCGTTCCAAAGTGTCTTTTATGAAGATATGGGGATTTGAAGCTTATGTGAGGAAAATGTTTCCTGAAAAGCTTGGCCCTAAATCTGATAAATGTTATTTTATTAGATAAGAGACAAGAGGATATTACTTTTATTCCCTATTTGACAAATTTTTTTTTGTTGCCAGATATGTTGTTCTCCTAGAGATGGATTTTATTTCCAAAGGAATTAGTGGGAGGAAAGTGGAACTCAAAGAGTTTCAAGACCAACTAGAAAACATTGAACCAATAGATGTACAAGAGGAGAAAAGAGAATCACAAGGTGTTGTGGCATCTCAAATTCCACAAGTAACACAGGTACCTCATGGATCTAATAGGACACACCTTAAACTTGAGAGATTTGGATATGTTGTGACTCAAGAAGGTAGTGAGTTGGTCATATATGAGCCAAGAACCTATCTAGAAGCTATTGAGGGACCAGAGTCTGAGAAATGTCTTGAGGCCATGAGATCTCAGATGGAATCCATGCAAACCAACAAGGTATGGACCATGGTGGATCCACTTGAAGGGGTAAAATCCATAGGGTGAAAGTGGGTCTTCAAGAAGAAGACCAACGTGGATGGTAAAGTACTAACCTATAAGGGAAGATTGGTTGCAAAGGGCTTCAAATAAATACACAATATTGACTATGATGAATCCTTTTCTCCAATGGCCATGGTTAAATCCATATGGATCATGCTTGCTATTGCAACTTATCATGACTATGAGATTTTGTAGATGTATGTTAAAACTACATTCCTTTATGGGAATCTCTTTGAGGATGTGTTTATGACCCAACCCGAGGGTTTTATAAATCAAAAGGATGCAAATAAAGTATGTAAGCTACAAAGGTCAATCTATGGATTGAATCAAGAATCACAGAGTTGGATTCTTTCTTTTGACGAGACAATCAAAGAGTTTGGCTTTACTCAAAATGAAGATGAACCTTGTGTGTAAAAGAAGGTTAGTGGGATCATAGCGACATTCCACATATTGTATGTAGATGACATACCATACTATTGATGGGGAAAGACATCCCTACTTCTAAAAGGTAAAGTCATAGCTGGGAAATACATTTTCTATGAAAGACATGGGAGAAGCATCCTACATCTTGGGGATAAATATCTATAGAGATAAATCCAGAAAGCTTGATAGACTAAGTGAAAGAACATACATTGATAAAGTGTTGAAGAGGTTCAATAGGGAGAGCTCAAAGAGAGAAAACCTGCCCATGGTACATGGAGTTACCATCTCTAAAGCTCGAAGTCCCAATTATTGTGAATAAAGGGAATGCATGAGTATGTCTCCATATGCATTAACAATTGGATCAATCATGTATGCAATGTTATGTACTCATCCCGATGTATCATACGCCTTGAGCATGAAGAGTAGATATCAGTCAGATCTAGGTGATGCCGACTGGAGAGCCATCAAGAATATCCTAAAGTACTTGAGAAGAAATAAGGATCAATTTCTTGTCTAGGGAGTAGAGGAAGAGTTGGTGGTAAAGGGTTACATTGATGTAAGCTTCCAAACTGACAAATATGATTACAGATCTATCACAACTAGGATTCATGTTTTGAATAAACAACAAAGTTGTAAGTTGGAAAAGTTTCAAGTAGGAGAAAATTGCCCATTCTACAATAGAGGCCGAGTATATTGCTGCATAAAATGTAGCAAAGGAGGCTGTATAAATCAAGAAGTTCATCTCTAAACTTGGATTTGTTCCAAGCATCAGTGACACAGTTGAGCTATATTGTAACAACAATGGAGCTATTGCACAAGCTAAGGAACCCAAATCACATCAGTGATCCAAGCATATACAAGGGTAGTTTAATCTCATACTAGAGATCCTACTACGAGGGGATGTGAAGATTTCTAGAGTTTTAACTAAGAACAATATTGTTGACCTCTTGACAAAGGCACTTTTGTAGAAGAAGCATGATGGGCATGTTTGATCACTTGGGATAAGATTCATGCATGATTGGCTCTAACTGCAAGTGGGAGTCTATTGGTATGTATGCCCAAAGAGCCAATCATATGATGATTGTAATGGCATTATTTGCAAATGATTTGATTAATAATAAAGATAAGCTTCCAGTTTATTCTATTATATTCAGTTATGAGATAATGATGTAACATGATAAATGTCTGGAAATTGGAATTACTCAATGACATATATATTCAAGTACGTGACTTGAACAATGAGATCATATGGATGTTAATAGTATATACATTCTCATTATGTCCCTAGTCATATGTTACTATGGAAGGATAATAGACAACAGTAACACATAAGACTAGACTTTGTGTTGGTTGATGACAAAAGCTCATCAGTCATGATATGTAATATCAAACTGAGAACATAGATACATGTTAGAGAACAATGTAGCAGACAAACCCCTCATGCGAGTAACACATGGAAACCATTACAATGGTAGTCATAGTCAACTTGCATAAGTGTTGGTGATGATTGTTGCTCTTAGACCTAAAGTGACTACACTAATCACATGTTATTCGATATGCTTTTACATCATCCACCATAATCCTGAATAAGGATTATCATAAAGGTGATGATTGAGTACACTGTGACACATGTGGATGACTGTGAGTGATGTATATGGGATTTGTCCCTCTTATAGGAGTATGATATCCTAGTCCTCTTGATAAGCGAGACTGAGAAATGCATGGCCATGCACATGTGAGTGAATATATGATAATGATCTTAGAGATATCTCAGATAGTCTGCTATGGTTCAAGGAACAAGATTGAATGTTGAACAAGATGACTACTCCATGCCTTGAGTTCAATTTGGATATCAGTTATAAAGAAACTATACAAACACTATAACACCAAACACGTATTGTAGGTTGAAGTTGTTCTACAACTTTCCATTTACTTAGATAGCAATGATGTGTGACTAGGCACCGCTCTTTGCTTGTGATGTCATAATTGGTTATAGACATTCACTGCCAATGTAGTATGGGACCTATAGGGTCACATACATAGGAACTGACCTAGAAGAGGAATTTCGATCTTGAATGATAATTGGATTGATGACTAAAGTGTTTAGGTATTCAATTCAAATAACAAATCAAATGACTAGACTCCAAACTGATTGTCTCATTTGATGAAATGAGTGGTTGGAGTTTCAGGTTGATTGCATATTACATTGGCTGAGTTTTGTATGAACTGGGGCACCAACAAACTAGTTTACCTATTGAACTGATCAACTGATGGTTGTGAGATGACTGACTCACTTTGTGAGACACTTAGTTCGTGATGCAATCTGATTGCATCAAGAATTAGTGCTGACTTCATGTTGTGCATTAATTAGAATAGAATTGCCAATTCATATGTGACTGGGAAACATGCAAAACAATCGATTCGCTGGGAAAACCAATCCACTCGCATGCCAACTGACCAGTTCATCATTTACAGGTTGTGAATTTTTGAGATCCAGTTCCTTCCACTCCTACACAGATTGGCAACCCTAACCCTAACCCCTCCTATAAATAGAGGGGTACTAGGGACTTCTTAGACATATAAATTGCCTCTGACAATTGTTTGTCTTCTCTAGTTGTGGTAACTGAGAGAACCTAAGAAAGTCCTACATAATAAAGGGAGGGATAGCAAGGAAGAACAATTGTGGGAGATAAAATTGGTGATTAGTACAACAATAGGAGGGACAAATCCTTCAGGTCCATTCTAGTAGGACAACATGAGTTCTAGGAAATCCGTGTGGACTTCTCTAGAGGTGTGGATACTTTTTCCGCTAGGAGGACAACATCAACCTACTATCCATGGTGAAGACTAGGAGGCATAGAAGATGAGTCCTATTGAAACTAGAAGACAGTTGCATGACTACAATGACAAAGAGATGTCACTGGACTTGCTCCAGGACCATGTATATCCTCGAAACTATCCTTTCCATTATATAACTGTTGATGCCATCTACTGGTAGAGGTATGATGTCTCCAAGGCATTGTTTATGTTCAACATGACTGAAGGTGATCCATTTGGACCCCATGTACTCAAGTTCAATGTGTAACAGGAAATTCTTACAAGACTGGGAATATTCTTAGGCCAAGAGTTGGACAATGATGTAATCTTGCTATCATTTTCAATATCATATAGTCAGTCTCATGACCTACAACATGAAATTTTTTTTTCCATTGTTGTTAGAGTGTTTGGCATGTTGAGAAGTGCTGATATTTAAATAAAAAAGACAAAAAATATGGATGATCAACAAAGGAAAGGAAAATTCAAAGTCTAAAAGAAAAGATAAAGGGTTCTAAAGCAAACCAAGTGTCCATGTCTTCTTCAGTTAAATCTAAAGGTTGAGTAATCGAGGAAGGAAATTGTCACTATTGTAACTAGGCTACAGATTGGAAAAGAAAGTGCCATATTTAGCTTGAGGAACTAAATAAGAAGGAGGGGATAGAGACCTCCACTTAGGTATATATGTTACATAGATAAACTTGTTGACTTCTTTATCTTGGATGTTTGAAAGTGGATGCATATCTCACATATGCTCTAAGATGTAGAATCTCAAAAGAAGTAAACACTTGAAAGGATAATGTGGATATACAAGTTGCTAATGGTGCATGAGTTGCTACAACTATTGTATTCAAATATAGTTTGTTTGTCTAGTAAGATTTTAAAAGAATTTGAGAATCATGTTAATGTACATTCCATAAATAGAAACATATTTTTTCTATATTGTTGTTAAAGGAATGGTTTTGAATTTATGATTAACAATAGTTGATTTTCTATTTTAGGAGATGAAATATTTTATGGTTGTGCCCCAGTGAATTATGGTCTTTAGTTATCACATCTTTAGACAACTACATATAACAAATATGATGAAATTTAAACTTGAAGAATCAAATAAAACTTGCATTTGGTGCTATCATCTAGGGCACATAAATGAGAAACACATTTCTCGAATCCACAAAGATGGTTATCTTGACTCCTTTGATCTAGAAATCAATAGAGACATGTGAATCTTGTTTATTGAAACAGATGAAAAATCACCCTCCAATAGTAATAATTATAAGGAAAGTGATTTATTAGGACTCATATATACTCATTTGTGTAGACCTTTTAGAAAAAGTTCTGGAGGTGGATATCAATATTTCATCACATTCACTGATGACTTCACTAAATATGGATTTTGTACTTTATGAGAAACAAATCAAAATCTCTTGAAAAGTTCAAGGAATTCATGAATGATGTACAAAATCAACTTGGTAAGAATATTAAAGTACTACATTATGATTGTGGTGAGAATATAAATGCTAAGAGTTTGTGACCCTTTTGAGAGACATTGTATTATATCACAGTGATTCCACCTGGAACACCAAAATGTAATGGTACGATTGAAGTAAGGAATCACTGTTTCTTGGACATAATAAGATCAATGATCAATTTATCTAATCTTCAAAGTTCCTTATGGGGACATGATCTTACAAACATCAAGTTTAAACTTAATTTCTTACCTATGAATCAGTTCAAAAGTCAAAACATGAGATATGGAGTGGGACATGTCTTAGTATTTCATTTATGAAGATGTATGGATGTGAATCTTATGACAAGAATTTTTTTCTAAAATCTTGAACCCAAATTGAATAGATGTTTATTTGTTGGATACCCTAAATAAATAAGGGTTATTACTTCTAACTTCCATCTGATAGAAAATTATTTGTTCCCAAAATAGCAATTTTCCTTGAATAGGAATTCATTTCTAAATGATATAGTGGGAGGGAAACTAGACCTTTAAAAATTTTAAATCCAAAAAGATAACAATGAACCTATGGAGGTAGATGAGGAACAAAGAGAATTACAAGACATTATGGAATCTTAAATTCCTCATGTAGGATGAACCTCGAAGGTCTAGTAGGACATATCTTGATCTAGGGAAATTTAGGTTTCTTCCAACATGGCTAGATGATTTCTTGGTCTGAATGATGATGCACTAACAATTGATCATGCAAATATTGAGAGGATAAATTTTAGTATATATCTTGATCGATGAGATCTAAGATGGGTTCCATGTATGCCAATAAAGTATGGAATTTGGAGAAAGCACTAGAAGGTGTATAATCCATAGGGTGACAATGGGTCTTCAAGAACATGACTGTCAAGGATGGTAATACAGAAAATTATAAAGGATGATAATGTAGAAAATTTTTTGGGTTGATTGTGATTACATATTAGAAGAACTATGAGATTTAGTAAATGGGTGCCAAATTTTATTTTATTAACAAGAATCATCTTGACATTGTGTATGTGAAACAACCCTGGTTTTATCACTCAAAATGATTCCAGTAATTATGTAAGCTACAAAGGTCAATATGGATTGAAACAAGCATGTAGAAGCTTGAATCATAATTTTGATGAAACATTCAAAGAGTTTTGATTTATCAAAAATGAAAATGAACCTTGTGTTAGAGGGAGCATACTTGTATTTCTCATTTTATATTTGGATGACATATTTTTGATGTAAAATGACATGCCTAGTCTACAATTAGTTGGGAAACACCTTCTTCATGAAGGACTTAGTCAAATCATCCTATATTCCAGTATAGAGATATATATAGAAGGAATCTTGGCCTAAGATTGAGTACATACATCGAAAAAGTTTTGAAGAGGTTTATCATGCATGACTGTAAGAGATAAAACTTACTTATGTCTCATGGAATAGATCTCTCTATATCCTAATGTCCCAACTCTCTAGAGGAATTGTTACGCATGAGTAAGATTCCATATGTATCTACTATTGTATATATCATGTATGCAATGTCATATACACACCCAAATGTCTCGTATGCTTTGAGCATGACAAGAAAGTAAGAATCAGATGTGTGAGTAAAAGTCATTGAGTGTCTATGCAGAATATCATTAAGTACGTGGAAAGAATAAAAATTCAATTTGTGAAGGTGAATAAGAGACACTTGTAAGTGGTTACACTAATGCAAGCTTTAAAACTAACAAGGATAATTATGACCGTAATCTGGATTTTGTTTTTTTCCTGAATAGTGGATCTTTAAGTTGGAAGAGTTCCAAGAAGGAGATAGTGTCCGCTTCTATAGTAAAAGACAAGTATATTGCCACATACAATGAAGCAAAGGAATCAATACGTATCAAGAAGTTTATCTATGAACTGGGGATGCTTTGAACAATTGAGTAAGTAGTATATCTATACTGTTACAACAAAGGATCCATTGTATAGACTAAGGAAATGAGATCTCACTAACATTCCAAGTACATATTATAGCAATAAAAATGAGAGGTATTATAAGAAGAAGATGTAAAGATTTGTGAAGAACTGACTAAAAGCAATGTTGATGATCCCTTGCCCATAGGAATTTCATAGTAGAAACATGATTTTCATATTAGATAACTAGGAACTAGATTCATGATTGATTGGAAAAAAATGCAAGTGGAAGAATATTAGTTGTATGCACTGAGTGAAGTTATGTGATTATGGAAATTGGGATACATCGTATATTATTTGTTTATTAACAATGGAAATTCCACATATTATGTCAATTTTATTATTGAGATAATGCATATACATAATATTATCCTAAGAATGCTTTCACTGAATGATGGTCTGGGTTGATGACCTGAACATAGGATTATGTGTATAATCAAGAACTTTCATTATCGTTATGTCTTTAGTCATCTGTTAAAGTGAAAATTATAGGACAACAATGATACATAAGACTATTGTGTATGTTAAATGGTGAATATGTATATTTAATTATAATATTGGATAATGATTAAGACACATGGGTACTTGTTAGAAAACAAGTTGTTCTTTGAAGCCATGTCATGGAAAGTCAGAGTCATATTTCAATGTGTCATTGGTGCATGTGATCCTTAGACCCAAAGTCACTACAATAATCACATGTTCTCATGTGTACTTTAACACTACCCAATGTGACTGATTATTGTGAATGATTTATATGTAATTGTTCCCTACATTGGAGTGATATCTTGGCTACTTGATAAGTGAGACTATGAAATGAATGGCCTTGCTCATGGGAGTCAATATGTGATATTGAGTTGATACAATCTCCATACTTTTCTCTATTTCAAGAAACATGTATTTATTTTCAATAGGATGACAACTACATCCTTTAGTTTCTGTCTAAATACATGTGATAAAGGGATTATACTCTCATGGTAACATTGGTCACTTTACAAGTTGAATCTGGACTCCAACTTACTTCCTATTATTTGGGTAGAAATGATGTGTTCCTAGATACAATCTTTGTGTGTGATGTTTTAAAACATAACTCCAACATAATAGGGAATCCAAAGGGTCACATATATGAATATGCTTAGAGAAATTAAAGTTCACAATCATAGATATGATTACAATGGTTATGAATCATGTATGGGTTGTTTTTTTCCCAATCAACTGACTGGGAGTGAGTGAGCTGAGTGGATGGTTTTGATCAATCGGAGTTGAGTGCCAATCAACTGAATAATTGCCAATTGGACACGTGGCCAATCATCCAACTCAATAGTTTTCTTAGGAAATTGGATGATACAAGTAAGAAATTAGATTTGAAAAGACTCAATTGATCTTAAATAAAATTTGATAAGTACAAATTGGAATAGGACTTGCTAACTATGTGAATCAAGAGATTGATAATCAAGTCAATCGATTGGTTTAGTGAGTTAGATGATTCATTAATAAATTTACTAACTAGATAGTTTATTTGAGTTTTCTAATTTTATTCTAATTCTGATTTGTGAATAAGAAAAGGTACTAGATTTTCAAAATTCCAACCCCATGAGTATGCTATATATAGGATAGTGTGTCCAAAGGGTGAGAAACACCTTTGGAATCAATATATAGAATCTGCCTCAGATATTTCCTCTTCGGAAGAGCGATAAAATCAATCCCGAAGATGACAACCTACGATAGGAGGATAGTAGCAGTTTGGTGATGCTAGCACATCTGACAACTCTCATTCGACTTATTCTTAGTAACTTAGGTGGTGCACCAAGAATTACTACATCCACACAGATGACGTAGAGGCTTAGGCACTTGTGTGCAGGCTTGGAGGAAAATTTCAACCAGACAATAAGGAGGTGTTGCAAAGGTGGCAATTGGGCAACAACATGAAGACGAGTTTGGATTAGGATCTATATCTAAAAGTAAAATATCTTATTATAAAAAAAGCATGTTTAGTTGTTGGAACAGTAGTGTATGCCAAGGTATATTAAATTTTACTTTTATAATATCTTAAAAAATATTGACATTGTTGGCTATGATGGATTCGTTGTCTAAGAGAATTGTTGGGCAAATTTGTATTTCAATTGCGCCCCATTCTCTCAGAACCCTACATTAAGGGGTCCTCAATGTCCCATTTAGAGGTTACATTTTCCCTTATATGATTGAGTAATTTTAATTTAAAGGGGTAAACAATGGGGGAATTAACCAATAAAAATTTGGTATAAGTTGATATCAAGTTCCTATAAACAATATCCCTCTCACTTGTGATATAAGATATAGATGTTTTTGGAATGTCCTTGGTGATTGAATTTGTAAACTCTTTGGTTTCACTACATTATTTCCATATGGTTATTTACAATAATAATTTTGGTGACTTGGCTAATCGTTGATTTTTCACCATTTTTTGGATTTACATTGCACTTTTTTCTTAAACAAACTTACTTTCTGTTATTAGGATAAATGTATAAGAAAGAATGCTTTTATCAATGATTTTTTTAATAAAGTAACCATAGGATGAAACATGAATTTTGGAGAGAAACCCTCTAATTTCTTAGATCAACCTTGAAACACTAGACCTAAGTTTGAAGCAATCAGAAAGAAGAAGTTTGAATATATATCTATATATTTCTTTATTGGCTTAATGATTATTACCTCTTTAGATGATTATTTAGGTCATTAATAAATTTGTGATGAAGTGGATATTCACTAACTAATTTCCCAAATTTCTTGATATGAAGTGACTTCCTCATTCAATGAATATTAGATCATAGGTAACTCTTAATTTGAAGATATGATAATAAAATTGAGTATTATGTATAATGTGACATCAAAAATGATCTAATTAGGATTTTATCCTATTGATTAATTAATGAATATAACAATATTATACCACTCTCAAACATTTTCATGTGTGATTCTTATTAGGCACAAATTGTCCAAAATTTGAGACTACTTAGACCTTCCTACTATATTTTATGAGTTTCCCATGTTTTAACAAAAAAATCCATTTCTTTCCTTTCAAATTGGCTCAACAAGAGAACCTACCAAATTTTAAGTGATCGACGGTCCACTCACCCTTGGAACCAAGAATTTGACATAGACCAGGCTCTAACTTAGTGATAGCTAAATCAAGATAAAGTGATGTTGAGATCATCTTCCTCTAGTGGCCGCTTTTGGAAAGGTGGGCCAATGGAGTAGTGATTTTGGAATTTTATCCCTCCTCTCCTACCCTCGTTGAAATCCATCTTTCATTATTTTCCCTTCCTTTTTCATATTGTTCTCAATCTAAACCCTCAATATGGTCATCATTTTTATCTTGATGATTTATGGAAATATCGACCATCTTGTAATCACTATTTGATGCTTATGCTCATAATTTGATATGAATCTTGATTATTGTCAATAAACCCCAATCATGTGGTGATAGATTCTAAGAATGTGAAAATCATACAATTTACCCTTTAAAATCATGACTATATCTTGGAGCTAATCTTTAACTCAAACTCTTGATAATGACATGTTGATATCTTGTTAGTAATTCAGGGTTAAGTACTATTGTGAATAGGGGTGGACCATCCCTTGAGTACAATATCAAAACAAATTTTAGAACTTGATACTAATCTCCAATAGTTGAAATTGAAGCAATAACACATCTAAGTTTAAGAATTCGACATTAAAACCCTATCTTTGGTTATAGTAACCCATAGAATTTTGATATTTCTTTTTTGATACAAGTGTATTCTTAATCATGTAAGGAAGGTGATGATCAAGATTTGACTTTGCCATGATCTATACTCAGATTCTCAAGGTATGATTTATCCTCCTATTGAATTATATATGATATCAGTTAGTGTATAATATATGTATGAGTCCCCACTCTTGGGTATACTTGTTTGAGGTACTAAGTGCATCGATTATTGATCTTTTTATGTTCCTATATATGGATTGACAAAACCTAAATGTAAATTAAATTTCTATTATACAAGATCTCACTCTCGTGTGCACCTACCTTTATATTGGGGTAGGGATACAACCTTTGTAATGAACTCACTTTCAAGTGCCCCCTAATTAAGAAAGGACCTTAAAGTTGAGAGCTATTACCTAAAATTCCCAAGATCCCAATTTTAAGAAATAAAAAATAATAGAAAAAAATTTCCATTATTTCATAAATATTGCTTACAACTTATACAAAGATGCTCTTCTAATGAGTACACAAATTTCCAACATGGAACTAGTACATATGAAAAGAAGTATCTAACTAATTCTCTTTTAATTATCTCAAATGTCTTTGGTGGATTTCATCTGATTCGTCATGTCTTGTTATTTTCATATATTGCATTTACCTAAAATGGCATCAAACAAACATTGATCTATACATTTCTATATTGTGTACGTGGCGTGTGTGCAAAAGTGTGCAAGTACTATACCAACATATAATCAATTAATTACTTGTAAATAAGAACAAGCATTTTTATTATATATTCTAACCTACAATTGAAATGCTATCTTGGGTGTGATCCCTATCCCTTCTAGGGCTCATGTGCATCACTCTTGGATACATGTCAGCCTAGGGATGAGAATACGATAGCTTACTTTATGTGATACTCATAGTGGAATTATAGTTGACCAGAATGTAAATAAAAATTATTTCAACAATCATCAAGAAATCCATGGCAAACACTGGAAATTAATAATGCAAGTAGTCATAATCGTAACCATAAAACTCAATGTATAACCATGCAAATCATGTATGCATACTTCAAGTGTTTAATCTTATCATCCAATCAAACAATCAAGGATGCATCTGAGAAATCAACATTTAATTTGCATGTATGTACATCATAAAGTGTTAGCATTATATTACTCAGATAAAACCTTACTCTGGTCCTATCTCAGATTTAGGTTGGTTTTGAGTTTCAGGGTACAAACCCTAATTCCATCGCATATAAACATTACATGAAACCTTAAATATCAGATGTACACCAACATTGGATTATGTGCCTTAATGTCATGTCAAGTTATGATCTTTTGCTTTCAAACTCTAATTCATAATGTATATGGTTATTCACTTTAGAAATCTTGATTATCATCATTATGATCATGATCATGTTAAATTATCATTATATTCCACAATATCAGTTTACATCTCAAAGAAATATATTTAACATGTTTGATATCCAAATCTTGGGTTTATATGCTTTAATGACCACTTAGTCCTGTATTGGTCCTACTTTTGGAAACTGACACCGATTCTATTCTATTTCTATTACTCTCCTTATCCTAATCGATTTGATTTACATTTTTGCTATTTTTTAAGTTACTAATTGATTTCTAGAATATTCACAAGATAAACTTACTTGACCCAATTGGGGCATGACGTGTCAGCAACTAATGCTTCTTTTATACATCTCCAGAGGTGGCTTGGGGATAGGGGAAAAGACACACATTCCCATGTCCATTAAGCACACTCATGGGGGTTTTCGAGTCATTTGACTCTTGAGTCCTCTTCCTCCTCATGAAATCGTGCTTCTACGTGCGTACACTTTAGGCATTACAGTCGGAGATGGAACTATGAACGACCATCCACATCCGCTCGCCACCACTCCTTCAGCCTTGTCTACCACCATCACCACCACCACCACCACCACCACTGTCAAGAGGTCTGATCCATATTCCTCCTCCACTCTTCATCTTTGGCATGCCATAGCGGCTAGTGGCCTGCAATTCTGAATATGTGGGCATAGTGATGTCATTGTAGCAAGCTTGGAGGATGGTCTAGAACTAGGATTCCCAAACCCCTTCTCATTGACTAGGTGTATCCATGTTGTTCCAACTTTGCCCAACCTTTTGGAATCCTACAACCACTTGAAGGGTGTATGTTTGCCTTGGGTGATGATGTACACCATGCCATGACATGTGGCCATGGAAAAGAGGCGTTGTCCTGATCATCCTCTATCAATCCCCAGGTCAGCCTATGGTGAATGAACCTCCCTATGACCTTCTTTCCCACGTCACCTCTAGTTTCCCTCTACAACTATTTTGATGAAGGGAAATGCTCCAACGATCCTCCCTTACATATAGGTCATCCAAACCTACTAGGGTTACAAGGATGGAGCATGATGAAGAGAGAGAGGAAGAGTTATCATTGTCGGGCCACTGTTTCCTTCTTGGGAGCATTGTGGGTGTTGGATACAGGAAGTGATTCAATTACGTCAAACCAATTGAAGGCTAACTACTCCTTTCCCAACATATAATATTGACTTATGGTAATGTGTTTTCAAGGCTAACTACTCCTTTCCCAACATGGAATCTTAGCTTAATCAAACCACTTCTAAAAAGGTAATTCTTTTGGTAAACCAAAAAGCCATTAAGTATGTTTTATAGGCATACATCACATATTGGGTAATTAGATCATTAGTCCACTAATAAACTATTTATGACTTGAAACTCCTAACTATTCTTTATCTCTTTCTTTGATATATTATGTAAATTGATTATCTTTATTTCATGGAAACCACTTAATACCTTTCCCAACTTATATCTAATTTGTTGGATTTATTGGGATATCTTTCATATACAAAACTGATTATTTAAGCATGTCCTTAAATTACTTAACCACACCACATGGAAAGTACATTTTATCCCCACTTCTACTATAATATTAATTTCCTTGTTATCTTTAAGTACTCCAAATGTCAGGCCAAGATATCCTTGCGCGATGCCTCAAAACTTGTGTTGTCATCATGGTTAGATAATTACTTCATTAATTATCTAAATACACATTATCTTAGATTCTCTTAGAAATTTGCCCATTATTTCATATTTTTATTTTCTAATAAACCATAAAGCCATTATCCTTTAATTACGCATGAATTACTTTTATTTCTTTGACTTGTTCCAAAAGTTTTTATTTGTAAAGAAAACAATCTCATGGGACCCACATGGGACATGGGTTGCACCCATGCCACAAGTGGATGGCTTTATTATTCTATTAATTATAGAAATTTATTTATCATAACAAATCTTATACTACAAATTTACCAAATTGCATTCACCCCTCCTTAAAAGGAATTTTGTCCCAAAAATTCAATCCACGTAAGGTTAATGTGAGTGATAACTCAATTTAGATTCCAACCCTTTGGTTAGAAACCCTACTTATATATATTTGACATATTTTATTGAAATGCAAATTCCTCACATTATTACTAAGATTGGTACCTGAATTCAATTCAACGTATGTCTAGATCCTTAGTATGTACATGATATCATCTCGTCGTGATTACATTTTCATTTGTGATTTCAATTTCATTTGGTGATTACCTTTTCACCTAAGTTCCAATCTATTCTTCATTTATTTTCTCATAAGAGTGAGGTAACACGTCAAACCCAAGGTCATGTCATTAAAACTCAACTTAAGGTATTCATTATCATATATCAATCTTAAGTATCACATATGTCTACCCATTCTCTCTCATTCATAATAAGATGAAATAAGCATTATAATGCACCCCAAATACAATGTTCATCCTATTCTGGGAGTAGAGATGGTGTATCCACACATTATTTTAAGATTCCACATTTTGGTTGAATTAACCTTAACAATAACTCCAAACCACTAATTACTTTTAATACCACAATATTCTTAACTTTCATGCCCTCACACGGAAAGTGATTTTCTCATAATCCTCGAGTTTAAGCACTACAGCTGGTTCACTTCTTCAGTTGATGAAGAAAGTGAGTCCGATTCTCAATGGTCAATGAGAATTACTAGACTTGTGAGTGTCTTATGTTGTTGACTTTATGATGAATATAGTTGACCTACTTGCTTTCAAGACTATTGGAGATGGTTGTAACTAGGACTAGCTTTATTGCTATTTTTGAAACCCTAATTTGGTTTCCAATGTTGAACTTAACCCTGATTCTAGTGCATGGTGCTAATGCTTAGGTTTCTTGCATAATTAGCATGATAAGGGAGTATTTCTCTCTCTCCTAATGTTGTAACTCTTAATTTTTTATCACATGAACATCATAGTTTTTAAATATATGGTTATGCCGAACTTATGTAATATGCATGTGGTGATTGTGGTGAGCCTTCATGAGGCATAAAGACATAATGATGTTCTTTTAGTGAACAATGTGAATGGTCTTATGACCTTAGGTAGGTTTGTTACCCTAATTGAGTTGATATCCTCTATTTGATGATATAAAGGATTGGCATCCCATAATGATGTAAAAATCATGATGGAGTCATGAGTGACAGTGAAATAGTACCATTTGGTGATGTCATAAGTTTTGTGCTTCATACATTTTATATCTTCTAAAGTTTCAATCTACCCTTATTTTTGTAGAATCTTTTGAGGGTTTATATGTAACTTGAAGTTAAAAGATACCCAATTGGATTTAAGTAATAAAGTGAAACCCTAATCATGTAGTTTCCATGTACCATAGAAGCATTCTAGTGTCAAAACATGCAGGATGGTGAAACAAGTGATCCTAAGGGAAAACTTAGAGCGCATTCTATTGATTATGAAAGGTGAAAGTGATTGTGTGTCATTGTCATCTTGACCCCAAGGTGAATGGAGGATGGCTACGGTCATGCCTCAGAGTGAGAACGACTGTGGTCATATACCATAGATTCATATATGTGATACTTTAAGCGCAATGACAGTTGTACCTCAATGGTAGGGCTTCATACCCTAGTGTCTAGTTTCATGACCTATATACCAAGACAAACTAGATGTTTTTCAGTTTGACTTGTATGTCACTACGTCGGACTTGTATTGACCAATGGCGGGTGAGATCTTAGGATTCCGACTCCCCTACAGATCTTATATGGCATTGTTTTCAACTTCGCAGTGGATAGTTGGAGTTTAAGTGATATACCTCACTCTCCTCAAGGTATAAAAGACATAATAGAACCGTGTAGTATATCCATTTAGGGTTAAACACACTTCACATTGGAGGTTAACCCATGCCTTGTTTCTATACTGCTTACTTGATATATGATGCGGCATGAGAAATTAACTTTTCTGTGGGTGATAGATTTACATGTTCTTCATATTCCTTTATAGACATATATGTTTCCATGCCTATCTGGCTAGCTTACTTAACCTTATTAACCTATGTAATATGTTTAAATTATTCATTTAGTTGAATCTACTCATCCTATTTAATGATAATGTATCTGTGGTAACAATAATCATTGGTTGGGATTTATATCTCTCATTGGGACATGGGTTTAACCCCTTCATCGACCACTGAGAATGGTTATATTCAATGATCATTGAATCAAGGTTAACCACCCTCAATGACCGCATAGAATCCAAGGTTCAACAACCACATAGGTTCAAGTCTCAGCGGCCGAAGATACATGGAACAAATCATTGACCACTTGAGAGAGAAAACCTTTGACAACCAAAACATGTAGTTGTTCTTGGAGACCATATGGAAAGAGAGAAACAATAATTAACCACATGATCAACAACTTGATCATCACCATGAAATTGAAAATCATTAAGGAGTAAAACATCAATATGAGAGAAAATCAAACCATGATTTTTGGGAGAGAAAATAATCAATTAGCACATGAATTCAAGGATCAAACCTCCATAATAAAGTAAGATAATTATGCACAAAGATTAGGTTTTATCAAAGGAAAGATAATCTATCTAGATCACCATGTAAACATAAACCCTAGATCACAGATATCATCTTACTAATTGTAGCCACATTTTTAGGGTAGATTACTTGCATGCAAGGTTAAGTGTAATCAATAACAATGGATAAAGATATATAACTCACCATGGATATGAAGAAAAAACTCCAATAGCAAGAAAACTCATACAAAAGAGAGAAAACCCTAGGCTAAAAAGACAAGAAAGAGAGGTCTTTCATGCTCTACTGAAGCACTACCATGGAGAATCATGGATTCGGCAAAGAAGAGAGAAGTTCCTCAAGCTCAACTTAAGAAGTACCATGAAGAACCATGGATTCGGCCAAGAAGAGAGAAGTTCCTCAAGCTTAACTCAAGCACCACTAGTACAAAACCGACCTTTAGTGTCGGTTATTTAAGGCCTTTAGCGTCAGTTTTTAAGCGACACATGTGGGCGTCGCTAAAAACTCAACCGTTACGCGTCGGTTCTCAAACCGACGCCACAACCCTTCGCGCGCCACCGAAAATGCGCCAGTAGGGTGGTATAGGCATCGGTTATTAGCTTTGAAACTGATGCCATATACCTTCACACCATAGAAAGGGCACCATCTGGGGCACTATCGGCGTCGGTTTATTAGTGATAACCGAAGCCATCTCACCCGCTGCCATGACCGTGCTGACCAGCACGATCGTGGTGTTTGGTTCGCTACCACGGCCATGCTGGCCAGCACGACCGTGGTGTCTGGCATCATTAGGGAAATCGACATCGGTTACTAGTAGAGAAACTGACACTGTAACCATTTGTTATCCGTTTTATAGAAATAACCGATGCCTATTTTATGTTTTTTTTTCCTGTCAGTCTGCAGACCTGCTGTGGCTGGTCGCAGGATGAGAAACCTGCAGTTCAGTTATGAACTGTAGGTTTTACGACATCCATTGATATCAGCCAACAATAGGCCACAAACCTACAAAATTAACAACATAAATGTTCACACATTTAGCAACCTACAGTTCCATTCGATTTTCACACATCTAGAAACATTCATGTAGCAATTTGTAGTTCCATTCATTTTCACATTCACACATGTAGAAACATTCATATAGCAACCAAGAGTTTCATTCATTTTCACTCAGACACATGTAGAAACATTCAGACATGTAGAAACATTCACACATATTATAATTCAGAAATTCATTTACAAAATATCATTCTTTAGTCATTATTTGCTATCAACATCCCAATTATATGTTAAAACCCCCACTACTTGTATGGTTGTTTCCCATTCTTCTCTTACATCATTTAATTCTTCCGTCGTATAGGGAGCATGTACATTTGGTAATGCCTTTCCTGTATTGTGGTCAGTTTTAAACACCTGCAAAGAGAATGATGTATATATATAATTAATAATATATAAATAAGAGTGATATATTTCATATTATCTAATGAGACTATATATAATACCTCAGGAATGGTATCAATGTCCACTGCGGCATATTTGATAATCATGTGCATAAATCACATCACATAGTATGCACATGCCCATCCGTTGTCTTGTGTAGCAAACTATAAATTGAAACATACAAAATATTAAAAAATACAACTAATTAAGCATTGTTCACATAAATAATTAATATATACATTGCAGTCGGGAACTTACTTCCACATTTGTCTAAATTATTTTCTGGTTCTTTTTCCTGGGGACCTTTCCTCCAGCCTTTTTGAACTCATCTAAACCCCTACATGTTAATGTAACATAGTACATTGCATAATTAAATAGTAATGTAATAACATATGTTAACAGATATGAAAATGAAATATTTCTCACTGGAATAATGCCATTTTCATTTTGTGTCTATATTTTGAATTCAATTTAGTCCCCTTAGGATCTAGATAATAGACAGTGAATGTCTCGGGGACAATAAATAGTAACTCCCAATGCATACCACTAGAGGTAAAAAAGTTAAAAATTAATAACTCAAAATCCACAATAAAAATGTAATTTTCTTAAGTCCAAATTATAAGCAAAGTAAACTTACTCCACATTGAATGGAGATATTATCAACATCTTCTTATTTTGAGTAAAACTTGTAAAAGCATCACAGCAGATTGTTGAACTGACAGAGGGTCTTTAGCTACTAGACTAATCAAAGATGGAATAAAAAATCCTACATGTTCGAATGAAAAATCTGCACATATCTTGTCTAAGTAGCTACAAAACATGTATTACGTATGCATTAATAAATAAGAAACCAGATCACCAGATCCTACACAAGGTATATGGATGTATAAAGAAGATCTCACCTTATCCATAGCTCTATCACAGATGTATTCAACCAATCATATTGAAACAACTCCAAAATATCTTATATAAATAGGTTGCTTTCGTATGATTGACCTGCAACATCCACATCTATAGAAAAAGTTATAGGGAAATTTATATCATGTTTGCCTAACCATATTTCCATACCCCTACAATCAGGACCTAACAGGACAAGTAGGTCCTATGGAACCCAACTTGGTAATGTAGGAGGTGGAGGTGGAGGCCTAGATGCTGTGGGTGTCTTCTTTTTAACCTGTATATATATATAATTTCAGATCAACTGACATCATATACACACACTAACAATTTAACGTAATGTAAATTTATGATACAGTTTCAGTATAGAGGACAGTCGTTTTTGGCCACAATATCACTCCGCCTTCTGCCTCACCAAGTGTTTCATAATCTGGGTGGGCATATGGCAATGGAAGATCCATCTAGTTGGGGAATATACGTAGAGGGCTCACACGAACCCAACCAACTGGTAATGGAGACCCATGAAACATTTCCCCTGGTAGGAATGGGTAAGCCGATGCCTCTGCAACGACAAATTCTTTACTTTTTAGACGGCATGGCTTCAACCCCTACACATTTTTGTGTAAAGAATGTTATATACATATATACATATCATCTTGAAAACATATCATCTTGAAAAGACTAGTTATTATGTCATAAAAATACTTACATTGAATGTTCTAGGTGGTGGGTCTATAGGATTACTCCCAACCTCTGCAGTAGGAGTAGAGCAGGACGCCATAGGTACTATCTGCTAAGTGGCAGTCTGAGACGCCTGCCACTTGCTCAGTGCTTCTTCGAGTTTCCTATCAACTAGCTTATCTACCTATACATGGATAAAAGAAACATTAGCTTCTGATTATTGAATTCTCTTTTACAGTAACATTATAAAGAAAGAATAGGTTACCTCTTCTTGTGAAAGTCCCCCTTTTGGGACATGTTTGTGCTGGGTACAAAGCCCAAGTCTTAGATTCCTAACTTCTTCATCAAATTCAGGGTACAATGGATCAATCTTCTTCAACTGTGGGGAATCAGACGCATGTCGTAGGATTCCATCATTATTTTTCTTAACATTTGCATGCCACCTCAAATTCTTCACATCTATCGGATTGGCAAACAAGCATTGAAACCGTGATATTATAGGTAGATACCACATCACCTTGGTAGGAGAACCAGTTTTGGACTCCCCCGAAGTCATCAATTTATAATATGACGCACCACATTTTGGACAATCTTTCAAGTCCACATAGTCCTTTTGAAATAATACACAATCATTCGGGCATGCGTGTATCTTCTTGGAATCCATTCCCATTGGGCACAACAATTTCTTTACCTGGTATGTTGAGATTGGCAGCTTGTTTCCTTCAGGAAGCATTTCTTTCAACAAAGACAACAATGACGTGAAGCTTTTGTCGCTCCATCTATTGTTAGCTTTCAGCTTATACAATCTCAACATAGCGCTAAGCTTCATAAACTTAGTACAACCTATGTATAATGATATCTCAACATCATGCACAATGTTTCTAAAAATGGGAGGTGCATCGGTGTGTTCTACCCCACAACTGTCCAACATCGCATCAATGATGTCTACTGGAACTGGTTCATTCACATCTACATCATCGGAGGCGATTTCTTCTTCCACACAAGCACTGCTATCGACATCCACTAGTTTTGGGTTTGAAATCTCTCCATGCCAGTGCCATTCTGTATAGCCTTGTATAATCCCGTTGCACATGACATGACTTTTGATTTCGTCACCAGTGCTGACTTTCAAGTTGTTACCACAATGCCTACATGGACAGTAGAACCTATCTCCAGGTTGTTTCCTATGTTCATCGACAAATCTAATAAACTGGTCAAGACCAGATATAAACTCTAGGGTGCAGCGATTGTGAATGGACATCCATGATCTATCCATTCTATGATCAAAGAGAAAACAAGTATATATTACAACAAGATTAGGGTCTACGGTTAACAAATTAGAGTTTTTGCATGGTTAAAACTTTATGTCAACAAATACATGTGTTGTCATTCTTGTATATAATAAATTTGTACCACCTATCCCATTCTTGAACACCTAATCTCACTAGTAAGTGTATAATGTGTATTGGGCTTTCAAGAAAATTTCGACAACATTTCCCCATTGTTATCCAAGTACATATGTACTTAGAGAACAAATAGGGAAATGCTACCGAAATTTTCTTGAAAACCAAATACACATTATACACTTACATCCTAAGTGAGATTAGGTATTCAAGAATAGTCCCAAACTGGGGACTATCCAAGATTTACTCCTAATGAGTAAATCTTGGACGGGTTTCTAGGCCAACAAATACATGTGCTATCATTCTTATATATAATAAATGTGTACCACCTATCCCATTCTTGAACACATAATCTCACTAGTAAGTGCATAATGTGTATTGGGTTTTCAAGAAAATTTTGGCAGCATTTCCTACTGTTCTCCAAGTACAGATGTACTTAGAGAACAAACGGGGAAATTCTACCAAAATTTTCTTGAAAACCCAATACACATTATACACTTACATCTTAAGTGAGATTAGGTGTTCAAGAACAGTCCCAAACTGGGGACTATCAAGATTTACTCCTAATGAGTAAATCTTGGACGAGTTTCTAGGCCAACAAATATATGTGCTGTCATTCTATAACATTGATTTCAACATTTCGAGTGTCCATGCATGTTCATCTTCAAGATAAAGATTACACATAAATTAGTATGACCTAGGGATGGAGAGATTCATAATTTTCAAAATTTCAAACTAGCTCATGCATTATCATCAATCTACATCATACAATAGGGATTCATGTAGGTGTTAGGGTGACACATCAGTACAAAATCAGAGATTTAACATTAGGGTTTTAATATCTTACATAGATTATCACAAGATTTCAACAATATAGTTAAGTCAAAATTATGGTGAAATGTGTATCAAGGTTTTAATATCTTAATTCAACATGCATCAAAATTTACAGAATTAGGTCAAGCATTAATATTCAATTGCAAATGTATCTTCTTCTTCCTGCTCCCTCCTTACCAAATGGATAAAAGCAAGGAGAAGGGCGTCAAGCACACAAGTGGCAGGAGAAGGGTGCCGAGCAGAGAAGGAGAGGCACCGACCGTCTGTAGAGAAGGAGAGCTAGGGGAGGAGCAGGAGACCGCCGATGAGGAGAGCAGCAACAATAGCGGCGTCGGCGAGTAGAGCAACAACAGCAGAGGCACCGACGGCGAGCAACAGATGCATCAGTAGCGGCAGCGGCGACCAGCAGGTTGAATGCAGGCGTCGTCGGGTGATTTTAGGCGAGAAGCAAGAGAGGAGCGATGAAACAGAAGAAAGGGGAAGACTCGGGTGATCGCAGGCTATTAAGTTTGTAAACGGCGTTGGTTCTCTACACAACCGGCACCTAAAACCTTAAGTGTCGGTTGATAGTAACAAACTGACGTCCAATTGGACATTCCTTTACCCTAATTATTTTGGCGGGGACGACGCGTGCACCCTTATAATTTCGGTTATGCTAAGACAACTGACGCCCATATTAGAACTTTTGGTGCAAATTTTATCTACATTCAACGTCGGTTATTAGGTAAAACACCGACATTGTATTTGATACTTTGGCGCAATTTTTTTTTTCTCAAAAAAATTGGATTTCGTCGGCTACTTTAGGCGTCGATTTCTTTTCTTCAACCGACACTGAATGAAAAGTGATACCCGTGTCTAGCTGGTCTTCAAATATAGACGTCAGATGTCCTTATTAACCGATGTTTAATGGGACCAGTGTCGATGTTACTAAAAAACTGATGCCTCTAAAAGCGACGCTGAACGCTATTTCTATAGTAGTGCACTACCATGGAGAACCATGGATTCAAATAAAAAGAGATAAGAATAAGAGGGTAGGGTAGGAAAAACAAAGATCAATAAAGAGATCACTTACCAAAGCGAGAGGATCACCAAATGGGCACAATGGAAGGGTAGCACCAAACCCTAACTCAACATGCAAGATGGAATGACCACTTGAGCTCCACGTTCACCACCAAACACAAGGGGACGAGCTCTAAGAAAAAACAAAGAAGGAAAGGGTCCAAAGTGTTTAGTTGCATGGAGGGAGAGAGGTTTATATAGCTAAGGGTTAGAGAGAGAGAAAGGAGGTTGGATGTCATGCAAACACATGCCAAGTGTCCACCAAAACTCATCCATGCAACAATAACCAAACTTAAACATGCAATCAGTGCATCAAAAACAAGGAAACTCAAGTACCAACCTGGTCCAAGAGAGGTCATCGACTGCAAAAGATCACCATGCTTCGTGGCCGCTAAAAATCTTTAGTGACCAAGGTGATATCATTGACCGCTAACCCTAGACTTTTGGCGACCTAAAGGGGTAATATGCCTCATCGACCGCCAATGTTAGGGGTACACTTAAAGACATCATAAAACAAAGAAAAATTGGCCAAAGGAAAGCTTGGCAATTGCTAAAAGATAGGTTCATCGACCAATCACATAGCAAGGTCAACCATCCACTTAGGGCATCTAAGCAAACCCTAAACCTCAACACATGATGATGTCACCACACCAATCAAGGTACAACAAGGCGCTCCAAAGAACCACTCTCTACAACATGTTAGAAGCATAAAAAACATGTCAAAAATTGCAAGAAAGACCCTAAGCATAGGTAAATTGCAATTTGGTCCATAACAAGCACACATATAGCATAACTAGCTCAAACAACATCCAAACTGGACCAAACATGAAACATAAGCCTGTCACATGTTATCAAAGCACATCACAAGGTTACATTTAAGGGTTTAAGAATCTAATTATGCTAAGAAAGCATGATAAGCTATAAATCTAGGTCAAGGGTCTTACAACTATAAATGCCTAACAAGGATTTCGCCCCCAAAATCCTATGCAAACAAAGACGGGTACTTCCTACTCATCTCATCCTCTAACTCCCACATGGTTTCGTCTACACCATGGTGATTCCAAAAACCTTAACTAAAACTATATCCTTCGTCTTCAGCTTCTTCACCCTCATATTCAGGATCAACATAGGACCTTCAACATACAACACATCCTTGTCCAACTTAATCTCCACTAGCTCCAACGTCAGCTTCATATCTAGGTGACACTTCCTTAATATGGAAACATGGAACATAGTGTGCAATCTATGTAGCTCTAGAGGTAACTCCACCCTATAAGCCACCTTCCCAACACATGCCACCATAGGATAAGGTCCCATAAAACTAGGAGCCAACCTACCCTTCATATCAAACCTCAAAACACCTTTTAAAGGAGAGACCTAAGGTACACACAATCTCCTACTTGTAACTCTAAATGATTGTGATGGTTATTAGCATAAGACTTATACCTATCCTAAGTTGCCTTCAATTGTTGTTGTATCACATTGATCTTCTCTGTAGTTTGCTACACTAGCTCAGGACCCAAAAGTTGATACTCACCTATCTCATACAAACACAACAATGACTGACAATGCCTCTCATACAAGTCTTCACATGGTTCCATGTCTATGCTCCTACAATAACGTCTATTATAGGCAAACTCTATCAAACTCTGATGTACATCCCAACTGCCAAGAAATTGCAAAATACAAGCTCTCAACAAATCTTCTAAAATATGAATGGTCCTCTTTGATTGACCATTTGTCTGAGGGTGAAAAGTTGTACTGAACGTAAACTATGTCCCCATTGTTGTACACATACATTCCCAAAAATGACTGGCAAACTATGTACCTTTGTCAGACACTATGGTAGTTAGGATACATGCAATCGAACTATATCATCCTTATATATCTGTGTCAACTTCTCTATTGTGTATGTCTTCTAGACTGGAAAGAAGTGAGCTAACTTGGTCATCTTATCAACTATTACCCAAATCGAATCACGACCTTTGGCTATCCTAGGAAGACCAGCCACAAAGTTCATAGTGATATGGTCCCATTTTCACTACAGAATTAGAAACAGTTGTAATGTTCCTATAGGTTTCTGATGCTCTTTCTTGACATGCTGACAAATTGGACACCTAGCAACAAACTCTTCTACATCACGCTTCAAACTAGGCCACTGATACAAATCCTTTAGGTTATGGTACATCTTGGTACTTCCTGGATGCATTGCGTACATTAAGAAGTGAGCCTCCTAAGGAACCAAATTTCTCAGACCATCAACTTCTCAAACCACTTTCTAGTTGTGGAAACAAACCGTCCCATCCTCTATCTCATAGAAACCATCACACTTCTTATTGCCAAATTCTACTCAGATATTTTTTATCATAGTATCATCCCTCTACACATCTCTAATATGTAGAAAGGTAGGCTTCATCTATAATTGTGTTAGCAAGCCTTCTAACAAGGAGACCTCCAACTATACATTCATCAGGAAAAGTGACACTAACATGTCTCTCATATGGCACAATGAGGAACACAGTTGTGCCTTATAAACAGATGATGATGAAGACTTCCTACTCAATGCATTAGCAACCATGTTGACCTTTCCTTGATGGTATTCAATTGTGAAATCACAGTCCTTGATCAACTCTATCCATCTCCTATGCCGCATGTCCATCTCCTACTTCGAGAAGATATACTAAATGTTCTTATGGTTGGTAAAGATCTAACACTTCTCCCCATATAGATAGTGTCTTCAAATCTTCAAGGCATGGATCACAGTTGCAAGCTCCAGATCATTCTTTAGGTAGTTCTCCTCACATTTCCTATGTTGTCGTGAAACCAAAGAAATCACATTCTTGTCCTGCATCAAAATGCATCCCAAGCCATTCTTAGATGCATCACAGAAGATGATGTAGCCTTTTCCCTACTCTGTGAACTAAGGCCGGTGCACTGGTCAACTTCCCCTTTAGCAACTAGAAAGAATAATGACACTTGTCATACCAGACAAAAGGTACACTTTCATCTTTGTTAGGGGTAATGCTACAACACTGAAGTTCTTGACAAACCTCCTGTAGTAGCCTACCAAGACTAGGAAACTACAAACCTCCATTGGTGTATTGGGCTACTCCCATTCTAGCATAGACTCCACCTTCTATGGGTTCACACAAATGCCTCTAGTAGATATCACATGCCCCAGAAAAGACACCTCCTTCAGCCAGAACTCACACTTACTAAATTTGCCACACAACTTGTGCTACCTCAACAATGTCAATGCCATGTGTAGATGTTGCTCATGCTATTGACGATGTCTCGAGCATATCAAGACGTCATCGATGAACACCATAATGAACTAATAAAGACAAGGCCTAAACACCATGATCATTAGATCCATGAAAGTTGTGAGAGTGTTGGCTAACCCAAATGGCATAACCACGAACTCGTAGTGACCATACCTCATCCTAAAAGTTGATTTGGGTCTATCGTCCACCTTGATCCTCAATTGCTGGTATCTAGACCTTGTTCTTAAAAAACACTATGGAATTTCTCAATGGATTGAACATATCATCTATTCTCGACAAAGGGTACTTGTTCTTGACTGTCACCTTGTTCAACTGCCGGTAATCTATGCACAACCTCAGAGACCCATCCTTCTTCTTCACAAATAACATGGAAGCACCCCAAGGGTAAGTGCTTAGCCTAATAAAGCCTTTATCTAATATCTCTATCAACTACTTTTTCAACTCACGCATCTCTACTAGTGCCATCTTGTATGATGACTAAGCTATAGGCTGTAGACCAGGAATAAGACTGATTTCAAAATCAATATCTCTAGGAGGGGGAACACTAGGAAACTCCTTGGGAAAAAAAATCCTCGAATTCTCAGACCACAAACACCTCTTGGATACTAGGACTCCTCACCTTGGCATCAACCAAGTTCACCAAGACAGCCTCACACCCCTACTTCATCAGCCTCTCCGCTATCATAGATGACACCAAGCACGTCAAAAGAATCTTCCTATCTCCTTGGAAGATCCATGAAACATCCCCAACATGGAACATCACCACCTTGGAAATACATTCCAAGACCACCCTATACTTTTCCAAGGTATCCATCCCAAAGATCACATCAAATTCATGCATGTCAAGTGGCATAAGATCCACTTGAATGTTGTGTCCCAAGAAAGAAAGAACACAAGATGGACACACCTTCCCCGACTCCGTGGAACCAACAAGAGGGGCTTCTAACCAAAGACTATTAGATCTACTACAAATAGGAAGATAACAACTATCTATCACTTCCCCAGTGATAAAATAGTGTGTCACGCCTGGGTCAATGAAAACACACACAAACGAAGATGCAAACAAATCAGAATAGAAAATTTCCATCTGACCTGTCATAACCCATGGATTGAATACTCCCTCTAGTTGACTCATGGCGTAGAATTGAGTTGTCTCCTATTGTCATCTGTGTCCTCTTCTAGCCTACCCAGAGGATCCTACCTTCGATGCCTAACCACATCATCTTCCACCACCTGTGTTGAACTATAGTTGTTGAAAACCCCACTTACTCTACCTTGGTTGTTGTGTCACCTCTTCATGCTTTATTGGAAAAAAAACCTTATATTCCTGATATATCCACACTTATAATAGGTCTTAGCCTCATACCATGGCCTAGATAGCCGTGTCACCAACACTGACATTGTACTACAAGCTCTAGATGGTGGGAAACTACAACCTCTGCCCTTACTCAGGGACCATTGTGACGACACCACTGACCTCTACTTAGAGAAATCTGACATCTGTTGTGACTGAGGTGAAGAAAACCTCAGCTTCTTAAAGCCTCCAGATGACTACCCATGGAACTAAGTTGACCTATTCTTAGATTTAGTTTCACACTTATCTATAACTATCTTCTCAATCCTCCTCACTAACTCCACAAAGGTAGCAAACCTCTCCCTATTTTCTAAAGCATACACTATCATCATCAACTCGTATCTCAAACCCTTCTCAAACTGTCATATCCTCTCCTTATTCGTCAATTCCATGTGAGGAAAAAACCTCAACGGATTCTTAAACTTGTCCTCATACTCATTTATGGACATCAAAACTTTCTAGATCTTATCAAACTGTGAGATCTTCTTATCGAGATACGTCTCCTGGAAGTATCGGCTCACAAACTCCCACAAAGCTCCTCCAAACTAATCACCACACTAGGTCTCTTCTCTTCCTCAATGGCCGACCAATGGCCATCACTGCCCTTCAATAGGTACACCGCATGCTTCACCTTGTCCTCTTTTAGGATATTGAGGATCTTGAAAGCCTTCTCAACCTCTATCAACAACATATTTGCATCTGTCAGGTCTGCCATACCTACATACTCGATGAATCCAATGTGTCAAAACTGCTCGAATGTATTCCCAGAACCATGTGATTCCGCATTGGGGATAACTACCCTTGCTTGAGGTACGGGCTATCTATTCACCATATGCCAAATCGTGGCCATCAACTATCCTTACATGGAATGGTATGCTGGATTGGCCATAGGTGATGGGTCAAGCTGAGGCACCATAGGCTGATCCGGTCCTGTCTCCATCACTCTATCCTCCTATGCATGCCTTCTCACACCACCTTCTGGCACAACATAACTACTCCTAGCATGTTTAGCATGCTCTTTAGACATATCTACTTGAGCATAAGCTAACATCAGATACGTTGGATTACGTAAGAACAACCACAACCTTAATCCTATGTCCTTGTAGACTCAGTGAACCTAGAGCTATGATACCAACCTTATCATATGACGACCCACAACACACCAATGAGATAACTTAAAACAAAACACATGATCAACAACTAACAATCACATTACCAAGATAAGTTGGTAAATTAAAATTGATCTCATATTACCAACAACTGTGGAAACATATTACACAAAGGTCCACCAACGTGTATCATATCACATTCCATATCAAGTATTTACATCTGTTCAGTGGCCACAACCACAACCTATAAATGTCTTGGACATGATAAATCAATCTTCACTAGTGGTAGTGGGAGAATGATTATCCTATTAGGTATAATACATATGATGTATTTACATACCTATTCGAGAAAATGCTAATACTTCAAATGGTGTTTAGAGAAATACCAATATGAATATCTTGAAGTGTTCAAGAAGATCATGAATGAAATACTAATTAGGTAAAAGTAATAATTCTTGATGTGATCAATGAATGAGATACTTAAACCAAATGTTTGAGAACCTTATGAGAGATTATGATAGAGTATCATAGAGAACTCATGATTAAGGCATAGTGATATCTAAATCAAAAAGGATTCATACTCTAAGGAGTTAGAGGATGGTTATCAAATAACTAAATTCTTCTTAAATAGAGAATACCTTACACTAATAAAGGATATTAAGAACCAAAAAGTGTTGTGAGTTCTCAAATTCCTTAACAGATACACCTCAAATATCTATATGATGAGTTGGTCATATGATGAGTCAACAATCTAGATGATATTGAGGAACTAGATTTTGAGTTATGGTTTATGACCATTAGATCCTAAATGACTTCCATGTAAACCATAAGGTATGACCTTGATGGTAGCACCCATTGGGATGATGCCCATAAGTACATATAAGTCTTAAGTGTTAAGACACATGGATGGCATTTTGAGAAGAATCATGCTTGTTGATTGCAACTTAATGACTAAGAGATTTGGCATATGGATATTAAAACTGCATTCTTATGAGGAATAAGATAAGGATGTGTATGTGAAAAAACCTATAAGGTTTATGAATCCATTAATGAAAATGAAGTCTATAAGTTACAATGGACAAATCAATGTGATTAATTGAGTACAAACAACTCAGAGCTGGGATCTTTACTTTGATAATATAATCAAAGGGTTTGACTGATATGACAAAGATAAAGAAGGGATCTGTCATTTAGTGGGAGCGTATTTGCATTCCACATGTTGATGAGGAATGAGATGTTCTAGAATGGAATCCTTTGTGGAAATTTTCTTTAGGGAAGATAGAGATGTTTCCTATATGATAGGAATAAAGATCTATAGAGATAGTTCTTGAAAACCTCTTGACCTGGAAAGGAGAGAGCATACATTGGCAATCTATACTAAAGGATTCAGTATACACAGATTCAGTGGGAGAAAACTTGTCCATGTTACATGGAGTTAGTATCCTAGAGCCAAATGTCCCAATTCTTATGAAGAATGGGAACACAAAGAATAGATATGGATCTATCATGTATGTAATCATCTCGTTATCTTGCATGTATGGACATAGCAAAAATAAAATGCATTTATCATCTTGTATGTAGGACATGACAATATGATGTGTTCATCCTGATAACTCGTATGTGGGACATGATGAGTGGATGTCTGTCTAGTTCTAGTAAAGGTTACTGGAATACCATGAGAACTTGATAAGTACTTGAAAAGTACTAGTTCCATGCAAATAAGGAAGGGTTCACTGTAAAGAGTTACACTGATGTGAACTTCCGAAATGGACAGAAAATTTATCGCAAAATATATATGGGATATATAAAAGTGAATGTGTGTTGAAAAATGGAAACATTCCAATAACACCATTTTAAAAGGAAATGTCCAGTATCTGTGTGTTAGAGAATAACAATGGATATTATATGGATCTGGGAGTTCATGGAGATGAACTTATAGGTATTCCGGTCATTGATGACAAGTAAGGAGTTCTTAGTCATGCAATGAGGCTAAAGGTTAGCAAAGGAATATTGGATCACATATTACGACAACTCCATCTCATACGTAAGACGTACAATGAAAAGATGTGAGACATGCAATAATACCGACTTAGGCAAAGTGTTGCCATAACTCACTACGTTAGTACTAGAACATGTGGGACATGTTTGGAGATCACTAAGAATATGATTCAAGGGTGATTGGCTCGCAGTGCAAGTGGAAGTCTGTTGGTATGTATGCCCTGAGAGCTAATGATGGGATGATTGGTGGGATACATTAAAAATGATTTGATAAGCATCAAAGGCAAACTTCCAATTCATTTTAGTTCAGTCAGTTGTGAGATAATGATAGAACAGATTGAATGTCTAGAGAATGACAATACTCAATGATGTATGCCTTCAAGTACATGACTTGAACGATGAGTTCATATGGATGTTAAGAGTTTGTACATTCTTGTTATGTCCCTAGTCAGATGTCATTATGGAAGGTTGATAGACAATAATGACACACAAGACTAGATTGTGTGTTTGTTGATGACATAATTTCATTAATCATGATATAGTGATATCAAACCAAGCACATAGGTACTTGTTAGAGAACAAGTGTATCAGACAGACCCACCGTGAGAGTGACACATGGAACCATGACTTGGTAGTCACAGTCAACTCTCACAGTGATGGTGGTGAGTGTGATTCTTTGACTTGAAATCACTACACTCAACACATGTTGTTGGGTACACTTTGACATCATCAAACATAGTCCTGAAATATAGATTGTTATAAAGGTGGTGATTGGATGACTTTGACACATGGGGCTTTTGAAGGGTGATTGATAGATATAGGATTTCTCCCTCCTGAGGGAGTTTGATGTCCATGGCCACTTGATGAGTAGGACTGAGAAAGGCATGCGCATGCATGTGTGATTCAATATGTGATATTCATGTCACACATATCTCATCCAGTCTGCTCTGAGATCAAGGAAGTGAATGAACGTTGAAAGGATGAGTGTTCCATGCCTTGAGTTCATTCGGGATATCAGTGATAATGGAATTATACATTCATTGTAACACCAATCACGAATTGTAGGATTGAAAGTTTTTATCCAACTTTCCTTTTCACTTGGGTAGCTCTGATGTGTGACTAGGCATCACTCTTTTCTTGTGAAGTCATAAGTGTTATGGACTTGCATTGCCAACATGAAATGGGCCTGCAGGGTCACACACATAGGATTTAACTTGGAAGAGGAGTTTATCAATGAATGATGTTTAGATTGTTTACTAAATGTGGTTAGTAGTTCAATTAAACATTCAATCAATTGAATTGACTCAGAATCACCAAGTCCAAGTGTTGGGCTAACTGATTTGGGTGTCAGATTGATTGAGAACTGCATTGACCGATTTCTACACAACATGGACTACCAACCAACTAGTTCAAACTGTTGTACCAATCAGCTCAGGTTCAAGTGAGATGACCAGTTCAAGTGTTGAACTGATCAGTTCAGCTGGACCAAATGAGCCAGTTTGGGAAAGTTAGGTTGGTGAGAAAATATTTTCATTTCACTTGTACAATTTGATTGGGACAAGTATTGATCTTTGGATTAATTGGAAATGAAAAGAGGAAATTCAATTGGGAACTGCCCTAGAAAGTGAAATGATCGGTTCATAAATGAACTGATCGGTTCAGCTCCCCAAATGACTGGTTCATGAGATGAACCGACCAGTTTAGTCCCCAAATGGTCGGTTTGTTTGTGAAACGACTGGTTCACCTACCACAGTGTATCAATTCATGGAAATTCCAGACCCTTCTACTCCAACTATAGTCCCGCATAGCACGGGGCTGAGAACCCTGACCCTGACCCCTCCTATATATAAAGGGGTATTGGGGGCTTCTCAGATAGAATAACTCAGACAACGTCAGTTTCTCTACAAAGTTGTCCTCTCTGGTTGTGGTAACCGAGAGAGCCCAAGCAAGTGCTACTCGACTAGGGAGGCACATTGAGGGAAAGACAACTGCAAGATGACAACTGGTGGTGGGAGAGCACGTCGGTGACTAGTACGCTAATAGAAGGGGACGACTCCTTCCAGTGTCTTGTAGGATAGGACGACTGGACTTCCCGGTGGTCTGTGTGGACTACTACACAAGCGGGAGATTTCTGCTGCTCAGAATACAGTCGTCAATCTGACAGTTTGGGTGCGACTAGGAGCTGCACAGATACCATCCAAGACCAAAGGTGAAGAATGTGCTCACCGTGAGGTTACGTCTCCGAGCAAGCCTCGGGACAAGGTACGCCTCTACAAACCATCCTTCCTACCGTATAGATGTTGATGATATCTCTTTGGCATCTAGGTTTGGGGAGAAAATTTTTGTTTCTGCTGCCATCTCTGCCTCCCCTAAAACCCAACAATTTTACCATCACACTTCCATGAGATAGATGGTGCACCCCGCGGAGGCAGATACTATGCTTAGTCGATCAAGATTTCCATGTGTGTCACTTTTGAAAAGCAACTGAGACTTGATATTTTAATTGAGGGAGTTTGTATTTACAAGTATATACATTTACTTTATTCAATCACCACATATATATTATGTATCATATACATGCTATATCCCATAAGGAAAATAAGAAATAAATGAAAGTGATGGTTATGGCCAGCCTAATGTTATCTTTTGGAGCCACAAGAAATTACGGTCATCTAGGTCTACATCACATGTAGAAACATGTTGTTGATGAAGATATGTTCTTGCCAATCCAGGTTTATTGGTTCAACATTTGAACTGATTAGCTCGCCGCTTGGCTGGTTGTTAGGTCATCTTGCTGGTAATATGGTTCCATCCATCCACCATCTTCTGGCTCCTCCAGCTGATCGGTCAAGTCCACCAAGTGATTGGTCTGACCCATCCTCCTTGTCCTCCATGGTCCTTTCGTCGATTTTCTTATCTTTGAGACGCTTTCTTATTCGTCATAATAGAAAATAAACTATCCTACTTTTACATGGTTATTTGGAAACCTCGAGTTACATTCAAGGGAGTAAGGGTACTTAAGAATTAACTTTGCATAGGGAATAAAATATAGAGGCCTGATATGCAAACCGAGATAAGAGGATCAACCAACCATACAACCATGAAAAAATATAGGGGTTATTAGCCATAACCATGCTACACATCCACCATAAAGCCAATTTTAGGGCGATACAGTTAAAATACACACACACATATATATATAATATATATTAGTTTGGGATTATCGTAGTGTTTGGATTTTACAAGATATTATTCACATTACATGCAATAATAGAATGACAAAACTAAAATCTGATCATACCGTTTATCCCATAATAGAGTAGATTGATGTTGACTCTGATACCACTATAGGGAAATATGGCTACGAAATAGGCAACAGAAATAAAAATTTTATATACCATATTCCCATGACCAACGGATCACCTCAATTACTATAAGATAGGAATGATGATTTATAAGGATATATCTGGTCCTAGAGCAAGTCCAGTGATAGTCTTCGTCATTGTAGATGCACAAGTCAAAATCCTAGTTACACTGGGACTCGTCTGACTACTCATCCAAGGACACATGACTTGAGTGTCGTCTTCTGTAGCAACTCCTCTCTTCATGGACTGCTGGCTGATGATGTCTTCCTTAGTGGAATAAAATGACCTCCCACCTCTAGAGAAGTCCTCACGGACCACCTAGACCTCTTTTTTTCTTGCTGGATCGGATAGAATGGAGTTTCCCCTCTAGTTGTTGTACTAGTCACCAGACTGCTCTTCCACAACAATGAACTCAGTTGTTTCTCTCCCTTTGCCTATCCCTCCATAGTCGGTTAGGACTTTCTTGGGCTCCCGTGGTTACCACAACCAGAGAGGACATCATTTATCAGATAAATTGTTTCTCAATTGTCTATATTGTGCTTTGGGAAGCCCTCAATACCCCTCTATTTATAGCCAGGGTTTAGGTCCAGGTTCCCAGTCGATGCGAGAGCAGAAGAGACCGGAAGATCTCAAAATTTTGCAACATTTCTAGAAATTTCATGACTTATGATAGTCCAGATGATCATCTGGCATTCCAGATGGTCATTTGGCATAGGCCAGAAAGCCAGTTGGTTGTTTGCCAGTTGTACATGAATTTTACAATTCATTTCAAATTAATATCCCATATGAATTTCCTTGCAAACCAAGTAATGTGCAACTCAAACGAATTAGGAAATATCTAGAACCTTTCATCAACCGATCTGGACCATTTCTCCCATGCGAGGCAGTCGTCTCAGTTCACCCAGATGGTCGTCTAGTGACCCGAGTCGTGCTAGTTTGTTTGGTCGGTTCACTTCCTTTGTCAAATTGTACTAAAAATTGACCTGACTCCCCAGACATCTATCTCAAAAATTAAGATGGTTGTTTGGCACTCTAGACGGTCATCTCATGCCATGAGATGGGCGTCTGGCAGTGTAGTCAGGCTGCTATTGCATGAATCAATTAATGAAAAACTTTAACAATTAATTCATGTCATTTGAGACCAAACTCCTCTTCTAGGTCGAGACATATGTGTGTGACCCTATAGGTCCCATGTTAAGTTGATAGTGAATGTCTATAACACTTATTACATCACAAAAAATGAGAGGTGTCTAGTCGCACATCAATGCTACCCAAGTAAAATAAAAAGTTAGAGAACAACTTCAACCTACAATCTGTGTATGGTGTTGTAGTGTTTGTATAGTTCCTTTGTTAGTGATGTCCAAATTGAACTCGAGGCATGGAGAAGTCATCCTCATTATTATTCAATCTTATTTCTTAAATGAAGAGTAGACTGTCTGACATATATGTAAGCTCAATATCACATATTGACTCACATGCACATGGCCATGCTTTTCGCAATCTCTCTAATCAAGAGTCCTAGGACATCACATTCTAGTAGGAGGGACAAATCACATATCTATTATTCACAATCTTTTACCATGTGTCAAGTCCACCCAATCAACACCTTATAACAACCCATGTTTCAAGACTACATTTGATGATGTCAAAGTGTATCCAACAACATGTGATGAGTGCAATGATTTTAGGTCTAAGAACTAAAACCACCACCATCACTGTGAAACCTGACTATGACTTCCATGAAGATGGATTCCATGTGTCAGTCTCACGGTGGGTTTGTTTGATACATTGTTCCCTAAAATGTATCTGTGTGCTTGTTTGATATTTCCATATCCTGACTAATAAGATTTAGTCATCTATAAATTCACACTATGATCTTCTGTGTCATAGTTTTCTATCTACCTTCCATAATAACAACCGATCAGGGACATAATGAGAATATGTATATGTACTCTTAACATCTATATGATCTCATCCAAGAGGGTAGAAACTTGAACACATACATCATTGAGTAATATAATTCTCTAGACATTTATAATGTTACATCATTGTCTCATAATTGATTTAAACAAAATAAATTGGAAGCTTGCCTTTTATTAATAATCAAATCATTTTTACATGATATGCCATTACAATCATCACATGATTGGCTCTCTAGGCATACATAACCAACAACTAAGTATAACAATCTATTTGTATCATGCATAATGTTTCTAAATAAGGAAGGTGGATCGATATGCTCTACCCCACAACTATCTAGCATCACATCAACCATGTTGATTGGAATCAGTTCGTTCACATCTACATCATCTGCGACAATTTCTTCTACAACAAAAATACTTCTATTGTCATCTACTAATCTCATGGTTGGAATCTCTCCATGCTAGTACCATTCTATATAGCTCTGTACAATCCCGTTGCACATGACATGACGTTGGATTTCCTCAAAAGTGTTGACTTTCAAGTTGTTATCACAATGCCTACATGGACAGTAGAACCTATCTCTAGGTTGTTTCATATGTTCCTCTGCAAATCTAATAAATTGATCAAGACTAGTAATAAACTCTGGAGTGCAGTGATTTGGAATGTACATTCATGATCTATCCATTCTACGATCAAAGAGAAAACAAGTGTTAGGGTTTAGAGTTTACACTAGTAAATGCACACGCATTGCACGTGACCTAAATTGAAAGGAAATGGAAATAATGAAAATTAATTTATTGGTACAAGTTATTGTAAAATGATCTTTTTATGAATGAGGAAAAAATGTATAGTTATGTAACTTTATGTTTTCTCTTTATTTATACTTGATTTTATCTTCAAAAAATATTTAACATCTTAACAACCTTATGGTTATGATTTTTCAGTTTTTATTCATATTTGTCATGTATTATGTTGTCACATCCATTTCTTTGATTATCTCTTGGTTTTGTTCAAACATGTATTTATAAATAAAAACTCCTTGCTAACTCAATTTTATATCATTAGTATATAACTTTTTCTTTAATTAAATTTGATGAAATTAAATGGGATTACATGTATAATCATTTGCATTGAATTTTATTTTGATAGCCAACTTTATCATGTACGAATGCTTTCCTATTGAGATGTTGTCTAACTATTTTATTTTCTATTATATTATTTAGGATCTTGAGAAAGATAATAATAGTAAAAATTAAAATTTATTCAATTTGATGATATAAAGAAAGTGTATTTATCAATCTATGATGTAATAGGTCACCACCACCAAATCTACACTACTGTTTGATACTTGCATCACATATCCATTATAGTTTGTTGAGTTTTATTGTTTACTTTGTTTCAATTTTGTATTCATATTGTTAACCAAAAAATTATATGCATAACTTTTTTCACTTTAGTGACATAGTATAAAAAAGATCTAAACGTAATATTATCAATATTGTAAATGGCTTTTGATTTTTAGTTCTATATTTTCTAGTGTATTAGCGATGAAATTAATCGTTTCCTATGAAAAATTATTATGGTTGGCACAAGATTTATTGGGATATTTTTTATAAAATCATAATGTATATGAAATTATGTCTAATTCTTATGAATTAAGTTCTCATTACTTCATATAATAGTTAGAGTTGATATTATGTGATATACATTTGTGAATTTTCCCATCTTTACTTTGAAATATACATAATGTCTATTAATTTAATGACTTGATATTTGGATTCCCACAATTCTTTTTTAGTATATAAAGTTCTTATTATTATCGATTAATGTTCCCCATTAATAATGATAACATATTAAAAATTTAATCATGTCGTGCACATGATATAATTAGATATATTTCTATCTTTTTGTGGCTGATCATAATTCATTCTTGATGGCCAAAGAGTGACTTAACCTAGTTTCCCAAGACATTAATGTGTTTAGTGTGCTTAAGGTAACAATGAATTACTAATCTAGACCTTAATTGTACCAAAGTAAAAGAATATTATCCCCCTACATTATGTAGCTTTTCAATTTTCAAATTCAATGTGTAGAGATAGAGTAAGAAAAAGGGATTCACCACATTGAATTATAGCCTATAACATAATTGAGGAACTTAATTGCATTCTTGTTTATACCAATTTTCTTGAGTGAGGAAATACATGACCTTCATACCAAATTCGTATTTAGAAATTCCCAAAAATTTGAATGCTTCAAAAAGATGCAATTGACACCAATATGAACATCAATTCTTTCATTTAGTGGTTTTATAAAAAATTGACTTTTGCATATGTTTTCTTTGATCTATTAACCAACATCACTAATGTAAATTCCCAATACCATAGTGAAATATATAAAAATAGTTAAATGGGTCCATAGTATGATAAAATACATTCATACATTACATATAACAATGTTATTGAATCATAAGTTCTAACGGATTTTGGAGTGAGCATGAATGTCTAACTTGATCTAGAGATCAACATAGGGAGCTAACTATATGTATCGTTGAACAATTTCCTACCAATATTTGGTGGAAAATATTATCAAGAAAAATCTCGTAAGACTTTCTCACTATATTTTTGTCCTTAAATAATAGAACAATTATTCACAAACATAGGATATTATCAATAATGCATATTTTCCTCACCAACTTATCCTTGAATTTTTCACCATATTCATTGGTTGTATACCACACTCATTGATTTGTAGTGCTTGATGAGCATAAATAATTCTCTCTTCAATAGCTAACTATAACTAACATTCTGATACATCATTGACTTTATGCCCTCAAGTATTCATCATCATATATAAATTATCATTTCACATACTCCCAAATATGGGAAAATAAAAAATGAAGTATAAATAAAACAAATTGACTATGACAAAAAAACTTGTCTGCACTATTCAAGGATGATCCAACTTCTTGGCACATAAAAAAATAATATTTATGAACAAACATATTTTTTGGGGAAAGTTTGATAGATTTTATAAATAGCCTACTCCAACATGAGTAGAGTGCAATGTATACATATTATGTTGTGGACTAAGCATAATAAGGACTACAATCAACAACCCCATGACATGATATACATAATTTGTCAAACATATTTAGAAATATGAAGCATATGAGCCTATCAAGAATCTTTGTTACAAATGATTCTCTATATTTTCCTTTCTTCAATACAAGTGTAGTAAGGAGTATACTTTCATTTCCCACTATGCCTCTGACTTCCCAATCCATCAATTGTATAGGTCATGAATAAGGTTCTGAGGTGTTTGGTTAAGGTGTAAAAACCAAATGAGGATAGTATTGGTGATTGATACATCATTATGTGAATCCTCAGTGATAGCTATATCAATGATTACTTCATCACCTTTGGGATGAACACATTAATGTAGATTATTTGAGATACTAAAAACCTAATCTGGGATGGGTACATCAGAAAACATGATTGCTCTATGGAGAATTATCGTTAACTATATTCATGTTTTGGACCTTACCTCAAACCAGATGATGTTTACTTTTAGTTTTTTTTGTCTTTTCCTTAGTTACCACTGCAAGTGTTTGCTTCATTTCATTGTGTAACAATGAAACATCATCCTCTTAAATCTCCATCTAATTTGTTTCATCATCTTGTTGCTCCCACACACCTGGAATTCATATGAATGTGCCTTGTATCATGTAGTATTCCTAGACAACCTTTGTCTATGAACCTTTCTTCCATGGTGTGTATGCCACTAAACATCCTCTTCAACCCACTTCACTCCTACCTCTTCTAGATTCTATTTGATAGTATTTAAACTCACACAATTTTAATAGCAATACTTATTTTGGCCTACTATGATGCATATACTTGTCATTTCCGTTGCAAGTTTCTATAAGATGATAAGTCTATCAAGTCAAACATTTAGTATAAATTCCTAACCAAATGGAAAATTTCATATCGATATATAAACCATATGTAATTTTAGTAAATAAACTGTCAATGTCACTAGAATAAGATGTAAATAGAATATTAAACTACACACTTCAGTGACAAAAATTTAGGTTATAAAAATTAAACATGAGAGATACATTTGAGGTTTATGATAGATATAGTTCAAAAGATGAAGTGTGATATGTCAAACTTATATGCTTGGCTGAAAGTGCAATTGTATCATTTTTTTATAACGAGGAGCCCCTACCTGGAAAGGCAACTATTAGACTCAATCTAACTAAAAATAAACACCAGGACGAGCCCTGTCATGGGGGGATGCCATTGTTGCACCACGACAATGCAATTGTATCATTTTAGGATCAAGGAGATACAATTTCTGATGTATATATAAATAATAAGTTCAAATGGAATCCATGAAATGCCTTGATCCAAACATTTAGTATTTACATATCAATAAGTTAAATTTTGCAACAATGGAGAGTCACAAAAAAGTATACTTGTCATCGATTTGATAAATATAGATATAATTACATATACACTATACTAAACAACCACACATCAGACTTGAGCCAGTAAATTCCAAATTAAAGGTTCTATATAGGAAACAATAACAATATATGTAAGAGGATGAACATACTTGGTTCACATTGACCGAATTATAAAAGTATATTAAGATCAAAGAGTATTTAATAGTTCAAAAAATGAATACATTCTGCCAGACACACAATAAAAAAATTGAAGACATTACTTTATAATCATAATTATTGCTAAAGATAGCATGCAAATCAGATTTACAGTAGATGAAATGAAAAATTAAATCACATCATTGTCATACAAAATGTATCAGAATGGGACTTCATATATCCTAGAAAATAGAAAAGGCACCACTAAGAATATTTTAAGGAAAGATGCACACAAAATAGAAGGCACCTAATTCTACCAGGTTGAATAAATCATCTTTTTCATCAAAGACAATGAGGACATCGTTTTCTATCCAAGTTGATGATTAAAATGTGCATTTATTTTATGCAGACAGATAGAACACATAAGAGTGTTGAACTTTAAGATGCATTATCTCTTATTCGATGAATGATCTTAAAAACAAAATTAGAAAAGTAAAATAAGTTGAAATGTTGACAAATTGTTAAGATTGACAACATGAAAAATGGAATATTTAGTCCTCCTATGAGCTCATTAACAGTCAAGGAAATATACAATATTTTCCCTTCTGTGAACAAAAAGATGGTCTAGAAACATTATTTCTCTATGATTTTACTGCCAGTGGTGAGATTTATGCCCATTCATTTTTTCCATTGACCAAGTAGAAATGGGATGATATCTCACCAAATTGACACTATGAGAAATTGTCAATGATGATATCCAGCCAGAATAAACAATAAAAAAATATCAAAATACAACAATGACAAGATTGTTTGATTAATTAAAATAAACCCATAAAGTGTAGAACTGTAGCTAATCAAGACTGTCGCTAAAAAGAAAAAAGATAAAAAAAAAACTGTCGCTAAAAATTTCTTGCATGAAAGAAGCCATAAAGCTATTTATTAATTTTGTTATTGTTAACAATAAAGAAGATAACCTATTGTCACAAAATACACATGGATATATTACGGAAATATATTGTTCATGAGACACCATAAAATAGAGGGTAGAAAACAAATGCACCGTTCTGCAACGCGGTGGAATCTGCCGCTCTGCACCGTGTCAAAATGATCTAGTGATTTTGATCGTTGCTGATCGTTCTTATAACACTGAAAATAGCAATTTTTAAGCGATAGAATCCACCGGTGTTACTAACCGAAGCTGCCCAGACGCTGCCGGTCCCTACTGAAAGCGTTCCCGAACGGACTATTTGCTAAAATATTGCAAGTCAATTAACAAAGATAACAATAGTTTTGACATAAAATTACCTGCTTATAATTGTTAATAAAGACGCAATGTGAAGATGCACGTTTCAACATACGTACATGACAATGCCAAAGTTGAAACAAAGTACAAAGATTGGATACTCGATATTGTGGCTTCCAAGCCTAGTAGCAGATGATCCATGTATGCAAAGTGGGTAGAAAAACAGATCTCTATGTAGCCAAACACTTGCCTGTTTGTGCACCGCAGCGAGGGAAAAGATACTATGACGCAACAGTCTCCTTTGTTGATAAGAATCTGGGATTTCAAAATTTTGGATTACCATCACGAACAAAAATCGATGACTTATCCGCCAGATGCATGTCTCTAAGTTAGAGTATGAGTTCAGTAAAGAAAATTACTCTAATCTATCGTCATTATTGGATATCACCATCATTCCCATTATTGCTTCGTACTACTTTTGTTTGCAGATCGGCACAGATCGTGAATCCAATGGGTATAATATAGTGCAAACATAGCCAACGAGTCGTTCATCCTGCCAAAGAGACTGGCGCAGCAGGGCCCCTTCTCCTCGGCGATCTCCTTCGGCCAACGGTCCCAACCTCCTTCGTATCATATGAACAATGAGTACGGAAGTCAACATTGGATCTGACCACCTCCCCTGATCGGTCTAACACAACGAGCACAGCCACACCGAAACTCCTGGTCGACCTGCTAGTATAGCGCAGACGTTACTGAGCTCCTTAGCGTGGTAGGTCATTTTGTAGAAGGCCATAACATTGTCGGCCTTGTGCTCTGGGACGACAACGTAGGGCTTGACATAGTGAACAACACCTTCGGATCGTGGCCTCAGCCGGAGTAGCATCCTGTGCAACTGGTGGAAAATTGAAAGGTTAATTATGGAGGCAACGAAACCCTACCAGAGAGAAAGGCGAGAAATAAGTTGTTCCTAACAGGCGGCATTCGTCCTGGAAGTGATTGTGAAACAAATTTCCGTTGCACCGTTTTCTTCCAAAAACAATATGAGGGTGTTAGGCTGCCGTCACGTTGGAGCGGCGGACTCCTATCCATCAGCTCGTAGGCCGTCTCCATCTCGCATTGATCCGTCTTATGATTAGAAGCGACTGGGGTACTCGTTGTGCATGAAGTTTATCCTATGATGATTAGCAGTATTGGTTGTACACGAAGTTATCCGATTCGAGAATTTCCTTAATGTAGATCCAATGATCAAAATTATATTAGATGTCCAACTTATATATGAACCGAAGCAGTAGAGCGTAGAACGAAGAGTCCAAAGAATTGAGGGAGAACGGGAAGACGGAAACGAGTATTCACACTTTGTAGAGTAGATAGTAGATATTATGTTTAGTATTTAGATATAGATTAGGGTATGTTATTTAGGATTTAGCGATAATGGTTTATAGAATCTCACTAGTAAATGTACAATGTGTATTTAGTTTTGAAGAAACTTTCAACACCATTTTCCCGCAGTTCTCCAAGTACACTGATGTAAATGGATAAATGTCCACCAACATATGTACTTAGAGAACAAACGAGGAAGTGTTGATGAAACATCTTGAAAATAGAATATACATTATACACTTACATCTTATGTGAGATTAAGTGTTCAAGCATAGTCCCAAACTGGGACTATCCAAGATTTACTCCTAATGAGTAAATGTTGGACGGATTTCTAGGCCAACACTATTAATTAGAAATTAAGATTTATATAATAGGGTCAGTTTTTATGCCACACATCTATTGGTCATTTATCAAAAGTTACATGCCAAAAAATTAAACAAATAATTATACATGCATTTTAAAAATTATATAATTACTAAATATGCATAATGTTACTAAATATACAAGCATAATGTTACCAAATATGTATGTGTGATGATCATGAGCAGCAATGATATATGATGGGATGAACATAATTTGATCTAACAAGAGATGACTAGTATAACGATTAGAAACGATTATATGAGATGATAATAATTTGACCCAATATTTCCAAAATGAATAAAAAATTAACACTGTGCCAGTATCACACATAAGCATGACATCGTTTTGCCTAAATGTGTCATAATCATAGGTAGGCATAATCACAAAATTATGTCATAATCATGTCATAATTAGAGGTAGGCATCACAAGTAGGAGATGATAATAATTTGACCCTACGATTTTCAAAATTGACCTTAATAGTAGAAGCGGAGGAGCTCCGACAGTAGCTCTAGTTGTAGCTATGACAGTTAAATTTGGGAGCTCCACTAGCAGCTCTGGCAGTAGCGTCAGGAGCAGCAGGGATGACATAGGCCGGAGCAGGCGGCAGCGGAGACTGGAAGAATGAGCAGCAGAAGCGTTGCAGGTAGTGGAGGTGGCTGGAAGCTGGAGTAGGCGGTAGTGTTACTGGCCACAATGATAGCGGAGGCGGGAGCAGGCAGCGGCGATGGCCTGAGAAGCTAGCAGTGGTGCCAAGTAGAGCACAAGCAAGAGCCGGAGCAGGAACACAAAGGCGGCGATGGAGGTCATAATCACCGGAGAGAGTGGGGGAAATGGCGGGGGAACAATAAAATAAAGTTTGGGGGGGGGGGGGGGAGTGTTTTGTGTGGGTTCTTTTAAGTGGCACATAATCATTGATTATTATCAAAAAGCCAACATTGGAAAGCTCAATCTTCGGTTCAAAAAATGCCAACATATCACCTAGGTGACTTAAACATCGGTTACAAATGGTAAACATATGCAAGAGGTCATTATCCGAACAAAGAAAAACCGGCCTGAGTAATGGCCTTAATCGTTGGTTGTAAATGTCCTAGTTCCATGGACATCGACTCTCTTTAATAAACTGATGCCAGGTGTAATTATGTACATGAAAAAATCAGCCTTAGTATGGCCTTAGTTGTCAGTTTCCCAAAAAAGAACTGACACTAGAGTGTAATTTGTGGGGGACAACTTTTTGTGAAGACGTGGCGCGAACACTCCGACGTCAGTTTTGTAAAGAGAACCCAACATAGGTCGTGCATATTTTCATGGTTTTTCCTTTGAATTAGTGTCTATTTTTATGAGAAAAAACCGACGTCATACTTATTTTGGAGGCAAAATTCATTTTGCACGAAGGTGTCTATTGTCAGTTCCCTCACAATCGACGCTCATCTTAAAATTTTTGGGGGTAAATATTTTTTTCCCAAAAAATATATTTCACAAGTTATTTTAGACATCCGTTTTCTATAAAATTAACCAAGGTTAATGTAAAAGTGCTACCCATATATATTCTTAATTGACAAGACTTGATCAATGATGACGTCTGTGCTTGAAAATCGATGTTGTTGTTATCTAATATCGGTTTTCAGTGTAACTGGCGTCAACAAAAGTGACATTAGAGGCCAAAAATGTATTAGTGATAGTGTATGTGCATAAAGAAAACATTTGGATATTATTGGGTATGTAAATGCAAAGGAGGTGTTTGCATACGAAGAGGTATCATAAAATACATGTAAGTTCAATAAAAGCGCACAAAGAGAATGAGTATCAAAAGAATGAGGCATTTGTTCATAAAAGTCAAGTGATTACGAATGATTATTTCTAATAAATATTTTCAAATTGCAAAAAATAATTAAATTGTGTGCAAATATAAAATGGACTAAATGTTCTAAAATAGGGTTAGAGCCCCTTTCAATAATTAGCCAAGGATGGATGACGAAAGTAAACCTTGGGAAGAATAATACACCCTAATGTATAATTGGGTTTAACATCACAACCTAGTGATTATAAATACACCCAAATATCAAAATAGAAAGATCAAGATAGACACACCATGTTCTAAAAATTTTAACTTAAATAAATAAAAGTAGTCTAAATACCATGCATGCAGAATAGGGTGTGAAGATACATTTTTCTAGTCATTAATTATAATCACACATTTAGATGGTGTGATAGGAGGGATCATCAGACCAATATAAAAGAATATTTTTTTATTCAAAAGGATTCAAATGAACATAATTTTTTTAAAGGTATTATTATGTGACATATATACCAGGGAGGTTAAAGACCAATACACCCATTGTAAGCACCAAATCTTATGCAAAGTGATGGAAGATGTAGTAACATGCCCTAAAATATATTCTCAAATGATGACACTAAGAGGGGATGCAAAGATAGAATTCTACCATGCTAATGTTACAACACGATGCAAGGAATGATGGAAAAGGAAGAAAAGTTCTATTGTGGCATTTTCATCAATGATTCAAAAAAAGTCGTTGATTGAATGTTTAAAAAGATAGAAGAAATGCATTAGTCTGGGTACAACAACACATAATATGGTATGGGCAAGATCGCCATGATTAGAATAAGCAAAAGATCCCTTAGATAATTGAGAGGTGCACCAAAGAACTAAAACTACTCTGACAATGGACGAGGAGCATCCAGATAACAATGATGATAATTAGCATGAAGTTAACGAGTGCAAATCATTTAAACAAGAATGCTAGATCATGATGAAGGTGGGACACGATCTCCAAGTTGAATGGACAAAAAACACATCAGGATGTTATTGACGGTGTTGTAAATGGGTGGTGAGGTTGCACTTTGGAATCATAGATAGACTATATACCGTTGGGTATTGGCATGAGGGAATGGAAGGGATAATTATGGTGAACTTATGGTAGGTTCAATTGCACTGATGTCGTAATCATTGTCTAGAGTAGATCCTAGGTCACCTAGATCAACACCGGGTTGGCAATGGAAATTTGGGTGTTAGAGGAGTAATTGGTGGTGGACAAGTACTTTGGTGAGTCTGAAAGTGCTCTAATTATGGTAACATAGGGGTGCAAATTGGTGTTGAAGCTACTATAAATCTTGGTCAAGGAGCATGCTTTAACTAGTTTGTGCATTTTTTCATTCGGTCAAAGGGTGGGATGATTAATATTTCTATGGATTTGAGTGAACATGATGAAATTGGAGGAAGCAAAATTGCATAACTAGGAGAGGAGTTTACAGAGGTAGGAGGCTAGGGAATCTCATTGTCTGTTGTAGTTAAGACTAAAGTAGTTAGGAGGTTGATGACAACATCTGAACCATTGGATTAGGCTAGGGTTTGACACCAAATAACTAGCATTTTTGTATCGAGCATTAAAGGGTAGAGAAGAAGAAAAAAAGAATCAGGTGTGTGCCATTTATTAACAATTTTTTTTAGGAAATGTAATGCATCGAAAACATTAATTACACCAAGGTTATTAACTATCTTAATTTGTAATGCAACTGAGTGACACATGTAATTAAAATGACTTGAAATTTTATAAATTGTCTAACTATTATATGGTAAATTGAATATTACTAATAATTTCTTCTTTTAAATAATTTTTTTTACTATTTCATTAGTTCTATGTTAAATACTTAATTAAGGCATTTATTTCATCTAATTTATCAAGTGTGGTTCAATAATTCATTTTTCTATTGTTGTTTCCATCTTTTAATGATGTGAAGATTCTAGGGTGTCAAAGCGGGATTAGAACTCATTGATTGGTGTATTGTACATCAAACCCTATTAGTGAGTTTTTTTTGGTTATTTTCTCATAAACTCTATTTATGTAGGGTAGTGATGAATTCATTATGATATTTTACTCCAAATATAGAAAATATAAACTAAATAATGGAAAAGGAATTTAATATTGACATAATCAAAATGGGTCTAGGAGAAATGGGGTTTTTATTCCATTAGCTCACATTTGTTAGAACACTCCACCCCCATAATAGATTTTGTTTTTGGAATGTGACCATTCATTAACTAATCCACCCTTAGTCTTTAATTATCTCATTTCATGATCGTTACCCAAGTATTATGGTGCATTATATGTAATCAGACAAAACTAACCATGATAAACTTAGTTAACACTTCACTAAACATGTTTTGTAGAAGCATGAGGTTAATTATTCATCACTTGATTTCATTTTTTCTATGTGTACTCAAGATGTAAATTTATTATAATTGTCATTTCTTGTACGGTTTCACTTAGTTTCAAAGGAAGAATTATCCACACTTTTACCCTTAAAGTGAATTAGTGTATACAGACATGAATAATCCCTTTGGCCATGCTAATTTCTAAATCTTTTTCCTCCTCAAAAATATTTTATATTGTGAACCAATTGGGTTCACTCAAACTAGGAACTTATCATACTTTGATAAATCTAGCTGATCATATGTATTCGTTTAGTTCCAAATACTATTTATTGATACTTAGCTTGGCAAAGTTTAGTTACCCTAATAAGAGAGTAATTACTTTGTGTGCCACTCATTGATGAATGTACCCAACAATTTCTTATTGCATTCATTATTGAGTTTTGATAGTCGTAAATCTTAATTACTCTCGTAAACTACTAAGTGAAGAGACTCAACCCCTTAAAAGGAGTTTTCATGGATGCATATTTACCGCAAGCCCAATCCCAATCCCAACGCCTAAATAGCAGTGATAAAGGGATTGAAGCATCATTCTTTGAGTGGTCCAAAGATCACAAACCCAACATACATGATAATTAAGTAAATTTTCTATTTTATTAGTATTGAACCAAAATGAGCTTACATCAAGAAGACAAAAGGAAACATGAAAGATGGAGGAACGAAATCTAACTAGCTACAAGCTACAACCGAATTACATAAAATTTCCCCATAGATTTCTTGTTTGATAAAAATCTGATTTAGAGTTCTCAAGAGATATTGGAATAGCAAAAGAGCAATTTTGTCAAGTTGACATCATATACCTAGAATCATAAAATTGGATACAATCAATGAATACTATTATATAAAAATCACGTAAGGTAGTAGGTTTAGAAAAATCACAATGCTTGGAAAAAGTAACATAATAACAAGAAACAAAAAAATCACAACAATCTTCATCTATCAATAGTAGGCATCTTTTATTTATAAATTCTACTATACTTGAATGACATTGCCACCAGGGCTAATGCCAGGTTCTACATCCTATAGGATAGGTCAAACATAGTCATGATTACTTGATGAATACCAAAGTATCCTCCAAAAGGTGTCCTTACCACATGGTAGGGTAGGTTCTTCAGGACATGAACCCTTAACCTAAGATACATTCAAGTGCAAAAGGTTGTGTCCTTGCCCCAAGTTATTGGCAGGTTCACACGAGAATAGGATTTTTTACCATAGGAATTAAATTTATGTTTCGTGTTTTGTAAATTTTCATATAGGAACATCAAAAGACTAATCAATTGGTAATGATGTATCTCAAACAAGTATTATAATGAAGCATTGGGACTCATACATATAAAACAAGAAATATCGTTATCAAGGTCAATAACAAGATGGAAAATACCCTGACATTTAGGTGATATTATTGAAAAGTCAAATCAAGATTATAAATGTACTGACATGTAAAACAATATACATGTATCAAAAAAGGAATACTAACATTCTAGGGGTCACGAGTACCAAGTTTTAGATTTTAAATTCTAAGTATTTAACATAGATGGTGTATTGCATACATGATCAAATTACATGTTATCAAGTACTAATATGAGAATCAAGTTCCAACATCATTAAAGATCATAATCAAGGGAAGATCCACACCTAGTTCATAATAATACTTAACTATAAATTATTACCATGAGATCTACTTGTCATCATCAAGAGTTTTGATATCAAGTTTCAATTGCAAGTTGTAGTTATTATCTTAGAAAGGAAATCATAAGATCTAATCATTATTAGAATTAATAACCACAATATTAAGGTGAGATGACTATAATTGAGATTAATAACATTTTCGTGATCACATGCATTAAATAATGAATAATAATGAGTCAATATATTTTATCAGTCATCAAGATCAAAATAATGAACATATTATTTAGTGTGGGCATATGATGGAAAATTGATTCCCACGAGGGTAGGGAAGGAAGGAGAAAATTTTGCATTCTCTACCCCCACTACTCATTCATTGAAAAAATGACAAAGGAGGAAGCTGATCTCAACACTGGTGAATCCTGATCCAACAGTCACTAGGTCAGATACTAGGCTGCTTTAAACAATCAGTTCAAAGGGTAGGTGAAACACCAACTCACTTAATATCAAATCTTCCACTAGATTTTTGGCCAATTTGAAAGGAAAAAGAGGAGTTTTTCCTCTACAACATGGAACATTCATAACATATAGTAGGAAGGTTCATTTAATCTCAAATTTGGCTAAAAATGTAGAACACGTGGAAATTTTTTGAGTCAAATATAAGTGTTAGGTCCTTCAATTAATCAATTAGATAAATAAGAACAATTAGATCAAAGTTTGATCTCACAATGTACATCTCAAATTCATTGTTATATCTTTTGATTAAGAGACATAAATGATCTAGCATTCATTTGATGATGAAGTCGGGTTAGTGATGAGTGTTGTTGCACACACAACAAATCACTAGGAAAAGTCCAAGAGTTTAACCTTATAATAGTTTGTTTACTTGATGCAAGCAACATAATATCTCTTAGTATAGTAACGTATCAATTCCGAGCAACTTAAAAAAAAGATGGTTGGAGTTTGAAATCTAGTTGCAAGAAAAAAAAATATCATCTGTAGCCTATTGGATTATGCTAAGAACAAAAGAAGTGAAAAAATAACTATTAAGATCAAATGGTAAAAGGAACTGGTGTCTGGGGGATCACCATAAATACCAAGGATTTTACCCAACGAATCAACTCCTAAGTTTCAGTAATTCAATTAGGACCATGTGGATTCATATCATTTTAGACAAATCTTATAAGGGTCAGACATCCTACAAACTGTTGATCTCGACGTTTGTAGATCCTCATCCAACCATCCAACATTATATTCTATGAGATGTCATTCAGAAACATGTGATTCCTATTCGTCATTTGAACCCATGGATTAGCTAATCGTATCACCATAGGTTATAACAAAACAAGTCAAATAGGTCAAAGGATCATAATCTAAATCACATGATCACATCAAAAGGTCATGGGTTCATTCTTGTAAGGGCCCAAGATCACGACACCCCCCAAGAATATAATCATTCTACCAAAAAAGAAGTACGAGATCAGTTGGATATGAAAAGATAATAATCACAATTAAATGATCATGGGTTCATTCTCATGAAGATTTGTTATCGCATCATTCTACAAGAATATGTCTATCCAACCAACAACCAAACCAAAAACGGAAAGGAACCATTCTTTCATTGAAACAAAGGAGTCGATTAGATAGAATAATAACAAGGTATGGGGCTAGTCCCAATTCCTCAAAAGGGAACTACTCAAACATAATGTAAAGAATGGAAACAAAAACTAGATAACAAGAAATGCCATTTTCTTTGGTGTCCACCCTCTTTTTATAGGGAGAAGGAGGGGTGGAAACTCTACACAAGGACTAGTTGGTAGTGATGTAAAGTTTTTTTAGATTGTGAGTCGATTGACTCAGAGGTTGAGTCGCTTGATTTGCATCTATGAATACACATGCCTAGGGAAGAGGGATCAAAACCTTAAAAAAGGGATGGTGGCGCCATTTGACCAAGACTTTGTAACTAAGGAATGACGCTTGGAGCTTTGAGTCACCTAGTTTAGATGTTGAGCCGAACGATTCAAATTCATGAATGCACGAGGAATCTTTTAGGCTGGCGTGATTTGAAGCGAGACTTGCACTTCAAGAATTTGAGTCTGCTAGTTGGCACATTGGGTCACCCGATTTAGATGTTGATTTGACCGGTTTAGGTAATGAGTAGACTATTGAGTCATTGGGTCGAAGCCAGGAATGGGCAAAAAGTATTGAGGTTCTAGAAATATGTAATTGAAGGAATTGGTTGTTTTGATCTCCAAGTAGTTGAAGAAGTTTTTTGTATTCTGGAGCTGAGAGAATGTGGATGAGTATGAAATGTGCAAAATATGAGGAAAATTGATAAGAACTCCAATAAATGGGCTAAAAGAAAGCAGATTGCACTTGTTTCCAAAAATTGCACAAAAGTGAAATAAAATCCAAAATAAACACTAGTACATAAGCTACCTCGAGAGACGGTTAAAATGATCCTATAACATTGGTTTGTTACCTACACCTAAGACAATGACACTACATTCACAAGTCTAATTCGTTGGTTATTTGGGAACATGCAAATCGACAATGGAGATCTAGCCTCAGTTGTTGTGATATAATAAATCGACACTATTACGAGTCTAAGTCCTCAATTTCATTAAGAAAGCCTACGTCATACTGCCATACCTGGTCATATTTGTAATTGGTACATGTTTCTGATTCATCACTTTCTACCATAAATTGACACCGTTTTAGAAAGTAAGTTTTCAGTTGTGTCAAGAAAAATCGATGATGAAGTGATATAGTGTCAGTTTATTCAATAAAATCGACAACTATGACCCTATACACCGTGTTGTCCATCAAGGACATTTTAGGGTAATCCTATAATATCAATTTTTGGCCTAAAACCGACAACTAGGACCTACAATGTTGGTTTTCTTGTAACAACTGATGACAAAAGTTTTTGAAATAGCATGTATGCAGACCTATTGTTTGGCTGTTCAGTAAGATGCAGAACCCACAGTTCAATAGAACTGCAGGTTCCATCCTATGTTCAACTTAACAACATGCCAACAAACCTACAATAATAAACAAAATCCATCCACATACAAGATCCATTATCCAATTCCATTCTCATCACGTGTACCAACATAATTCTATTCATTCATCTTCAAATTCATTCACACACATGATACATCATTCCCATATGCACCAATTTCATTCTCATGCATGTAGAACAAAATTGTCATTAATTGTATTCATTACTCTTCACATTAACACATATGAATATATTCATCATTCACTTATGCATCAATAATTTGCTCGCATCAAATTTAAAGTTTTAAGAAGTCATAAGAACCACATGTATATAGAAAGAATGACATCAAAGTTTAGAAAATTCATTCTTTATCCCAATCAAATATAAATTTCACATCCTTAATGAAGGTTTGTTCTTATTGTTCTTGTATCTCATCTAGTTGTTCTATCATATGGGGCTTTTTCATTTCAAACACTTGCAAAGAGAATGACATATATAATTAAAAAGTTTGATATTTTCATATTATCAAAAGAGACTATTTACTTATAATGATAAAGACTATAAATATAGATTATATTTTGTATGCAATTGATATCTAGTGCCTCATATCTGACAATCATCTCCATATACCACATCACATAGTATCCACATGCCCAATACTTGTCTTGTACATGGCACTATAATTTTTTCGACATACAAAATGTTAAGAAATAAAGTTATCATAGTTAGCATAAATGTGCATTTGAGTCAAAAAACTACATCAACACTCTGCCAACTTATCACTTTCTTTTTCTTGTCCATCTTTATTCTAGCCTTTTTGAAATCTTTATAGCCCTATACAATAATGTAAAACATTGAATTGCATTAGTAAATAGTCATGTAATAATATATGTTAATAGATATAAATATAAAATTTTACTCATGTGAATAATGCCTTTCTCATTTTGTACCCCCCATTGTCTACTTGGTCACCCTTAGGATCTAGATAATACATATTTAGCGTTGGGGGAACAATAACCAACAACACTTAGTGATTATTCCTATGTGAAAGGAAGGAAAACAAAATGAAGCTCAAAATCCACAGTGAAATGTAATTCTTAAGTCGAAATTATAAGAAAATTAACTAAACTTACTCAACATTGAATAGAGAGATAATCACACTCTTTTTCATTTTAGCAAAATATTTAAATATGGTAGAGAAATGTTCAGACACAAATCTAGGGTCTTTAACTACATGGATAATCAATGATGGAACCAGAAATGCCACATGGGGTAGTGGGAACTCTACACATACCATATGTAAGTATTTGTAAAACATATATCATGTATACATTTATAAGAAAAAAGATCAACATATATAAAATGAGATATTTAGCCATATAATATCTCACCAAATCCAAAATTCTATCACAAATGTATTCAATCAAGCATAAGTGAACACATCCACAACATCTTGCAAAAAATACTAGTATCATGAGGTCGAGCTACAATGTCCTCCTTAATATTGACCATCATAGGTGACCCTTCTTCAGAGTTGCCTATCCATACTGCCAATCCCCTACAATTAGGACCTAGCAAGTCAAACAGGTCCTTTGCAAGCCAACCAGCTAATTGAGGAGGAAGTGGAGGTGGAGGATGAGCTGTAGGGGGTTTGTTAGGTGATGTATCCTACATATACATATTTTCATATAAATTGTCATGTATATGCAGATACAAACACGATGTAAATTTAGCATACATCACTATAAATAACTCCCGCTTTGGTCCATGCAAGCATGCCACCTTCTACATCACCAATCTTCTCATGCTTGGGGTGGTCATATGACAATGTAGTCTGCTTCCAAGGGTGATAGACAATCCTCCGCATCATGCAAAGTGCATCGGCAAGCAATGGAGCACCATGAATCATGTCACCTTCAAGGTGTAGGTAAATTGCGCCCAGTGCAATGATATATCCTTGTAATAAAAGATGACATGGCCTCAACCTCTACAATTTGCATAGAGGTTATATATATACCTAAACTCAAACATAATATACAAATCATTCTGAAAGACTAATATGTCATAAAAATAATTAGAGCAGACGTTCTAGGTGGTGGGTCCATAGGATTACACCCAACCAACTCTGTCATAGGGGGGTCCACCTCACATGAAGAGCGGGGTGCCGCAGGTACTATCTGAGTAGCTGAATGTGAAGCATGATACTTTCTCATTACTTCCTCTATGCCTTTTTCAATCATCTCTTCTACCATCTCTTATGAGAATCTCCTTTCACCATTACAACAGTACAACAATACAACAAGAAAGACATTGTAAAATGCACATCTATGTTATAAAATATTACAACTTAAATTGTGTCATGCTCATGGAGCACATCGTCTTGGAAATCATCCTCATGGAAATCATCATCATGGTCATTATACTCATGGCTAAACACCATCTGGAAAAAAATCTCATATCAAAAATAGTCAAACAATACAATAAAAGTGATAAAGAATGTAAAATGCACATCTAACATTTAAAAAAATAAAAGCATGCCTCTAATATTGGGATCATGTATCAATTAAAATTCCCTCTGTGTGATCTTCATGCATATATAAGTCAGTGTCATCTTTAATATTTGGGTTGGCAAGCCAACTGAGAATGCACTAGAGTCATCATACTTGTCATAGTACTCTTCTTCATCTATTGGATCTATAATGAACTGCCTTTTACCATGAAGAACAACTAACCATTTTTCTTTTGTAGGATCATAAATACAAAATACTTGCTTTGCCTATGATTCCATTATGAATGGTTCACCCTTCTCACCAATATTTTCAAAATTCACTAATGTGAAACCCAATTCATCCACTATAAATCCTTTGGTGTTATCAACCCAATTACACCTAAAGATCGGAATTTTGAAATATATGTAGTCAAACTCCCACATGTCTTCAATGACACTGTAATATGACATTTTACTTCATGCAGACTCTTACTGTTTGCACTAGAAAAATATAATGAAGACGTTTGAAGGGTGACCCCACTATTTTGGATGACTCTTATCATCTTGACAATTTGTGAAATATGAAAATCCATTTATGTCAAACCCTTCATAAGACGAAACACTCATTTTTGGTTTAAAGGTGAAGCATTTGATATTTTTAGCAACAATATTTAGTGTTTGAGATATCTGATACGAGACTTTATCTTCAAACCGCCTGATAAATGTCTTATTATTGTCTACAGAAAGCCACATTGAATTGGCTTAAGGTTGTTTTGTCTTGCATATAAATACTCACTTCATGGATGTTGTGTAAAATATATAAGTGTTCTTGTTCCCACAACTCACGACTAATTACTTTCACTCATGCTCCTAAAGTCCCTTTGCCAAAATAGACCTCAATACTCTTGTCATTTATAGGAGCTTCATTACAACTCAGAAAGTTATTACAAAAGTCCATATTCTCCCCGACCACATAACCCTCAATAGTACTCCCTTTAGGCCAATAAGGTTCTGAACATAACTTTTAAAAACACTCATGCACAATTCAAAAGGATACATCCAATGTAAGAAAACTAGTCTTTTCACTTCCCTAGTCAAATGGACAACAAGATGTACTATGATATCAAATAATGAAGGAGGAAAATACATCTCAAGTTGGCCAAGGGTAACGACTACTTCTCTTTGCAACTTCTGCTGATTCTCAGGATCAATAACTTTGCTACATAGAGTGTTGAAGAAGAAACAATGCCTAGTGATTGCAAACCTTACATGCTTTGACAGTATAATCAAATGTCCATGGGAAAATAATTGTTTCATTAGAGTGTGACAATCATAAAATTTCAGATCCATCAGCTTTAGATCCTTCATTGATATCAATCTATGGATATTGGAAGAGTATCCATGTGGTACCTTAACATTGAAGAATTATTCACAAAACATTTTCTTCTCCTTTCTAGACAATGTGTAACAAATAGTAGGTAAATATGTTTTGGATCAATACTAAATTTTTTTGTTAATTCTTTCCTTATGCCCATTTCACATAGGTCCATTTTGGATTTGATGTCATCTTTAGTATTACAAGGTAGATTCAACAAAGTACCAATGACACTATCCCAAACATTTTTCTAAACATGCACGACATTGATATAATGCCGAATTACCACAGAACTCCAATATGAAAGATCCAAGAATATTGACCTCTTCTTGTATAAAGATTTATCACTCTGTGTGGGAATGGTACATTGTGATCTTTTACTGAACGCATTGACAAAGTCTTTTACTCTGTCATAAACAACCACCCCTGATATAGGTTTAGGTGCACTCGATTCCTCATTGGATCCATTGAATGCTTTGCGCAACCTTTTAATAAGGATGAACTTCTGGAAAAAAGTTTTGGTGACCAATATATATAGTATTTCCACCATGTTTTAGTCATACTGAATCGGTGTTCTCTTCACATATCAGGCATGCTTTGGATCCTTATACAATGTATCCAGACAAATTCCCATATGTTGGAAAGTCATTAATAGTGCAAAATAACATAACATGGAAATAAAATATCTTTCTAGATGAATCATCATAGATCATCACAACTTCCATAGCTTCTTTAAGTCATCAATAAAAGGTTCAAGATAAGAAATAATATCATTGCTAGGTTATTTTGGGCCCGATTTCAACAACGACAACATGATGCACTTATTTTTCATACACAACCAAGGAGGAAGATTGTATATAACAATCATTACAAGACAAGTAACATGTTGGCTAATCAATGTGTTGTATGGGTTCATCCCATCAGTACAAAGCCTAAGTTTTAGATTCCTGACTTCTTCACCATATTCAGGGTACAATAAATCAATCTTCTTCCACTGTGGGGAATCATATGCATATTGTAGGATCCCATCATTATTTGTCTTTGCCTCTGCATGCCACCATAAATTAGCACATCCATGGTATTAGAAAACAAGTGTTGAAACCATGTTTATAGGTAGATACCACATCATCTAGGTAGGGGAAATATTTTTGAACTTCACTAAAGTCATCATTTTATACCTTAACACTCCACATTTTGGGAAATCTTTCAAATCAATGTAGTCCTTTTAAAATAACACAGTCATTTGGAAATGCATGTATCGTTTTAGCCTTCATTCCCATTGGGCACAACATTTTCTTAAATTTGTATGTTGAGATTGGAATGTCATTTCCTTAAGGAAAAATTTCTTTCAAAAGAGACAACGATAACGCGAAGCTTTTATCACCCCATCTATTGTTTGCCTTCAAAGTATACAATCTCAACACTACTCTCAGCTTCATAAACTTACTACAACCTAATTATAAGGGTATCTCAACATAATGTATAATGTTTCTGATAAGGAAAGGTGGATAGGTGTTCTCTACCCCACAACTATTTAGCATCACATTAACCATGTGTATCACAATCGCTTCATTCACATCTACATCATCGTCAACAATTTCTTCTTCAACACAAGTACTGCTATAGATATCTAATGATCTCGTAGTAGGATTCTCTCCATGCGTATACCATTCTATATAGCCTCATAAAATCCCTTTGCACATGACATGAATTTTGATTTTGTCAAAAGTGTCTACTTTCAAGTTGTTACTGCCATTCCTACAAGGAAAATAGAATCTATCTCTAAATTGTTTCCCATATTCCTCCGCAAATCTTACAAATTGATCAAGACTATTAATAAACTCCGGGGTGGAGCGATTTGGAATGGACATCCATGATCTATCCATTATATGATTAAAGAGAAAACAAGTATTCGGGTTTAGGGTTTACATGGTTAGGGTTTTGGGATTACAAATTAGCATTTATCATTTAGGATTTAGAGATAAGGGTTTACAAAATTGTGTTTTCGGTTTAAGAATATGGTTTAGAGTTTACAAATTAGGGTTTAGGGTACAATAATGAATGTGTGTACAATCTATCCCACTCTTGAACACCTAATCTCACTAGTAAGTATAATGTGTATTCAGTTTTCAAGAAAATTTCAGCAACATTTCCTTACAGTTCTCCAAGTATACCGGTGTAAATGGGAAAATTTCCACCTACATATGTACTTATATAAAAAATGGGGAAGTGCTAATGAAACATATTGAAAAGTAAATACACATTATAAACTTACATCCTAAGTGAGATTAAGTGTTCAAGAATAGTCCCAAAGTGGGGACTATGAAAGATTTACTCCTAATGTGTAAATCTCATACGGTTTTCTAGGCCAACAAATAATGTTGTCATTTATATACCTATTATCCTAGTCTCATTAAGTTGTTACAAAAAGAAAACATCCTTATACCAAGGTTAAGGTTTTATACATAATATATATATCAACATATGTATATATACAAAGAGATGTAAAAGATCTAGCATGTCCCACTTGTCATCATTTTTTAGAATAGGATATAATGTATATATATATATATATATATATATATATATATATACATATACATATACATCGATATGGATTGCATCCAACATAATATTATAATTAAGTTATCATTCTACAAAATAATATAAATGAGACAAAATATTCCCCTCTAAACAACCTTAAATTTAGAATATCATTGAATGATTTCTATCATAGTGCCATAAAGAGGTGTAAGTATTCCTTTGTAATCATTCATAATGAAAAATATCACTGGATATCTCTAATATATAAGTAGTAAAGTTTCCCCTTGTATTTTTTGATATTGGGAATGTATATACCTATAATCATGTTGAAATTAAGGAATGCATATAGGGAACATACTTTCTTAGAAGGCCAGAAAAGAGGAAACGACAGTGAGAACAATGGTGACAACATTTAGCTCCAATGGCAACAAAGGCTAGCTCTGGCACGACAGTGAGCTCCAACATAGATGGCGGTGAGCTCCACTGGTGGCGGCAAGCTCCAGCAGAGATGGTGAGATCTAGTGGTGGCGGCGATGAGCAAAGCAGCGATGACAGTGGGCAAAGTCATTTCAGCGGAGGAACAAAAGCAATGATTGCTAGAGAAGAGTGAACTTAGGACAATGAAATAGATAATGGGGGAAAGAAACATTTTGATGTTGCTATTAAGTGCACTTAGTCATTTGTTCTTCCAAACAATAAATGACAAGAAATATAGTTGTCGGTTGACTTAGTGAGGGGATATGTCGTCAGATCCAAAGAAAAAATGACGATAGAAACCCTCTTCCAAAAACAATCGACCTTAGTCAGGGGACTAAATCGATGATTTACTATATAGAAACTGATAACTAAGTACAAACTTAGTCGTTAGGTTTTGAAACAAAACTGATGACATAGGACCTTACCTGAAAGTTAGATTTAGTATGACTAAGTTGTTGGTTCAGGAGCAAAAACTGACAACTAAGATGCAATTTGAGGGGAAAATATTCTCACAGGAATGCGACGTGAAACATGTGTTGTGGATTTCTTGACATCAAACCAACACCATTTGTATATTTTTTTCACGGTTTATAAGACATCCAATGTCAGTTTTGATCCTATAAATCGATAATAAAAGTATTTTGGAGGCAAAATTTATTTCATGCGAAGGGTTTGTCGTCAGTTCATCAAAAATTGACACTAATCTTACAATTTTTAGAGGCAAATCTTTATCCATGAAAAATCGTATTTTGTGGGTTATCTAAGATGTCAGTTTGTCTAACAAACAACTGTCATTACACAAAAAGTGGTACCCGAGTCTTTTCTAAATCAACAGGACTTCACCAATGCGAAGAGTTGTGCTTTGTAACTGACGTTGTTCCTTCTATGCTGTCTATTTTTCTTTCTAACTGACATTGACAAGTGTGACATTCGAGGTCAGAAATGTACTAGTAAAATATCAAAAATATGTGGCAACAAAGAGGATTAATATGCATTCACCATAATACCCCAAACTTAGAACTTTGCTCATCCTCTAGCAACATTGAATTCAAAACAATGCCAGATAATACTTTGGGCTTGTCATCCTCACTTGAATAACACCACTTAAGTTATTCCACTCTTTACAACCAAACAATCTTAACTTCCAGGATTCATAAAAAATAATTCTCAAATTCCTTGCTTCAAGATTATTTCTCACCTTGGTTCCATTTTGAGGCCCGCAATAAAAGATATTTCATATCCTTTCTATTTTTGGCACTCCTGCATATTGTTACAAGTCATTGCATAAGAATAGGTCTCATGGATTCGATGCGGTTATGTAGTTTTCGCTAGGCTTAAAAAGTGGAGTGGAAGTGAGGTATGTAAGGAAGCATTTTCTCCTCTATTTGACTTGAGACCTTTTTATTTATTTGTTTGTAGTTACATTGACCTCATGTTTTTGTGTGCTCTTTTGGTATCATTTCTTGATGGTACTCCCCTCTTCAATTTATGAGGGGTATGAAAGAAGGGGAAGAGGGGGGAAGTTTGCCACCCCAAAATTAGGATTTTGGTTTTGGCATTTTATTTTTTTTATTTTGCAGATGAATAGGTAAGAAAGTGATGAAAGAAGTGTAGAAAAAGACTGTTCATTGTGCAACTCATTTTTTGAATTTAAGCACATTGGGAGTATCATACATTAGGTCAATTAATTTTGACTTGTGCTAAATCAAGTACTTTTTCAAGTTAAACTATATATCTAGATAAGGAAGAATTAATTTTTAATCCTATCAGTCCTCTATGATTTTCCATCTTTTCCAAGGAATGGTGTTAGTTAAGATCCTAGGTGACAAGTAGTTTCTAGAAATGGATGGTTTTATAATTTATATTACAAAAGAAGTTTCATCATTTAAAGGGTTCATTGATAAATATGCATATCATCATGGATGACTAAATAAAGGCATGCACAATTATATAATGGCCTAAACTAAGGGAAATTTTAAAAAAGATAAAGCTAAACTACATAACATAATGCAAATTGCAAGAAATTTAAGATAAAGTGGGTGGAATGAGTATGTACCACCACCTCCACCCCAAACTTAAAATTCTATTCGTCTTGGGAAGAACTTAAAATTGTAGTAGAGAAAAAAGTTGTTAGGTTGCCTCCCAACAAGCTCCTTGTTTAACGTCGAAGGTTCGACGACAGTGGTATCGTCTAAGGTAGAACAGGATCTGGTGTTTAAATAGTGTTGAATTGACTCGACTACTATCCTTGAAGCCACTCCATAATCTTTGCTTGAGTTCCTTGAAATGTGTCCCAAATGGCTTGGGACACATCTACATTCCAAGGGAAAAAATTGGGGTTAGAGCGGATGTGTTCCCATGGTTTGATATGTGACAAGGAATAGTTATGGTGAATTTTAGATGTATGATCATAAAGATAATTGAGAGAAGGTGCATAGTTGAGAATTAGGTGTGGAGGTGTAACACCTGGGCCCACTACCCTAGGCTCTAGTAGAGCTTCAAGAATGATGACCGGCCCCATAGAACACCACTACCCTGAACTGTGCACTCTTTCCTCACTCATGCACAAGCCGGGGTCAACTTCCCGACTGGTCACCCATCCTAGTACTACTCCAAGTGGAGCACGCTGAACTATGGAGTTCTTTAGTGATGGGCTCCCAAAAAAGGAGGTGCACCTTAGTGATATGGGTAGTCCAATCATTCCTTATAAGATCATTCTATCCAAGGCCTCAAATCTTGGGATGTTACAATCTCCCCCACTTAGACTCTTGAAGTCCTCATCAAGACTAAACTATATGGCCTCATAATATTGCCCCATTTCAGTGCATACCCAGAATGACTCATGGACACCCATCTCTTGACCACGAAATACTAGCGCAAGGGTGGCTGCATCACCATGGACAACTCTTTCCAGCTTTCCTGAACCGCATGGCTCAAGACTAGCATGCCACATGCCCATGTAGGCCCCACCTACTAAAGGGGTTATGGCTCTGATACCATTTATAACATTTGGGCCCACTACGCTAGGCTCTAGTAGAGTTTCAAGGAATGACGACTAGCCCCAAAGACCACCACTAGCCTTAATTGGATGCTCTTTCCTCACTCACGTGCAAGCCGGGGTCAACTTCCTGATGGGTCACCCATCCTACTACTACTCCAAGTTGAGAATGTTTAACTATGGAGTTCTTTAGTGATGGGCTCCCAGAAAAGGAGGTGCACCTTGGTGATATGGGTAGTCCAATCATTTGTTATAAGATCATTCTATCCAAGGCCTCAAATCTTGGGACGTTATAGGAGGCCTGGTCATCCCTCCATAATGGTCACTGGTTTCAATGGGGAGTGGGTCGAAAGGATTATACATGGAGGCTTCCTCATTGATTTTTAGTATTTGTTATTCATCTGCAATTGATATTGGCAACTCATAAGGGACCTGGTGGATATCATAGACTGGTGATTCGAGAGGTGGGGATGAAAATGGTCATGGACTATGATGTGGCATGCGGTAAGGGGAGAGGTTGTGGGAGGGGGAGCACTCAAGTAGTGAGATTTGGTGTTACAAGCATGGATAAGAGAGAGGTATCTCCACCATCATGGGGTTGGCTGGTACGGCTCTGATGTATTTTACAACATGATTGTCCTCTAGAGAATTTCAATATTCAGTTACTTGTGGCATCTAGGAGTCAAGGAATCGATGATGCATCCAGTTGAACCGTTGACAAAATCGAGGAAGTAGACTTATTCTTCTTTGGTGTACTTTGTGCTACCTCCTGAGGCTTGATATTTGATTCAATATTCATGCCTCAACGTCATTCACTACCCTGGTAGTGGCCAGAAATGGCCTTCCAAAGATAAGAGGGTAGCTGTGACATCCCTGGATTTTCACCTTCTCAAAACCCCATGGAGATGAGAACACAAAATTCGAAAATGTTAAGCAATTGTATCAAAGTGCATTGCGAAAGCAATATGCGCATACATAAACATAAAACCATAAATGTTACGACCCCATTTGAGCTTAATTGGTAAACTAGGGTTTACCTAGACAATTGCAAAGATTAATTGGAATAATCATTATTGAAATCTAATTAATGACGATAACAAAATTAGGATGTTTTAACTATGATAATAAGTTTAAATGTTCTTTTGTCTTGAGAATTAGGGTTTGAGAAGCATAGACCCTAATCGGCCCAAAATAGGGTTTTGATGATACATGAATACAGAATTTGATAAGTAGAATGTCTCACTAAATAATTTTTAGTATTTTATGTGTAACTCTGATTTACTTCAAATTTGGTTATGATTTGTATATATAAAATGTGAACAATATTGGTAAATATCAGAATTTTTGAAGAATGTTCTGACCTGTTTATCGGTCGAGTTTCAAACTCGGCCGATCACATTTCCAGAATTATACAGCAGCGTGGTAATTGAATTTTATCTTTTTATTGGTATATCCAATTGATCTAAAATTTTAACTGTGCTTGAAAAACACAGTTTTAGACACTCTTTTAAATTGGAATAAGTTTTGGATGACTTTTGATCTCTACAGTAAGGGTGTCGGTCGAGTTCTGTGCAGGACAAACTCGGCCGAATATTCTGCAGACTGCAATATAGCAGTGCACTGTTCTATTTTTAATTATTTATTGATAACTCCAAATGATATCAAATTTTAACTGAAGCTTTATAGATAAATTATAAACAACGTTCTAAATTCCCATAATTGTTGGAGAATGTTTGATCTCTGAAATAAACGAATTACAGTAACTTTTGTATAACTGAATATTCAGCCAATATAATTAAAGTTGAGTGTTGGGTCAATATGCAATTGACCCAAGCAGCTCAAATGGTCTATATGAGCAACCACACACACACACAACTCTCATTCTTCGTCATTCACTCCAGAGAAATGAAAATCTAGAGAGAGAGGGAGAGTTAGGGCTTGAGTGGAGAAAGAGGAGGAATTGCTGAATTAGGGTTCTGCGGTCCCAAGAATGGTGAAATCAAGTAAGTTTGGATCCTTTGCATAGACTTTTATGGTGGATCTTCGCTCTCATGTCAAGATTCCATCCATGCTCTGATTTGATCCAAGATGATGTCGAAATTCTCTCTTTTCTCACCCTTTCTTCATAATCCCTCATTTTCAAGGTTTCCGAGTTGAATGGAAGAAGAATTGGGAGATTTGCTAGGGATTTGATAGGAATTCGAGATTCCCTTAGTTGAGTTGCAGTTGTGAGGTGTTTTCACACCTTAGGGTGAGTGGGTTCTTCCTTCAAACAGTGTAATGCACGAAATTTGATTATAGCATCCAAATCCCTAAATGCTTAGCATGTGATTCTCAATCCTGAATGTGTCCGTTTGATTTAAGTTGTTGCAAATTGATATGTTATGGATTCCTTCTCTGTTTGAATGATTCCTAAATGGTAGATTCATATCAGGAACGTATACAACACTTCCTAGTGAGAATGTTTTTCAGATTTATATCAAATGATGTAATTAGGGTTTAACCTAATTGTGACATCACTAGAGTTTCAACCTTATTGAAAAGGACTAGTAATCCTATAAGTGGTTAGGATGTACCTCATGGGTTATCTTAATTGAATTTTATTCTGGATACATGATATCGCAGTGAATGATATGGAAAACCTAAATTTAGTTAAATTTCCATGGTTTCATGTCTATATTGATTGCATATGATTTGTTGGAAACAATCTTTATTTAGTGAATGCTTATATCCTATGAAATCCTTATGAGAGACATGTGACAAGTGAATGAGGTAAATGAAAAGGTGAATGAGGCAAATGCAACCCTAGGAGTAGGGTGTTGGCATGTGATGAATGAATAAGGCAAATGAAACCCTAAGGATAGGGTGTTCAATGAATCATGCTATGGTAATATGAAAGGTCTCGATATGAGATGTGGTGATGCTTAATTGTTGAATTGTATGTTTCTAGTGCATTTAACTTTATATGCTTGTTATCTCTGAAATGATATCTACATACTGCAGGGCTTCTTATATTTCAATACATATCTCGTAAATTACAGGTGATGAGATATGACATGCCCTAGAAAGGGATGTTACTGAGTCATGTTGAAGATGACAAATGATATATATGTGTTTTCAAGTGATACCCATAATGTGAAATAAGTATGAAATGTGATATTCCTGTTTAATTGTTTATATGTTAATCAGTTAATAGACTAGGTGCCCTAACACCGTAGAACCCCTTTGAGAGGTCTGTACCAGGGGGGTGAAACTCGTGTTCAACATCAACGCGTGCGATGTCACGGTGGCACGAGGATGGAAAGGCAGTGTTCAACAACAACGCGTGCGATGTCACGGTGGCACTGGAGTAAATAGGGGTTATTCAACAACAACGCGTATGATGTCACGGTGGTAACCCGGTAAGACTCTCCGCCTGTGTGCTCAGGTTTGAGGAGGAGTCTAGAGTTCACTCTTTGAGAGAATAGTGAGGCTGATGAGCCTGAAGGCCGATGAGCCTGTGGGCCCTGCAGCAGACCAGGGCGGAAGTCAGACTTAGCATTTCCCGAGTGTGTCGCTAAGTCTTGTACGGTGGGATCGTAGTTCGCTACAGATCTTTATATGCAGAGTACACTGCATATGATTAGGGCATAAGTTAAAATATGATCATATAGGTTCACAGAGTTCCTTATAAATGAAAGAGTTAAGGAAGACTAGAGCATAGTCTTCTAGTAGTTATTCTTTGGATGCAATATTTACATTCTTTGTTATTTCAATTATATTGTTTTAGAACTGCTCAGTGTAGTATTTATTGTTGTTAAATTTCATATCGTTTATTCAAATTATATCTGTAATCACACTAGTGCATTAGTCTGTTTCCATGAAGTACTCATTCACTGAGCGAGTAGGCTCACCCCTCTACTCAAACATTTTAGGGTTAACCGCGTGGACTTGAAGATGGTCAGAGCATCAGTGTAGACCTGCCACAGGAGTCAAGTACGAGATTAGTTGAGTCAGTCGGTCCTTGTCACTCTAGTTCCTCAGTAAGAGATAAGAGAGAGAGTTGTAATTACGATGTGTAATATTGTTCCTCTTTGATATGTATGCTAATTAGCAAGTTTCATGTGCATAATGTGTGAAAGACATCGTGAATGCTTATACATATATCTTTTCTATTGAAGTATGATTAGTAAAAGAAATATTCAGATTCCTTTGTTAAGATGATATGTGGTTCAATGCGGTGAAACAAGAGTTTAAAGGAAAAGAAAAAGTTAAGGGTGTTCTTTGTGTTACATATAAATCCTATCTTACGCCCTAATCTCATGATTTGAGGAAATTGTGAGATCGGGGTGTAACAGCTTGGTATCAGAGCTTAGGGTGAGTTGTCAAGGACCATTAAGTTAATAAGTTAGAGTCCTATGTGTGGCAGATAGGAGATGTTTGATGTTAGCTTTGGGGATTTGGGTATTTGGATATCCTGGCCCGATATCTGAGTACTTGGATCAACCAGTACAAGCTACTCTATCTATTCTCTCACGTATACCCTGGCCAGGTATACAGTGGAAGAATGGGCTAGAGATGAACCCTAGAAATGTTAGGGTTAGAAAACGAGAAAAGAAACAAGAAATAAGAGCATAAATGTAAAAGGAGATAGAACTTACATTTCATAATGTTGTTTTTGTTGGAAATGTACAGAAATGCTCTTATATGTTTGAATTGAAATATTCAATACTTTGAAATATGGGTCTTTAATATCTGTTGTACACTATGCAATTGTAGCATTTATTGATTTTATTCTTTGTAACAAGTAGACTAGAATTGACCTTTGAATGAGCTTTTGTTTCTATAGTTTTGCCTGCTGATTCGAGTGAAATTGACATCAGCAGGTTTGTTTAGGTTTTCAGTCTGTACGCGATTCGGCCGAGTTGTATGTGATTCGGCCGAGTTTCCTTAATAGGCAATCGAACAGCAAATTGATCGGCCGAGTTGTATGTAATTCGGCCGAGTTTCCTTTTTCAGGAAATCAAATGGCAAGTTGATCGGCCAAGTTTCAAGCAGATCGGCCGAGTTGTGAAGCAATCGGCCGAGTTTCTGACCAATCGGCCGAGTTTCTGAGCTGTGAGTGGCAGTTCAGGAAGAATGTAACTCTTGTAGTTCTTGGCTTCAGGACTTCAGGTTTGGCCTGGTCCGGTTGGCAGGATGCGTTACTAGGATCTAATGAATCCTGTCAATAGTATAATAAGAATAGAATTTGAATAATTAGACCCACATCAGAGTAAGAATGTACATACAGTAAGATGTTGAAACATATGGGCAAGATCAGAACAACTAAGAATTAGTTGAAACTGATATCTGAGGTTTCACTTTGGGGTCTCAAATGTGAAACCCTTAATTGGGAATAATAGAACATGATATGAAGTTCATAATCAGTTTATTGATTAATTTTGCATGAACTATACATATGAAATATAGAAAAGATATGCGAAATGTATGTATGTATGGTTCAAGATAACAAGAATCAATCATGAAGAATGAATCATAGAATAGAGTATAATGCTTTTATGAACCCTAAAGCAAAGGCTAAGTATAGAATAGGGTTGAGCATTCAATAGGTCCATAGAAGTAAAGAGTCTTCAAAAGAGTAAAAGTGAAGAGGATCGTATGAACATGTAATTCATAAAACTAGGACAACAAACTAGTTTCTAAGCAAAGAACATAGGTATAGTTTACGAATGAATAAGTCATACAAAGGTAGACTGTATTCAGGAGAGAAAAACTTGATTGAAAGAGAAACTATGTTTGACCCATGCATGATCCACTTGATTTAAAAATGAAGAATATGTAATGTATTCAACATGAGGAAAAACTAATAGAAGGCCTATTAATTTAGAACGTTAACTTCACAATAGTATAAAGATAAAGGAGGAAATATGTGCAACATGGTATACATGACCATACATATGAATAAGCAACATGGTCATAAGAGAAAAAAATTTAGAATTAAAGATGACGGATTAAAGAGTAGTATATAGTAAGAGGACTATGAAACGTAAGAAAGGGTTTGAAATATGATGGAGAAGTTATAAAATAAAGAGGTTGTGAGATTCAAGCAAGTGCTAATTAATCAAATATCTCTGTTGATAACTAAGTAAATCTACATACGAGAATGTATTAAGGGAATGTTTGAATACAAGTATTCCAAGTCTTAAAATCATCTTCTCTTTCATATATTCCTTAACAATAGCAAGGTGGGAATGAAATGATAAGAAAATGAATCATATATGATGCATAACTACCTTGGTAGGGTCATCTAGTGAATGTAATAGTGACATACAATATGATGAAGTGCGATAAGAAATAAATTCTTGTGTGATAGCAAGAATGATGAATAATCTATTCCGATCTTAAATGCTTCAATGTTAATGATGTTTACTGTATATAATCATATGAAAAGGATAGGTAGCAAAAAGTAAAGAAGTAATGAATGAGCAGAGAGATATGGGAAAACACTAGCTTTGTGTAATATGTGAATTTGTTTTTTTTTTACATGTATGATTTGTTGAAGGCATATTAAGGTATGAAAGCTGGTTCTATATATGATTTCAGTGTATTTGTGCAAGCTATATGTTAAATTAAAGGCGTATGGTAGTTGTAGTAATTCATACCTGATATGCATCTTATCATTGTGTATTTGTAATATGGTGATACGGTTTGGATGATGTTAGAACACATAGAGATATACCCTGAACAAGGTAGTCATACATATTCACTCATATTAATAGAAAGGGGTGATAATTAGATTGTCTGGACAAGTAACCCTAATGAGGTGTAGCTTGTTATACCTAGCTCTAATATAACTGAGTGATGGTAATTGAGTATGATTAATGCTTTAATGACTAATACAATTGTGGATTACCTTATTACTGTTGTTGAAACCCTAAAATGATATAATATGATGGTTACACTTTGAATTGTGTGTGGGCCCATAACCCACAGGTCCCAGGATCGAAACAGGATAGTATGGAATGAGGTGGTAATGCTTCACCTCATGCATCCATGACCCAATGGGGATGCCAAGAGTAGTATTGTGCAATTGATTGTTGAATATAGCCTTTTAATTCAAGACTGTTTTGCTATTTGAATAACACTTTATTAAAGTTTAAAACAGCATGGTGAACTCGCTTGTCACTTAAAGGTGATACAGAACAATAGAACTTTCTGAGCCGCATAAGTTGAGATAGTTGTATCGGAGTATCAGAGTTGCGCAGCAAAAGCGTGATGGTTTATCTTTGCATTCTATGTTTGACTGTGGCATAAAGAATTTGTTTGATATCATTGAGAACTATTTGAAATATGTTGTGAGTTAGTAAAGAATTAAAAGATCTAATGTTGAAAACTACATTCGGGTATGAAATACAAGAATATAATGACATAGAAGGATTTAGAAGCTTAGAATAACCTTGAATGTATCTTTCTTGTAGTATTATGTTTCGAGGACGAAACATTCTAAGGGGGGAAGAGTTGTTACGACCCCATTTGAGCTTAATTGGTAAACTAGGGTTTACCTAGACAATTGCAAAGATTAATTGGAATAATCATTCTTGAAATCTAATTAATGACGATAACACAATTAGGATGTTTTAACTATGATAATAAGTTTAAATGTTCTTTTGTCTTGAGAATTAGGGTTTGAGAAGCATAGACCCTAATCGGCCCAAAATAGGGTTTTGATGATACATGAATACAGAATTTGATAAGTAGAATGTCTCACTAAATGATTTTTAGTATTTTATGTGTAACTCTGATTTACTTCAAATTTGGATATGATTTGTATATATAAAATTTGAACAATATTGGTAAATATCAGAATTTTTGAAGAATGTTCTGACCTGTTTATCGGTCGAGTTTCAAACTTGGCCGATCACATTTCCAGAATTATACAGCAGTGTGGTAATTGAATTTTATCTTTTTATTGGTATATCCAATTGATATCAAATTTTAACTTTGCTTGAAAAAGCACAGTTTTAGACACTCTGTTAAATTGGCATAATTTTAGGATGACTTTTGATCTCTACAGTAAGGGTGTCGGTCGAGTTCTGTGCAGGACAAACTCGGCCGAATATTCTGCAGACTGCAATATAGCAGTGCACTGTTCTATTTTTAATTATTTATTGGTAATTCCAAATGATATCAAATTTTAACTGCAGCTTTATAGATCAATTATAAACAACATGTTAAATTCCCATAATTGTTGAAGAATGTTTGATCTCTGAAAAAAACGAACTACAGTAACTTTTTTATAACTGAATATTCAGCCAATATAATTAAAGTTGAGTGTTGGGTCAATATGCAATTGACCCAAGCAGCTCAAATGGTCTATATGAGCAACCACACACACACACAGCTCTCATTCTTCGTCATTCACTCCAGAGAAATGAAAATATAGAGAGAGAGGGAGAGTTAGGGCTTGAGTGAAGAAAGATGAGGAATTGCTGAATTAGGGTTCTGCGGTCCCAAGAATGGTGAAATCAAGTAAGTTTGGATCCTTTGCATAGACTTTTATGGTGGATCTTCTCTCTCATGTCAAGATTCCGTCCATGCTCTGATTTGATCCAAGATGATATCGAAATTCCCTCTTTTCTCACCCTTTCTTCATAATCCCTCATTTTCAAGGTTTCCAAGTTGAATGGAAGAAGAATTGGGAGATTTGTTAGGGATTTGATAGGAATTCGAGATTCCCTGAGTTGAGCTGCAGTTGTGAGGTGTTTTCACACCTTAGGGTGAGTGGGTTCTTCCTTCAAACAGTGTAATGCACGAAATTTGATTATAGCATCCAAATCCCTAAATGCTTAGCATGTGATTCTCAATCCTGAATGTGTCCGTTTGATTTAAGTTGTTGCAAATTGATATGTTATGGATTCCTTCTCTGTTTGAATGATTCCTAAATGGTAGATTCATATCAGGAACGTATACAACACTTCCTAGTGAGAATGTTTTTCAGATTTATATCAAATGATGTAATTAGGGTTTAACCTAATTGTGACATCACTAGAGTTTCAACCTTATTGAAAAGGACTAGTAATCCTATAAGTGGTTAGGATGTACCTCATGGGATATTTTAATTGAATTTTATTCTGGATACATGATATCACAGTGAATGATATGGAAAACCTAAATTTAGTTAAATTTCCATGGTTTCATGTCTATATTGATTGCATATGATTTGTTGGAAACAATCTTTATTTAGTGAATGCTTATATCCTATGAAATCCTTATGAGAGACATGTGACAAGTGAATGAGGCAAATGAAAAGGTGAATGAGGAAAATGCAACCCTAGGAGTAGGGTGTTGGCATGTGATGAATGAATAAGGCAAATGAAACCCTAAGGATAGGGTGTTCAATGAATCATGCTATGGTAATATGAAAGGTCTCGATATGAGATGTGGTGATGCTTAATTGTTGAATTGTATGTTTCTAGTGCATTTAACTTTATATGCTTGTTCTCTCTGAAATGATATCTACATACTGCAGGACTTCTTATATATCAATACATATCTCGTAAATTGTAGGTGATGAGATACGACATGCCTTAGAAAGGGATGTTACTGAGTCATGTTGAAGATGACAAATGATATATATGTGTTTTCAAGTGATACCCATAATGTGAAATAAGTATGAAATGTGATATTCCTGTTTAATTGTTTATATGTTAATCAGTTAATAGACTTAGGTGCCCTAACACCGTAGAACCCCTTTGAGAGGTCTGCACCAGGGGGGTGAAACTCGTGTTCAACATCAACGCGTGCGATGTCACGGTGGTACGAGGATGGAAAGGCAGTGTTCAACAACAACGCGTGCGATGTCACGGTGGCACTGGAGTAAATGGGGGTTATTCAACAACAACGCGTGCGATGTCATGGTGGTAACCCGGTAAGACTCTCCGCCTGTGTGCTCAGGTTTGAGGAGGAGTCTAGAGTTCACTCTTTGAGAGTATAGTGAGGCCGATGAGCCTGAAGGCCGATGAGCCTGTGGGCCCTGCAGCAGACCAGGGCGGAAGTCAGACTTAGCATTTCCCGGGTGTGTCGCTAAGTCTTGTACGGTGGGATCGTAGTTCACTACGGATCTTTATATGCAGAGTACACTGCATATGATTAGGGCATAAGTTAAAATATGATCATATAGGTTCACAGAGTTCCTTATAAATGAAAGAGTTAAGGAAGACTAGAGCATAGTCTTCTAGTAGTTATTCTTTGGATGCAATATTTACATTCTTTGTTATTTCAATTATATTGTTTTAGAACTGCTCAGTGTAGTATTTATTGTTGTTAAATTTCATATCGTTTATTCAAATTATATCTATAATCACACTAGTGCATTAGTCTGTTTCCATGAAGTACTCATTCACTGAGCGAGTAGGCTCACCCCTCTACTCAAACATTTTAGGGTTAACCGCGTGGACTTGAAGATGGTCAGAGCATTAGTGTAGACCTGCCACAGGAGTCAAGTACGAGATTAGTTGAGTCAGTCGGTCCTTGTCACTCTAGTTCCTCAGTAAGAGATAAGAGAGAGAGTTGTAATTACGATGTGTAATATTGTTCCTCTTTGATATGTATGCTAATTAGCAAGTTTCATGTGCATAATGTGTGAAAGACATCGTGAATGCTTATACATATATCTTTTCTATTGAGGTATGATTAGTAAAAGAAATGTTCAGATTCCTTTGTTAAGATGATATGCGGTTCAATGCGGTGAAACAAGAGTTTAAAGGAAAAGAAAAAGTTAAGGGTGTTCTTTGTGTTACATATAAATCCTATCTTATGCCCTAATCTCATGATTTGAGGAAATTGTGAGATCGGGGTGTAACAATAAAAAACCCCATAAAATTTCTCAACATTCAACAGGTATATTTATACAACATAAATTATTATACAATGATTTACAATTAAATATTGAATGTCGATTCTACAATCTATGAACATGTATGCTAACATGATCTTAGATAAAAGGTACAACCCATACAACTTGCTCACATCCTATTCTTTTATCCCATTATAGCTCTGGACCTAGAAAATATGAGAAAAAAACATCAACAAAAGTTGGTACGTGGAATTAAAGATCTATACTATGCTGGCATATTGAAAATACTTGAAAAAGAAGAAAGAGACAAACAAACATTATTTAATGGTGGAAAATCAGGTAATCCCAAGTTATTAATCACATATCAAATGAATATGCATTACTATGGTGGACGTAGCACATAATCACATATATGGTGGGTCCTTCCCCATGTACCTTGTACTCTAGGGATCTCTCTGTATACCATGTACTCTAGGGAGGTGCTAGTCAACATTAATTCTTTCCCTCTCTAATAGGGAGATTAATGAGAACCACTAGTAACTACATTTCATTTTCTTATTCATTTATGTTCTTAAATATTCAAGGTTGAAATTGTCAATACACATACATCTACATCAAACAATGTACTTCAAATACATGCAAGCAAGTACATATATTTAACATCCAGCAAAATCTAGTCATATAATTATATCCATGTACTTGAGTTCATAGATTCTTTATACATCCATGATCATCTAGAACTTTGTCCACAACCTGATTAATAACAATTAATCGTCATTAATACATAGTTCGTTATATTACTGATATTTTAGGTCCAAATTAGGGTTTCCATTATGGGTTAGATCATTAGGGATATCTCTTTAGGATTCACATGATTCAACGGAATCATATTTGGATCTTAGGGTTTTAGGGTTATTCAAGATCATATAGTGTCATTAAATAATTAGGATTCGACATATTGTTGCATAAGGTATACACTTTTAGAAAGAGTAACTAGAAATTAGGGGTTTTCACAATTATTGGATCAAATATCCCTCATTGATTAGGGTTTCAAGCCATAGGATATCAGGGACCCTAATAGTGTTTTAGATGTCAACAAATCAAATCTTAATCATGGATCACTAATATTACACAATATATATATTAAAAGGTCATTAGGGCGTGTAGGCCATATTTTCTATAAAAGGATCGGACCTAGGTCCTGACTATATTTTATTTGGATAGGTCGTATTTTTTTGATGAAAATGGTATATTGGTTCACTATATTCTGATATTCCTAGCATTTTCTAGGATTTTTCTAAGATAATCATTTTCTTGAATACAAGAAAATAAAAAGAAAAGAATTTTACCTTGATCAACAGCCAGATCCGACTGGATCGACGACTCTTGTTGATCCCATGCTTCATGAGGGATGGATTGGGTTGCTGACTTGGCGCCTGAGGATTGGTCCACCTGGGTTTCGGCTAGCACCCTCCCCTCCCTTACTCTTCTTCTCTTCTTGCTGCTAGCTGAGCAGTTCGATCAAACTCCAGCGAGCTCCTGCTAGCTCCTGGTTGGCGTTGTCATGGGGATGAAGGCGCCTTAACTTTCGTGAGGCTACCCTAGCCAGAGGAGTGGGGGTTTCCGGCTATGGCTCCCTCTGGAGCTCAACGCCGCCGTAGGATAGGTGAGGTCGCTGGTGTGATAGCGGTTTTGGGTGGAGAGGGGTTCTGGGATCCTATTTTCTAGCCGCACACGCTCGCGGCGGGTTGGCGAAAGTGTTCGAGGGGCATGATTTGAACAAGGAGTGTTGTGGTGGTCTGACGGTGAAGGGGACAGAGGTTGAAGAAGGTGGATTGGGGGAGCGGTGCTCGGGGTGGTTGTGCTCGCAATCGATGGTAAAGAAAGAGAAAAGGAAGGATGGCGGAGCTGATGGTGTCCTTAAATATGTCTGAGGAGGCATGTAAGGGAAAGCAACAAAATGAGTCCTGCCGCTAGTGAGAGGTGCGAGATGGCAGAGGGTTGTTCTCTCTGCTCTGGGCATAGTAGAAGACATGGCAGGGCTTGTGGAGCTCACATCGGAGCACGGAGGAGAAATGTCCCATTCGATTCGTGGTCAGTTGTGTGGATAGGTCGTGAATGGGTCAGGGATGATATCTCGGTTGTTTGGGGTCAAAGCCGAAATAAGTGAGAGGTAGGAGACAAAGTCTCCCCTATTGGATCGCTAATCAACGGCCAACATTAGCTCGTCTTATATTAAGGCCTACGTCCAAGCTTCAAAGGGCTACGTGACACATAATGTCACACATTTGATTCATATAATTCCCAACTTAGATTCTAGGGTTCAAATTAATGATATATTATACATTATTACAAATTCTTATATCTCCCAAATGACTTTTCCAAATAGAATGAAATTTTAAGGTAAGCGTCATGATGCCATTATGTGACTATGGTATAAAATTGGAGTTGAAATTCAATTATTGGCTATGTCAATTGACTAGATGTCATGTTGCTTGTAATTTGGCTTTATATGATACTAGGTAGGATATTAAATGAAATTGATAAGCCAATTAATCAAGGTTGACATCAAACTCTAACATTGATTCATATGTACATAATTCCTCAAAATAAATTAGTTCACTACTCATTGGATCACTAAAAGAATGATTGGTCTCATGAGAGCTTTATCAATTAGTAAGGGTATTCATTCACAATTGACTTCAATTAGGTATCATAGTCCTCTATCATATCTCAAATCACCTAATTTGGGTGAAGGAATCCATGATTGTATTACCAATTACTCAATTTGGTATTTGCCCGTCGGCATACGCAGGACTCACGCGATCGTGAGGAAAGGGAAGGAATAGAGTCAAATGACCCCTTTGCCCCTGCCCGCACGTTTAAGACCTGGGGCTGACTAGGTCTTTTCCTCTGATCCAAGCCAGTCTAGTAAATAAGGAAAATAGAAGCAGGTATCCGCTGACATGGCAGAACCTTATTGGCTCAAAGGTAAGTATCTTATAATAATTCCAGTATATTATTAGCAACTCGAAATATAATGATACAATATGTCATTTTGATCAGAAAAATGAGGGGAATTCAAATAAATATCCTTGATGCCTAATTATGATCTTTGTTCCAAAAGTAGGGTAATATATGGGTTAAAGTAGTGATTGAAGCATAAAAATCCTAGCTTTGGTTATTATGATACTTAAATCAGTAAATCTGAATAATTTTAGATGTTATATGACATTGATGAACATAATGGGAATTTCGGATAATCATGATGCTAATAATGATAACTAGGAAACTTAGTGTGTATAATCATGCTTATGACAATTAGGGTTTTGACACTAAGGTATGGTTAGTTAACATAAATTGGATCTAAGTGTTAAATATATTGATTAGGGTTACACATGATGTCTAATTTGGAGTAATAACTCTAATAAAGAATTGTATGATGGAATTAGGGTTTGTACTTGTACTCCTTAACCAAATCCTAAAACCCTAGAATAGGATCAAGTAGGGTTTAATCTAATCAATGTGATTAATATGATTGGTGACACTTTAGGATTTACATAATGCAGACTGTATGATGATTGCTTGATTTACTCGCTTGATTGGACTATGCTTATAGTATAATTGAATAATCTGTATGGAAAAGGTATGTGGTTATGCTTATGAATACATGTATCGAATTCTGAGATTGCCGAGGTTTCTCGATGAGATTGCATGAATGATAAACTATTTTCTTATTTATTTACTTCTTGCAAATTATAAAGTTCCTATGAGTATAATGTAAAGTAAATAACTATATTATGAAACCTGGGTTAGACTGATCTTGAGGTAATGCATACGAGCCCCAGAGGGAAAGTGATTACACCTGAGGTAGTTGACCAGATATGGGTTAGAATATAAAATAAGTTTATGCAAAATAAAATAGTTTGCTTATATGCTTACTTGTGATTATTGTTTGAACCCACGTACCAATATAACTTATTATACTGACCGTGTTTTGTTTCACAGTGTTTTAGGTATATGATGATATACTTGATGAGGGACATGAAGATAAAGATGAAACCGTGTGAAGACATTAAGTTAAGTATGGATGATTTAGATAAACGCTTCTTATCTATGTGCAATTCTGGTAATGAAACTTCAAGTAAGCATTTTGTAAACAATACTTATGAATTAGTGAAATTGTTTTCCATTATTTATTATTTGCTAAATCTAGATCATTGGGAAAATTTCATAAGTAATGGCTTTATCTTTCAGCCTTCCTTTATTGGGGGTTGCCAAAAAATTAGGTCGTTACCGTGGATGTAGCACATAATCACATATATGGTGGGCCCTTTCCCGTGTACCTTGTACTCTAGGGATCTCCTCGTATACCATGTACTCTAGGGAGGTGCTAGTCAACATTATTTCTTTCCCTCTCTAATAGGAAAATTAATGAGCACCACTAGTAACTACATTTCATTTTCTTATTCATTTATGTTCTTAAATATTCAAGGCAGAAATTGTCAATACACATACATCTACATCCAATAATGTACTTCAAATACATGCAAGCAAGTACATATATTTAACATCCAACAAAATCTAGTCATATATTTATATCCATGTACCTGAGTTCAAAGATTCTTTATACATCCATGATCAATTAGAACTTTGTCCATGACCTAATTAATAACAATTAATCATCATTAATGCAAGGTTCGTTATATTACTGATATTTTAGGGGTAAATTAGGGTTTCCATTATGCGTTAGATCATTAGGGGTATCTCTTTAGGATTCACATGATTCAAAGGAATCAAATTTGGATCTTAGGGTTTTAGGGTCGTTCAAGATCATATAGTGTCATTAAATAATTAGGATTCGACATATTGTTGCATAAGGTATACACTGTTAGAAAGAGTAACTAGAAATTAGGGGTTTTCACAACTATTGGATCAAATATCCCTCATTGATTAGGGTTTCGAGCCATAGGATATCAGGGACCCAAATAGAGTTTTAGATGTCAACAAATCAAATCTTAATCATGGATCGCTAATATTACACAATATATATATATATATTAAAAGGTCATTAGGGCTTGTAGGCCATATTTTCTGATAAAGGATCGGATCTAGGTCCTGACTATATTTTATTTGGAAAGTTCGTATTTTTCTGATGAAAATAGTATATTGGTTCACTATATTCTGATATTCCTAGCATTTTCTAGGATTTTTCTAAGATAAGGGTTGCTGACTTGGCGCCCTAGGATTGGTCCACCTCGGTTTATTCTAGCACCCTCCCCTCCCCTGCTCTTCCTCTCTTCTTACTGCTAGCCGAGCAACTCGATCAAACTTCTACGAGCTCCTGCTAGCTCCTGGGTGGTGTTGTCATGGGGATGAAGGTGCCTTAACCTTCGCGAGGTTGCCCCGGCTAGAGGAGTGGGGGTTTCTGACTGTGGCTCCCTCTGGACCTCAGCGCCGCAGCAGGATAGGCGAGGTTGCCAGTGTGAGAGGGGTTTAGGGTGGAGAGGGGTTTTGGGATCCTGTTTTATAGCAGCACATGCTCGCAGTGGGTTGGCGAAAGTGTTGGAGGGGTAGGATTTGAGCAAGGAGTGTTGTGGTGGTCTGACAGTGAAGGGGACAGAGGTTGAAGAAGGTGGATTGGGGGAGCGGTGCTCGGGGTGGTTGTGCTCACAATCGATGGTGGAGAAAGAGAAATGGAGGGATGGTGGAGCTAATGGTGTCCTTAAATATGTATGAGGAGATGTGGAAGGGAAATCCCTAAAATGAGTCCCACTGCCAGTGAGAGGCGCGATATGGCGGAGGTTTGTTCTCTCTGCTCTGGGCATAGTAGAAGACATGGTAGGGCTTGTTGAGCTCACATCAGAGCACGGAGGAGAAATATCCCATTCAATTCATGGTCAGTTGTGTGGATAGGTCGTGAATGGGTCAGGGACAATATCTCGGTTGTTTGGGGTCAGAGCCGAAATAAGCGGGAGGTAGGAGATGAAGTCTCCTCTATTGGATCACTGATCAACGGCCAGCATTAGCTCGACCTATATTAAGGCATGCATCCAATCTTCAAAGGGCTACATGACACATTATGTCACACATTTGATTCATATAATTCCCAACTTAGATTCTAGGGTTCAAATTAATGATATATTATACACGATTTCAAATTATTATATCTCACAAATGACTTATCCAAATATAATGAAATTTTAAGATAAGCTTCATGATGTCAATATGTGACTATGGTATAAAATTGGAGTTGAAATTCAATTGTTGGCTATGTCAATTGACTAGATGTCAAATTGCTTGTAATTTGGCTTTATATGATACTAGGGAGGATATTAAATGAAATTGATAAGCCAATTAATCAAGGTTGACATCAAACTCTAACATTGATTCATATGTACATAATTCCTCAAAAGAAATTAGTTCACTACTCATTGGATCACTAAATGAATGATTGGTCTCATGAGAGCTTAATCAATTAGTAAGGGTATTCATTCACAATTGACTTCAATTAGGTATCATAGTCCTCTATCGTATCTCAAATCACCTAATTTGGGTGAAGAAATCCATTATTGTATTACCAATTCCTCAATTTTGTATTTGTCCTCTACATAGAATGCTTGTTTCTCAAATATTGTATTAACTATTAAAACTCAAAATCTAGGTTATCACAGTAGCGATAATCTTCCTTAATATGTTGCACTACAAAGTCACATGGTATGTAGAATTTTCTGACTATAATTGGAATGTCGTCAATAATGCCAAGTATCTTGGTAATGGAAGAATCTTTCGGTTGAATCTTCATTTGGGTGAGTCATGCATCAATGAGACTGAGTCTCCTGCACATGCTCAATGGAATGATGGAGATGCATGCTCTGAGATAAGCTAATTTTGATTGGTTGGTGGAATCACCAAAAACACATGTATTCCCAAAGGATCCCAGGTCTTTGTTCTTGCATGACATCTTACTTTGGATGATGTTTGATGTAGTTCTTTCTAGCTTCACTATTCCAGACTCTTTAGTAATGTACTTGTAGTTCAATAGATCTTTGAAGCATTTTGTCCATGTGGGCATTTTTGTCATGGCATCCAAGAGTGGTATATTGACACATAGCTTCCTCATAGTTTATTTAAACTTGTTGAACCTTGAGTCCAACTTGGTCTTCTTTAGCCATCCAGAAAAAGGGTATACATGGTATATAAATAAAAATGTCTTCTTATGGGGTGAATGATTCTAGTTGATTTGGGACAACTACATCATCACCACCCCTTGGTCAGAAATTATGGGGAGAAGATTTTTTCCTTCTTGAGTGGTAAGTCTTGATCGAGTAGTTACAACCTTGAGTTATTCTAAGTGCTTGGGGTTTGTTTTGGGCTTCCTGGTGAGAGTTCCTGGGGGAGGATGTAGAGTTGTTGTCAATAGAGCTAGTAGGGCATCAATTGATTTTTATTGAGCTTGCTGGTTGTTGAACATCATTTGTCGACTGACCATCATAACATGAATGCTTCTTTCTAAGGTAGAGATCCTATCATCATCAGGAGGTGTGGGATCTTGATGGGGATTCTAGAATTGCTACTCCGCTCCCTATAATTTCATTGGTTTTTATAATTTTCTTGATTCTTATATTGAAAGATGGGATGGCCTCTAGCCTATTGGGGATTACTGGCTTGTCTAGGAATATTGTAAATAGCATCCGCATCCTCAATTTTTTGTTGAGGTAATCCTCTTTTTTCATATGCATGAAGGAGGATTCCAAATAGTCTTATTTCAAGGTAAGCATCTTGAGACTCTCCACTATAAACTTTAGCTCGGACTTGTCTTTTGCTTTTTCTACTTTGAGGACTCCTCCTCGGTAAGATCAGGCATGGGTTTTGTCACTTCTCTAGATAACTGTCCAAGAATTGTCAATCTTTTCAAATATGAAGGTTCTCCCAGAGGATGTGTCTAGGAAGTCTTTGGTGTTGTCATTTGTGCCTCGATAGAAGATCTCAATTAGTTGGTTCTTTGTTATATTGTGGTCTAGTCAAAGAGGGAGGAGTTCCTTGAATCACTCCTAGGATTCTCTCAAGGTTTCACCAGGAGCCATGGTGAACCAAGTGATTTTTCCCCTGGTGCACTCCCGCTAGAGGCTTGTAACACCGGCCAACTAGGGTGGCCGAGTGCAATCCACGAGATTGGGAGGCACGGGAGATGGGATCTTTTCTTTCGAAATTTGTATGGTCCCAAATCGAGTCGATCACTAAAACTAAAATAGTTCGCCCGCAAGCGTACGGGGTACTGTCGTAGTATAGGCGAAAGGCAAGATGCGGAGTCGAACCATAGAGATAGAGGGGGCTCTAGAGTTAGAAGGCGTAAGCTATGTTCCCTTTATGGAGATTAAGGTTTTCAGGGTTTAAAGGTTGGTTGGTTGTTGATTAAGCTAAGTGAGAAAGTAGGAAAAGCAATATGAAACTAAGTTATCAAAAAACTAAATTAGCAATCTAAGTCAACAAGCTATCTAAACAAGAGCAAGAACAAACTACACTAGACTAAGCAAGCAACTAGCAATTGAGAGCCTAAGTTAACCAGTAATCAAGATCAAATACCTAAATTAACACTTAGCTAGTGAAACTAGGCAATCAACTAAGTTAACTAAAGCAATTGAACTACACTAGCATTAACAAGCAAACAAAGAAATTAAGGTTTTAAGCAATTATATGAAGGAGGTGGGCCGTTTGAGAATGTGACCTTGACATTAATTGGGGGATGTCACCATAATAAGCAATTAGTATATTTCATTCTAGACTACCAAACCAAACAACAAGGTGGGTGCTATGAGGATGTACCCTATGCTACTAGTTGGAGAACTAGGGCTAGGTGTAATTATCATAGGACTTACCAAGTCTAGGTCTCTAGGATAAGTGGTATTTGTCAATTGAGGACCAAGGGTAAGGATGGGAGTAGAGATGAGGATATTTGACCTCATGCCACTAGCCACCTCAACCTTTAGGAAATCCTAGGCAATTGCACTAATCACACTTATACTAGTCACTTAGAACTCACATTTGCATGTAGGAAGAAGGTGATTATGTAGGAAGATAGGGGGCTAGCTAGGGATCCAAATTAAGGACCTAGGAGCCAATCCTATGATAGCTACATAGAAACCAAAACATCCTAGAGGCAAATGTCTTCAAACACCACAGGGCAAGCAATTAATGTAATTAAACAACAATCACATGCACAATTAATGGGAAATGAGATACAAGCAAAGGCAATCATTATAGAAGTGAAATATGTTCATTACAAATTATATTCCCCCAAAATGGTATCAAAGTCACATTTTTGCCCCCAAACAGCCCACCAAAGGGGGGCTTAGCTACACATGATCAAAACAGAAACAAAGGAGAAGAGAAAGAGAGTAGGAAACGCCATGGATGCTTGATGAAGCTTGACTTCTTCACCTCCTTACTGCTAGCCACGAGCCGCCTCCTCCAATGGTGCCCAAGATCATGGAAATGGTGGAATGGATGGATAGATACCTAGAGAAACTAGGTTTCTATGGTGGAAATGAGTGGAAAGTGGGTGGAAATGGTATTAAATGCAAGGAAAGTAGGTGGATGGGAGTAATGGATGCAAGGGAGCAGCTGGGTTGCGGCTAGGAGGTGCTCTCTCCCGAGCCCTAGAAGCAACTAGTGCTTATATAGGAGCTAGGGCTAAGTGGGGGTAAAATAGGAAAAGCAGTGCAAAGTTGTGTAGGGTAGGTGATCACCACGGTCATGGTGGGTGTGCCATGGCTGTGGCAAGGGTAGTGGGGAATGGCCATGGGGGGTGAAAACGGTCGTGGTGTGAAGGAAGTAGTGAGATGCTGGTGGCCACAGCCGTGGTGGAGTGCCACGGTCGTGGTGGGTAAGGGGCACCACGGCCGTGCTGGGTAATACGACCATTTTGGAGGAGGAGGAGGAGCTGACCGTGGGGAGGGGCCACGGTTGTCTTGATCTTCTTCGGCAACGGTCATGGCGTTATGGGCAAAAACCCTATTGCAACTGAACCTTTGGCCTTTAATTCCCACGACTGTGGCAGGGTGCCACGGCCGTGTTCTCTTCTACAGACCACGACTGTGCTGATGGCCACGGCCGTGGTGTCTTCAATGGCCACGGTCGTGGCAGGTGGCCACGGCCGTGGGATTCTGTGGAATTTCCCTGTTGCAACCTGTTGGAACTTGGCAATAAATGCACGACCGTGGCATTGTGGCCACAGCCGTGGTGAGGTTGGCCTCACTCAATCACACTTCAATCTTCTTCATTTTTGGATGTCTTTGCTTGGGGATGATTCTTGGCCACTGGAGGTAGGTTGAGGGAGACTTTGGGGCCTTCTTTGGGTCCCTCCTTCTCTCTCTTACATCTAAGCATGGTCCAAGTACCTGAAAAACAGTGCAAAGAACATCCATAAGCATATTTGCAATGATAATCATATTGGGGAGAATAACATGTAATTCTAATACATTTGAATGTGATAAAAGTACAAAATGACACAAGATACAGCCCTAGAATAGGGTTGGATCACCACCCCAAACTTGAAACATACTTGTCCTCAAGTATGCTCCAACTCAATCTCTTTTCCATTTTCCACAATCAAAAGATATGACAAATGCAATATGATGGGCGATAAATGCTAAATGGGATCAATGGTGACTAGGTACATGCAAACCACTTCCCTCCTCTTCTACTTTCACAAAACAATCATGAAGAGAGCAAAAAGCACACGAACTTCGCATATAATGCATGGGTTGCACAAGTTATCAATATCTCATCCATAAGGTTCCGGGTAGACCGTTTCATGATGATGTTAATCGCCGATGACTAGGAGTGTTGTTTCACCTTCATGCGTTCAACCTTATGCTTCAAGTTATGCCAAATGACCCACATGGCTGCGGAAAGGGATAAAGTGAGCTAGGTTTAATGTTTCCTAGCTCCATGGGTATGAAAGAATGAAGAAAGGGTTGCGGTAAGATTTGGAGTGCTATTACACACTCATATTTTCTTTATTTGAATGCTCTTAAACATGAGCATCCTTTCATTTTCTTTTTGCATTTTGCATTGTTTTTTCTTTCTTGCCCTTGGTGTATATAGGGCAAATGGTGGATAGAGTGAAGCGAGGAGATCAAGATGTGGCCACCCCAAACTTTTGGAGGTGGCCACGGCTAATATGTGCACTTTGGCATCTTTTTATGAGGCGGAGGGGTATGAAGATGGTGGAAGAATAGTTGGGTCAAAGGGGGGTCACTTGGCATGATCTTCCACATAAGGTCTCCTACATGAAAACTAGTCTGACACTTCACCATAGATATCACATCACATGAATGAACCAAATGAAATCCATATATCAATCAAGTAACTCCACAAACATTAAACGTTCTATGCTTGCTCGGATCATAATTCAATCAAACCAACACATTCCCAAGGGAGGCGACGAGCATGTAAGAAGTCGCTCGTTGATACCACGTAGCACTTCATCACAGGATATCATCTTGTATTTGTGAAAGATAAACAATTTCATTCAATATGGTAAAGATTGATTCAAAACACGCTTTTTGGACAAGAAACATCAAATCTGGGCAAAATTGGCCAAAAAGGTGCCAAATTGCACTAAATCACATTCAAACACAATTTTAGGTAAAAAGAAAGTAAATCCTAGCTAGAACATGCAAAAATTAGCAAAAACCTACATGAGATGCAATGCATGGCTGAAATTTAAAAAAAAATACGCAAAAATGACGAGAATGAAAACTACATGACATGCATGGATATGACAGAAAAAGCAATAAAATGAAAACTAAACTAAATGTCAAGATGTAGAAAAAAATCACTAGATAGAGAGAAGGGAGGTGCGTACCGCCCTACCCACCCCAAACTTTTGAATCATGCTGTCCTCAACATGAAACTATAGCTTAGGGGAGATAGGAGAAGTGTCATGGCTGCGGTGGCTGGTCCGGCATTGATAACACCCAAATTAGCGCATATTTTCTATGCATTTTATCTATAGTTTTGTGCCACTTTAGTCTTAATATGCACTCTTTTGTTCATGTTTTATGTTTTCTGTCTCTCCATTAGATAATGTAGTAAAAATAGCCAATAATGTAGCTAATTAGCCTGTTTTAGACTTGCAGGCACCGAAACTAGCCAATTTTGGGACTCTCAAGTACCGAACCTGAAAAGACAAGAATTCCAGCAGCTGGTCGATACGGCTGCCCGATACGGCCTGACCGATACGGTTGCCCGATAGGTCCTGGCCGATACGACTGCCCGATAGGGTCTGGCCGATACGGCTACCCGATATGGCCTGCCCGATATGGCTGGCTGATACAGCTGCCTGACACTCCCCCTGCCCGACACGGTCTTCGAGCGACATTCATATTTGCCCACCTGATGCCTCAAGATCGAAGCCACAGATGAAGGACACGTGGACCAATAAAAGCTACAACTCTCATCAACTCATTGCCTATAAATAGCAGCTGCCAACCTACAGAGCGCAGGAGGAGCCAGAGGGAGGACCCGGCAAGAGCTAGTGCCTAGACCAAGGAGCTAGTGTGTCGAGTTCTCCAAAAGTCTACTGACCGATATGGCCTGCCGACCGATATGGCCTGCCAACCGATACAGCCTTCCGACCGATACGGCCTGCCGACCGATACGGCCACCGCCCGATATGGTCTAGAGAGAGAGAGCTGAGGAGTCTAGAGGGACGAAGAGAAGACCCAAGGGGCGAGATCTAACCTGCACATAGGCCGAGGAGCGAGAGCCACCTCTCTTCTACGGGCTATATCTCTTCCCTCTTCTCTTTCATTCTACTGCATTCCGTTGTTTCTTGTACGAACGATGTTTATCCATCTTTGTTCGGTGCCAGCTATGCTTGTCTATGGCTAGTTAGCTCCTTCTTGGCTATGTAGCCCGGTCTGGGCATGTTTATATACTTTTGCCTTAAGCAAGTAGATTCATATCATATCTAGTATGTTGCTTGTTCTATTTTCTCTTTCCAAGTTATGATTGCTAGTTTGGTTGATCTCTTACTTGCTTGAACTGTTGTTTCTTCCTGTATCGAGAGATCCGTTGTAGGAATAGCTAAGAGATGATAGTTTGGATCTGAACCCGAGAGGAGGACGATCCAAGGTATTCTGTTCCTAAAACCCCGGAATATCCTAAGACCTGAGAGGGAACTTAGTGTATTCTGAGGTGTTGATATGTCATTCCTCGAGAGAGGGTCATTGACAAGGGTGTAGCCAGAGGGGGGGCTGCCGGGGCTGAAGCCCCCCCTGAGCCCCCTCCAAAAAATATTTTTATAGTTATTATGATACCATGTACAAATGTATATTTTGTAAAAAAAATATTACATCGTACAAAATGCGAGTTTTAATCTTATGATTTCAGTCAATCCTATCATATGAACTTCTTAATGGTTAATATTAATATATTTGTGGATTATGTGCTTATATACTCACAAATTAAAAAATTTACCGTCCTAATATGCATGTCATCAATTATGAGCTTATGAAATCTTATATTTCATTTATATCCTACTAATTTTTTTAATAGTTTCATATTAATTTGTTAAGAGTTACACAAATTATCTTCCTATTTGAATATCAATAATCTCTATAAGACTAGGGGTATGTATACATAAAAGATGAAAATAATTATACAAAATGAAGTTTATAAAAATATATCATGCATCATGTTGACCTATTAATTGAAATTTGATGTAATATAGTTGACTTATTAATTAACATATATTATTAGCTATAAATTGAGTAAGTTCACTCAATTATAATTATACACCATTGAGAAAAATGATAACCTTACATGCACAACTATCACCTTCTATTTATATATTTTTCTTTCAAACTTTTATTAGTCAATCACTCTCAAATAAGAAAAGATCTATATTACTATATAGAAATAGATCCAAATAATATTTATTGTTACATGGTATTTTACAAACTTTTTTAGTTATATAATATTTAGATATTATAAGTTTTAAGCTAATTAATAATTATTACAAATTTATAAGAACTTGAGAAGATAATGGCAATATTTCTATCTATAAAAGAAAATAAGACGATTGAATCAACATAAGGTAAAAAAAAGTAGAGAAAAATATATAAAATATGGGGTAAGAACGAGAAGAAAATGTAAAAAAATCCACCTAGTAAATATAATTTTAATCAAATAGAGAGAGAAAAATAAGGATGACATGTAAAATGAAAGTCAATAAAAATATATAATATTTCTTTCATATCCTCTCTTTTTCAACTTTTAAATAAAAAATACGCATGGATCTGTCCTCTTCATTCTCTTCACTTTTTATTTTCCAATGTGCTTCTCCATCATATGTTGTTCATACAATCACATTAAATATTTTCCTTCTTTTTTTTTCTCTGAAATTTCCTTCAACTGAACATTGTGTCAAGATCTTATAATATACAAAGTACATTATACTTATATCCTTTATAGTATAAGATTTGACTACTATAATTTTTTAGTTCTTCCAGTATGACACCATCCACTAAATGATGTCATATTATATTTTAATGCTTGTTCTCTACTTAAAAGATGATTTTGTTCCTATTTTTAATATAACTATTATTTTTCTTACGCATTGCCAATTTTATGCACATTGTACAAATCAAGTGATCATGAATTATGATTATATTGTTGATCTTCTAGTTGTTTAATCTAAAAGATGTGTCAAATTATGTGTTAGTTATGACCTTTAACATGTAAACAAATTCATTATTTTGAATAGTGAATTTATCATTTCATTTATGTTAGATTTTTTTATAAATAGTATATTTTATTTGTTGGAGACAATGAAATACTTATTAGGTATATTTTTTTTTCATTTTTTTAAAATAAATATTATTTTCCTCATCGTAACTACTCATAGTAATTCAACCCCCCCTGTAGTATATTTTTAGATCCGCCACTGGTCATTGACATATTTTTGATGGTTTTAGTCACGCATCGTGAGAGCGAGTGGGACGACCCCACAGGACAGATGCCACCGTGCACACTAGATGCTTGATTTGGTGTTCAAGGGTTGTCTACGCCCGAGAACGAGTGCATAGACTGCCCCGTTTGTGGTTACATAGCCAGGAACTCTCTTTCTCTGATTAGTAGACTCACGAGCTCTATTTTGTTTTGTTTTCTTTTCTTTGTTTTGATTTATATCGTGACAACCTGCTAGACTAATTCTAGCATTTACTTTTATCGACTATCGTCTTGGCTTATCTGACTAAAGAACGAGATCTGTGACGTCCTAAACGTCACCAAGTCCCTGTGTTCGACCCCGTATATCTGCTTCGACCCCGTAATAAAGTTGCGGGGGCCTAGAAGGTTTCGGGTTATAAATTTAAAGCTTGATTCCTTCCTTTGTCCCGCATTCATTTCTGGATGCGTGAAAAAGGCTGATCAACTTTTCGCGCCGTTGCTGGGGACGTGGTTTTCCACGTTTACACACCTAGTAGATTTTTGTTCTGTCACTATAAGTCTGTATATACATGCATAGTTTTCCTCTTATTTTACACATACTTGTTCATATATACTAAATCACTTTTCTTTTTCTCATACCTTTTTCAGCCATGGGCCTTGCTTTCGCAAGACAAGTCATCTTGTCCACCTGTCCTCCTGAGTTTTTCCGCAGTTCCGACTGCTGGCAAATAATTGAAGGTCGTGCTCTGCAACTAGTCGAGTTATACTCACCTCCACCGTCGTCATATGTTGAAATTCCAACAAAGGAGACTGCCAGTCAACCATCGTGCTATCATGGGATCAAGAACTGATCAAGGCAGTGGAGTTAGCTGGAGAAAGTGTCAAGGCACTCGCCTCCCTAGTTCCTCATCTCCAAGAAAATGTCGATCCGCTCCAGCAACTATTAGACAAGCAGGAGCATCATTTCAAAGTAGCCACCGAGGCTGTAGACCGCAGTAGTAGTTTGCTTCAAACTGTGGAACAACGATTCATCCTAAAGCATCAGTTTGATACAGCGGGTTCCCCTTATATGTGCATGGCAGAATCGACGGGTCTCGAAAGCATTGCTGCTCAAGTACAACAACTTCATGATAAAGATGTTGAACAAGGTAGGAGGCTCCAAGAGCTCATCGATCTGGTTACAATTCGGTTACGACTGCCATCACAAGACAATGAAGATGTTAGTCATCAAGAACATCCCATTGGGTATGAAGTGGAGTATGACTCACCATCTTATTCAGACCATCAACTGGATTCACCAGGATTTTTCTATGAAGACCAACCCACTTGGGAAAGCCCTTCATTCTATCCAGATGATGAACCAATGGAAGAAATGAGTCATAGACATGAATGGGTCCATGATGACGATGATGAAGACTCGAAAAGCCAATCGACCTCACAACCAGAAGGTTGTTTTGAGGAACCAGAGTCAGATATTGAACCAGACCAGAGTGACATTTCTCATATTGAGACTTGTCATTTTGCTTTGAGCAGTACGCAAACCATGGTTTGGAACAATTTGTTCGATGACGACGACGATGATGACAGCTGCTCGACATGGAGCAGTGAGTATAGTAACGAAGACGAGTTGGATCAGCACGAGCCATCATTCGCCACCACCCCTTTACAAGGCTTGGTGGACGTCAAGGGGGTAGGATGGACGGTTCACTACAACATGGCTACTGAGCATGAAGACACCCATGACTCCACTCCAGGTGATAAGCTTGGGGTGGTAGAACCACAAATAGATTCTTTAGGGGGTACTTTTTGCTCAGAAGATGATTGGATGACTCATACAGTACATGAAGATTTATCTGAGCATCCAACCTTAAGTGCAGAGATGGAGAGAGAAGATATGAGTCCTCAAGATGACGTCCAACCTCTCTCATCTATTTCATCTTGTGTCGACATCCCAGGACCTTCATTTTTAGATTCATATAATGAAAGGTACCTTGAGGATGATTTGCCAAAGAATTCATCCCAGTGCAGCTCAAATCAATTCCAGCACAAAGATGACTTCACCGAGTCGCCAGATTTTACTTTTCTTCTTCAGACTCGGCAGGGCCAACACATCTACCTATTCTACTCATATTATGTGGCGGAATCCGTCGGCAAGACACAGGTGACACTGGTCCCAAAACTTAGGATTTGGGATCCCAGTCTTAATCTTGCTTGGAAACTCTTTGATCTTGCTTTGGCAGGATTGTGCCTGACAGGTGGGGGCTTGTTCTGAAATGACATGGATAAGGAGAATTGATGTTTTAAACTATTTTTTTTCTTAACCTTAACATTTATTGCCAAGCTTAATTTGGATGTTATCTTTTGTTCTTTGAGCACAGTCTTGCTTGAGGACAAGCAAGTTTTAAGCTTGGGGTAGTTGATAACACCCAAATTAGCGCATATTTTCTATGCATTTTATTTATAGTTTTGTGCCACTTTAGTCTTAATATGCACTCTTTTGTTCATGTTTTATGTTTTCTGTCTCTCCATTAGATAATGTAGTGAAAATAGCAAATAGTGTAGCTAATTAGCCTGTTTTAGACTTACATGCACTGAAACTAGCCAATTTTGGGACTCTCAAGTACCGAACCTGAAAAGACAAAAATTCCAACAGCTGGCCGATACAGGTGCCCGATAGGGCCTGACCGATACGGTTGCCTGATAGGGCCTGGCCGATACGACTGCCCGATAGGGTCTGGCCAATACGACTGCCCGATACGGCCTGCCCGATATGGCTGGCCGATACAGCTGCCTGACACTCCCCCTGCCCGACACGGTCTTCGAGCGACAGTCATATTTGCCCACCTGATGCCTCAAGATCGAAGCCACGGATGAAAGACACGTGGACCAATAAAAGCTACAACTCTCATCAACTCGTTGCCTATAAATAGCAGCTGCCAACCTACAGAGCGCAAGAGGAGCCGGAGGGAGGACCCGACAAGAGCTAGTGCCTAGACCAAGGAGCTAGTGTGTCGAGTTCCCAAAAAGTCTACTGACTGATACGGTCTGCCAACCGATACGGCCTACCGACCGATACAACCACTGCCCGATACAGTCTAGAGAGAGAGAGCTGAGGAGTCTAGAGGGATGAAGAGAAGACCCAAGGGGCGAGATCTGACATGCACAGAGGCCGAGGAGCGAGAGCCACCTCTCTTCTACGGGATATATCTCTTCCCTCTACTCTTTCATTCTACTGCATTCCTTTGTTTCTTGTATGAACAATGTTTATCCATCTTTGTTCGGTGCCAGCTATGCTTGTCTATGGCTAGTTAGCTCCTTCTTGGCTATGTAGCCCGATCTGGGCATGTTTATATACGTTTGCCTTAAGCAAGTAGATTCATATCATATCTAGTATGTTGCTTGTTCTATTTTCTCTTTCCAAGTTATGATTGCTAGTTTGGTTGATCTCTTACTCGCTTGAACTGCTGTTTCTGCCTGTATCGAGAGATCTATTGTAGGAATAGCTAAGAGATGATAGTTTGGATCTGAACCCGAGAGGAGGGTGATCCAAGGTATTCTGTTCCTAACACCCCGGAATATCCTAAGACCTGAGAGGGAACTTATTGTATTCTGAGGTGTTGATATGTCATTCCTCGAGAGAGGGTCATTGACATATTGTTGATGGTTTTAGTCATGCATCGCGAGAGCGAGTGGGACGACCCCACAGGACAGATGCCACCGTGCACACTAGATGCTTGCTTTGGTGTTCAAGGGTTTTCTACGCCCGAGAACGAGTGCATAGACTGCCCCGTTTGTGGTTACATATCCAGGAACTCTCTTTCTCTGATTAGTAGACTCACGAGCTCTGTTTTGTTTTGTTTTGTTTTCTTTGTTTTGATTTATATCGTGACAACCTGCTAGACTAATTCTAGCATTTACTTTTATCGACTATCGTCTTAGCTTATCTGACTAAAGAACGAGATCTATGGCGTCCTAAACGTCACCACGTCCCTGTGTTCAACCCTGTATATCTGCTTCGACCCCGTAATAAAGTTGCGGGGGCCTAGAAGGTTTCGGGTTATAAATTTAAAGCTTGATTCCTTCCTTTGTCCCGCGTTCATTTTTGGATGCGTGAAAAAGGCCGATCAGGCATCTGCAGAGGATTTGGAGGAGGAGCTGAGGCTGGAGATGAGCTTGATGGAGGATGCTGGTAGTAGTGCCCCCAGTAGTCATCCTGGGGTGGAGGGTACGCTTGTGGATGTCCCAGCTATACTGCCCCAAAAGTCTGCACCCCATTCGGGGTTTCTTGCTGCCTAGGCATGTTGGTACTGGTACAAGTGGTTGATCTGATAGTGCATCTGTTGTTGATCTTGCCACATGTACTGTTGGATAAGCTGCATGTCACCTTGGGTCTTCTGAATATTCTCAAGGTGTGCCTGGATTGTGGCCATGTCATAGGCATTCTCTAACGGTGGCTGCAGATGGGATGTCCCCTCATCCCTCCTTCTTGTTCTTCGGGGTTGCCTTTGTTCTGCATCTTCTTGCTCCTACCCTTGTACATTAGATTCGGCAACATCTTCATGTATGGCAGTGGCTCCCCTTGCATATGTCTCTCTCAGGTTCTCTTGCTGCCACGTCAAAAGTTTTTCCTTCAACCTAAAGAGAATTCCCATCGCATATAGAAGAGGCACTGTGTGGTATGGAAACTCCAACTCAAAGTCCAGCACACTAGTTGTCAGGTAGATCATCCTTTTGTTTTATACCTTGATAGTGTGCAAGCGCACCAAGTAGTTGAGGTCAACAAACTCTGCCTCAAGTGCGTCTTGTAGCCCGGAGAGATCATATCCCAGCGCTAGTGCAATCGAAGTCACAAATCCCCCCATGATAGATGGCTTTGTGCTCTTGTAGGGTATGGACTTCATATGATTGATCAGTAAAACTCCCAGGTCTATATAATTTTTGAGGTTCATCATTGACAAGACAAACATATCCTTTTGGGATATGGAGCCTTGATTATCATACCTCCCTACAATAGTGTTGGCCAAGACCTTTTGCACGTAGCGGATCATCGAGTTGCTTATAGCAGCGGCTTTGGATTTCCCTGCATCATACACACCGCTGCACGTGATCATCTTCCAAAAATATCTATAATCAATATCTTCTTCCCTCTCTATCAAGCCTTCATCCAATTTCACTACTTCGTCAGGAGTTGCAACAAAAATTCCATTCAGTTCCGTGGAAGTGAGGGTGTGTATGTCGCCCATCATAGAGAACTTGAGTGCATCACACCCCCTCACTTTAGTCTTCTCGAGAGTGGCGAAGAACTCTTGGGTCAAAGCTACATAGGTTGGCTGCGGTGTGAAAAGGACATCCCATAACCCTATTGTTTTCAGACTTTGCTCCACTGCCTGCTTGATCCCTAAGTCTTCAATTATCTTCTCAGACCCATATTTAGTGGTGACGACTCGCCTTGTCATACATTCAGGGTATCTAAGCTCAATCTTCTTGTTCTTGTATCCTCGACCATAAGATACTCCCATTAGGGCTTTGCCTAAGGATTTCAGCCTGTCTGCCTCCAATTATGCCAGCATATCACCCTCCTCGGGCTCGAGCTCCACCTCTTCCTCTCTGTTATCTTCTTCCTCCTCCATTCTATAGTATTGTGACCCCGAACTGGTATCAAGATTATACCAATGTGTCGACTGTTCCTCTTCTTGCTACAGTTGTCGCGAGGGTTGCGGCTGCACATCACGCCTCACCGCCACCTGAGACATTGAGTGGCGGGCTGGTGTGGGCTTCAGTGGCAGTTTGGATGAGGACGACGCCACTTTAGATCTCTGGTTTCTTTTTGCGGCCGCATGCTTGATCTCATCAATGAGGTTGTCCAAGTCGACCCCCATGGACTCCTCCTCTTCTTCGTCCTCTCCTTCGTAGGTGGCATCCGTGATACGGTGGCTATCAGATGAGAGGGAGTGTGATCCGCTCACCGATTACGACCGACAGAGGGAATGGTGGGAGGAGGTGGTAGGTGAAGGGGTGTGGGATGGCACGGATACATCAGAGGAGGCGTTTTTGGAATGCCATTTCCCTCTGGTGAGGATATTTGTCCCCTTTGTAATGGCCTTCCCAATCTTTTTCATGGTGGAGACGGAGGTGAAGGTGGTGATTTTCAGATTTTGGTGGAGGAAGTGGTGTGGATGTGGTTTTGTGGGTGGAATGGAAGGATAGTGATGTAGGGATGGTGGGTATATGATTTGTGGTGGATTTGGGAGAGAATGGAAGGGTTTTTGTGGAGGTTTTGTGTAGGGGGGCTGTAGGTCGGAGTGGAGATGGAAATGGAGATGGAGGAGCGATTGGGTTAGATTGGATGGTGGAAAAGGTAGAGGAATGGCTGGGGATCAATTTGGAATGGATTGGGGATCAAATGGAGGTGTTTTTGGGGGTTGGAGGTGGTGAATGGGGGAGCACAATGCCATTTTCCGCCGCCACAGTCATTGTATGTGATCTTAAAGATGATGGAAAGAGGAGGGGGTTGAGTTTGGATGCTTATAACTTATATTTTTTTTCTGAACCGGGCTCGGCCACGGTCGTGGCCAGGGTTGGGTAGTACGGTCGTGGCGGGTGCCACGGTCGTGTTGTCGATGAAGAGAGCCCCGACTGGACCTCGCCACGGTCGTGGCCGTTCCTTCTCAGCACGGTCGTGGCCATTCTTGAAAACAACCTGTAACTTCGGCCAATTTGATGCAATAATTCCCACGGCCGTGGTGAAGACCACGGTCGTGGCCAGTCTTCTTCAACACGGTCGAGGCAGGTTGCCATGGTCATGGCCGAACTTCAAAACAACTTGTAACTTTGGCCAATTTGATGCAAAAATTCTCACGGCCGTGGCCGTTGGCCAAGGTCGTGTTTGGCCACATACACCACGGTCGTGGTCGAGCTCCACGGCCGTGTTGGGGTTGTCTCCTCAGCTTTCAAACTTTAAAACTTGAACTTTTCGATTTTATTTGTTCTTTTGCCATAAATTTGACTTAATGTCCATGATTTACTTCTAAAACCCCTCTCTCTATTGTCTAACACCTGCACCTCATCAAAACTCAAACAAAAACATCAAGCACAAATGTGCGTGTGTGTATTGGTGTAAAAGAAAACTAAAGTATTGAAAAGGAAAAGGTTCAAGAATCTCAAACCACGTGGGTTACCTCCCACTAGCGCTAAATTTTACACCTTCATCCAGGATTATTGATTGTTGGACTTTTTCACTTTTTCATAATCTCCAAAAGATCCTTTTAGTAGATTCCTTTCTCATCCTCATCCAAGCATTCTTCTTCATCGGATTCTTCCTCTACAAACATAACAATATCAAAATCTTGATTGGCCTTTTCCGGGCTGACTTCAACAATAGATTTCAACCTTTTCCCATTGACGGCAAATTCCTTAGCTCCTTCTTTTACACATATAACCACTGCCCCGGATGGGTACACCTTCTTGACAAGGTAAGGACCTTCCCATCTAGACTGAAGCTTTCCAGGAAAGAACTTCATTCTTGAATTGTATAGCCATACCCATTTGTCGGGCTCAAACTCTTTCTTTTTTATGATCTTGTTATGTAGAAACTTGGTTCTTTCCTTGTAGATCTTTGACATTTCATACGCTTCATATCGCATTTCTTCTAGCTCATGCAATTGAAACTTTCTTTTCATTCTGACACTCTCTTCATCAAAGTCCATCTTCTTCAAGGCCCAAAGTGCCTTGTGTTGCATCTCAACCGGAAAATGGCAACTCTTACCATAGACAAACTTGAATGGTGTAGTGCCAATCGAGGCTTTGTATGCAGTCCTATATGCCCATAAAGCTTCATTGAGGCGAAGTGACCAATCCTTGCGGTCCGGTCGCACCGTCTTCTCTAAAATGAGCTTTATCTCCCGATTTTCCAACTCAACTTGACCACTCGTTTGAGGGTGGTAAGGAGTAGCTACACGATGGTTAACTCCATGTCTCTTTAGCAGCCCTTCGAAGGTGCGGTGGATGAAATGACTCCTGCCATCACTAATCATAGCCCTTGGAACACCAAAATGGCTAAAGATGTTGGATTTCACGAAATCACACACCACCTTGTGATCATTTGTCCTTGTTTCCACAGCCTCAATCCATTTTGATACATAGTCTACGACGACCAAGATGTAGACATACCCGAAAGAAGGAGGGAAAGGACACATAAAGTCAATCCCCCAAACATCAAACACTTCTACCACTAGAATAGGTGACAAAGGCATCATGTCCCTCTTAGAGATAGTGCCCACTTTTTGGCACTTGAAGCAACTCTTGCAAAAGTCATGAGAATCTTTGAACAATGCTGGCCAATAGAAACCACATTGATGAACTTTGGCGGTCGTGTGTTTCCCTCCAAAATGACCTCCGCACACTCCGAAATGGCACATAGTTAAGACTTCTTTCTTCTCCATCTCCGGAATGCACCTCCTAATGAGTTGGTTCGGGCAATACTTGAAGAGGTGAGGGTCATCCCAAATGTAGTTCTTGACCATAGCAAACAATCTCTTGCTTTCCTCTCTTATCCACATGCTAGGTATCCTCCAACTGGTTAGGAAATTCTTTATGTGCTTGTACCATGGCTTTTGGACAGATGAGATTAAGAGGAGTTGTTCATGTGGCATTGTCTCTTTGATTGGACTTGTCATATCAAAAGGTCCATCAAGGCGGGAGAGATGATCTGCTGCACCGTTTTCTACTCCTTTCTTATCCACAATTTCTATGTCAAATTCTTGGAGCAACAAAATCCATCGGATCAACCTTGGTTTTGAGTCTTTCTTGGACATGAGATACTTCAACGCAACATGGTCCGTGTAGATTGTCACTGTTTTGCAAGAGATACAGCCGAAACTTGTCAAGAGCGAAGATCACCACAAGCAACTCCTTCTCGGTAGTTGTATAGTTTCTTTGAGCATCGTGTAAGGTTTTGCTCGCATAGTAGATAGCATGAGGAATTTGGCCAACATGTTGACCCAGCATAGCCCCCACCACCATATCAGATGCATCAGTCATGATCTCAAATGGCAAAGAGAAATCCGGGGGCTGCATGATAGGAGCAGAAATAAGCCTTTCTTTCAAATGATTGAAGGCTTCAACACATTTGTCATCAAACTAAAATTCAACATCTTTCTCAAGCAATCGACAGAGTGGTCTTGAGATTTTGCTAAAGTCCTTGATAAAGCGGCGGTAGAAACCTGCATGTCCCAAGAAAGATTGAACATGTCTTATGGTGGAAGGAAGGTCGAGTGTAGAGATAAGACCCACCTTGGCCTTGTTAACTTCAATCCCATCTTTAGAAACTCAGTGTCCCAGAACTATACCTTCAGGTACCATGAAATGGATCTTTTCCCAAGATAAAACTAAGCGAACTTTCACACATCTTTCCAGAACAGCAACTAGATGTAGCAAGCACTCATCAAAGGTTTTTCTGAAAACTGAAAAATCATCCATGAAAACTTCAAGTGACGAATCAAGCATGTCAGCGAAGATTGAGGTTACACATCTCTGGAAAGTGGAAGGGGAATTGCACAGTCCAAATGGCATTCTCCGGTAGGAAAATGTACCACTTGGACAAGTGAATGTCATCTTTTCCTGATCCGCCGGATGCACAACAATATGAAAAAATCCTGAGTATCCATCAAGAAAATAGTAGAAGCTCTGCCCAGTCAATCTCTCTAAAATCTAATCAAGAAATGGGAGTGGGTAGTGATCCTTCTTTGTCTTTTCATTGAGCTTCCGGTAATCAACGCACATTCTCCACTTGGATTGCTCTCCCACCGGGATAAGCTCGCCATCGACATTTTCTGCAACCGTAATCCCGCCCTTCTTGGGCACAACTTGGATGGGACTCACCCACATACTGTCAAAAATGGGATAGATGATCCCTGCATCAAGCAACTTTACAACCTCTTGAGTTACAACGTCCTTCAACTTTGGATTTAGCCTTCTTTGCATTTGGCAGGTCAGCCTCGCATCTTCTTCTAAGTATAACCGATGCACACAAATAAAGAGGTCAATCCCTATCAAGTCAGCAATAGACCATCCCATGGATTGGATGTTCTTCCTCAAGACTTCCATCAAGGCATTTTCTTTCTCAGGAGAGAGAATGGAGGAAATGATCACCGGGAGGGTGTCATTTGAGCCAAGGAAAACGTACTTCAATCCTTCAGGAAGTGTCTTCAACTCAAGAACGGGGGTGCTTCAAGGGAGTTCTTCAATGGTGCAGAAATAGAAGGAAGGTCCTCACTTGTAGCCACTAAGGCTAGCTCACCCTCTTCACTTTCTTCATCATCATCGTCAGGGAACTCAACAGTTGGTTCAAGACCTCTACCTTGGGTGGCAGTCTCAATCCACGCAGGTAGGCACTCTTCAACAATCTCTTCTAGGCACTCAACCAAATAACAATCTTCTTCGGTGGCCCCTATCACTTCAGCTGTAGTATAAGACTTGAAGATGTTCAACCGGATCTTCATGTGCATGAATGTAACATACATGGTCCCAGTCCTTACATGGATCACGACATCAGTTGTGGCTAGGAAAGGTCTCCCCAAGATGATTGACACCTTTCTAGCCTCTTTTTCCATATCAAGAATGATAAAATCGGCTGGGAAGAAGGAAGAAGTATCCTCATCAAGACGGACCAGCACATCATCCACACACCCTCTAGGTGTCTTCACAGATCGGTCAGCCAACTGTAGAGTGCAATGGGCTGGCCTCAACTCCCCCATTTGGAGCTCAGAAAATAGATCATACGGCATCAAGTTTACGCTAGACCCCAAGTCAACAAGAGCCTGGTCTATGCGATGTGCCCCGATGTAGCATGAGATGATGGGAGCACCGGGGTCTTTTCTTTTCCGGGGAATGATGTGTTGGAGAATGGAGCTCACTTGCTCAGTGAGCTTGATCTTCTCAGGCATCCTTCCAGTTGTCTTTCTTTTGAAGGTGCACAATTCTTTAAGGAACTTTGCATAGGAAAGAATTTGCTTGACTGCATCTATAAGAGGTACGTTGATTTTCACTTGCTTGAATATCTCCAAAATATCTTCCACATGCTTCTTTTTTTTCTTTGCAACAGAAGGCTCCTCGAGTGCATTAGGATATGGAGGGAGTTGGGACCCCAATCAGTCCAAATCAACAGTATCATCCACTGGTATCACTGGAATCATAGTATAACGGCTCGGTATCACAGTATCAACGCTCGGCATCACGGTATCAACACTGCCTCTTATCACAGTATCATCAATCTTCATCTCAGTATCAACCTTCTCAGCCTCAGTGTCATCTCTGCCAACAAATGTACCATGGGGCCTCTCCAAAGTCGTGCCACTTCTCAATGTAGTCACTGCCTTCACATGCTCATAGGTTTTAGGAGAGGGAGCTTGTGGAGGGGGTTGTGGTTGTTGGGGTGGTGGAGGCCTTTGGTGAGGGGAGTTGGGATTTTGAAGAATGAATTGGGGTTGCAGTTGTTGTTGTGGTGGGGGTGGTATTGTGGAGGTGGTTGTTGGTAGGTGTGAGGTGGAGGTGGAGCATATTGATAATTGAGTGGCGCTTGAGGAGGCAGAGGAGCATAGGGGTTTGGTGGGGCTTGGTAAGATGGTGGAACATAAGCACTCGAAGTGTTCCCTAGAAAAGTCCCATCATTGTTCGGATTTGGCATTGGTTGAGATGGAAGTCTACCTTCTTCTCTTCTAGCCAAAGAGAGATAAATCTGATCCAACCTTTGCTCAAGACGGTTAATAGACTGCCCATGTGCATTGACATCCTTTTTTACTTCATCCAGGCTTCTTAGCCTTCCTAACACTTCCTCCTCAAACTTGGAGCTGTGGCGTGGCTTTTGCTGCCCCTGTCCTTGTCCATCCTCATTCTGTTGTTTCCAAGAGAAGTTTGGGTGGTTCCTCCACTCGGGAGTGTAGGAGTTGGACATTGGGCCCTGGTTGTTGCAGCTACCAAAGGAATGTAAAGCGTTGACTTCCTCGTCTATGGTATCAACAGCCATTGTGGGTTGGCTAGAAGAGCCACCCACTTGATTCTTCATCATCCACATCATATCAGCCATCATCTTCATCATATCGGGGTCGGTGGCATTGCGTGTGGGAGCCACGGAGGAGGGTGGAGGAGTGTAGTTACGGCCGCAATGCCCCCCTTTAGTGGAAGCTCGGTGGTGAGAATTCTCGGCGAGATGCTCAAACAGCGGCCATGATTCCTCGGGCGGCTTTGCCATGAACATGCCCCCATAAGAAGAATCTACGTTGTTTTGGCTTTGCTCCTCAAGCCCGGTGTAGAAGGCCTGAACTAGCTGCCAAAGAGGAACCTCATGATGAGGGCAGTCACAAAGCAACTTCTGGAACCTCTCCCACGCCTCGTGGAAGGGCTCGTTCTCTTTCTGGGCGAACGACGTGATGCACCTTCTCATATAAGATAACTTGGCAATGGGGAAGAACTTCTTGAGAAACTCATTCTTCACCTCATTCCAAGTGACCAACTCTGGCCTCAAAACATACCACTCCTTGGCTTTCTCCTTGAGGGAGAAAGGAAAGAGCATTCTCCTGATTGAGTCGTCGGTGGCGGCTGGAGTGCGGAATGTAGAGCACGTTTCAAGGAACGCGTCTATGTGGTGGTATGGATTCTCATTCTGCATTCTGTAGTATGTGGGGAGAAGCCCCAAGAGTGCTGGGGGGATTGAGAACTGCTGACCGGGAATTTGGTCAACCAACGTGGCGATGGAGGAGTTGTAGTTCCCCAGTGTGAAGTACTCATGAAGCGGGCGATGTGGCGGAGGTGGCTGAGCGTCGGTATCATGGTTGTTCTCGGCCATCTCGGTCTCTCGGTGTATGTTGCGGCGAGCTTGTCGCCTTCTTCTCCCAATCTCGGGGTCGTAAACCACCAAGTCGGTACAAGTCGAACGTGTGCTACGCATGCACAGCTGTCACCTGTGCAAGTCACAAACAAACAACAAGGTGCCAAGTTAGCAAACCAATATGTAAGAGTAACACAAAGAATAAATAATAGAAATGGTGAGGGCAAAAGGAAAGGCTAATCTACACTATCTAACTAGGCCGAGCACCTCTATCCCCAACAACGGTGCCAGAAATCTTGGTGCGCTCCCGCTAGAGGCTTGTAACACCAGCCAACTAGGGTGGTCGAGTGCAATCCACGAGATCGGGAGGCACGGGAGATGGGATCTTTGCTTTCAAAATTTGTATGGTCCCAAATCGAGTCGATCACTAAAACTAAAATAGTTCGCCCGCAAGCGTACGGGGTACTGTCATAGTATAGGAGAAAGGCAAGATGCGGGGTCGAACTACAGAGATAGAGGGGGCTCTAGAGTTAGAAGGCGTAAGCTATGTTCCCTTTGCGGATATTAAGGTTTTTAGGGTTTAAAGGTTGGTTGGTTGTTGATTAAGCTAAGTGAGGAAATAGGAAAAGCAATATGAAACAAAGTTATCAAAAAGCTAAATTAGCAATCTAAGTCAACAAGCTATCTAAACAAGAGCAAGAACAAACTGCACTAGACTAAGCAAGCAACTAGCAATTGAGAGCCTAAGTTAACCACTAATCAAGATCAAAGACCTAAATTAACACTTAGCTAGCGAAACTAGGCAATCAACTAAGTTAACTAAAGCAATTGAACTATACTAGCATTAACAAGTAAACAAAGCAATTAAGGTTTTAAGCAATTAGATGAAGGAGGTGGGCCGTTTGGGAATGTGACCTTGACATTAATTGGGGGATGTCACCATAATAAGCAATTAGCATATTTCATTCTAGACTACCAAACCAAACAACAAGGTGGGTGCTATGAGGATGTACCCTATGCTACTAGTTGGAGAACTAGGGCTAGGTGTAATTCTCATAGGACTTACCAAGTCTAGGTCTCTAGGATAAGTGGTATTAGTCAATTGAGGACCAAGGCTAAGGATGGGAGTAGAGATGAGGATATTTGACCTCATGCCACTAGCCACCTCAGCCTTTAGGAAATCCTAGGCAATTGCACTAATCACACTTATACTAGTCACTTAGAACTCACATTTGCATGTAGGAAGAAGGTGATTATGTAGGAAGATAGGGGGCTAGCTAGGGATCCGAATTAAGGACCTAGGAGCCAATCCTATGATAGCTACATAGAAACCAAAACATCCTAGAGGCAAATGTCTTCAAACACCATAGGGCAAGCAATTAATGTAATTAAACAACAATCACTTGCACAAGTAATGGGAAATGAGATACAAGCAAAGGCAATCATTATAGAAGTGAAATATGTTCATTACAAATTATATTCCCCCAAAATGGTATCAAAGTCACATTTTTGCCCCCAAACAGCCCACCAAAGGGGGGCTTAGCTACACATGATCAAAACAGAAACAAAGGAGAAGGGAAAGAGAGTAGGAAACGCCATGGATGCTTGATGAAGCTTGACTTCTTCACCTCCTTACTTCTAGCCACGAGCCTCCTCCTCCAATGGTGCCCAAGAGCATGGAAATGGTGGAATGGATGGATAGAAACCTAGAGAAACTAGGTTTCTATGGTGGAAATGAGTGGAAAGTGGGTGGAAATGGGATTAAATGCAAGGAAAGTAGGTGGATGGGAGTAATGGATGCAAGGGAGCAGCTAGGTTGCGGCTAGGAGGTGATCTCTCCCGAGCCCTAGAAGCAACTAGTGCTTATATAGGAGCTAGGGCTAAGTGGGGGTAAAATAGGAAAAGCAGTGCAAATTTGTGTAGGGCAGGTGATCACCACGGTCGTGGTGGGTGTGCCACGGCCGTGGCGAGGGTAGTGGGGAACGGCCGTGGGGGGTGAAAACGGTCGTGGTGTGAAGGAAGTGGTGAGATGGTGGTGGCCTCGGCCGTGGCGGAGTGCCACGGTCGTGGTGGGTAAGGGGCACCACGGCCGTGCTGGGTAACACAACCGTTTTGGAGGAAGAGGAGCTGACCGTGGGGAGGGGCCACGGTCATCTTGATCATCTTCAGCCATGGTCGTGGCGTTCTGGACAAAAACCCTATTGCAACTGAACCTTTGGCCTTTAATTGCCACGACCGTGGTAGGGTGCCACGACCGTGTTCTCTTCTACTGACCACGATCGTGATGATGGCCACGACCATGGAGTCTTCAATGGCCACGGTCATGGCAGGTGGCCACGGCCGTGGGATTCTGTGGAATTTCCCTGTTGCAACCTATTGGAACTTGGCAATAAACGCACGACCGTGGCATTGTGGCCACAGCCATGGTGAGGTTGGCCTCACTCAATCACACTTCAATCTTCGTCATTTTTGGATGTCTTTGCTTGGGGATGATTTTTTTCCACTGGAGGTAGGTTGAGGGAGACTTTGGGGTCTTCTTTGGGTCCCTCCTTCTCTCTCTTCCATCTAAGCATGGTCCAAGTACCTGAAAAATAGTGCAAAGAACATCCATAAGCATATTTGCAATGATAATCATATTGGGGAGAATAACATGTAATTCTAATACATTTGAATGTGATAAAAGTACAAAATGACACAAGATACAGCCCTAGAATAGGGTTGGATCATCCCCTAATGATATAAGTTAGGATGGGAGGTAATAATTTTCTAGGAATTTAGCTTGGAACGATTCCCACGCCGTGATGGGGTTTCCTTATAGAGAATTATACCAACTTGTGGATTGGTTTATGAGAGAATATTTGAACAGTCATAATCTAAAGGCATCATCAGTATCACCTGGTATTTTCTGCAAGGTGCATATGTCAAGGAATTTTTAAAGGTGGTCTTGAATGTTTTCTCCCATTATGCCTACAAATGGGCTGCTTTCGAGAAGATACATCCATTTCATATGGATCTCAAATTGCAGAGTAATGATTTTGGGAGGGACAACATGATGTTGTCAATCAGTGCTTCTGGCAACTGCTAAGTCCGTAGGCTCTTTCTACTACTTAGCTTCTCATCGAGAGATGACTTTTGCTTTCATAGGTGCTCTCAGGGTGCCTACATCTTTCTCTATATACCTTTGGAACTCCTCCTCTTGATCTATCATGTATTGATGGGATCAATTTAGATGGGGGAAGGTCTTAGCAATCTCTGGGGTGTTGGGAATGCCTCAAGAGCGTCACATACACTATTGATGCATGGGGGAATGAGAAGGAAAAAGGGAAGAAAATATTTTAAGAAGATATGAGAGGAGTACAAAAGGGAAATTACCAAAACAAACTAAGAAAAGTAGTACTACCAGAATGAAAACTCAGCAGAACGAGGAGATACACTATCAGAATGGGTCTTGTTAGGAAAAATAAATTACAAAAACTATGAAAAGAAATTACGAAACAAGAGCAAAAATTATGAAAGTGAACTAAAGGAAGAGATTTTGATAGAAATAAAAATGACTGAACAACTAAAGTTACTAAACAAAATATCTAGAAAGATGGAACAAAATTATACAATAAGTCTAAAAATTATAAACAAGCTAAGGAATCTAAGAAAGAAATTATGGAATAACTAAAAGTTATAAATCCAAACTATAATAATGAAAAGAAAGAATAATCCTAACTACACCAGTGATCGATTTCAAAAAAACAACATGTATCATCCCTGAAAATTTTTAAAAAATAGACGTGTGTCTTTGCACACACAACAAATCATTCAAACAATTCCTAGATTTTAACCTTCTGAAAGGTTGTTAACTTGATGCAAGAAGCAAATTAACTCTTAGTGTAGTAAGGTATCCATCCTATGATACGGCAAAAATAATGCTTGAAGTTTGTAGTCCAATAGAGAGAACAAGAAATAATATCCAATTTGTTGGGGGTTGGATTATGCTAAGAACAGAAGCAAAATTGTAGAAATAACTCTTAAGATCAAATGATAAAAGAAACTAGGGTCTGGAGAATCACCACTAATAGCCATGATTTTACTCAATGAAACAACTCCTAAGTTTCAATAATCAAATTAGGACCATGTGGACTTGTGTCCTTTTGGACAAATATCACAAGGGCCAAACTTTCTGGAAAGCTATTAATCTCAACGTTTGTGGATCCTCATCCAACCATCCAATATGATACTTTTCCAAATCTCATTAAGAAACATGTGATTCCTATCCAATGTTTGAACCCATGTATCAGGTGATCGCGTCACCATAGGTTATAACAAAACAAGTCAAACAAGTAGAAGATTCATAATCTAAATAATTTGATCACATCAAAAGATCATGCGTTCATTCTTGTAAGGACCCAAGATCTCAGCACCCCCAAAAGAATATAATCATTCTATCGGAAAACAAGTATGAGATCAGTGGGATAAAAAGAATATAATAATCACAATTAAGGGGTCATGGGTTCATTTTTGCGGAGATCCACTATCACATAATTCCATAAGAGTATATCAATACACCCGATGAAAAAATCAGAAATGGAAGGGAACCATTCTTTCATTAAAACAAAGGAATCGATTAGATCGAATAAGAACAGGCTATCAGGCTAGTCCCCATGCCTCAAAAGATAAACACTCAGACATAATGTAAAAAAACAACAACCAAATTAGATAACAAGAGATGCCATTTTCTTTGCACTCCCCTCTCCATTTATAGGGAGAAGTATGGGTTGAAACCCTACAAAAAGACTGGTTGGTGGCGTTGTAAAGTCTATCTTTGGACCGAAAGACGATCAACTTGTGAGTTGAGTCACTCAATTCACGTCTGTGAATGGGAAGACCCATGGAAGCAGTCCAAAACCCTAAAAATGAGGTTGTAATGTCATTTGACCAAGACTTGGTCAGTAAGGAACCACACTAGGAGCTTTGAATCTCCAAGTTTGGATGTTGAGCTGAATAGCTAAAATTCAAGAATGCCTGAGGAATCTCTTAGGAAAGACATGATTTGTAAGTGAGACTTGTGCTCCAAGGATTTGAGTCGACCAGTTGGGGCTTTGAGTTGTCCAGTTCATATGTTGATTTGGTCAGTTTAGGTGATGAGTGGATTGTTGAGTCATTGGGTCAATGCCATGGAATGACCAATTGGAATTCTTAAATGGAGTATTTGGGCGAGTGAGTCGATTCACTAATTGATTCTCTCTACTGAAGTACTGAGCTACATAGAACTATTTAATTGAAGTACTTAGTAATTTTGATCTCCAAGTAGTTGAAGTAGGCTTTTGTATTCAGGAGTTGTGAGAATCCAGATGAGTGTGGAACCTACAAAATCTGAAAAAAATTGAGAAGAATTCTGATAAATGGGTCAAAAGCAAGTGGATTGCAATGATTTCCTAAAATTTCGCAAAAAGTGAAATGATATCCTAAACAAAGAACAAAAATATGTGGTGAAAAAGAGGATGAATATGTATTCATTAGTTAGATAAAGCAATTTTAAGTATAAGTAAGGGTTCCAAAGTAATATGGGTAATTTATTAGTGAAATCCCCTTTATCAGATCCATCTGTTAGGGGAAATTTGTCCTGACATTTGAGGTAATCCTCAAAGATAAGAATGGACACAAATTCCATATATCAATTTCTTCCATAATCAACATCATTATTATCATGACAATGTCCAAATAGTCACTCATAATAAAACAACATTTATCAATTAGAGGTCTTAAGATCTTAGCTCATTTATTTTAGTGTAAATTATGGTTGCAAGTAATATGAAAATCAAGTAAATATTAGGATTATGAATAAAGATTAAATATCATGGGTTGATTATTCAAGGATAGGATATTAATTCCTATATTATACCATAAATGTGATCATTCATGCCTAAGAACAAACAATAAACATTTTGAGATTCAATTCAACACCATTATCAACATTATTTAAGAGTGATGACTGATCTACACCTAGGTATTTTGTAGGAATTTAACCCTAATCATCTAATAAACATTATCACATCAAGAACCTCATTTACTCAAGACTCAAGGTTTACATTATTGGATCAAAGAGAGAAAATTTATTATCAAAAGGGTAATCACATATAAATATTAGAGTATGTGTCTAAAATTATGATATCATAATATGCACATACAAAGATATGTAAGAGTCATAGAACACAAGAGTACCTTTACTTACAATTTTGACTTCATGGACCTTCTTCATTTTTGGGTGTGAGAGCACGGGCCTACTATTTATCAAGGTTGGGTTTGGTAGCCCGTGGAGGAAGTGGGTAGAGACATTCCTTTCTAAAATTATCCTCCTTGAAAAAGTGACAAACTGGATTCACAAACCTGCACTATTCCTATGATTATTACCACATAATTATAACACCCAAGCGACGTGACTTTCAGCCATTCAAAAATTTTGTTACATATTTGGCACTTGAGTTCGTCTTCCATTGGGTTTCTAGGTTCTTATTTTGTTCCAATTTCCATGACAATGGGACTTGGATGAAGGGTTAAAGGCACTAAGGGTGATGTGGATTCCCTTAAAAACTAAGGATGTAGTTCATCTTGCTAGGTTGTGAAGGGATTCCATGATAACCTTGATATGTTTTTCCCACACTCTACACTTGAATTTTGATTAAGAGTTTCCTAAACATTTTCTCTTGATTGGGTTCCCTATCACATATTTCTTTGCATGTATCATCTTTCACACCATAGGAATCAACTTCATCCATGTTACTGAACCAAGTTTGTGAAGACATTTGCAAGATATATTTAATTTAACAACATTTTCATAATGCAATCTTTGAATTAAGATGTTAGATCACATAAAACTTGTGATGTTATTCAAATTTTATGGATTGATTTGAAATCTATCTTTTCCCATCTTAGGATACCCATAATTTTGAAAAAAAGGGTTAGGTGAAGACATCTTATTAGTAAGAAAAAATGATGGGAAGTCACCTAACTTCATTCAAAATGGGTGTCTTAGGGTAGTCCCTAAAGAAAAGATGAAATTCAACATGACTCTATAAGTTTTTAAAGGGGGGGCCTTAGGTCCATTTCTTGATACACTAAGGCCATGTAGAGAGGGAAACATCATCCACTATAACTGAATAGATAGGAGGTGATTACTAGACATAACCCTTGTGTTGAATGTGAGACACCTTAGTTTCACCATTTTAAAAATTAAGGCTTCATAGGTTTATTATTTTTGAAATGTTAATTAATTGTCACATAGAGTTTGTGTGTTTATCTTGGATATATACCAACTATCATGGATCCATTTTACTTCAATCCCAAACCCATTGTTCAAATGGTTAGTATTGAAGGGATTGAAGTCAACATTGATTGATCTGAAGATTACACACAACATACATTACAATTAAATAAAACTTCCTCTTTATTGATATTGAACCCAAAAGTGTTTAGGGACTAAGGTGAAATCATATGAAAGATTCAGGAAGGGAAACTTACTAGATAGACACCAGAACCCAATTAATTTATTATTCCCCCATGGAGTCTTGTTTTTTGAAGCTTGTTCATAATTCTCAACATATATTAGAATAGAGGAAGCACGATGTAGGTAAGTTGACAAAATATACCAAAAATTTTAAATTTATTCATAACAATGCAAATGCATTATTAAGTAATAAAAATCAATTAATCTAAAAGATTTAGAAGAAACATAATGCTTGGGAGAAGCAATATAATAACAAGAAAGGAAACAACTCTCAAGAGTCTTCATCTATTAATAAGAATCATATATCTTTGTTTAAATATCCATAATACTCAAGAGTACATCACTACTAGAGCCATTTCTATGGCCTTAATACCATTGTGTAGGTTCACACAAGTCATGATTACTTGAGGAATACCAAAGTATGCTTCAAAAAGGTGGCTATATCCTAAACCATGGGCCGATGCACCCAAACTAGGGCCCTTACACCAAACAATCATGTGAATCAAGGTCGTAGTATACTCAAATTTTAATATATTTTTATTCTATAAGATTTGTTTTGATAAATAAATTCCATATTTATAATAGATAGAATAATAAATCCATCCACTTTGTGGCATGGGCGCAACCCATGGGCCAAGTGAGGCCCATGAGATTATTTGCTTTGCAAATAAATATTTGTAGAAAAAGTTAAAGAAATGAAAGGAATTCATGAATATTTAAAAGATAATGTCTATATGGTTTATTAAAAAGGTACAATTTGAAATCATGGGAAAGTTTCCAAGAGATTCTAATATAATGTGTAATTTAGATAATTACTAGAGTAATTATCTAACCAAGATGGCAACACTAGTTTTGAGGCATCAAACAAGGACATCTCGGCATGAATTTTGGAATACTTGAAGATTATAAGGAAATTAAGATTTTTCTTGAATTTGGGATAACAAGGACTTTCTATGTGGTGTGGGTAAGTAATTTAAGGATATGCAAAAGAGCCAACTTTTTATATAAAAGATATCCCGATAAATCCCACAAATTAGACATATGTTGGGAAAGGTATTAAGGAGTTTCCATGAAATAAGATAATTTATTTAAGAAATATATCAAAGAAAGAGATAAAGAATAATTAGGAATTCCAAGTTGTAAATAGTTTCTTAGTGGCCTAATGATCTAATTACCCAATGTGTGACTTATGCCTATAATACTTCCTTGATCTCTTTTTGGTTTACCAAAAGTATTTCCTTATGATAAGTGAATTTGGTTAATCTGAGATTTTATGTGGGAAAGGAGTAGTTAGCCTTGAAAACACATAACCATAAGTTGATATTTGATGTAATTTAATAATTTCCTATTTCCAACACCCACAATGCTCCCAAGAATGAAACAATGGCCCAATGACCATAACTCTTCCTCTCTCTTTAATGTGCTCCATTCTAGTAAACCTAGAAGGTTTTCATGTTGTATATATAACGGAGGGTCGTGGGAGTATTTCCCTTCACCAAAACTATCATCGAGGGAAATAAGTGGTGTGGTAGGGAAATAAGGTTGCAGAGGGTCTGCCAACCACAGACGGACCTGGGGATGGATAGAGGATGGTTAGGATGGTGCCACACTACAATAGTCACACATCGTGTCCTAGTGTACGTCAGCATACAAGTAAAATGTGCACTCTACAAGAAGTTGTAGGAGTCAACAGAGTAGGGAGGAGCTACCACAACATGGATACACCTACAAGATGAGAAGGGGTTCAGGAGTCTTGGTTCGGGGCCATCATCAAAGGTTGTTGCAGCAACATCGCTATGCCGACAGATTTAGGGTTGCTGGTTGTTAGCCACTAGGGCATGCTAGAGGTGAAGATTAGAGGAGGATGATGGATCATACTACTGGATGTGGCATTGGTAGACAAGGCAGATGGAGTGGCACTTAGCAGAGGAAAACAACCATTCACAACTCTAGCTTTGAGTGAATTCTTGTGGTGTACGTGCATAGAAGCGTGATTACAAGAGGAAGAGGATTCAGGAGTCAAATAACTCTAAAACCCCCATGGACACACTTAATGAGCATGGGCATGGATGTATTTTATGCTATCCATGAGCCACCTCTAGAGATGAATAAAGGAAGCATTACTTGTTGACATGTCACACCTCGATTCGCTCAGGTAAGTTTATCTTGTGAATATTCTAGAAAAAAAATGGTAAGTTGAAAATAGTAAAAATATATGTCAAATTTATTAGGAGAATGAGAGGAATATTAATAAAATAGAATTGATGTCTAATTCTAGTCATAGTTTCAAAAGTAGGACCAAATACATGATTAAGTGGTGACTAAAGCATATAGACCCTAGGTTTGGATATTAATAATGTTAAATAGGTTTCTTTGAGATGCAAACTGATATTATAATACCCCTGACCTAGCTTTATGGTTGATCTTTCTTTCTTAGAATAATTAGATCCTTAAAACCTTAAATCTAACCTTTTTATGTGCTTTGATAACATGTGACAAGCTTATGTTTCATGTTTGGTCCAGTTTGGATGTTGTTTGAGCTAGTTATGCTATATGGGTGCTTATTTTGGACCTAATTGCAATTTACTCATGTTTAGGGTCTTTATTGCAATTTGTCACATGATTTTATTGCTTCACATGTTTTTCCATCATGTTTGAGAGAGTGGTGCTTTGGTGTGCTTTGTTGTACCTTGGTTGGTGTGGTGACATCATCATGTGTTGAGGTTTAGGGTTTGCTTAGATGCCCTAAGTGGATGGTTGATCTTGCTATGTGATTGACCAATGAACCTATATTTTAGTGATTGCCAAGCTTTTCTTTGGCCAATTTTTCTTCAGTCAATGATGTCTTTAGGTATGTCTCTAACCTTAGTTGTCAATGAGGCATAGACCACGCTAGGTCGCCAGGAGTATAGGGTCAGCGGTCGTTGGTATCACCTTGGTCGTTGAAGATTTTCAGTAGTCACCAAACATGGTGATCTTTTGCAATCGATGAACTCTTGTGGACCAGGTTGGTCACTGATTTTGCTTGGTTTTAACACCCTTGTTGCATGTTTATGATTGGAGCGTGCATGGTTGAGTTTTAGTGGACGCTTGGCATGTGTTTGCATGACACCTAACATCCTTTCTCTCTCTCCAACCTTGGCTATATAAACCTCTCTCCTTGCATGCAACAAAAACCTTTGCACCCTTTCCTTCTATCTTCTTTCTTGTAGCTCTTCCACTTGTGTTTAGTGGTGAAGGTGGATCTCAAGTGGCCTATCCATCTTGCATGTTGAGTTAGGGTTTGGTGCTACCCTTCCTTGGTGATCATTTGGTGATCCTCCTACTTTTGTAAGTGATCTCTTTCTTGATGATTGTTTTCCTTACCCTACCCTCTTCTTCTTGTCTCTTCTTTTCCAAATCCATGGTTCTCCATGGTAGTGCTTGAGTTGAGCTTGAGGAACTTCTCTCTTTTTGGTTGAATACATGGTTCTCCACAGTAGTGCTTGAGTTAAGCATGAGGAACTTCTCTCTTCTTGGCTGAATCCACAGTTCGCCATGGTATTTCTTGAGTAGACCATGAAGGATCTTTCTTTCTTGTATTTCAAGGCTAGAGTTTTTCTCTCCAGATTGTGCTCCTTTAACCTAGGGTTTGTTTCCTTATTGGAGGTGGTACTAGCTTGGCCAAAGTGGTAATCAAGCTAGGGTCTCTCTCTTGTCTTAGAGGTTCCTTTATGTTGGAGTTGTTCCTTCATATCCAAGGTGAGTTATATAACCTTCTCCACTATTATTGTTTACACTTAACCTTTCATGCAAGTAATCTACCTTAAAAATGTGGCTACAAGTTGAACGATGATATCTATGATCTAGGGTTTATGTTTACATGGTGATCTAGAGCATCTGTCCTTTGATATACCGTAATATTTTTGCATGATTATTTTACTTGATGATGGAGGTTTGATCCTTACATTCATGTGCTAGTCGATGGTTTTCTCTCATAAAAATTGTGGTTCAGTTTTCTCTCGTGTTGATGGTTGATTTAGGGTTTTGGAGATGATCTTTTCCTTATGTTTTACTCCTAGATGATTTTGAGTTTCACGGTGATGATCGACATGTTGATCATGTGGTTAATGAGTGTTTCTCACTCTTCATATGGTCGCCAAGAATTACTACATGTTTTGGTTTCCAAAGGTTTTCTCTCTCAAGTGGTCGATGAGTTTTTCCATGTATCTTCGATCGTTGAGACTTGAACCTATGTGGTCTTCGAACCTTGGATTCTATGCAATCATTGAGGGTGGTTAACCCTAGTTCAATGATATCTAGAGATGGCCATTCTTAATGGTCGATGAAGGTGTTAAACCCTAGTTTTTCTTCAATGACCAACATAGTGTATTCAGTGTTCGATGATGATGGTTGATTCGATGTGCTTGTTGTATGTGGTTCACCTCTTAGTCGATGAAGAAAGTGAGTCCCATTCACAACGGTCAATGAGAATTTGTGGTCTTGTGAGTATCTTATGTGGTTGACTTTATGATGAAGATAGTTGACCTACTTGCTTCTAAGAATGTTGGAGATGGTTGTAAGTAGGGTTTAGTTTTTATTGTTGTTTCAGAAATCCTACTCTGGTTTGCGATCTTGAACTTATCCCTAATTCTAGTGCATGGTGATAATGCTTAGATTTCCTATGTAATTAGCATGATAATGGATCATTTTTATCTCTCCTAATTTTGTAACGCTAAATTGCTATAATATGAACATAATGGTTTTAAAATGCATGGTTATGTCAAACTTATGTAATAAATGTGTGGTGATGGTGATGAGCCTTGATGAGGCATGGAGAGATAATGATTTTCTTGCAGGGAACAATGTGAATGGCCTTATGACCTTGGACAGGTTGGTTACCTTAATTGAGGTGATATCCTTTGTGTGATGAGATAATAGACTGGTATCCCATAATATGTGATATTAGTGATGGAATCATGAGTGATAGTAAAATAGTACCATGTGGTGATGTGATAAGCTATATGCTTCATATGTTTTATATCTTTTCAAGTTGCAATCTACCCTTATCTTTGTAGAATATTTCTAGGATTTATATGTAACTTGATTGATGCAGTTAAAAGATACCCAATTGGCTTTAACTAAACAAGTGAAACCTTAATCATGTAGTTTCCATGTTACATAGATCCATTCCAGTGTCTAACATCCTGGATGGTGAAATGAGTGCTCCTAAGGGAAAAGTCCGAGCATATATTGTTGAGTATGCAAATTGTAAATGACTGTGTGTCATTGCCATCTTGATCCCAAGGTGTATAGAGTATGTCTATAGTCATGACTCATTGTGAGAACGACTACGGTTGTATCTTGCAGAGTCATATATGTGATATTTTGAGGGAAACAACAGTTGTACCTCAGTTGTAGGGCTTCATACCCAGGTTTCTAGTGTTGTGACCTATATATCAAGGCAAACTAGGTGTTTTGCAGTTGGACTTTATATTGTCATTGTGGAAGACTCAAACTAAGTGAAGGAGGGTGAGATATTAGTATTCCAATTCTCTTACATATCACATATGGAACTATTTTTAACTTTGCAGTGGACAATTGGAGTTTGACTGGTATACCTCACACTCCTCATGGCATAAAAGATGTAATATTGTCATGTAGTATATTTGTTTAGGGGTGAAACACACTTCACGTTGGATGTTATCCTTCCCTTACCTCATTTGTTATACTTCTTAGTTGATATATGATGCGGTAAGAGAAATAACTATTTCATATGTGATATATTTACATGTTCTTCATATTCATACTTATACATTTATGTTTCTATTCCTATCTAACTACTTTTCTTGCCTTGTTTAACATGTATAATCTGTTTCAATTATTCATTTAACTAAATTTTCTCATCCTCTGTAATGATAATATATATGTGGTAACAATAATCATTGGTTGAGAGTTATATATCTCGCTACAACATGGGTCTCATATTGTAGGTTACCACATCCTTTTAGGTGGTTGGCAACAGTGCGTTCTGGATCGTGCTATTGGGAAAGAGTAGCTTGGAGATCAGTAGCCTTAGAAGGTTGGATAGCTGTAGTTTATAATTGATCACTGCACTCATCACATGTGGTTGGTTACACTTTGACATCATCAAACACAGTCATGAAACATGGGTTGTAATAACAATGAAGAATGAATGACTTTGACACATGGGGACTTGACTGTGAGTGATAGATATGGAATTTGTCCCTCCTAAGGGAGTGTGATATCCTGGCCACTTAAGGAGTGAGACTGAGAAATGCATGGCCATGTGCATGTGAGTCAATGTATGACATTGAGCTTACATGTGTCTCAAGAAGTCTACTCTAATTCAAGAAAGATGGATTGAATGTTTGTAGAGGATGACAAGTCCATGCCTCGAGTTCAAATTAGATATCAGTGACAAAGGGACTATACATTCATTGTATCACGAATAATAGATTGTACACTGAAAGTTATTCTCCAACTTTCTTTTTCACTTAAGTAGCATTGATGTGTGACTAGGCATGACTCTTTCTTGTGAAGTCATAAGTAAGTTAGGACATTTACTGCCAATGTGAAATGGAACCTATAGGGTCACACACATAGGATTAACCTGGAAGAGGAGTTTATCCATGAATGATGTTTAGATTGATTACTAAAGTGTTTAGGTACTCAATTAAACATTCAATCAATAGACTTTACTCAGAATCATCAAGTTCAAGTGTTGAACCAACTGAATAGAGTGTCATATTGATTGAGAATTACATTGAATGAGTTCTACACAACTTGGACCACCAACTGATTGGTTCACTGGGTGAACTGATTGGCTCATGGTCAATGAGATGACCGGTTCACTCTAGTGAGTTGATAATTCACATGGACCAAATGAGCATGTGTTGGGTTTCCTGGTTTGTGAGAAAAGATCCTCGTTTCACTTGTTCAATTCAATTGGGGAAAAAATTAATTATTTGCATTAATTAGAAATGAATAAGGAAAGTCAATTGTGGGAAAGTCTGGGAAGTGAAATGACCAGTTCACTGGATGAACAGATTGGATCACCTGCCCAAATGACCAGTTCAGTTATGAACCAATCAACTCACCTGCCCAAACAACCAGTTCATTTATGAAATGACCAGTTTGCCTACCGCAACACAATTAGTTCGTGGAAAATCTGGACCCTTCTACTCCCGCATAGACTGGGAACCCCGACCCTTCCCTGTAATATAAATTGAGGGGTACAAGGGGCTTCTTAGAACACTCAACTTGGAACATCACTTACTCTGCAAAGTTGTTGTCCTCTCTAAATTTGGCAACCGGGAGAGCCCAAGCAAGTTCTACCCGTCAGGGAGGAATAGCAAGGGAAAGACAACTATAGAAAAGCAACTAGTGGTGGGAGAGTGTGTCAGTGACTAGTACGCCGACAGAAGGGGACAACTCCTTCTAGTCTGTCCTTTAGGATGACTAGAGTTCCTAGTGGTTCGTGTGGCCTATCTATAGAGGTGGGAGATTTCTATCACTCAAGAGGACAACTGTCAACCGCAGCCTGGGTTAAGACCAGGAGCTGCACAGACGCCATCGAAGACTAGGTGGTTGAAGATCGCACTAGTTGTGAGGTATTGTCACTGAGAAAGCCTTAGTACCAGGTATATCTCACTAAACCATCTTTCATATTACATAGTTGTTGATGCAAACTATTGGTTATGATTTTGTAGCTTGATAAAAAAAATCGCTTCCTGTTCTGCCCCACAAAACCCAACAACAATCCCATGGGCTCTAAGAAGGTCCTCAAACTCTTGGTTTAAGTATTCCCTACCTCGATCAAAATGAAGTGCCTTAATATTTTTACCAAGTTTGGTTATGTACTTCATTCATAAACTCCTTAAACTTTTTAAGGGTTTATGACTTATGTTTCATTAACTAAACATAGCCATACCTACTGAATTCATGAATGTAGGTTATGAAGTACTGATAGCCACCTCTAGCAATTATTCTAAAAGTTCCAAACACATAAGTATGTATGCGTCCTTATAGATCACTAGCCCTCTCAATGTTACTAGTGAAAGGGGTCTTATCCATCTTGCCCAACAAACACAATTCTCATGTGTCTAATGATTCAAAATCAAACGAGTCCAGATAACCATCTTTATGGAGTCTAGATATATGATTCTCATTTATGTTCCCTAGATGAAAATGCCAAAGGTATGTTTTTATTTTTATTTTTTGAGTTTTATTCTTTTGGTATTAACGTTATATACATCTATCTTTAGATCTACTAAGTAAAAGCCATAAGACATCGGGGCACTACCATAAAAGATCCCATATTTTGAAATAGAACATCAACCACTTTTAATATGAAATTCAAATGCATCCTTGTCCAAACAAGATACAAAATGATGTTTCTATATATATCATGTACATAATAACAGTTCTTTAAATCTATTACAATCCTCGTTGGTAGAGATATATTATAGGTTCAAACGGCACTGGCCGCAACTCTTACACCATTAGCAACTCACAATTCCACCTTGCCTTTTCCCAAAGGCCTACTTCCTTTCACATCCTGCATATTGGAACATATGTGAGATCCACATCTGGCATTTAATACCCATGATGATGAAGTAGATAGATTTTCACTATAATGTATATATCTGATGTGGAGATCAACATCCCTATCTTCTGCTTTTGGAAAGCCTTAAAGTACAAAGGATGAGTTTCTCTTGTACATTTATTTTTCCTTCTTGAGTGTTGAAGACTTGAATTTGGGCTTGACCACTTAATTCGTCTTGGCCTTTCTTTCATCCTCGCACTCATCCCCGCTGATCACCATCACATGATTGTCCTTCTTCAATTTTTCTTCAACATGAATCAACATGGCAAGCAAGTCTGACATTTGTCCAGCCATATTATTCACATGATAACATGCAATAAAGTGGCTATGTGATTTTGGCATAGTCTTTAGAATCACATCAGTAGCCAAAATCTTGGCTCAAAGTAGATCCCATCTCTTCAAGATGATACACATGTCCAACCATATTGAGCACATGTTCTTCTACTGAGGTTTTCTCTATCAGCTATCACTCAAGCAACACCTTCAAGATAGTGTCCCTTTCTTTCTTGTCAAGACCAAGTGTTACCTTCTTAAGATGTGTCACCATCTCAAGAACACTCATGTCCTCACATTGCTCATGAAAATCATAGTTCATGCAGCTTAGCATAAGGTACTTTATCTCTACGACATCATTGGCATGCTTCCAGTAAGCATCCACCTTTTCCCTAGGTGCATCAGGGGTAGGTATTTCTAGCACAGGTTTGTTAAGGACATAGAGATTACACTCTTCATTGAGAACCCTTCTCAAAGTCCAAAACCATTCATGGAAATTTGTCCCGTCAAGTTTTTCCTTCTTCAGGACCAATCACAAATCGAATTTGTTTGTCATTTGATTCTACAAGAGAAAATTTGCATTTATCAAAAACCATTTTTGATTTGATTGATTTGATTTGATGATATTAATTATCTCTTTATTTATTATTGCTCATTATTTTATTCGAATTTATAGCCCTCAATATCAATTCAGAATCTTACAACATACAATATTCTAGTGGGCAGATCCAAGATATTCAACTATGGCCCAATCACATCACAAACACAGTCAACCATCAAGGTAGGAAACTCTTGACAATTGCATCATATGCAATTTTGGATAGATTATATACACAACACCTTGCCATAATCATCTGCATGCCTATGGGCCTAGACGCTCTGAGAGTCACCAGTCAAGCCTGACCCAAAACCCAACATGATAAGAATGCACCACGCGGAGGCAGAACCTACATTTTTTGTTGGTATGTATGCCCTAAGAGCCAATCATGGGATGATTGGTGGGATACATTAAGAATGATTTGATAAACATCAAAGGCAAGCTTCCAATTCATTTTCGTTCAGTCAGTTGTGAGATAATGACAGAATAGATTGAATGTCTAGAGAATGACACTACTCAATGATGTATGCCTTCAAGTACGTGACTTGAACGATGAGATCATACGAATGTTAAGAGTTTGTACGTTCTTGTTATGTCCCTAGTCAGATGTCATTGTGGAAGGTTGATAGACAACAATGACACACAAGACTAGATTGTGTGTTGGTTGATGACAAAATCTCTTTAGTCATGATATAGTGATATCAAACCAAGAACATAAGTACTTGTTAGAGAACAAGTGTATCAGACAGACTCACTGTGAGAGTGATACATAGAACCATGACTTAGTAGTCACAGTCATCTCTCATAGTGATGGTGGTGAGTGTGATTCTTTGACCTAAAATCACTACACTCAACACATGTCATTGGGTACACTTTGACATCATCAAATGCAGTCCTAAAATATAGATTGTTATAAAGGTGATGATTGGGTGACTTTGACACATGGGGATTTTGAGGGGTGAGTGATAGTTATGGGATTTGTCCCTCCTGAGGGAGTTTGATATCCATGGCCACTTGATGAGTAGGACTGAGAAAGGCATGCTCAAGCATGTGTGAATCAATATGTGATATTGATGTCACACATATCTCATCCAGTCTACTCTGAGATCCAGGAAGTGAATGAACATTGAAAGGATGACTGTTCCATGCCTTGAGTTCATTCAGGATATCAATTACAAAGGAATTATACATTCATTGTAACACCAATCACGGATTGTAGGATTGAAAGTTGTTCTCACTAGTACAGAAATGATCTCACTACTACAGAAAATGCTTTTTACAACGGGAAAAACACAACAGTTCTGTAGGATGTGTTGTAGTTAGCATATCTTTTACAACAAGTCTATTTGTGTGTTGTGAATTATATATTTTATACAACACAAGTTATATACAATGGACCAAACTCGTTGTAGTATATGTGATACTACAACAGGTGCTAAATTGTTGTAATAAACCGTAATATCACAACATACTCAAACCCGTTGTAAAAGACCATAATTACACAACATGCTCTAACCCATTGTAATAGTCACACATGCTAACTTGTTGTAATAGATCATCATTACACAACATACTCTAAACCGTTGTAAAAGATCATAATTACACAACATGCTCTAACCCGTTGTAATAGTCATGTATGTTAACCCGTTGTAATAGACCATCATTACACAATATACTCTAACCCGTTGTAAAAGATCATAATTATACAACATACTCTACCCGTTGTAATAGTCACATATGTTAACCCGTTGTAATAGACCATCATTACACAACATACTATAACCCATTGTAGTATACTATAATTACACAACAAGCTTTCACCTATTGTAATAGTTACCCATCGTAATAGACCACAATTAGACAATAGGTTTGCACGTCATTTGTTGTATATGTACAATAAAGAATATATGTGTTGCATAAAATGAAACTGGTTCAACGGTTTGAGATGTGCCTTACTTTCAAGTGGTCTTAAGTTTGAAACTTTGTGTCTAGATGTATTTTCCTTTTGTCTCAACATGTTATATAAAACACCCCTATTACAACAGGTGTGTTCAATGAACTACAACATGTATTAACTGTTGTATAAAATACATATATTACAACATGTGCAACACCTGTTGTATAAAGAACCCCCCATAAGACCACACGATCTAATACAATAGTTGTCACCCGTTGTAAAATGGAAAAATGAACTGTTGTAAAAACCATTTTTTGTTGTAGTGTCTGTAGCGTCGGTTTTTTTAAGCCTGTAGTGTCACTTTTTAACCGACTCCTAAGTGGGCGTCGCTATAGAATTTTACCTATAGGGTCGGTTTTTTAACCAAAGAAAACTGACCCAATAGGTTGTAAAAAATGAGGAAGAAATTGTGGATAAGGTTGTAAGGTCATTTATCAAAATCAATCTGTAAACCTGTAGCATCAGTTTTCTTAAAAAACTGACCTTAGAGGTTCACTCTAAGGTCAGTTTTTTAAGAAAACCGATGCTACAGGTCTACAAATTGACACTCTAAGGTCGGTTTTTTAAGAAAATCGATGCTACAGGTCTACATATTGATCTTGACAATCTGTAGACCTGTAGCATCAGTTTTCTTACAAAACTGACCTTAGAGTGAACCTCTAAGGTCGGTTTTTTAAGAAAACCGATGCCACAGGTCTACAAATTGTAACCACACACGACCGTTCTACGCGGCACGATCGTGCTACCATATCCCAACATGGCCGTGCTACACAGCACGGCTGTGCTACCAGAAGCCAACACGGCCATGCTACACAACACGACCGTGCTATTAGAAGCCAACACGGTCGTGCTACATGGCACAGCCTTGCTACATGGAAGAAATAGAAACATAACAGAAGAACAAGAAGAACCATGATATGGGAGAGGGGAGCATTGATGCTCAACCGTCACCATTCCAAACCACACATTAATAACAAAAATGATTCATATATTCAGTTGAGTTACACATATTCACATCATAATCTACAAAATGATAGATTGCAAGTCTGAGATCAATGGAGTACTAAAATCACATACATAAATGGAGCTGACATATTTAATCCAATGCTATATTGACTTCATTTAGAAAAACATCTGACAACTCTTTTCAAAATTCATTTAAGTCCTCAAGTGTGTAAGGCTGAGTTGTAAAGATCTGTAATAGAAAATGCACATGCTAATATTTTATAAAATGACTAAAATCACTTGAAAATTTATGATGTTATTCTTTATTACCTGATCTATAGTCAAAATGTCATATGATGCTTTGTTTGACAATAGCTTGCATATATTTCATTACATAGTAGCCACAAGCCCAGTCATTATTTTATATAGGACACTACAAATAACGAATTATACTTAATGTTAGTAAACTACTATAAACAGGAGTTGAGATAAAAAATATAACAGTTGACATATAAGAGTTGAAAATTAATACATATAAGACTAAGCAGTTGTCAAAGTAGCTACCTTGACATTTTTCACTTGCCATTTTAGAACCTACAAGTATACATATATTAAGTTAAACATCATGCATCGATGATCTCATCTATAAACCCTAAAGTGTCAATCTGAGACTACACAATGTCTACCCTCATATTTTTGGAATGTATATAATGATTACATATGTGATTGATAAAAAAATGTAGATATGAAAGAATACATATTTTTATTATTTGTTGATTTACTAGTAAAAAAATGGCACATTGGGAGAGTGAGAATATTATACCTCACTTATAGGATGAAGAAGAAATATATGCAAGTCAACAACAAGTCAATAGCACCTGCAACAACACAAATGCAAAATTGACAAATTTTGAAGTTTCTACAACTCAGCCAGCACGGTCGTGCTACCTAGTAAGTTGCATGACAGTAAAAAGAAAATGGAGGAGTGAGGCGGAAGAGACAACCGTGCTACCTTGAGAAGAACCAGATGGTGGGGGAGCTTGTGCGGGAGAAGAACTAGATAAAGAAGGTGTGCGACCCTTGCAACTCCGTAGGCATCGTCACCATTCAAGGAAGAAAGTGGATGGGCGTTGTCTCCAAAGTGCATGTCGTCGGAGATGGTGGTCAATCTGGAGGCGTCGACACTGTCAAAAGAAGAAAACGGTGGATGGGCGTCGTCATCCAAGAAGGGGTGCCGATTTGCCTCTCTTCAGGTGTGGAGATGGTTGGGAAGGTGACCTTGGAAGTGGTGGCGATTTGCTTCTCTTCAGGCACGGGAGCAAGAATGGGAAGATGAACAAAATGAAATGAAACACAATGAAACATGGCTTGACTTTGGTCTAATATCAGCCCGACCTCTAGGGTCAGTTATCTCAAAAAACTGATGCTATAGAGACTAAGTGGTGCCCAAAATTTTTGAGACCATCTCTAAGGTCGGTTATTTGAAAAAACCGACCCTAGAGGTCAGGGTCTATAGGGTCCGTTATTTGAAAAACCTGACGCTAGAGTTCCAAAGCGGTGCTCGCATTTTTTTTTGACCCTGTAGCATCAGTTATTTGGAAAAACCGACCCTATAGATTGATGCGTGAAGCCAAATTCGCATGAATATTTGCCGCAGGAAACCTATCAGGTCAGTTTTTTTGATAAATCTGATGCAATAGTCTATTAGGTCAGTTATTTTTGTAAAAACGACGCTACGGGTAGCGACGTTACAGGACAAAAATTTAGTAGTGTCTCCAACTTTCCTTTTCACTTGGGTAGCTCTACTGTGCGACTAGGCACCGCTCTTTTCTTGTGAAGTCATAAGTGTTATGGACTTTCACTGCCAACATGAAATGGGCCTACAGGGTCACACACATAGGATTTAACCTGGAAGAGGATTTTATCCATGAATGATGTTTAGATTGTTTTCTAAATGTGTTTAGTAGTTCAATTAAACATTCAATCAATTGACTTGACTCAGAACCACCAAGTTCAAGTGTTGGGCTAACAGATATGGGTGTCAGATTGATTGAGAACTGCATTGACCGATTTTTGCACAACATGGTTTGCCAACTGACCGGTTCAAACTATTGAACTGATCGGCTCAGGGTCAAGTGATACGACCAATTCAAGTGTTCAATTGATTGGTTCAGCTGGACCAAATGAGCCAGTTTGGGAAAGTTAGGTTGGTGAGAAAATATTTTTGTTTCACTTGTACAATTTGATTGGGACAAGTATTGATCTTTGGATTAATTGGAAACAAAAAGAGGAAAGTCAATGGGGAACTGCCACGAGAAGTGAAACGACCGATTAATGAATGAACCAATCGGTTCATCTCCCCAAACGACCGGTTCATGAGATGAACCGATCATTTCAGTCCCCAAACGATCGGTTTGTTTGTGAAACGAACGGTTCACCTTCCGTTGGGTATCAATTCATGGAAATTTCAGACCCTTCTACTCTCACTTTAGTCCTGCATTGCCCAGGGCTGAGAACCCTAACCCTAACCCCTCCTATATATAGAGGGGTACTGGGGGCTTTTCAGATAGAACAACTCAGACAATGCTAGTTGCTCTACAAAGTTGTCCTCTCTGGTTGTGGCAACCGAGAGAGCCCAAGCAAGTGCTACCCGACTAGGGAGGCACAGTGAGGGAAAGACAACTGTAGGATGACAACTGGTGGTAGGAGAGCACATCGGTGACTAGTATGCTGACAGAAGGGGATGACTCCTTCCAGTGTCCTATAGGACAGGACGACTGGAGTTCCTGATGGTCCATGTGGACTACTATAGAGGCGGGAGATTTCTATCGCTCAGAGGACAACCGTCAATCTGACAGTCTGGGTGTGACCAGGAGCTATACAGACACCATCCAAGACTAGAGGTGAAGACCGCACTCACCGCAAGGTTACGTCACTGAGAAAGCCTCGGGATAAGGTATGCCTCTACAAACCATCCTTCCTATCGTATAGATGTTGACAAGATCTCTTTGTGTTCTGGGGTTTGGGGAGAAAAATTTTGTGTCTGCTGCCATCTCTGCCTCCCCTAAAACCCAACAATGGTATCAGAGCCATGTCAACGTGCTATACTTTTAGATAATCGATATGATCGGTTTTTGGTTTGCCACCTTTTATTTATTGCATACAATGCGAATAAATAATTGTCATTATGCATTTCCAATATTAATCCACAAAATTCCTACACATACATATATGATATGGTATATAAATGCATTCGATACACATCATCCTTAAATGGTTTCTGTAGTGATTGTAGCATGATTGTGGCCATAAACCCTAAATCTATGTGTGGTTGATTGTTGTTGCTTGCATCTCGGTCTGCGCATCAATTCCCTACCTCCTATTCTCGATGTAACTCAAGATAACTCAAGATTCCTTCCTAACTTTGCTCTCTCCGATTGTAACTCGAGGTTTCTCAACACAATTGTAAATAGGATTAGTTTATTTCCTATTATGTCAAAGAATGGAGGACACCTGGAGGATTGAGATGATTGTCTCAGGCGTGAGACGATCGGCTGGTGGACCAAGGCAGTCGGTTCTTGGAGCGAGACAAGTGGGTGGTGACCTGAAGAGATGCACGACGACCATTGAACTGATTGACTGGAGATGCCAGTCGATCGGATGGTGGCACCCAACTGACCGGCCTAATGGTGAGCCGATCAATCATGGAGATGAGTTGATCAAACCAGAATGGAAAAGTACAGAGTTCATCTTGTATAGGTTGCATGAGATGTAGACCTAGATGACCGTGATTCCTATTGGCTCGAGGAATCATATTAGGATGGCCATAATCATTGCCTTTATCATTTTGCATGTTTTCTATGGGATATAGCATGTATATGATATGTACTATATATTGTGGTGATTTGATATGTATATGTACCTATAAAACCAAATCCCTCAATAAATATTAAGTTTTAGATGCCTTCTAAATGTGACACACATGAAAAGCTTGATCGACCAAGTGTGGGCATGCCCTAGCGTGGTGCACCATCTATCTTGTGGAAGCGTGAAGGATAGATATGTGGGTCTACCCTAGCAGGTTGTATATTCATCATGTTGGCTTTGGGTCAGACTTAATAAGGTGACCTAGATAGGATCTAGCATCTTGAGGCATGGAGATGATCATGGCAAGGAGTTGTGCATGACATCTTTCAAGAGTTGCATATGATGCAATTGGTAAGAGTTTCCTACCTGAAAGATTTAAGTTGTGGGTGACAACCCTAGCTGGTCCATGACTGAGAGGATTTTGGGATCTTGACCCACTAGAAGGTTGTATGCTGCAATCTTCCGAATTGATGGTGAGGGCTATCAATTTGAACAAATCAGTGGGAGCGATAATTAATTAAAGTCCTAATTATATCGTAAAACTTTTTCAAATCAATCAAATAAGTCAAAAATGAGTTTTTGGACTAAATTACATATATTTCCTTTTGTAAGAAATGGCTATAAATAATAATCACTTTCTTTGTGATCGGTCCTTGAGACGGACAAACGAAATGGGAATAATTCCACAACTGATTAGGACATTGAGAAGTGTTCTCAATCGAAGAGAGAAAGCTCTAAGTCTTAGTTATACCAGAACCAGATGAACTCATTCCCACCACACCAAAGGCTGAAAGGGATGCTTACTGGAAGCATACCGAGGATGCCATTGATGTGGAGTGCTTGATGTTGTAGTCTATGAACTGTGAGTAGTAGAGACAACATGAGACATATGATGTCTTTAAGACACTGTCCTAGTATGTCATGATATAAGGAGATCCAGTTGGTTCTCACACACTCAATGTGATTGGGTATGTGGAAAACCTGACTAGATTGGGATTCCCTCTGATTCAAGAGTTTGCTACTGATATGATACTGTAAATGTTGTGAGAATCATATAGTTCATAATGAACTACAACATGAACAACTTTGACAAGTCATTGACAAAGTTGTTGGACATGTTGAAGATAGTAGAGGCAAAAATGAAGAAAGACAAACCCTAATCTTTGATGTAATCAATGAAGGGTAAGTATTAAAGGCAAGGTCAAGGGAAAATCAAAGAAGTGTTCGGATGCTATCCAACAACTCAAGCCGTCTTCATCCTCAAGGCATATGGGAAGGGTGAACAAAGGAGGAGAAATTTCCCTCTATATCTGGAAGAACAAAAGAAGATGAAAGGAGGGGATATAGATCTCCACTGTAGGTATCATGAAATAAACACTTGTTTATATGAGGTATATGATACCAAGATGAAGATCTGACATATATGATATGCAAGATCTAAAAAGAAGTGATGGCCTTTGTGAAAGGACCAAGAAAGGAGTACTCATCATTGGAGCAAGTGTTGTTTCCATACATAGGAGTACCTTTTAGTTTATTTCAGCCTAAAGGGTATGAAATAGAGTTGAGAACTGCTATTTCATATTTTCCAATAAATAGAACCACTTTATTTTTGCATATTGTGTGACAAGGATGGCTATTAATAAAGTTGATGTTTCAATTTTAAAGATGTGATCTTTTATGGAAATGCTTTGTTTGTCTTGTGGTACTTGGTATGCATAAGATAAAATGATACTGAAAAGTTATTGATAACTCAAACAAATGATTAGCATTATCATAAGAATACATTTCTGGTTCCATGTTGATGGATAAAGCTAGACTCTTTTGGTTGTGAACCATTAAAAGACTATAAGAGATGATCCTGACTAACCAAGTGTGGTTTCCATGAATCACTCTTACGGTAGGTCTGTCTGATACACTGTTCTCTAACATGTATCTATGTGCTTAGTTTGATATCATATATAATGACTGATGAGATTTTTTCGTCAACCAACACACACTCTAGTCTTTTGTGTTATTGATGTCTATGGTTATTTCCACAATAACAACTGACTAGGGACATAATAAAAATGTATACTCTTAACAACTGTATGATCTCATTTTTTAGGTCCTTAACATGAAGACATACGTCATTGAGTAATATGATTCTTTAGACATCAAACATGTTATATTGTTATCTCAAAAATAGTTAAAACATATAAACACAAATTGCCTTTATTATTATCAAATCAAGTATCAAATTCCTCATTGCAATCATCATATGATTGGCTCTCTGGGAATACTATACCAACAAACTCCCACTTGCACTTAGAGCCAATCACCCATGACTCATATTCCAAGTGATCTTAACATGTCCATCATATTTCTGCTGCACAAGTGCTTTTACAGCGGGTAAGCAACATTTTCTTCAAGTCGGTATATTGCATGTTTCACTTCCCCATGTTGTACGACAAATCATATGAGATGGAAGTGCCGCAGTATGCTATCTAAAATTCCTTTTACTAACCAGTAGATCCATTGTTGTCACAATATTACTATGAGTCACCAATTATCGGAACCTCCCATTAGTTCATGCATATGAACTTCTAGATCCATACAATATCCTTTACAGTGTTCGTAACACTAAGGTACTCAACTTCTTATTGTAGAATTATCAATTGTATTATGTTGGAACATTTCCAACTAATAATTTTTATTCCAAGGTCAAACACAATTTTGTCATTTTAGAAGGTTGCATCTATGTAACTCTTTACACCCAACTCTTCCTTATTACCATAATTAAAGAACTAATCCTTTTAGTACTTCACAAGTACATAAACATGTCCTTCATGGTATTCCAGTAACTCATACTGGAGTTTGACAGATATCCATTCATCATGCCCAATACATACAAAATAACTAGATTTCATATCTTCTTGTCTGTTCAATACATACAAGATGATGAGTTTGTATATTCTTGTCATGTCCAATACATACAAGATAATTAGTTCATATTTTCTTGTGATTTTTGATACATACAAGATAACGAGATGAGTTCATACATGATATATCCAATTGTGAATGCATATGACATCTATCCATGTGTTCCTTATTCTTCATAAGAATAGGGACACTCGACTCCTGAGAGTCTAACTCCATGGAAAATGGACAAGTTCTCTCTCACCATGCTGAACTCATTCATCATCTAGCCAAAGTATGTTCTCTTTCCTAGGACAAGAAGCCCTGTTGATTTATCTCTATAGATCTTGATTCCTATTACATAGGATTCTTCTCTAAAAACTTTAGAATGCACTTTATTGTTAGGTTTTAATATTTGTAGCATAAGGATGTTATTCCCCATCGATATGTGGAATATATGTATGCTCACACTAAATTCTTGTAATCACACATTACTTCTTTATTTTGACTCAAGTAAAACTCTTTGACTATCTTGTCAAATAGAAGATCCATGTTCTAAGGTGCCCTCTTCAATCCAAAGATTGATCTATGCATCTTCATGGACTTTATTTCCATTAAGCTATAATAGCAAGTATTATCCTGATGGATTTACCCTTGGTAACTACTGAAAAGATTTCATCATGTTCAACACTTTGAACTTGTTAGAAACCCTTTGCAAGCAAATTACCCTCCATGTCAGTCTTCTTCTAGAAGATCCAAAAGTACCCTATGGGTTTTACCCCTAGGTGGATCAACCAAGGTCATACTTTGTTGATGTACAACCATCTTGGATTTCATAGCTTCAAGCCATATCTCAGCTTCTGGATCTCATTAGCTTCTAGATAGAATGTTGACTCATCATATGATCAACTCACCACCTTCTTGTCCATAAAATATCATATATCATTCAAGCTCTTGGTGTGTTCTACCAGAACCATGAATTTTGTGTGTTACTTAAGGAACTTTGAGATTCCACAACATTTTTTGATTCTCTTTATTCCCATTGTACCTCTTTAAGTTCAATGTTTTTAACCAAAATGAGTCTAGATAACCATCATATGGATTTCCAGAAATGCAATTCTCATTTATGCACTACAGATGACTATGATATAGGCATTCAAGTTTGAGTTATCATGTCATTCATTACATGTGTCATAGACATTTGTCTCTTTAACTATCAAGTATAGTTGATGAGACATAGGCATTTCCATCAAATATCATTTCTTTGAAATGAAACATTAGTTCATTACACTCTTATCCCTACAAGATGTATGATGATTTCATTGATGGTAGACGTATAATAGCAATTCACTAATTCTATTATATGCCCATGAATGTCATATTGTAACTGTAATGGTAGCAACTCTTGCTTTGCATAGTTTATAGCTTACTTCTTCTTAGGTCTTGAAGTAGAGATCTCTATCTCTCTTTCATCTTCCTGATAAAGAGGTTATTTCCCATTCCAACCTTTTCCTCTCCACATATTGAGTGATGAAGACTTGGACCTAAGCTTGTCTTCAGAACATTTCTTGACCTTTCTTTAGTCTATGGACTTCACTATGTTGATCATTATCACAGGTTTTGTCCTTTCTTCATTTATGCTTTGTCATCAGCATGCCAAGCACTTCAGACAATGGTTTGGCCAAGTTTCTCAACATTTGATAAACTGGATATATGATTCACACAATGATTTGTAGAATCATACATTTGCTCAACTCTTGACCTATAAGAAATCACATTTATCTATATGCACAATCATATTGAGCATATGAGATTATACTTGATCTCCATCTGTCTGATTATACTCAAACATCACTTTGAAGACATTATACATTTCACTCTTTACATGATTCTTAAGATGTATAACCATCTCAAGAATGTCCATGCTTCAATCTATTTATTCAACTCATAGTTCATATAGATCAGCATAAGGTTCTTAATGTCTTTGTCATCATTGGCATACTTCAAGTAAGCATCTAATTTTATCCTTAGGTGCATTTGGAGTGGTTCTACTGGCTCTGGTCTTTCAAGGACTTTAGAGTTTACACTCACTATTGAGAACACTTCTCAAAGGTCCCAAAATAGATTTAAAGTTTATCCTATTTATGAACTGATCGTAACGATAATGTATTTGTGTTTGTCATTTGGATTCTACAAAATAATTTTGCAACATTTTGCAACATTTTTTATTTGTTTGATTTGATAAAGTCGACTATATTAAATAGGTCTTTAATTGACTATCGTTCCCACTATTTTTATCAAATTGATAGCCCTCAACATTCATTCAGAAGATTGCAGTGTACAACCTTCCAGTGATCTAAGACCCAAAATAGTTGAGTTATTACCCGGCCAAGGTCGGCATCCATAATCAGTTATTAGGGTAGGTAACATTTACCAATTGCATCATATGCAATTCTTGGATAGATTAAATGAATAACTCTTTGGCATAGTCATCTACATGCCACAAGGTGCTTAATCCTATTAAGATCACCTTGTTAAGTCCATTACCATAAGCCAACACAATGAGTATGCACCATGCAAAGGAAGACCCACATACCCACTATCACACTTCCACGAGATAGACGGTGCACCACATCAAGGCATGCCTACACTTAGTCGATCAAGCTTTTCATGTGTGCTACTTTTGGAAGGCATCTTAAACTTAATATTATATTGAGGGGTTTGGTATTTATATACATATACATATCCAATCACCACATATATAGTACATATCATATACATGCTATATCCCACAAGAAAACATGTGAAGCGATAAAGCAATGATTATGGCCATCCTATTGTAATTCCTTGAGCCACAAGAAATTGTGGTCATCTAGGTCTACATCATATGCAACAACATGTAGTTGATGAAGATCTATTCTTGGGTCGTTCTGGGTTGATCAGCTCATCCTATGACTAATCGGCTTGCCTCCTGGACGGTCGGTTCGTTGTCACCAACCGATCTTCTGGATCTTCCATACAATCGGTTCATTGGGTTGTCATGCTCCTTGTTAGGCCACCAGTGGCTCATCTCACACCATCAGTTGGTCATCTCAGTCCCATAACTACTCATATGGGAACCTGCCGTTCATCGACATAGTAGGAAATAAAACTATCTTACTTTTACATATCTCTTTGGGAAACCCCAAGTTACATTCGGGGGGAGCAAAGGTAGAAGAGAAGGCTCGAGTTATCTCGAGTAACACCTAGAATAGAAGAAAGGACTCGGTATGCAGAATGAGATGCAAACAACTATAACTATCCAAGCACACACATAGGGGTATATAGGCCATAACCATGCTACACATCTACCATGAAAACTATTTTAGGGCGACACATATTGATTGCATATATATACCATATCATATATGTATATAGGGATTTGTGGTGTTTAATCGGATATGCACATTATCCAATTAAAGTATTCACATCGCATGCAATAAATAAATGGTAAAAAACCAAAAATCCGATCATATCAATAAATCCTAAAACATAGTATATGGACATGGCTCTTATACCAGTGTTGGGTTTTGTGGGACAGAACAGGAAGCGAAAACAAAATTTTTATCTAACCACAAAACCATAACTAGTAGATCACATCTGCAACTATACAATAGGAAATATGGTTGAGCGAGATATACCTAGTACTGAGGCTTGCTCAGTGGCAATACCTCACAACTAGTGTGGCCTTCAACAACTTAGTCTTCGATGGCGTCTGTGCAGCTCCTGGTCTTGACCCAGACTGTGGTTGACGGTCGTCCTCCGGAGTAGAAGAAATCTCCCATCTCTATAGATAGTCCACACGAACCACTGGGAACTCTAGTCATCCTGAAGGATAGACTAGAAGGAGTTGTCCCCTTCTGTCAGTGTACTTGTTATGAACACACTCTCCCACCATTGGTCACTTTTCTATAGTTGTCTTTCCCTCATTGTTCCTCCCTGGATGGGTAGAACTTGCTTGGGTTCTCTAGGTTACCAAAACCAGAGATGACAACAAATTTGCAGAGCAACTAATGTTCTGATTTGTGTGTTATGAGAAGACCCCAATACCCCTATATTCATAGTAGAGGGAAGGGTCAGGGTTCCCAGTCTGTACGGGAGTAGAAGGGTTCAGATTTTCCATGAACTGATTGTGCTACTGACTAGCCTAAATCGCACATCCAAAATAAGTTGATTTAAAGTAGTCTGACTTTCAAAGAAATAACCCCACTCTCAGGCCCCCGCAATGATAAACGGGGTCCGATGTAGCGATCGGGGTCGAACACAGGGACAAGGTTGGTAGTGTTAAGAACATAGAATCTAACACTCGTATACTCCAGCCAAAGAGGGTATAGAAAGGTGTTCCTTAAGGAATGGTAGTAAACAAACAAGAATAGCAAGAACAAAAGAAACAAAAGAAATAAGATGAAACAAGTATAAGGAGGGAAACCTGGATTGGGGTTCACCTACTAAAGCATCTCAGCAACATGTAACACTATCTCTCTCTGTCGCATACTCTTAGTAAGATTACAAGCAACCATCAAAAGCATCTATTACACTCTCTCTCAAGATGAGGATAGATCTAAGTCTAGGAGTAGCTTCTCTCTCGAGATGACCACACATGAACTTTGGAACAGAACATATGGTTAAAGCTTTAGCATTCCAATGCCCTCGTGCATTCATACTACTCCATGACATGGGATAAAAGCAATATTACTCTCTCGAGATATCAACAATCAAACATCACAAGATGGTAGCTAAGCATACAAGTGAAGCATTAAAACTAGGTGCATGGAGATAATCTTGATAAGAATATGTATATTCAACAAAAAGAGACAATATACATGTTAGGAGAGCCTTAGTGGATACTCCCAACCTGAGTTAAGGTGTTTAGCCGCTCATTCTTACAGACAGCATAACGGCGTTACAGAAGGACAGATCCATGAGATACCACAAAGAGAGGGAGTAAGTACAACAAGATGGAATGATAGATCTAGAGAGGAAGATACGTGATACAACATACTACTTCTTTAAATCTGGATCTATCACATGGATGGCATGGATGGTCTTGTTCTCTCGAAGAAGGGGTCTTCAATATTCTCTCTCCTCAGCTTCCGCCTTTGGAGATCCAAGACTGATGGATGTGATGGTCGGGGACAAATTTGGAATGCAACAACATTTCATGGTCCTCTGGATCGGATCCCCTCTAATAAGACATATGGGTTCACTATTTATAGGCACACTCCACTGACTTAGAACTGCGGTCGCGGTGTTGTGATAAGTGAGGGTGAGATCGTGGTTGCAGTTTGTGCCTTATTCATCTCTTGCCGTGGTCCAGCTTGGTCATAGTCTTCTGGTATCCGTGGTCACGGTGTTCTGAAAACTGCGGTCACAGTCTGGTGATAACCACAGTCACGGTGTTGTGATAACTGCATTTGCAGTCTGGCGATAACCGCGGTCGCGATCTTCAGGAGTCCATCAGTGATTGTGGCCGCAATCTTTCCTTATTTCCTGATGATCAAGATCTCTAAGGTACGCTAGAATCACAGTCGTGGTTAGAAATAAGTGGACCATAGTCATGGTCCCCAAAATCGTGACTTGAGCTGTGGATGTTCCTAAAAACATGTAAGTGAGGCTTTAGTCAAAAAGATAGAAAAATTATGTGAAAGGCTGACAAAAGCTATACTAAAAGTGGTATAAAATATATATAGAAAGTACGTAATGTAGAGTGTTATCAACTCCCCCAAACTTAGAATCAAACTTGTCCTCAGGCTAAGTGTAGGTTCGAGAACTCAGAGAGAGAAAGAATGAACAATCTTAAAAGATAACATAATAACTTGACAGAAATATCTCATTCTTGCATCAAGACTGTTGTGGTATGTACTCAAACCCTTAGATCACAATCTCCCCCCAATCGGAGTTGCATAACTTCATTTTTCTATCATAACCTTCAATTTTAAAAGGCTCCACCTTCTCAACTTATCACCCCCTCCCTTAGGTAATGACCATACTAATGCCAGATCTTTTTCGAAGGGTAGCTTTCACACCAATTCTTTAATTTTCAGCTGACCCTATGCTAATGTGTTTGGGTAGGCTTAAGGCTTTTAGGTGTTTTCCTTTTCCCCCTGAACTCCTCACCCACAACTGTCGTAAGAATAGTGTTGCCCCTTTTTGGACTTCTGACTTTAAGTCAGGTGGTTTTGTGAGATTCCATTCAGGATTGGAGGTGTGTAAGCTTGGCTTCAAGATTCCACTTACGGGCATGACATATCTGCATTCATGAGTGCAACAATATACTGGATATGCAGAAACTTTTGGCATCTTTTTAGGCACAACTCTCATGCTTTTTTTCTTTATTTATTTTTGGTTGTTTACCTCTCCTTTTAGGCTTGGGTTTGGGGAGTTTTACTTGGTCTTCTGGGTGGCCAAACCTCTTTTAGATATTCTTTGAAGAGGGCAGTTTTTTCCCTTTCTACAGAGATACGGATTTTCTGGTCAAAAAGCGTCAGTTGAGGGTGGTTGGTCAGGAGTATGACTAGGTAAAGTTCTCTAGTCTCTGAGGGTTTCATGAGTTAAGGTAGTTACATTTACAATGTCTTATTGCAAGATGGGGTATAGCAGTATTACGATGACTATTGTTTTGCTCGTATATACTTGTATATGTTGCTCATATATTTCTCTCTAAGAGGGTTGAACCACTACATTCATAAAATTTAGCGAGAGAGGAGGCGAGCTTCTAAAAAGTTAGTTGTAACAAGAATTCAAAATTTCAATTTCAAAATTTTAGAGGCAAATTCAAAATTTTCAAAATTTTAGTAGTAAAAAGGAAAGTATATCTTTTTAAAAGGGAAAAAGGATGGTAAATGTACCTATGTAGCCTGTTTATGACTCCTCCCCCAAACTTATCCTGCACCCTGTCTCAGGGTGTCAAAATTTGAGTGAGATGTATAAACAAGCTTTCTTTATTTGTTTTTGTTGATGTCGGTGGAGTCCCACTTGGACTCTAGGAGCATGCTTGCATATATACCCCTTAATGTGTGATATTGCTCATAATGCATGTTTTCCACCTTGAAGCCAATAGTGGCTATGACCTCCATCCATGATAGGTAGAAGAAACCACAGTCATTAGATAGGGGTACCTGCTGAGGGCATCTGTGGCAGAATTGTGTCTTCTTGAAGTCCTTGCCTTTTGTATAGTCGTACCCTCTACAATGTTGTCTTATCATGTCAATTATAGCTTCAGTGCATGTGTTTGCCTTTTCTTATGTGTGTGTCTTTGTTGTTGTCATATTGGTCTTCTTGTTGAATGTGAAAGCTGCGTCGGAGCTATTATATAGAATTGCAGTCCTTTTAAGAAGGTTGGCATGCAGCAAAGTCCAATGGTTGTCATGAAGAATAGGTAGGAAGATGTGCTCTGGAGGGGCTATCTCCAGGCATTGTTGTAGTTGTTCCTTCTCTCATGAGTTTTTGCCCTTGAGAATGCCATCTACTAGTAAGAAGTATGACATGTGAGTACTTGGTATGGTATCGCCTACTATCGCCTGGTAGGCTGACATCGTGCTTACAGAAAGGTATCCCCCTATTTTCAAAGTTTCTCGGAGGTTGTTTTTTAGCACACAAATGCCATCTCGATCAAAGATGACATCTCCTGGTGATTCGTCTATTTTCAGAGAACTCATAATAAGAGTCACTTCTTCTAGTGACAGGCTGAATCAGCTCCATCTGTTAAAATTCTTGAAAGAAGATGTAATTTATCCTTCCAGACCGTATGGTCTATCATCCCCCAGATCTTCCTTTTCAACCTCTCCTTCCACAGGTTGTTGTTTTGGAGGTTGATTTTTAGGAGCTTCTGCTACTGAAGGCTGTTGTGGCTCTTCTTCTGGCATGTGCTTCACAGCTTCTTCAGATCCTTCATTCCATACTGCTTTGCATGTTGTAGCCCTGGCTGGTTCTCTCGTATCAACCCACATGGCTTTTAGTTGTTCCCTCCAAGTGACCTTTTCAGGTAAGGGAATGTCCATGTGAAGCCTGCGGGGTACAACTTCTGCAAGAATCGCCGGATCGTTGAAGAATCGGCGATCATAGCTGACTTCTATTGCATATATACACCTGATGCGATGATTTTGAGTCGCATTTATAGACCTTTTTCATATGTGTATTGTTCTCTAATTACTCATTTTTATGGATAATATTGCATAATTCACTCATTTCGGTCTTTGCCTTCATATTATGTCAAATCCCCTTTGTTTTACTATTTTGAACATTATTTATCATAATATTATTATTTGTGTGGATTTACTTGGTCTTGTTGTGAAATTTCAGGAAAAACAAGTATTTGCTTCCGTCGATACCATCGACGGAAGTCGATACCATCGACCAAGCCACAGATTGCCAGACGAGAGGAGCAGCACAGAGTCGATACCATCGACACCCAAGTCGATGGTATCGAGATCCCTTCAGGTTGCTGGCGAGGAAAATGTCGATACCATCGACCCAAGTCGATGCCATCGACACATGGAGGCTACAACGTCACTAAACGACAACAACCGACGCTAAAGAGAGTCGATACCATCGACCCAAGTCGATGGTATCCAGATGACCACAGGCGCTCAGACGAAAAGAAAAGAAAGCTGCCGCTAATACGCTGGGTCGATACCATCGACCCGCGTCGATGGTATCGACGCCGGCAAATATGCGTTGGATCTGTTTTGATCTCGATCGGACGGCTGTTGTTATTTGACGACCTAATTAGGGACTTATACCTAATGACGGCCGCCCAAACAAAGAGGAGGATCGAATTTTGGATTGCACGAGTGCCGAGGAAGGAGAAAAAGGAGAACGGAGGCCAGAAGCTCATCCCGGGTGATTTTGACGCTGCCGAAGACGAATTCCACCACCGACAGGCGGGGAAGCTCGTATTCTACGCCAAGGATCTACCGGTTCTTCTCCGTTCAGGGGTTTTCCCACTTGTTTCACGTTTTTCTTATGAATTCCCCTAATTCTACCATGTATTCGTGCGAGATGAACATGAGAGGCTAAAATCCTCCATCTTTAGGACCGGGAGTAGCCCGGGAATGCATTGTATGATAGTTTTATATTAGTAATTCATATTTTCTCTCTTAAATCCGTGGTATGGTTTCGTTTTCTCCATATATTGTTATGCTTGATCACCATAATAATAACTTAATGCCCTTAATCACTTCGACAGAAGGATTAACGGTTGAAAAGAGACAGAATCTACATTAATCAATAAAACCCTTGACAAAGGAGTTGTAAAATTAATGGTGGGAACTGAGAGATTGTTTATAATGCGCTTAGTTTAGGGGAATGATTACTACGACGGTGGAATCAACCTAAACCTAAGTAGTGAGTTACACCACGACAGTGGGTAATTCTATTTTCAGGCCACTACCTGGATAGAGAGAGAAGAGTGAGGAATTATATAAAACCTAATGCAATGTTGACCCGCGGTGAAACCGCAATCCTAAAGATACCCTTTTGAATTGATTAAATTAACATTTAATTGATTGTTTTCTTTGTTTCATTTTATTTTCTTTTAATTTCGACAACAAACCCTACTTTGTTATCCGGCTTAGCTGATCACAAATAGTTAGTAGAAGTCTCCAATAATTCAACGTATCCCTGTGTTCGACTCGGGCCTCTCAAAGGCCTATATTACTCGACGCGTACACTTGCATTTTTAGCGCGTAGTAAAATACACGTCAAGTTTTTGGCGCCGTTGCCGGGGATACGACGAATTGTTGGCACTTTGAGTGCTAAGAGCGGCCACTCTAGGCCACATTTTTTTATTTTTATTTTGAAACAATTTGAAATATTCTTAAATTTCTCTATAATTGTGTTTACTCGTTCAAAGCATAGTACTGAACCCCGATTTTCTTATTTCAGGTACTTTGCATGGTGCATACACGTAGCGTAGACTACTCGAATCGCACACCTGAGGTTCCACCTCCGGGACCAGAGGATGAGGATTACTACGAGCAAGATCACCAAAGCGACATAGATTCTGAATCTGAGCAAGAGCAAGCAGAAGAAATGGCCGAACCACAGACGATATGGGAGAAGATCAAAGCGTCTTCTTCATCAGCTTCAAAGGGGGCCTATAAAGAAACAGGGGCTCAACATTCCAACCTACAAGATCGATCCATCATTGATTAACTTGGTTAAATCAAACGCATTTCACGGGCTGAAGAATGAGGATCCAGTGGCACACATTAGTCAGTTTGTTGAAAATTGCGATATGGTGAAGATAGATAGGTTCCCACAGGATGTTCTGTACCTCAAGTTATTCCCAAGTTCCCTGGCAGGAATAGCGAGAGAGTGGCTACATAACCTCGACGATGAGTTTGTTGAATCATGGGATCATATGGTAGAGGTTTTCTTCGAGAGGTTTTTCCCTCCTGAGAAGACCAATGACATGATTAGGAAGATTCACAATTTCACCCAACAGGCGGGTGAAACATATTCTGAGACTTGGGAGCGATTCCAGGTCATGTTGAGGAGATGTCCACATCATGGACTGGACAAGGAGACATAGGTGAAGATCTTCTATTTTGCTCTCTCTGAGCATGATAGAAGCAACTTGGACTCGGCCGGTTCAGGATTTTTCTTGAACAACACTGATACGAGATGCTGGGAAATACTGAAGAACATGGCACGAAAGCAATCCTGGGGAGAAAGAAAGAGAAGCCCAGTTGAGCAAGCAAGAGTTGCCAGTGAGTCCAAGGCAATGAGAGAGTTAAATGAGAAGATGGATCTTCTCGCAAAGAAGGTACTGCAGAAGGAAGACAATGAGTCCGAGGAGGAGGCTCAAGTCAAGTACATGAGGCAACAGCAAGGGTACAGGAACAATGACTATTCATGGCGAAAGGACAAAAAGTTCTCATGGAAGGATCCGAACAATTTTCTGCAGGATCCAGACACCAAGCTTGCACCAGCCACAGAGGACAAGAGCACTGAGTTGCTCAATCAGGTCATCAAACAAAACCAGGAGTTAATGAACACATTTGGGCAACAAATCAAGCAACAGGGTCAATTTATGAATCAATTTGGGCAGACTTTGCAGAGCCACGGGGCTCAAATGAGAACTATAGAGACTTCCATGGCGCAGATGGCGGCTGAGATTGCAAGTTTGAAGAAGCCAACACATCCGGGTTTTCCGGGGAACACCAATGTTCCTGGGGGAAACCAGCAAGCCAAGGCTATCCTACTGAGGAGCAGTAAGAAAGTGTTGAATCCAAGGGCGGATGACACAAGCACACCGCAGGACAAAGTTGAAGATGCAATCATCAAGGAGCAGCCCACACCTGTCACAGGGCAAGCTGAAGATATAGCTGAGAATGGTAATAAAGAACAAGCTACTGAGGAGGAACCGCAGAAATTGACACCCTATGTGCCACCTCATCAAAGGGCACATACCGTTCCGGTCCCCTATCCCAATAGCGCAAAGGCAAGGAAGGTGGATGCACAATTTAAGAAATTTCTGGACAGCTTTAGGAAGTTATCAGTAAATATTCCTTTGTTAGAGGCAATTGAGCAAATCCCGTCTTACGGGAAGTTCCTAAAAGATGTCATCACTAAGAAGAGGAAAATACCCGACACTGAGGTCGTGGTGCTGAAGGAGCAAGTATGTGCTTTCATTATGGGCACTTTGCCGCCAAAGAGACAGGATCCCGGATGTTTCAATATTTCTTGCTTTATCGGGAAGTTCAAATTTGGAGAGGCACTTTGTGATTCTGGGGCAAGCATCAATTTGATGCCCCTTTCTACATTCAAGAAGCTTGGATTAAAGGAATCAAGGCCAAGCAACATGACTATCCAACTGGCCAATAATTCTGTGGTGAAACCGTATGGAATCTGCGAGGATGTCTTGGTAAAGGTAGACCGTTTTGTTTTTCCGGCTGATTTCGTGGTTATGGAAATGCAGGACGAGCATGGCAATGAGTTGCTACTTGGACGCCCATTCCAAGCAACAGCCGATATGATCTTGGAGATGGGAAGAGTTCGCTTGACCTTGGGCATTGCGGATGATCGCTTTGAGATGGTCATGCCCACTAGCAATGCATCTACTAAAGCAAAAGCACAGTGCAACATGGGGGAACATGTGAAACACAATATCTCACTTTGTCTTGGGAAGCCATTCTTGGATATGGCTCATGTGATGAGCAAGATGGATAATGGGACCTTAGCTGTGGACATTATGGAGCAAACTAAAGTTGTCTCTTTAGGCAAGGCTATTGGGTTTCCAAATGATGAGAATGAGGACATTCCGCCTTCTTGGGAGGATGATGCGATTATTACTTCAGTTTTTGATGCATATCCGGAATTGCCTCTGGAGGAGCGTTTGCTAAATGTCACTTATGATTGGATGCGGAGTACTTCACTCAAGGAGTGCGCCAAAATGCTGCAGATGCTTCCATGTTTCTACACGAGGCACTATGAAGACTTAGGTACACTTCCACCACCGCTGCAATCATCTCTTATTTGCCCGCCGGAGTTGGAGTTGAAGCAACTGCCCCCGCATCTTAAGTACGTCTTTCTAGCTGAGAAGGACAAGTTACCAGTGATTGTATCTGCATACTTGAGTGCGGCTGAGGAGGAGCAACTACTGGTAGTGCTCAAGAACCACCGTGGAGCCTTTGGGTGGTCAGTCGCGGACATCAAGGGATCTCCCCTACACTTTGCCAGCACAAGATTCGGCTCGAGGAGGGAGCCAAACCAGTAATTCAGCCTCAGAGACGTCTAAATCCAAGCATGATGGAAGTTGTGAAGAAGGAAGTCATAAAACTTCTTGCTACAGGGATCATATATGCCATATCAGATTCGATGTGGGTGAGTCCCACACAGGTAGTCCCTAAAAAGGGGGGAATCACTGTCACTAAAAATCTTTTGAATGAACCTGTCACCACCCGATTGGTAACCGGGTGGCGTGTTTGCATTGACTACCGCCGATTGAATGCCGCAACTCTTAAAGATCATTTTCCATTGCCATTTATCGATCAGATTTTGGAACGTCTTGCCGGTCGGTCGCATTTTTGTTTTCTAGATGGATATTCGCGGTATAACCAGATTTCTATTGATCCTTTGGATCAAGAGAAGTCTACGTTCACTTGTCCCTACGGGACTTTTGCTTACCGACGGATGCCGTTTGGATTATGTAATGCGCCGGCAACGTTTCAACGTTGCATGCTCGCCATATTCTCTGACATGGTGGAGCGTTGTCTTGAGGTTTTCATGGATGACTTCTCGGTTTATGGGGCGTCTTTTGATGAGTGTCTATATAACTTGGATAAGGTGCTGCAGCGGTGCGAGGACACACACTTGGTCCTCAATTGGGAGAAATGTCACATGATGGTGACGGAAGGAATAGTGCTAGGACACAAGGTGTCTAGCAAGGGTCTTGAGGTAGACCCCGTAAAAATTGAGGTGATTTCTAAGCTACCCCCACCTAATTCCGTAAAAGGGGTGAGAAGCTTTTTGGGACACGCCGGGTTTTATCGGCGATTCATCAAGGATTTTTCTAAAATTGCAAAACCTTTATCTGAATTGTTGGAAAAAGATGCAGTTTTTTATTTCAATGAAAAGTGTCTTCACGCATTCGAAGTTTTGAAAGAAAAGTTGATTTCGGCTCCGGTTGTTCAAACGCCGGATTGGACAAAACCATTCGAATTGATGTGTGACGCTTCCGATTATGCAGTGGGAGCTGTTTTGGGGCAAAGGGTAGATAATAAGCCAGTTGTGATTTTCTACACCTCCAAAACACTTAATGATGCTCAATTGAACTATACAACTACAGAAAAAGAGTTACTTGCCGTCGTGTTTGCTTTTGAAAAATTTCGACAGTACTTAGTGGGTTCTAAAGTAGTTGTGTGGACCGATCACGCTGCGATAAAATATTTGATGGAGAAGAAGGATGCAAAGCCTAGACGAATTAGGTGGATTTTGCTTTTACAAGAATTTGATATTGAAATCAAGGACAAGTCGGGAATTGAAAATGTGGTGGCTGACCACTTGTCTAGGTTAGAAAGGGTAGATGAACAAGGTTTACACATACCCATAACCGAGACGTTCCCCGATGAACAACTTTTGAAAATTGATTCTAAGGAACCATGGTTTGCTAATATTGTTAACTATTTGGCTTGCGGGATCATCCCGGAAGATTGGTCTTATCAAGAGAAAAAGAAATTCTTTCATTCTTTGAGATACTATTTTTGGGATGACCCAATTCTTTTGAAGCAGTGCAGGGATGGTATTCTTCGCAGGTGTGTACCGGAGGTGGAGTACGAGAGTGTTCTCCACCACTGCCATGCTTCGCCTAAGGGAGGACACCATGCTAGTTCACGGACAGCAGCCAAAGTGTTGGAAAGCGGCCTTTATTGGCCAACTTTGTTTCGGGATGCCTATGATTTTGTGAGGCAATGTGACCCGTGCCAGCGCGCAGGTAACATTTCAAGGAGACAAGAGATGCCCCTGAATGTATTTCAGGAAGTTGAGGTATTTGATTTATGGGGCATAGACTTCATGGGACCCTTTGTGTCCTCAAATTCAAATTTATATATCTTGCTTGTTGTTGATTATGTGTCGAAGTGGGTGGAAGCAATCCCCACAAGGACTAATGATTCGAATGTAGTGTGCAGGTTTGTGAAAGAAAACATATTCTGCAGGTTTGGGATACCCCGAATGATCATAAGTGATGGAGGAACACATTTCCGGAATCAGAAATTTTCGACACTTTTGAAGAAATATGGGGTCAAGCACAACATCGGCACCCCATATCATCCACAGACGCAAGGACAAGTGGAGGTTTCAAATCGGGAAATCAAGAAGATTCTAGAAAGGACAGTGGCATCCACGAGGAAAAATTGGAGTGCATTACTACCGGACGCACTTTGGGCGTATAGAACGGCGTACAAAACACCTATAGGCACCACGCCTTTTAGGTTGGCGTATGGCCGGGCTTGCCACCTTCTGGTGGAGCTGGAGCACAAGGCCCATTGGGTGCTAAGAAGGCTGAACTTGAGTTATGATGAAGCCGGGAAAAAGAGGATGTTCGAATTGAATGAATTAGACGAGCTACGCATGACGGCATATGAGAATGCCTGCATCTACAAGGAGCGTACAAAGCTGATCCATGATCGACATATCGAGTTGCGCACGTTCAAGAAGGGAGATAGTGTTCTATTGTTTAACTCCCGTCTCAAATTGCATCCCGGGAAGCTGAAGTCCCAGTGGAGTGGACCCTTTGTAGTGGAAGAGGTGAGACCGCACGGTGCGATTCTTGTGCGTGATGGAGATGCCACGTTCTTGGTGAATGGGCAGCACTTAAAGTTGTATTTTGGTGAAAACTACAAGAGAAAAGTGAATGAGGTCAAACTCATTACACTTGTGGATGAATGAGATGATGGGAAGACGTCTAGCCTAAGACGTTAAAGAAGGGCGCTTGTTGGGAGGCAACCCAACCATTGGTACATTAGGATAGGTTAATTTTAGTCATAGATTGTTTTTATTTCGTTTAATTTTAGTGTAAAGAAGATACCTTGATCCGTTTGTTCTATGTGCAGGCACAAGCAGGGTCGATACCATCGACACACTGTTCGATGGTATCGACATGGGTTCAGGTTGACAGCTGCAAAAAAAATCGCACTGAGTCGATACTATCGACGGCCCCGTCGATGGTATCGACATACCTACGGCAGGTCACAATAAAAGTGTCGATGGTATCGACATGCCAGTCGATACCATCGAGATCTCTGGAGAAGTTCAGACGAATTTTGCTCAGTCAACTCGATACCATCGACGGCTCCGTCGATGGTATCGACATGATCACAGGTTGAATTGAAGAAGTGGCGGTGTCGCAATAAAAGCAAGTCGATACCATCGACCCTCGTCGATGGTATCGACATCCATGTCACCGATCCGTGCAAAGACATCGACGACGATTGCGAGTCCACGTCAGCGATTCGGGTGCTGCGTCGATACTATCGACTTCCGTCGATGGTATCGATAGGTCAGCAATCCAGGTTTCCCGATCCAGCAAACGTCAGCCGTCGATACTCGCGAGGGAGGCGGATAGCATCGAGACGTGTCGATACCATCGACCCGCGTATCGACGGGTCGATAGTAGCGCCGGCCAAGTCTATTTAAGGAGACTTGCAATGTCATTTGACGTCACACCTTCAGAGCAAACGTCCTCCTTTGCGCCGAGCACTCCCCCGAGCCCTCCAAGACTGAAGAGCAGCAATAGCAAGCAGGGATCTTCACCGAGCGGAGAATCACTTCTCCATCTTCCCCGAGCTCTCTTCTTCTAATCCCATCTTTCTTGCAACAATGGTGCACGCCGTCGGATCATCGTCCTCGAGCGTGAATCCCATGGGGATTGTGGAGTTTGTTCCACCCCCTACTGCTTCCGTATCACGTCCGCGCTTGATTCACCCTTCCATGGAGGCGAGGAAGGTCTACGAGGAGATTATGAAGCGGAAGATTGAGCCGACCCGGTATGTGGACCGGGGAATGATCCGTGATCTAGGATTCGAGGCCAACTTGGCTTATGTGCTGAAGGGTCAAGCACGCCACACCAGCATAAGGCCAGGCGAGTTGGAGCGCCATGCGGATGGGCAGCCGTTCTTCGGCGAATGGCCCACCTACAAGGAATTGGTGGCGGAGTTTATGGCGTCCCTCGACGTCTGCGTCGTACCCAACGACGTGGTGGCGTCAGACCATGAGTGGATCAAGGGGAGGGTGTCCTTCCGGCTGTTCAACATCAATTACAACATCACTCTTCAGCAGTTCAACAACATCTTTAACTGGAACCACTCCCAACATGATCACCGACGCCCAGATTCTCACACCGACTATGACAAGATCTTCGCCGAGCTAGTCACAGTGCCGGCGGGAAAGACAGTGAGCTACCACAATGCTGCGGTAGCGGACTTCGAGCATCCCTTCGTCCGGGTCTTACACCGGATGTTGAGCCTTACGTTCTTTGCTCGGAGCGATTTAGCATTGAGCAAGTTTCAGGAGAGCGATCTTTTCTTCCTCTACATGCTCCTGAAGCGACAAGAATGCAACTGGGGTGCGTTCTTTCTGCAGCGCGTCCTGGCGGTGAAGAGGAGTACAAGGAAGGCTCCGATCCATTTTGGTGGGCTCATCACCAAATTGGCATTGTACTTGGGGCTGAATTTCCAGTCTATGACTCCGATTTCCACGAGGAGTAAGGTGAACGTGCAACATCTGCACCGTTCAAACCTTATCCTTCTCCGGGATGGGTTGGCGTACGCACACTGCCACATCAACCACGATTACCAAGAATGCGCACTGCCGGATGACGTCTTCAACATCGAGGGCGCACAGCACTTCCGATGGCCGATCATAGCCGTCGAGTCCGATGAAGAAGAAGGCGGCAACGATGACCAAGAAGGCGAGGCTGAGGAGGAAGAGGAGGCTTTCACACCTCTTCGCGCACGAGTGGCACCACGGAAGCATCCTAGGATGCATCCGGGTGCATCTTCATCATCACAGCCCCCGCCGCCATCACCACAGCCCTCGCAGCCAGGCGAGGATGTCTACTCCATGCAGGGAATGTACACAATGCTGCAGGATATACATCAGACGCAACATCAGCATCTAGAAATGTATACCGGTATTCATGATACTACGAGCCGGTTACTCGATAATCAACGGGCTATGTTCGAGAATGAACGTCTTCTCCTCAACAACCAACAGCAGATACACAATCGGTTGCAAAGGATGGAGATGCAACATGAGCCCTTTTACGACCATTACTGGAGTCAGAGCTACTTTGGAGGCTATCCACAGCCTCCGCCGAGGACCCATTACGATCTGAGCTTCCAGGGGGAGTATCCTTCTTGGGATGCTATGGCCCCGCAGTACCCGCCTCCGCCTCCACAAGAATGATCAGGGTATTTCTGTTCCACTCTTAAGATTGTTTTTGACTATGAGGCCATAGTCGAATTCAAGCTTAGGGGGGGTAGCTGGAACAGCTCTATCTTTTCTTTTGTTTGTTTTTAGTTTTTGTTTTGCTATTTGTTCTTGCATATTTAGTTTTTGTTTAGGATCCACATCTATCTAGTGTAACTGTGGATGTCGTAAAAGTTGTCATCTCGCTGTGTGTTCATGGGAAATTTAAGAGAATTTTAAAATTTTTTGTGTCTTTTGGGTAGCTTGACTTGGTTGTCCTTGGGGAACTTGTCCGATGAAAATGATTGATTATGTCAACTTTAAAACAAGATGTCACACCTATACTCCCATTGACTCATGAAAAGTGGATAGTAACGGTTGTTTGAGCCTAACCTAACCAAATGGTAATGAGACCTTAATTGGATATAAGAGAGAGAACCCTTTGAATCACTACACATGTCAGTAAGGAGGGACACATAATACTCTTCTAAGGTTCAGTCATCTAATCTTGTGATCATTCCACTTCATTTTTCCATAATCCACCTAAGAATTGGAAGTAAAGTACAATTTTAATTCCTTCTTGTGTGCATAGCATTTAGATAGGAATTGTATTGATATTTTTCATACCTTTGCATAAAAAGAAAAAAAATATATAGGGATTCATGCACATTACCTTTAGGTGCATGCCATGTAGTTGCACTCATGACTTTCATGATTATCATGCATAAAGTACATCATGTATCTCAATTTTCTCTCAAAATTGATCTAAACTGTTCCATACCCTTGAAATAGTACAAAGATTTCCAATCATGAAGAAAATAGCTCAATACATGTATCTCTAAGCAACTATGGATATGTGGGATAAAAGAAAGAAAAAAAAATTCTGAAAAAAAAAAGAAAAAAAAGAGAATTTAGAAGGAAATGGAATAAGAGGGAGAAAGGAACATGATATCACTTGCATTATAGGAAAATCGAGTACATGATGTGGCTTAAGTAGATTTCCATCTCATTTTGAGGTGGAAGGTTAGGGCATGCATCATTTTACCAAAATTAGGCATTAGGGCATTTTTATTGTGCATTTGCATCATGTAGGACATTTTGTTTTATGCATATTGAAACTGTACAATACTTCCAAGTTCTTCCATGAACTACCCATTCCATCCACCCGTTGCTCGGATTGGTAGGCCACCGTGAATTTCTCCTCACTAATGATTATCAGGAGAACTGCTTCCATGTAGATGGTAGTTAAGGGCGAGCAACGTAGTGTAGGCGATCACAAGATGCACCAATGCTGAATCGGCGAATTTTATTATGTTAACTGCCTTATGTGATAGTGTTCATCGGTTTGAAGGACAATTTCTCTTATTGACGATTATTGTCGCCTTTTGGGTAATTACTGTTATGTGGTTAGAGAAGGTCGGTTTGAGAACGTTCAGTGGGAGTCACATGGGATGTGGGTTGGTGTGTTGATTTTTAGTTGACATCTGCAATTCTATTCTAAGGATTAGTTGCTCGAGGGCGAGCAATGTTTAAGCTTAGGGGAGTTTGATGCGATGATTTTGAGTCGCATTTATAGACCTTTTTCATATGTGTATTGTGCTCTAATTACTCATTTTTATGGATAATATTGCATAATTCACTCATTTCGGTCTTTGCCTTCATATTATGTCAAATCCCCTTTGTTTTACTATTTTGAACATTATTTATCATAATATTATTATTTGTGTGGATTTACTTGGTCTTGTTGTGAAATTTCAGGAAAAACAAGTATTTGCTTCCGTCGATACCAACGACGGAAGTCGATACCATCGACCAAGCCACAGATTTCCAGACGAGAGGAGCAGCACAGAGTCGATACCATCGACACCCAAGTCGATGGTATCGAGATCCCTTCAGGTTGCTGGCGAGGAAAATGTCGATACCATCGACCCAAGTCGATGCCATCGACACATGGAGGCTACAACGTCGCTAAACGACAACAACCGACGCTAAAGAGAGTCGATACCATCGACCCAAGTCGATGGTATCAAGATGACCACAGGCGCTCAGACGAAAAGAAAAGAAAGCTGCCGCTAATACGCTGGGTCGATACCATCGACCCGCGTCGATGGTATCGACGCCGGCAGATATGCGTTGGATCTGTTTTGATCTCGATCGGACGGCTGTTGTTATTTGACGACCTAATTAGGGACTTATACCTAATGACGGCCGCCCAGACAAAGAGGAGGATCAGATTTTGGATTGCACGAGTGCCGAGGAAGGAGAAAAAGGAGAACGGAGGCCATAAGCTCATCCCGGGTGATTCGGACGCTGCCGAAGACGAATTCCACCACCGACAGGCGGGGAAGCTCGTATTCTACGCCAAGGATCTACCGGTTCTTCTCTATTCAGGGGTTTTCCCACTTGTTTCACGTTTTTCTTATGAATTCCCCTAATTCTACCATGTATTCGTGCGAGATGAACATGAGAGGCTAAAACCCTCCATCTTTAGGACCGGGAGTAGCCCGAGAATGCATTGTATGACAGTTTTATATTAGTAATTCATATTTTCTCTCTTAAATCCGTGGTTTGGTTTCGTTTTCTCCATATATTGTTATGCTTGATCACCATAATAATAACTTAATGCCCTTAATCACTTCGACAGAAGGATTAACGGTTGAAAAGAGACGGAATCTACATTAATCAATAAAACCCTTGACAAAGGAGTTGTAAAATTAATGGTGGGAACTGAGAGATCGTTTATAATGCGCTTAGTTTAGGAGAATGATTACTACGACGGTGGAATCAACCTAAACATAAGTAGTGAGTTACACCACGACAGTGGGTAATTCTGTTTTCAGGCCACTACCTGGATAGAGAGAGAAGAGTGAGGAATTATATAAAACCTAATGCAATGTTGACCCGCAGTGAAACCGCAATCCTAAAGATACCCTTTTGAATTGATTAAATTAACATTTAATTGATTGTTTTATTTGTTTCATTTTATTTTCTTTTAATTTCGACAACAAACCCTACTTTGTTATCCGGCTTAGTTGATCGCAAATAGTTAGTAGAAGTCTCCAATAATTCATCGTATCCCTGTGTTCGACTCGGGCCTCTCAAAGGCCTATATTACTCGACGCGTACACTTGAGTTTTTAGCACGTAGTAAAATACACGTCAACGTCGCAGTCCATGAAGGTCTTCGATGTCTAGGTCTTCCATTGGAATGCCCTTGTTGATGGCCTCCATCATGCACATTACTATGAAGGCACAATCCCCTGAACCACCCTCTTCTTGGGGAACTTTCTTGTTGATGGAAATAAGCTTCGAGGACCCTTGAAATTTGTTGTCCGCCTCTTTGATTGCTCGTTGTAGGCACAGCGGTATCTTCAAGGCATCTCTGGCTTCCTTCCACTTGTAGACTAGTGAAGTGCTATCTATTTCAGCTTCATGGCAATTGAGTACCGTTGTCTTACGCTCATGCAAATCAACGACTATTAGTCCCCAATGCTTTGCATTTTTTATGGGTAGCACCATGGACCTTATCCCCTTCCTCCGAACTACTGCCTTTAGTTTAGCTACGTCTGCCGCCATATACTCTTCATTATATAGTAGGTTGGCTAGACGTGTCATCCCATTGAAAACCGATTGTGGCTTGTCTGGGTGTAAGAATTCTTCTAGGAGGGTGGCGTTGAGTACTTTGAACACCCTTTTGTGTACTTGTGCCTTCTTCAGAAATATCCCCCTGAAGTGGTCTCTGGACAAACATCTACCCTTATTGTTATACAATATGTCTGGCCCGGGTAGATTGTCGTTGAGGAAATCTATCAAGACGTGGACATCTCTGCATGAGATTCGTGATACTGTAGTTATGTCCATATCTTTCATCTTGCAGGGAAAAGGGGGAGCTGATGTAGGTATTTCTACTTTAGACAGTGCACTCCGCTCCCTGGTGGGTTCGCCTGTGAAAAAAGTTGCCAGTTCGCCATCCTCATCATCAGACGTTGCCTCCTGTGCCAAGGGTGCCGAGGCTTCTTCTATTTTCAGCATGGCCTTGGCCACTTGTTCAGCCACTTTATACATCAGTTGTGCAGTGTCTATTGGTTCATCTACTTCTGAGGAGGCTTTAGCAGCTGCGTTGTCTTTGACGTGGCTCTTCTCAGAAGTTTGCCCCGACTTGGCTTCCGCCATCATTTTTAGCATTGCCTCCATCTTCCCATCATAAAGATAGTCACTATGCTCGTGGTGTGGTTGGAAGAGGAGGGACTCGCTAGTCTCCTCAAACCTGGCCCCCAACTCAGCTATCATTCGGTCAAACTCGGCTACTCCTGCTGAGCTGAGTTCTGTGACCAAATCTTCATGATGAGCAGCAGCAATCTACTCTTCTAGCATTAGAGTGTGTGTTGGTGGGGAGAGGTGGTGCTCCACTAGATTTCCATCGTCTTCAGTGGCTTCATCCAGGCTTCCTCTGGGTCACAGTTGAGGTTGAGCCCCCTTGTTGTTGTCGCATATTTCTTCATTTGGTTTTCATTTTGGGAGCTTGACCACTTTGGTGGCTGGTTTCCCTTTGGTTCAGCTACGGGTAACACCCTTGTGTTCACACTCCCAACTTTTGGTGTGCCAGTTCCCGTGCCCGGTCCTCCCGCATTGTCATTGTGGCTAGAGGGGCTGGCTGAGGAGTGCGTGGGGCTTACTGAGCGCCTTGTCTTCTTTTTCTCCCACTGGTCCTCGAGTTCTTCATGTTCCTTCTCGAGCTTTTGACAGTCTTCTTGTAGGCTTTGAAGCTCTTTTTTGAGGGCATCCATTGCAGCGTCGTAGCCCTAATGCATGTGCTCGTTGTCGGATCAGATGGCTTGCCTCTCCTTTCGTAGGTCTGCCATCTTGTCCTGCATCTTTTTAAGCATTCCCATCATCATCCACTGATTGTTTAAAACTTCTTGGATGAAGTCTGGGAGTGCTTTTGTTCTTTCATCTAGTGCTTTCACCTGTGTTATTAGGTTTGATAATGAAAAAGAAATTTTAGTATTTATTATATTGGTTTGATGCATGTGTTCCCACATTGCATCAAACTTTGTACCTAAGGCACCCCTAAAGGAAGGTGTTTGATGGTGTTGTTGGTGCAATTGATGCTCCATGCACGTATCTGACGAACTTGGCATTGTGGGTTGTGGAGGCGGTGGTGGTGGGCCTTGTTCTTTCTCCTTTAGCTCCTCTGGTTGGTCCATCTCTGCTCCACTGGTATCTGCATCCGGTATGGCCTAAGAGCCTTGTCCTCCTGTCTCTGCCTCTGGTTTCCTACTGGGATGCGGATCAGCTTTTGTGCCCTTCTCTTTTCCCACCTTTAGCACAACAATAGTTTCTTCCTCATGTGGCTCGAGAGGTGTGGGTTCTACGACTTCCACTGGGTCTTCTTGAGGTAGAACCGTGGGGAGGGGTTGTGCTGCAGCCTTCTCACTTACAGTTGGTAGAGTACTTGGTTCAGTTTTCTTTTTATCTACCGCCAATTTATTCCGCAGCTCCATGCTCTTCTTATTCTTTAACAAAGTTGGGGCACTACTTTCTCCCATAGTATGTATTGGATCTGCAGTTGTGCCGACATGCAGTACCCCGGATCATATTTTCTCTATGTCGTCTTCAGTTGGCCGCATCTTGTGGGCGTCATAGTACGCCATTTTAGGAAGAGGGAGTGGTCTTTTTGACCCTCTCTATTTGAAGTACACCTTTTCCCCCTTCACTTCCAGAATAACAATGCTGGCTAGGGACATGATGTCTATTCGTTGTTGTCCCTCCATTTCTTTATATTTCTGGACCTCTCCTTTGTCCAATAGGTAATCAACAATCATGGCTATCTGGCTGCCCATGCAGAATGTAGAATTTCTTTTCACATCCTCGCCTACTGCCACTAATAGGTGCTTGATTAATATTTTACTGATATTTGCCGATTTTCTGTTGATCATGGACCAAATGAGGAACAGATCTCCCTCGCTGACTGTCCCTATATCTGACCTTACATAAATCGTGTATGCGGTGAACTTCTACATTATGCGGATGAAGCAAGAGGTGATTTTGGAGGCCTTGGAGTTTTTAGAACTATGTTTCTCATCCCCTGTTAGTTCTCCCTACATCTCGTCGCTATCATATGTGATCATCTCTTTTTTGTTCAGGGCTGCGGAGCAGGCCTTGGCTTCTTCCTCCATTGTGGTAAAATTTTTGTTCAGATCTGCCTGAGACCATGTGGGTTTCTCCCCCTAGCCTTACTTGAAGTTGGAAATCTCAACCTCCTGTCCTTCATTTCTCACTACTGGTAGTGATCTTCTTTAATGAGGATAGGAATTCTAAGGTCAGCTTCCTATAGGATTTCACCTCAGGCGTGCATAGGGTATGTAGATTTGCACCTTCAAGGAACGTCATTTCCCTATCATAGATCCTCATTTTCTTGAAGTCTTCCACATCTAGGTAACGTGTTGGGCAGCATTTTTTGTGCAGGTGCATCCAGTTGTAGGTAGACTGGTGCAATGTGTCCCTGGGCACAAATGAAGGTTCCCCAGACTATGGAGATGTTTTCCCTACTACCTCTTTGCCCTTGCCTTCCTCCTTCTTAATTGGTTTGCTGATAACTTCTGGCTTCGCCCTCTTGCTGCCCTTGGTTTCCTTGGGTGCAACATTTCTCTTTTTTCCATGCAGTTGACTCTTAGACTCTCCTGGTTGGTACTCGGAGGTCTCGGTACCCTCAGTCTATTCTGTCACTTCTGGGGATTCCTCTTGTGGCAGCTTCCCCAGTATCCTTTGATACTGTTCCAGCCTCAGCTGTATTTCTACTCGCTTTGGCACTGGCAGAGAAGTGCTCCTCTTCAGTGCTTCTGTTAAATCCTTGATGATCTTCTCTACCTCCTTTAAGGAAGTAGCTTTCTCATACAGGGGTTCGTTGGTGGCTGGAGAAAACATTCTACAATTTTTTTTTATAAGGAATTAGAATCTAATATGATTTAATGAAAGTTATCATTATTGCATTTAGCTGGGTAAAGAATTTATTGCATAGGATATGTATTCATTCACTTGTTCAAGTTTCAAGTTCAAGGAGAGAGAACAAAAACCATAGCTACGGTCTTGTAACTTCAGAGTACACCACGGTCGCGGTATCTGAAAGAGATCATGATCGTGGTTTTCTAAGTAGGGGCCACAGTCACAGTTCATAAGGAAGGACCGCAGTCACGGTTGTCTTGTGTAGAACAACTACAATTGTGGTTTTTCCGATAATCCTTCCTCCCTCTATCCGATGATCCCTTCTTTGTTTTCACCAACATCAATTGTTCCATTATTAAGGGTTTTAGGGTTTTCATAGAGGTTATTAACAAATGCCGACGTGAGCCGGTCGAGATAACAAGAGAAACCCCGGTTAATCGTTGGTTGTCGAGAATCAGGATGAAAAGGATCGGTTTTAGGTGAGAAGGTGGTATTGTGATGAGAAGCGCAAAGAAAAAGGTTTAACCCCAGAATTTTTCCTCGACGACGGTTGTGACGGCGGAGACAAAAACGGACACGGTGGAAATCGCCTTCGTTGTGGGAGTAGGTCATCGGTCACGATCGGAGCGGAGATTAGGGTTAAGCTTGGCAGAGACTGTGAGCGAAAAGAGATTAAGATGCGAGGGTTTAAGAATATATATATGCACGTAACTGCGACCAAACAAATAAAGGGGAAAGATTGTGGTTGTAGTTTTCATCCGTAAAAACCTCGGTCGCGGTGTTATCATGAAAGAACTGCGGTCGAGGTGTTCCTAATGAAGGAGACCACGGTCACAGTTTTTTCGGTTGTTGCAAAGAACAACCGTGGTCACGGTCTCGTGGAAGCAAGTGCTAAACTGCGGTCGTGGTTTAGACCACGACCAGATCAAACAAACTCGAAATACTCAAAAGAAGATGAACATGTACATAAAAAAGAAGAAAACTTAAACAAAGCGAAAAAGTAAGAGAAAACAAAGATTAACTTGGGTTTCCTTCCAAGAAGCGCTTGCTTTAAAGTCTCTTAGCTAGACTTCATAAAATTTCATTCCTTGGGTAGTGCAGTTGGGTGTGGTAACTCTTCATTGCTTCTCTCATTTGGCTGGCTTGGTTCCTCCAAATTGATCTCAGATCTTCTCACAAATTCCTCATCTTCGTAAAACCTTTTTATCCTATGGCCATTAACCTTGAAGATTCTAGTTTTCTCTCCTTGGATTTCCATCACTCTGGATGGGTATATTTTTACCACAGTGAAGGGACCTGACCACCTGGTTCTTAGCTTTCCAGGGAACAACCGAATGCTAGAGTTGAAGAGGAGTACTTTGTCTCCTTCATGAACATCCTTGTTCTTCAGGTGGGTTTCGTGCCACACCTTGGTCCTTTGTTTGTAAATTCTTGCATTTTCATAGGCATGCAATCTCAATTCTTTAATTCTTGTAGTTGCAAATAACGTCCTTGTCCAACCTTTTCCATGTCCATATCCAGAAACTTAATCACCCAGAGGGCTTTGTGCTCGAGTTCCCATGGCAGATGACATGATTTCCCATATAAGAGTCTATGGGGTGTAGTCCCTATAGGGGTTTTGTAGGCAGTTCTATATGCCCAAAGGGCATCATCCAACTTCATCGCTCAATCTTTCCTCATTCTTCTAACTATCTTTTCAAGAATTTTCTTAAGTTGTTTGTTTGACACTTCTACTTTCCCCAAAGTCTGGGGGTGGTAGGGTGTAGCAACTTTGTTCTTGACCCCATACTTCTTCAACAAATTTTTAAACTGCTTTTCCCCAAAGTGGGAACCTCCATCACTAATCACAGTAGGAGGTACACCAAGTTTTGGAAAAATTGTCTTCTCGAAAATATTTATGACATCTTTGGAGTCACATGTTTGGGTGGCTACAGCCTCAACCCATTTTGATATGTAGTCAACAACGACAATGATGTATTTATATCCCTGGGATGGAGGAAATGGGCCCATGACTCCCCATACGTCAAAAACTTCTACTTCAACCCACTCTAACATAGTCATTTCATTTCTTCTTCCAATATTACCAGTCATCTGACATTCCTTACAGGATTTGATGTAAGCAGCAGCATCCTTGAACAGTGAAGGTTGGTAGAAGCTGGACTGTAGGACTTTAGCGGCTGTCTTTCCACCTCCCAGGTGTCCTCCATAAGGTGAGGAATGACATTCCCTTAAGATGTGAGGCACCTCTTCCTCAGGAATACATCTTATGTACAAGTTATCAGAGCATCATTTAAAGAGCATTGGGTCATCCCAATAGTAGTTCCTTACATCTGAAAAGAGTTTCTTTTTCTAATGATATGTGATCTCCGGGGGTAACTCCCCACAAGCAAGATAGTTGTAGATATCTGCGAACCATGGCAACTTTTGTTCTTCAACTTCTATCATAAGCAAAGCCTCATCTGCATAGTTATCCTTGACTGGCGGCTCATTCTTGTCTTCGACGACAATCCTAGACAAGTGGTCAGAAACTATGTTTTCTACCCCTTTCTTATCAATGATTTCATGATCGAACTCTTGGAGCAGTAATGCCCACCTTAGCAGTCTAGGCTTGGTGTTGTTTTTTTGAAATAGGTATCTTATTGCTCCATGATCTATGTAAACCTTTACTTTTGCACCAATCAGATAAGACCTGAACTTGTCAAAGGCGAAGACGATAGTGAGCATTTCTTTCTCTGTGGTTGTGTAATTTATCTGTGCTTCGTCAAGAGTGTGGCTAGCGTAGAAGATGACATGGTGTTTCTTGTCTTTCTTCTACTCCATGACTTCTCCCACGGCATAGTCACTAGCGTCGCACATCAGCTCGAAGGGTAGCTCCCAATCTGGATCTTGAAGAATAGGTGGGGTTACAAGCACTTCCTTCAATGTCTGAAAAGCCTTCAAACAATCATGTGTAAATCAAATTCAGCATCCTTGATCCGCAAATTCAATAAGGGCTTTGAAATCTTAATAAAATCCTTTATAAATCTTCGATAATATCCAGCGTGACCAAGAAAAATTTGTACTCCAGTCACGGACTTAGGTGGAGGCAGTCTAGAGATAGCCTCGACTTTGCTGATATCCACTTCAATTCCTGTTTTTAAAACCTTGTGGCCCATGACTATGGCTTGTTGTACCATGAAATGGCATTTCTCCTAGTTGAGAACTAAGTTCTTCTCCTCACAGTGCTGCAAGACCAATCATAGGTTCTTCAAACAACCATCAAATTCTTTTCTGTAGACAGAAAAATCATCCATAAAAACCTCCACAATATCTTTTAGAAAATCTGAGAACATCAAAATCATGCAATGCTGGAATGTTGCAGGAGCATTGCATAGTCCAAATAGCATTCTTCGGAAAGCATATGAGCTATATAGATAAGTGAAGGTAGTTTTCTCTTGGTCGTCGGGTAAGATAGGAACTTGGTAAAACCTAGAATACCCATCTAAAAAGTAGAAGTATTCATGATGCACCAGTTTTTCTAGAACTTGATCGATAAAGGGTAACGGGTAGTGATCTTTCTTCATTGTCTAGTTTATCTTTCGATAGTCTATACACATTCTCCACCCAGTGACAGTCCAGGTGGCTACTTCATCTCCTTTCACAACAATCATCCCCCCTTTCTTCGGCACAACATGAATATGGCTTACCTAATTGTTGTCGCTAATTGGTTAAATAATGCATGCGTCTTTCAACTTAATGACTTCCTTCTTTACAACCTCTTTTAACATTTGATTTAACTTCCTCTGGGGTTGAACCATAGGTCTTGTCGATTCTTCCAAATTTATGTGGTGCATGCATAGGGCAGGATTAGGCCCATTGACATCATCTGCGGAATAGGCAATAGCTTGCTTATGTAGCTTTAACTCCCTAAGAAGTCTTTCCATTTTCTCTTCAGTTAGATTAGCATTAACTATAACAGGGTTTCTCTTTTCATGATCTAGAAATTCGTACCTCAAACCTTCTGGCAGTTGTTTCAGTTCTAGTTTGGGTTTAGGTGCCTTCTCTTCCTCGGTGTCTATTCCAAAGAGGCAAACTTAACTGTCTCGATTACTTCTTCCTCGCTCAGATCTTCTTCATCTTGATTCAGGTAGTTGAGAATCTCGGTAACCTCTGGGTATTCAATTTCTAAATCATGATTGTTTAATGCCCTCATAAGAGGGTCTACCACTGCAGTATCTTCTTTCACTTCTTCACAATATTGATTGTAGTTGTCCATGATGTAGGCAGATTCAATCAGAGATGGTCCCTTCATGGCAACTTTTACCTTGAAGTCAATGTGGTCGTTCCCGACCCTCAGAGTTATGATGCCTTCAGCGACATCAATCAAAGCCCTCCCGGTTGCCAAGAATGGGCGGCCAAAGATGATAGGGCACTTAGGATCTTCTACAATATCAATGACAACAATATCACGGGGGATGAAGAATCTTCCCACGCAAATCGAAACATCTTCAACTACTCCCATGGGCCTTTTGAATGTGTGGTCCGGTAACTTGATTCTCATATTGGGCCTGACCATATCAGTTAGTCCCAATGGTTGCGCAAGGCTTAAAGGCATCAGACTGATGCTAGCCCCCAAGTCAGCAAGATCTTTTCTTTCAATGTTATCTCCCACTGCAAAACGTATATTGAAGGCTCCAGGGTCCTTCTTCTTGGTAGGTAACTCTGCCTTTATGAAAGAAGTTGACATACTGGCTAGGTGCATTGTTTCTATTCTTCCTCCTCTTCTTTTCTTTGTGATTAGGTCCCTGAAAAACTTGGCATACGTTGGTATTTCTTCTAAAGCATCCAGGAATGGTACATCAAGATGGAGCTTTTTCACAACTTCCATAAACCTTTCATATCTCTTTTTAAGATGTGCCTTTATGAGTTTGTACGGAAATGGATCTCTTGGAGAATATTGACTCCTTTTGGGGAATATGTCCTCAATAGGGTCTGGTTCTCTAGATTTACCTTGTTGTCTCTGTCCTTCAGCTGACCTCTCAAGAATAATTTCTGGCTCGGGTTCTTCAAGTCTTGTTGCCTCAGGGTGCTCTATCATCTTCCCCGATCTAAGAACCACCATCTTGGGCAAACTTGGTGTTAGATGGTATCTTCCCTAAAGGGTTCTTTACTAGTTCAACTAACTACGCGAGTTGTTGGTCAATCTGGCGTTGATGTGTTTTTATATCTGCCATTTGGACTTGCATTGTATTCAGAATGCCAGAGTTGGACAGTGCACTTTGTGCTAGTTGATTGTTCATCGTATCCCACCTCTTGATGAAATTAAACAATTGAGTTACTAAGTCAGGTTGACTGTTATCCTTTGCCTGACCCTATCCTTGAGCTTGTGCTTGTCCTTGATTTTTGTTTGCCACTTTGCAGTTTTGATACTTCCCCTGACCTTGATAGTTGGCCTTATTTGTTTGGAAAGTACTTGTTATGGTATACTAAGTTTGTCCCCTCTCTTCTCGAAACCTGGCGGCTACTTGGGTGGATTATTTAGCTGATGCGAATTCTCCGCGGTGTCTTTTTTACCATAACTGAAACCTGGGTGATCAGGTCTCTTAAAGTTATCATAAGACACATTTTCAGCTTCCTCCTCCTCAGACTCACTTTCACTTCATTCTTTGAGTTGGGTGTATATGCAGTTATCCATTCCGTGCCCGCCTTCTCTGCAAGTGATGCATTTCATCACTTTTTCAACGTGCTTCTTTCCCTTTCCCCCTAATTCCTTCAGCTTTCAAACATCAATGGCTATCTTTTGTATCTGAGAAGTGATTTCCTGGAGATCCTTTGATTCAATTGACATCCCTTCATTGGTGGCCTTTTTGGCACACCCTCTGTCGTTCCTATCATAATCAGTCTTAGATTGTAATTGAGCCATGTTTTCGATGATTTTCTTGGATCTATTGGGGTTTTTACCGAGAAAGTCACTTCCGGCTGCTGCATTTAGCAAGAATCTCTCGTTTGGTGTTAAACCAATGTAGAACGTCATTATTAGGAAACCCTTCTTATAATTATGGTGAGGGAAATATCTCGGATACTCCTGGTACCTTTCCCAGGCTTCATGCAGATTCTCACCTGGTTTCTGTATAAAAGATGTGATCTTCGGTCTATTATGAACAGTCTTCTCTGTGGGGTAGAACTTGTTCACAAAAGCATCATCCAATGCATTCCATCCATTCAAAGCTTGATGTGGTAATCCAAGGTAGCAGGATAGTGCCTTGTCCTCTAAGGAGAAAATGAAACCTTTGCAATAAATGACTTCTTGTGGAACTCCCTGCATCTTGATGGTGTCGTAGATATTCTTAAAAGCATCGAGGTGATGATAAGGGTTATCGTTCTTTGAACTCCCTCGAAAGCTTTTGTTCTGGATCATAGAGATTACAACTGGCTTTAGCTTGAAGTTCACTGCATCGAATCTTGGGATGATCACAGGGCATCTTGAGTTGTTGTCTATTGTAGCGGCCAACTCCCAAAGAGTATTCTCCTCCTCCACATCATCTTTGCTATTGTTGTTCCTGCGATTGCACTCATGGTTGTTATGGTTTCTTCTGTGCCTGCGATGATGACGACGCTCCTCATAGTGACGATCGTCCTCTTCATGTAGCTCTTCTTGCTCTTGATATTGATGGCTATCATTATAACGACCACCTCTATCTTCATCAGTTACTGGTGGAGGTGGGTTTTGTTCATTCCTCACGTTCTGCTCGTCGCCTGAAAGGGCAACGTCCATGCGAGGCGGCATGGCAAAAAGGAGTAAAGTCGAACAAGTTGCTTCTTCCTGGGTACCTGAATAGATCGTTGATAACACCAAATTTTGTGATATTTTAGACTGTTTTTCTGTTATCAAAACTTTCCTTTTAAACTGTTTTCCTCTCTTTTATAAGTAATTTTGCAATAATTGGCCAAACCACGCTCTTAATCCAATATTTCCATTTTTTGCAGAGTTTTTCCTCATTTTGATACATTTATCGTCAATAAGGCCGTCCCGGCCCACAAATAAGCTCCACCTGCTTTCGGCCTTCCTGACGCCCGATACAAGCACTGCCCGACAGGGTAGCGCATCACAACGGCACGCGATATGGGGATGCCGCTCAAAAAGATACTGACGGATGACACGTCTTTTACCCGATAGGGATCCGAGCTCGCCACGACAACCCAAGCTTGTCGCACGACACAGGCCACCCACCGGTAGGCGCCGCCCATCACGTAATCGACAACTGACACCCCTGTGCCAAGCGATACCAGTATCGGCCGTCCACCGACCCGTGAATAAGGAAAACACATGGCGCTTCGAGCACCACAACTTCCCCCAACTGCTTCCTATAAATAGCAGCTACAGGAAGCCAAAAAGGGAGGTTCACACAGTTGGGAACTTTGAGCGATCTTTGGAGGAAAACTACGAGAGCAAGAGTATCGTGCCTCAATGCTCGTACCGGGCAACTCCAGGTGAGCTCTTCCTCATCCTTAGAGGGAGAGGATGGTTCACTTAGGACCGTCTCGGGCGACACTGTAGGCCGATATCGGCCAACGTTGATGAGCAACACATTAGCCCGACAGTGGATGCATCACTCCATGCCAGACACGATATCGAACCCGATACGCTTCGCCCGTCATAGCGTGCCGCCCGAGAGGGTGCGCCGCCCGACATGAGCGTATCGGCCAGGGTCCTTGAACGATACAGTCGGTCGTCACGGTGTGCCGCCCGAGAGGGTGTGCCACCCGACACTACTGTATTGGGCTAGGCTCCTGACCGTTATCGGGCTGGAGAGCTGCAGTGGACTGTCGTCCTTCTAAATCAAGAAGGCGACATCTATCTTTATTTCTGTTATTTAATTCTTTACTTATGCACTGTAATTAAGACCTTTAATTTTTATGGAAATGGAAAAGCTTAATCACTTGCTGCTCTATGCTTGGTGTAATTGTTGGATGACTGCTAAGTTTAATATATGAACTCTAGCTTGTATGTTTGGATCATGTTTCGCTTAGCTCCCGAATCGTGTTTTCCCGTCGCAACAACTTCGAGAGATGTGTTGTGGCTCTAGTGTTTGGTCCGATTCTGGAGTATGAGAGTGCCTGGAATGGAGTTGCTTCAGTAACATTCCACTCTAACTTAAGGTCCAGAAACCTCGAGAGGGGTGTTGATGCTTGGTTAGAGGTATCCGCTCTGAGAGGAGGGGTACATGATGTTCCTGCTGCGGCTTGTTTTACTAAAGTGTATCCTTCGCACCTTTCTTTAGCTCTAGTTTGATCTTTCTGTTTCTGTTGCATGAAAACCCCTAAAAACTTCTAAATGACTAAAACCTTAAATCCTTCTCGTAACTCCAGTTGGAGATAGTTTTCTTTGTCTTGTTTGTGACATCTTGTTGTTTCCCCTTGGGGAATTTACTATCTCTTCATACCTTCCGGAGTGTAGTGTGTCGATTCAGAGTTGTCAACACTACCACCCTTGTCCCTGTGTTTGACCCCGTAAGCAAGGTTGTGGGGGGCATAGAAGGATTCAGGTTATAAATGTAAAAGCTCGACTACCTCAAATCCGCCTCCAATTTTAGGACGCGCGATTTAGGCCGATCAACTTTTTGGCGCCGTTGCCGGGGACAAGGCAAAACGGCACTGTTGACGAATCTGAATCCACTAACTACACTCCAGTGCCTCAAGCTTAGAAATGAACTTGACAACACTCTTTTCTTTTGTTATTTCATTATCATTACTCTTTGCACAAAATAAATAATTCAATCTTCTAAACTTGATTTCTCGTACCATTTCAGGAACTCTGTAGAACGGCAATCTGTTCCATCGAGCTCTGACACCATGTCTCGCTGTGAGCAATCTCTGTCTGAGGGAAAACGTCAAGGCCGAGATGGGATTTTGCTCCAACCTACCTTGGTTGGTCAGTTGTTCGCTTACATAAAAAGACAAGACACTATCATCAACCGGCTGGCACAGGGAGCGCTCGCCAGTCCTGGAGCTCTCAATTCCATGCAACACCAGATGGCGAGTCTGCAGATGCGCCAGCACAAGGTCGATCAACGATTGGCCTAGATGGCCGCTCTGAGAAAGGACCCTGCAGGAAAGACACTCTCCTACCCTAAAACTACCAGAATGGCAGTACTAAGGTCTGGGAAGACGGTGGAGCGCACTGATGAAACCAGACCAGAGCCAGAGCCAAGGCCTGAGAGTGCGATTCCGGCAGAGGACGAAGGTAGACAAGCAGAAGCTCGAGAGCCTGCACAAAAGCCTTCCGATGAGCTATCTGGTGGGAGGAATCCTTATGCTCCCAGGCTGTCGTTTCCCTATAAGCTGATCAAGGCAAATCTGAAAAAGCGTCACAAAAGGTTCATGGAATCGATCAGGAAACTGCATCTTGAAGTCCCCTTCCTTGACGCCTTAGAGGAGATGCCGAACTATGTCAAGTTCCTCAAAGATCTTATCTCGAAGAGAAGAAGAGGAGGAAGGGTTGAGACCATGCACCTAGCATCTGCTTCCTCGGCCTTCGTGAAGCCTAACATGCCAAATAAAAGAAGAGACCCTGGAGATTTTACGATCCTGTTTTCCATCGGGGACAACGTTGAGCGAAAAGGCCTTGCCGACTTAGGGGAAAGCATCATCCTCATGCCCCTAAGCTTCGGGCAAAGGTTGGGTTTAACCGACATGGTTCATACCAAAATGAGGAATGAACTGGCGGACCATACCTTCAAGAGACCAGTCGGCGTTGTTGAGGATGTGCCGATCAGGGTCAGTAATTTCTTCATTCCTTGCGACATAGTAGTCGTTGACACAGCAGAAGACCCCCGCTACCCAATCATCTTTGGACATCCTTTATTGGAAACAGGAAGGGCATTGATTGATGTCTTTGAGGGGATTATCATGCTGAGGGTCGGAAACGACCACCTGGACTTCAAGTTGAAGGAGGTCATGAAAAGTCCTTCCCTGTCAGAATCTACGTGTTTCGCGGACAGCTATGATAAATTCTATGAGGAGATAGAGGAGGACATCTGGATAGTGGACCCCTTTGCGAGGGCTATAAGCTGTCAGGATTCCGACTTAAAAGATCCTGAAGTTGCGGAGTATCTCGACCTTTTTGACCTGTCTGATGAAAATCTGCACGAAGAGGATGAGGTGGTGGAGTCCGTGAAGTATGCCTCTCTCGAGGAGGGGCCTCAAGAGAAAACATCCAGAGCAAAGCCTCAGTTGAAACCATTGCCCGAAGGTCTGAAATATGAGTTCTTAGATGAAGAAGAGAGAAACCCTGTCATCATAAATGCCAATATTTCGAGAAACCTGCTGGACCGACTTCTTGAGGAGTTAAGACTCCACAAGGGGGGCTATAGGATATTCTGTAGAGGACATCAAAGGCCTTAGCCCCGCCTTATGCATGCATTACATCAACTTGGAAGAATCTGCCAAGCCTCTGGCTCAACCCCAGAGGAAGTTGAACCAGATGCTCAAGGAAGTCGTCAAGAAAGAGGTAATCAAGCTTAGGGATGTGGGGATCATTTACCCAATCAGCAATACCAATTGGGTGAGTCCGATTCACGTAGTACCCAAAAAGGGCGGGATGACAGTGGTAAAGGGTGAAAGGGGAGACGAGGTGGCGATTAGGGCCATCACCGGATGGAGGATGTGCATCGATTACCGAAAGATAAATCAGGCTACAAAAAAGGATCATTTTCCGCTACCTTTTATTGACCAAGTTCTTGAAAGATTAGTGCATCACGATTTCTTTTGTTTCCTTGATGGCTTTTCAAGATTTTATCAGGTACCCATCTTGCCCGAAGATCAAGAGAAAACAACATTCACCTGCCTCTATGACACTGATGCTTTCAGAAGGATGCCCTTTGGTCTCTGCAACGCCCTCACCACCTTTCAAAGATGCATGATATCAATGTTTTTAGATTTTCTATAAGATATCATAGAAGTTTTCATGGACGATTTTTCAGTCTATGGAAAGGACTTCGATACCTACTTGAAAAATCTGTCATTGGTCCTTCAAAGGTGCGAGGAGAATAGCCTGGTTCTAAACTGGGAAAAGTGACATTTCATGGTACGGGAGGGCATTGTTCTGGGGCATAAGATCTCAAAGCGTGGGATCGAGGTGGACGCAAGCAAAGTTGAAGCAATATCTAAGCTTCCCCCATCGAAATCCGTGACAGGAGTGAGAAGCTTCCTAGGGCACGCCGGATACTACCGAAGATTCATAAAGGACTTCTTGAAGATTCCAAACCATTGTCCAATCTTTTGGTAAAGGATGCTGAATTTGTTTTCTCTAATGAGTTTCTCAATGCTTTTCAGGCTTTGAAAATGCTTTAGTATCACCACCTATCCTCCAAGTGCCAGATTGGGATTTACCCTTTGAGCTTATGTGTGATGCTAGTGACTATGCGGTAGGAGCAGTCCTAGGGCAGAAGAAAGATAAAAGGCACCATGTGATATGCTATGCTAGTCACACGTTGGACGAAGCTCAGGTAAATTACACAACTACAGAAAAAGAGATGATGTCAATCGTCTTCGCCTTCGATAAGTTCACGTCGTATCTAGTTGGAGCAAAGGTCAAGGTATATACAGATCAGGGGGCTATAAAATATCTAATGCAAAAGAAAGACACAAAGCCCAGGCTATTGAGGTGGGCCTTATTGTTGCAAGAGTTCGACCATGAAATTATCGACAAGAAGGGCGCAGAAAATGTGGTCGCCGACCACCTATCGAGGATCATAGCTGAAAGGCAAGGGGGACCACCGATCAACGACGACTATGCCGATGACGCTCTTATGATGGCAGAAGCTAAAGAAGAAAACTTACCATGGTTTGCAGATATCTACAACTACCTTGCTTGTGGAGAGCTGCCTCCTGACATTACTTACAATCAGAAAAAGAAGTTGTTCGCGGATGCTAAAAATTACTATTGCGATGATCCTCTCCTCTTCAGAAGATGCAGTGACAATCTATACAGGAGATGCATCCCCGAGAAAGAAACTGCGAACATCCTGAAAGAATGCCATGCCCCCCCCCTACGGTGGACACCTGGGTAGCGGAAGAACAGTTGCAAAAGTGCTAAATTCAGGTTTCTACTGGCCCTCCTTATTTAAAGATGTTGCGCAATTCGTAAAAGTTTGCAAAGAGTGCCAGTCTACAGGGAATATAGGGCGGAGGAATGAAATGTCGATGGCAAGTTGGATCGAAGTAGAATTCTTCAACGTATGGGGGATTGACCACATGGGGCCATTTCCTCCTTCCAGGGGGTATCAATACATACTAGTGGCAGTGGACTATGTATCGAAGTGGGTGGAAGCAGTAGCAACCCAAACATGCGACACCAAGTTGGTAATCAAGCTATTCGAGAAGACAATCTTTCCTCAGTTCGGTGTATCGTGCACTGTAATAAGCGATGGCGGGTCGCACTTTGGAGAGAGGTAGTTTGAGGCACTCCGACGTAAGTACGGAGTGAAGCACAAGATCGCTACACCCTACCACCCGCAGACGTCAGGGCAGGTAGAGGTTTCCAATAGGCAGATTAAGCAGATCCTGGAGAAAACTGTCAGCCGAACGAGGAAAGACTTGTCTATGAAGCTTGACGACGCGCTCTGGGCCTACCGGACCGCCTACAAAACGCCCATTGTAACCACCCCCTACAAACTTATCTACGGAAAATATTGTCATCTACCCCTAGAACTCGAACACAAGGCCCTTTGGGCAATCAAATTCTTAAACATGGACCTCGAGAAAGTAGGAGTAAAGAGATTTTTGCAGCTTCAAGAGCTCGAAGAGCTGAGGATGAACGCCTATGAAAATGCAAAAATCTACAAACAGAGAATGAAGGTGTGGCATGATGCCCACCTCAGGAGGAAAGATGTAAGCAAAGGGGATAAAGTTTTACTATTCAAGTCCTCCGTTCGTCTTTTCCCTGGGAAGCTACAAATGAGATGGTTAGGACTGTTTACTATATTGAAGATATACCCATCATGAATGATGGAGCTCTACAACAAGGACGATCCGACCAAAGTCTTACAAGTAAATGGGCATAGAGTAAAGAGGTATTATGAAGATGAAGCTTTTGTCAGGAGAGCAGAGATCGACTTGCAGGATATGAGTAATGTCGAAGGCTGAACGTGAAGAACTTACACCGGTCGAGCTGGCGACGCAAACTTCAGCGCTCCTTGGGAGGCAGCCCGAGTTTTTCTTTCTTTACTAGAGTAGGATGCATTTTTCTTCCATGAAAAAAACAAACGCCATGAACTGTAATAAGGCCCGAGTCAGTGCCCGCGCCGAGCGTACTGACTCTTCTGTTTTATGGGCCACCGCTGTATTTTACGAGCTTTGAGGAGTAATACCTTCTGAGGTTGGTGACCTAACCCTGTGCCGATGATGTTTTACCCTTTGATCGCTTTTTCTTCTCTTAGTTTTAGTTTTCGGCTGCCTGTTTTTAACCATATCGTGCTGGCAGTCTCCCGGGCATCGCAACGACCATGACGGTTGGAATTCCTGGGCGGCGTGCACCCATTTTGTGCATGCGAGTAATTGCCCTTAATGAGACTGATGGGACAATCGTCTCGAGAACGGCATGTCTGAATGTCCGGTGTGTGCTCCAGGAATGCCCGATTTACCCACAGCTGAGTTTGCTATATATAGTAAGGTGGATTAACCGTGTCGGGTTACCACACTTGCTCTTTTCAGACGCCTGTATCGTTCAGTAATCCACTTTTGCTCGCGTACCGGCCAGTTGCCTTCACCCGTGTATTGAGCGATGTCTCCAAATAGCAAGGGTATAGCCCGACAGTCTGTTTGCCCGATACAGGTTTTATATCGCGCGCGGCGTATCGGTCGACAATCTGAGTTGCTTTTTCTTATCGCCTGACACGCATAACTCACGACGTGACTTCCATTCGTGCTTACCCGATAGTACCATATCGGGGGACACATTTTTCCGACATGTAAACCTATCGGGCAATTGCTTCGTACCACCGTATCGCCCGACATTCATGTCGGGCAGCACATCTTTTATCTGTATCGTCCAGTCTTGCATCGCCTTGGTTTTTCTTTTTATGGACGATACACCGGGCTTTACATCACGACAAGTTTTATCGTGATTCCAGTTCTTCCCGACCTAACATTTAAGTGGTCAATGGACTTGATAACAGGTATGGTCCACACGAAGCAAACTGGCCAAGCTGACGACCAAGGCACAAGAGCCAGAATTGCGGCCGCAGCTGAAGCAACAACTGTCAGACAGAAACGTCAGAATCCCGAGGCTACTAGCCATCAACAACCAAAGAAATAGAGAGGATGGATTTTTCTTGATTTGGTAGCCCCTGAGGAGGATCACTTTCTTATCATAGTCTATCTCCTGCGGTGGTTTAGGACCATCTCCAGAGACAGCACAAGCCTTTTCCTGGTGGCCTCCAGATTGAATCTGGGCATTCTGGTTCCATCTTCTTAAAAAGGGGAAGTATCCACAAGTGTTTTCAAGAGCTCTCTATCTTCTATGCACAAGCTTCGAGCTTCCTTCTTGAGAGCTTTGCACTTGTTCCGGGTGCTTCCAACTGGGGAAATAAAATGGTGGCAACAAAGAAGCATATTGCAGCTTCTTGAAGGCACAAGCGCAACCACCATCTAACCTTCACTGGACTAGCATGACCTCACCCTATCTTCTTCACTACTCTGGGACAGAGTGTGGAGTAAGTTTGGGGGGGGGTACCCATGTACCAGTGAAGGAGGTATACAAATTTTCTTCTTCTCCTATATCATGTGTATGTACCCATGCTTGTACAAAATGCCATGCTCATATAAAAATTTTGAAAATTTTTTCTCATCTTGTTTCCCTACATATGTACAAAGTCGCTATATTAGTAAAAACCTGATGCGATTTCTTGCCAAGTTTGTTTTCTCTATGCTTAACGAGATGCAAGTTCTGTTAATATCTTTCTGACAATGCTGCCTCAAACAAACAAAAGATTACATTTTTTCGTGCCAAAAATTTCATATATCTTGCAAACAGCTAAGAGACGAGTATGGAGAAGGAAAAAGTTGCCCAAATAGCAGAAATCTCTTTGTTTTCCCTCACCCAACGAAAATCCCAAAAAGAGAAAGAAGCCTTATGAGAGTGAATAAAAGCATGAGAGTTGTGCCCAATAAAAGAAAAGAAAGAAACAAAATATATATATACACACTTGTTTTCCAAAAGTACCCATCTTTAGGCATGGTAGATCCGGGGCAGTGGTACGTAGGATGTGAAATCACTGCTCTAAAGCCAACTGTCTTGGACTGCAGGGACCACCTACCCGCTAACGGACCCTTACCTGGATGGACTGATGGGAGACAAGAAAAATCCCAAAAAGCCTTAGCCTACCCTATACACAACTTTCTGCCCTAAAATAAAGCTATTTGGTGTGTAAGCTAACTTCAGAATCATACAACAAAAGTCTCGCTGAAGTTGTAGAGAAGAATTTTACTGAAATAATAAGGCAGGAAACGCAAGATCTTTTGTTCGTAGTGGGGCAGCATTATCTCTAAAGGCATTACGATGCTTGTTTTACCTCTTGGCCTGAAAGCTACACCGAGCAAGAAGTAGCATCACTAAATGAAGTTTAAATATTGATTGAGAACAATCAAAACACTAAGTTTGGGGGAGTTGATAACACCAAATTTTGTGATATTTTAGACTGTTTTTCTGTTATCAAAACTGCCCTTTTAAACTATTTTCCTCTCTTTTATAAGTACTTTTGCAATAATTAGCCAAACCACGCTCTTAATCCAATATTTCTATTTTTTGCAGAGTTTTCCCTCATTTTGGTACCTTTATCATCAATAAGGCCGTCCCGGCCCACAAATAAGCTCCATCTTCTTTCGGCCTTCCTGACGCCCGATACAAGCACTACCCAATAGGGTAGCACGTCACAACGACGCGCGATAAGGGGATGCCGCTCAAAAAGATACTGACGGACGACACATCTTTTACTCGACAGGGAGCCGAGCTCACCACGACAACCCAAGCTTGTCGCACGACACAGGCCTCCCACCGACAGGCACCGCCCGTCACGTAATCGACAGCCGACACCCCTGTGCCAAGCGATACCAGTATCGGCCGTCCACCGACCCGCGAATAAGGAGGACACGTGGCACTTCGAGCACCACAACTTCCCCCAACCGCTGCCTATAAATGGCAGCTACAGGAAGACGAAATGGGAGGTTCGCACAGTTGGGAACTTTGAGCGATCTTCGGAGGAAAACTACGAGAGCAAGAGTATCGTGCCTCAGTGCTCATACCGGGCAACTCTAGGTGAGCTCTTCCTCATTCCGAGAGGAAGGGGATGGTTCACTTAGGACCATCTCGGGCGACACTACAGGCCGATATCGGCCAACGTTGATGAGCGACACAAGTGCCCAACAGTGGATGCATCGCTCCATGCCAAACACGATATCGAACCCGATACGCTTCACCCGTCATAGCGTGATGCCTGAGAGGGTGCGCCGCCCGACATGAGCGTATCAGCCAGGGTCCTTGAGTGATACAGTTGGCCGTCACGGTGTGCCGCCCGAGAGGGTGTGCTACCCGACACTGCTGTATCGGGCTAGGCTCCTGACCGGTATCAGGCTGGAGAGCTACAGTGGACTGTCGTCCTTCTACATCAAGAAGGCGACATCTATCTTTATATCTGTTATTTAATTCTTTACTTATGCACTGTAATTAAGACCTTTAATGTTTATGGAAATGGAAAATATTAATCACTTGCTGCTCTATGCTTGGTGTAATTGTTGGATGACTGCTAAGTTTAATATTTGAACTCTAGCTTGCATGTTTGGATCGCGTTTCGCTTAGCTACCGAATCGTGTTTTCCCGTCGCAACAACTTCGAGAGATGTGTTGTGGCTCTAGTGTTTGGTCCGATTCTGGAGTAAGAGAGTGTCTGGAATGGAGTTGCTTCAATAACATTCCACTCTAACTTAAGGTCCAACAACCTCGAGAGGGGTGTTGATGCTTGGTTAGAGGTATCCGCTCTGAGAGGAGGGGTACAGGATGTTCCTGCTGCGGCTTGTTTTACTAAAGTTTATCCTTCGCACCTTGCTTTAGCTCTAGTTTGATCTTTCTGTTTCTGTTGCATGAAAACCCCTAAAAACTGCTAAATGACTAAAACCTTAAATCTATCTCGTAACTCCAGTTGGAGATAGTTTTCTTTGTTTTATTTGTGACATCTTGTTGTTTCCCCTTGGGGAATTTACTATCTCTTCATACCTGCCGGAGTGTAGTATGTCGATTCAGAGTTCTCAACACTACCACCTTTGTCCCTATGTTCGACCCCGTATATCTACTTCGACCCCGTAAGCAACCTTTGCGGGGGCCTAGAAGGATTCGGGTTATAAATGTAAAAGCTCGACTACCTCAAATCTGCCTCCAATTTTAGGACGCGCGATTTAGGTCGGTCAATCGTACAGTCAAGTTAGGAAGCCGAACTGGTCCAAAAGAACTACTCTACACAAACCCAGGTTAGCAAACTTAAAGTAATTGTGTTGTCAATCTTATTGTTAAGCTTGAGGAACATGAGTGTAGTAAGCGAACTCGAGTTCTTAACAGTGCCATTTTGCCTTGTCCCTGGCAATGGCACAAAAAAGTTGACTGGCCTAAATCACACGTTCAAAAGAAGTGGATTTAAAGTAGTCATACTTTTAAAGAAATAACCCGACTCTCAGGCCCCCACAATGATAAAAAGGGTCCGATATAGCGATCGGGGTCGAACATAGGGACAAGGTCGGTGGTATTAAGAACGCGGAATCTAACACTTGTATACTTTAGCCGAAGAGGGTATAGAAAGGTGTTCCCTAAGGAACGGTAGTACACAAATAAGAATAGCAAGAACAAAAGAAACAAAAGAAATAAGATGAAACAAGTATAAGGAGGGAAACCCCAGTTGGGGTTAACCTACTAAAGCATCTCACCAACATGTAACACTATCTCTCTATCACATACTCTTATCAATATTACAAGCAACCATCAAAAGTGTCTATTCCACTCTCTCTCAAGATGAGGATAGATCTAAGTCTAGGAGTATCCTCTCTCTCGAGATGACCAAACATAAACTTTGCAACCAAACATATGGTTAAAGCTTTAGCATTCCAACACCCTCGTGCATTCATACTACTCCATGACACATGATAAAAGTGATATTACTATCTCGAGATATCAACAATAAAAAATCACAAGATGGTATCTAAGCATACAAGTGAAGCATTAAAACTAGGTGCATGGAGATAATCTTGATAAGAATATGTATATTCAACAAAAAGAGACAATATACATGTTACGAGAGCCTTCGTGACTACTCCCAACCTGAGTTAAGGTGTTTAGCCACTCATGCTTGCGGACAGCATAACGGCGTTACAGAAGGATAGATCCATGAGATACCACGAAGAGAGGGAGGAAGTATAACAGGATGGAATGATAGATCTTGAGAGGCAGAGAGGTGATACGACACACTACTTCTTCAGATCTAGATCTATCACGTGGATGGCGTGGATGGTCTTCTTCTCTCGAAGAAGGGATCTTCAATCTTATCTCTCCTCTGCTTCCACCTTTGGAGATTTAAGATTGATGGATGGGATGGTCCAAGACGAATTTGGAATGCAGCAGCACTTCGTGGTACTCCGGTTCGGTTCCCTCCTGACAAGACAGATGGATGTGCTATTTACAGGCACAATCCACCGACTTAGAACCGCGATCGTGGTGTTGTGATAAGTGAGGGCGAGACTGTTGTCGCGGTTTTTGCCTTATTCATCTCTTGCCACAGTCCATTTTGGTCGTGGTCTTCTGGTATGCGCGGTCACGGTGTTTTGATAACTGCGGTCGTAGTCTAGTGATAACTGCAGTCACGGTCTGGCGATAACCGCGGTCTCAGTCTTCAGGAGTCCATCAGTGATCGTGGCCGCAGTCTTTCCTTATTGCCTGATGATCAAGATCTTTGGGGTACGCTGAAACAACAGTCGTGGTTGAGAAATAAGTGGACCACAGTCGTGGTCCCCAAAACCACGACTTGAGCTGTGGATGTTCCTGAAAACATGTAAGTGAGGCTTTAGTCAAAAAGATAGAAAAATTATGTGAAAGCCTGACGAAAGTTATACTAAAAGTGGTGTAAAATATATATAGAAAGTACGTAAAGTAGAGTGTTACCAGCTACGGCAGACGAACCAGTTGTTTGGGCAGGTGTGTCGATCGGTACATAACTGAACTGGTCATTTGGGCAGGTGACCCGATCGATTCACCCAGAGAATCGGTCATTTCACTTCCCAGACTTGTCCACAATTGACTTTCCTATTCGTTCTAATTAATACAAAGATTAATTCTTGTCCCAATCAAATTGAACAAGTGAAATGAGGATATTTTCTCACAAACTGGGAAGCCCGACACATGCTCATTTGGTCCATGTGAACCGATCAGTTCACCCAGTGAACCGGTCGGTTGGTGGTCCAGGTTGTGCATAATTCAGTCAATGCAGTTCTCAATCAATCTGACACTCTAATCAGTTTGTTCAACACTTGAACTTGATGTTTCTGAATCAAGTCTATTGATTGAATGTTTAATTGAGTACCTAAACACTTTAGTAATAAATCTAAACATCATTCATGGATAAACTCCTCTTCCAGGTTAATCCTATGTGTGTGACCCTATAGGTTCCATTTCACATTGGTAGTGGATGTCCGTAACTTACTTATGATTGCACAAGCAAAGAGTGGTGCCTAGTTGCACATCAGTGCTACCCAAGTGAAGAGGAAAGTTGGAGAACAACTTTCAACCTACAATTTGTTAGTGATGTTACAGTGAATATATAGTCCCTTTGTCACTGATATCTAAATTGAACTCGAGGCATGTACTTTTCATCCTCTACAAATGTTCAACCCATGTTTCTTGAATCAGAGTAGACTCTCTGAGATATATGTAAGCTCAATGTTATACATTGACTCACATGTGTATGGCCATTCATTTCTCAATCTCACTCCTCAAGTGGCCAGGATATCACACTCCCTTAGGAGGGAAAAATTCCATATCTATCACTCACAATCAAGTCCCCATGTGTCAAAGTCACCCAATCATCACTGTTACAACAACCCATGTTTCAGGACTGTTATTGATGATGTCAAAGTGTACCCAACCACATGTTATGAGTGTAGTGATTTCAGGTCTAAGAACCATAGTCACCACAAATACTATAAGAGATGATCCTGACTAACTAAGTGTGGTTTCCATGCATCACTCTTACAATGGGTCTGTTTGATACACTATTCCCTAACATGTATATGTATGCTTGGTTTGAAATCATATATCATGACTAATGAGATTTTTTCATCAACCAACACACACTCTAGTATTTTGTGTTATTGATGTCTATGGTTATTTCCACAATAACAACCGACTAGGGACATAATGAGAATGTATACTCTTAATATATGTATGATCTCATTATTTAGGTCCTTAACCTGAAGACATAAGTCATAGAGTAATATGATTCTTTAGATATCTAGCATGTTATACTGTTATCTCAAAAATAGTTAAAACATGTAGATGGAAATTGCCTTTATTATTATCAAATCAAGTATCACATGTCTCATTGCAATCATCATATGATTGGCTCTCTAAGCATACTATACCAACAATTTTATACTATCAGACTCCTCCTGGAACTCCTCAACATAATGGTGTATCAGAAAGAAGGAATCACACATCACTAAATATGGTGTGATCGATGATGAGTTTAGCCAAGCTTCTGACTACCTTGTACGGGTATGCTCTAAAAACCATTGTTCTTACACTAAACCGAGTACCATCTAAATCGATTCAAAAGACACCATATGAGATATCGAATGGGAATCGTCCAAATATGTCTTTCATGAGGATTTGGGGATGTGAAGCTTATGTCAAGAATTTTTTTCCTAATAAGCTTGGTTCCAAATATGATAAATATTGTTTTTTTGGATATCCTAAAGTAACAGGAGGATATTACATTTATTCCCAAACTGACAACAAAGTGTTTGTTTCTAGGGATGGCACATTCCTTGAGATGAATTTCATTTCTAAAGGAATTGATGGGAGAAAAGTGGAACTCGAAGAGGTTCGAGACCTACAAGAAAACATTGAACCATTAGATGTACAACACGCACCTAGAGATTCACAAAGTGTTTTGGAATCTCAAATTTCTCAAGTGGCATAGGAACCTTGTAGGTCTGATAAGACATGCCTTTAGCCTGAGAGATTTGGATATCTTATAACTTAGGAAGGTAGTGAATTGGTCATAGATTATGAGCCAATTTCCTATAAAGATGCTACCAGAGTCTAAGAAATGGCTTGAGGCCATGAGATCTAAATTGGAATCCATGTATACCAACAAAGTATGGATTTTGGTGGATCCACTTGAAGTGGTAAAACCCATAGGGTGCAAGTGGGTCTTCAAGAAGAAGAATGGCATGGTTGGAATGTACAAACCTATTAGGGCAGATTGGTTGCAAAGGGTTTTAGAAAAGTTCAAGGTGTTGACTATGATGAAACCTTTTCTAAAGTGGCCATGGTTAATCCATCATGATCATGCTTGCTATTGCAGTTTATCATGGCTATGAGATTTGGCTAATGGATGTTAAAGCACATTCCTTAATGGGAATCTTGTTGAGGATGTGTATACGACACAGTCTGAGGGGTTTATAGATCTAAAGCTTGCAAATAAAGTATGTAACATACAAATGTCAATCTATGGATTGAAGCAATCATCAGAGCTGGAATCTTCATTTTGATGAAACAGTCAAAGGTTTTGTGTTTACTCAAAAAATATATATGAAATTTGTGTGTACAATAAGGCTAGTGGGAGTATAGTGACATTCCTCATATTATATGTAGATGACATACTATTGATGGGGAATGGCATCCCTACTTTAAAAAAGGTAAATACATTTCTTGGAAATGCATTCTCTATGAAAGACTTGGGAGAAACATCCTACATCTTTGGGATAAAGATCTATAGAGATAGATCCAGAAGTCTTCTTGGACTAAGTCAGAGGACATGCATTGATAAAGGGCTGAAGCGGTTCATCATGGAGACCTCAAAGAGTGGAAACCTTTTGGTGTTGCATGGAGTGACCATCTCTAAGAGTCAATGTCCCAGTTCTTGTAAAGAAAGGGAATGCATGATTGGATTCTATATGCCTCAACAATTGGATCAATCATGTACGCAATGTTGTGCACCCATCCAGACATCTTGGATGCCTTGAGCATGACGAGCAAATATCTGACAGATCCCTGTGATGCTCACTAGATGGCCATAAAGAACATCCTCATGTACTTGAGAAGGAATAAGGATCAGTTCTTGGTCTACAACAGAGAGGAAGAGTTGGTGATAAAGGGTTACACCAATGGAAGCTTCCAAACTTACCAAGATGATTACAAATTGCAATCTGGATTAGTATTCTGCCTCAACAATAGAGTTTTGAGTTGGAAGAGTTCCAAGAAAGAAACAATTGTTGATTCTACAACAGAGGCCAAGTATATTGATGCATCGAGTGTAATAAAGGAGGATGTATAGATCAAGAAGTTCATTACTGAACTTGGGGTCGTTCCAAGCATTAGCAACACAATCGATCTATATTGTGACAACAATGGAGCTATGGCACAAGCTAAGGAACACAGATCACATCAATGCTCAAAGCATATTCAAAGGTAGTTCCATCTCACACGCGAGATCGTGTAGCGTGGAGATGTAAATATTTGCAAACTACCAACTCAGAGCAATGTTGTTGATCCCTTGACAAAGGCACTTTCACAGGAAAAACATGATGGTCAGGTTATGTCATTCAAAATAAGATTTGTAGGTGATTGGCTCTAAATGCAAGTTGGATTATATTGGTTATTTATGCCCAAAGATCCAATCATGTGGTGATTGTAATGGCATATCATGTAATAATGATTTGATTATTAATAAAAGGTGAGATTCCAATTTATTCTATTTTATTCAATTATGAGATAATGTTGTAACGTTATAAATGTCTAGAGAATCATATTACTCAATGACGTATGTATTCAAGTTACTACCCTTGTTGATGAGATCATAAGGATATTAAAAGTACATATACATATTATCATTATCATTATGTCCCTTATCGGTTGTTATTGTGGAAGACAACAGTGACACATATACATGTTAGAGAATAGTGTATTGGACAGACCCACTGTGAGACTGAGACATGGAAGCCATCTTCATGGAAGTCAAACTTAGGACTCAAAGTGATGGTGGTGGTTGTGGTTCTTAGACCTAAAATCATTATACTCATCACAAGTCATTGGGTACACTTTGACATCATCAAACACAATCATGAAAAATGGGTTGTTATAAAGGTGATGATTGTGTGGCTTTGAAACATGGGGATGGATTGTGAATGGTAGTTATGGGATTTGTCCCTCCTACTGGAGTGTGATTTCCTAAGCCTTTTGATTAGCAAGACTGAGAAAAGAATGGCCATGTGAAAGTGAGTCAATATCTGATATTGAGCTTACCTATATCTCAGATAGTCTGTTCTTGGTTCAAGAAACAAGATTGATTAATAATGAGGGTGATTTCTCCATTCCTCTAGTTCAATCTGGACATCAGTGACAATGGAATTATACAAACACTAAAAAATCATACACAAATTGTAGGTTGAAGTTGTTCTCCAAATTTCCATTATTTGGGTAGCATTGATGTGCGACTACGCACCACTCATTGCTTGTGATGTCCTAAGTGTTATGGACATTCACTACCAACATAATAGGGGACCTATAGGGTCACTCATATAGGTCTTGACCTAGAAGAGGAGTCTGATCTCGAATGACATATGAATTAATTGCTAAAGTGTTTAGGTAATTGATTCATGCAATAGCAACCTGACTAAACTGCCAGATGGCCATTTCATGGCATGAGACAACCGTCTAGAGTGCCAAACATCCGTATCAATTGTTGAGACGGGCATCTGGGGAGTCATGTCTATTTTGAGTTTGAATTGGCAAAGGAAGTGAACAAACCAATCAAACCGGCTCGAATAGGCTCACCAGACGACCGTCTGGGTGAACAAAGATGGTCATCTTGCTTGGGCGAGATGGTTCAGATTGACTGAGGGAAGGTTCTAGATATTTTCTAATTCATTTAAGTTGCACATTACTTGTTGTGAAAGGAAATAAATATGGGATATTCATTGGAAATGAATCACCAAATTCATGTACAATTGGGATACAACCAAAAAACTGTCTAGGTTGTACCAAATAACTGTCTGGGTTGTCACATGTTGGAAAATTTTGAGAATTTTCTAAAATTTTTGTATCTTTCGGTCCCTTCCACTCCCGCATTGACTGGGAACCTAGACCCAAACCCAGCCTATAAATATAGGGGTACTGGGGGCTTCCCAGAGCGCAACACATACAATTGACAAATAATTGCTCTGACAAATGTTGTCCTCTCTAGTTGTGGTAACCACAAGAGCCTGGGCAAGTCCTACCCAACTAGGGAGGGATAGCCAAAGGGAGAGAAATAACTGAGTTCATTGTTTTGAGAGAGTAGGTTGGTGACTCGTATGCCAGAGGGAGGGACAACTCCTTCCAATCCAGTTCAGTAGGACGGCAGGAGATCTAGGTGGTCCTTGTGGACTTCTCTAGAGGCTAGAGGCCATTGTCTCCCACTAAGGAGGACATCGTGAACCATCAATCTGTGATGAGAGGAGTTGTTCCAGAAGACGACACTCAAGTCTAGTGTCCTTGGAGGAGCACTCAATCGAGTTCTAGTGCAACTAGGATTCAGAGTTGTGCATCTACAATGACAAGGATTTTCTTTGAACTTGTTCCAAGACCATCTATATCCTCATAAACCATCCTTCTAGTCTTATAGTAATTGACATGATCTGTTGGTTATTAGAATATGGTAGATAAAAATTTTATTTCCACTGCCTATCTCGTAGCTATATTTCCCTAAAATAGGTTGTACAAAGTTTATGAAGCTGCGCGTTGTGTTGAGATTGTATAATCTGAAGGCTAACAACAAATGGAGCAGCAAAAGTTTCACGTTGTTGTTGTCTTTTTTGAAAGAAATTCTTCTTGGAGGCAATGAGCTTTCAATCTCAACATATGAATTAAACAAAATGTTATTCCCAATGTGAAAAAAAGGCTGAAGATACATGCATGACCAAATGACTGTGAGTTATTTTTAAAGGAATATGTCGATTTGAAAGATTGTCCAAAATGTGGGGTGTCAAGGTATAAAATGACGACTTTGAGGTAGTCCAAAAATGTCTCTCTTGTCAAGGTGATGTGGTATCTACCTATAATACCACAATTTCAAAGCTTGTTTACTAATCTGTTGGATGTAGTAAATTTAAGGTGGCATGTAGAGGTAAAGAAAAATAATGATGGTATCCTACGATATGCTTTTGATTTCCCATAGTGGAAGCATATTGATTTATTGTAACCTAAATTTGGTGAAGAAGTTAGGAATCTAAGACTCAGGATTTGTACTGATGGGATGAATCATACGTCACATTGAGCATCCAAGATAGCACTTTGCCTATTATGATTTTTATATACAATCGTCCTCCCTGGTTGTGTATGAAAAATAAGTATATTAAGTTGTCATTGTTGATATCAGTCCCTAAATAACCTGGAAATTATATTAATCTTTATCTTGGACTTCTAATTGATGACTTAAAGAAACTCTTAGGAGAAGGTGTGATGACCTATGATGCTTCACATAGAGAGATATTTTCTTTGCATGGTATGTTGTTTTGCACTATTAATGACTTTCCAGCATATGGGAATTTGCCTGGATACAATGTAAAAGGATTCAAATCATGCCCTATATGTGTAGAGAATGTTGATTCAATATGACTAAAATATGGTGGCAAGACTGTATATATCTTGGTCATGAAATTTTTTTTTCCAAAAATTCATCCTTACCAAAGGTTGTACAAAGCGTTCAATAGATCACATGAGGAATGGAGTGCCCCTTAACCTATATCAGGGGAGGTTATTTATGAAAAAAGTAAAAGACTTGGTCAATGAATTCGGTAAGAGATCACAATGTGCCATTACCAAAAAAAGTGAAACATCTTTATTCAAGAATAGTTCAATGTTTTGAGATCTTCCTTATTAGATTTCTTTGGCAGTTAGACATTGTATCAATGTCATGCATGTTGAGAAAAATTTTTGTCATAGCGTTATTGGTACTCAGTTGAATATACCATGTAAGGATAAAGATGGCATCAAATCTAGAATGGGCCTACGTGAAATACAGATAAGGAAAAATTAATAGAAGTATTTAGGAGTGATGGGAAAACATATTTACCTCCTACTTGTTACACCTTGTCTAGAAAGGAGAAGAAAATGTTTTGTGAGTGCTTGCTTAATGAAAATGTACCACATGGATATCATTCTAATATCCATAGACTGGTATCAATGAAAGATCTAAAGCTGATAGGTCTTAAATATTACGATTGTCACACTCTAATGCAAAAAAATATTACCCGTGACAATTCAATCTATACAGACAAAGCATGTAAGGTTTGCAAGCACCAGACTTTGTTTCTTCTTCAACACTCTATGAAACAAAGTTATTGATCCATAGAATCTCAATAAGTAGCAAAGAGAAGTGGTTGTTATCCTATACCAGCTTGAGATGCATTTTCCTTCCTCATTCTTTGATACCTTGGTGATCTTGTTGTCCATCTGACTAGGGAAGTAAAAATGTTGGGACCAATTTTCTTACATTGGATATATCATTTTGAACATTACATGTGTTTTGAAAGGTGATGTTTGAAACTGTTGTCAGCCTGAAGGAAGTATTATTGAGGGTTATGTGGTCAGGGAGGTTATAGACCTTTTCAATGACTTTGTGAGTTGTAATGAAGCTCTAGTAAATGAAAAGAATATTGAGGACTATTCCCACAGAGGGACTTTAGGAGAATGAGTGAAAGTAATCAGTCGTGCACTATGGGAACAAGAATACTTTTCTAATTTACACAACATCAATGAAGTGAGTAGTTATATCACTAAAAATACCAATTTTATAAAAAAAATCCTTAAACCAAATCGATGTGGCTTGCTGGAGATCATAACAAGACATTTATTAGGTGGTTTGAAGTCAAAGTCTTATGCCAACTATCTCAAACACCAAATAATGTTGCTGAAAATATCAAATGCCTCACCTTTAAACCAACAATGAATGTTATGTATTATGAAGGGTTTGACATAAATTGATTTTCATATTACACAAAGCATCAAGATGATAAGTGTGCCATCTAAAATAGTGGGGTCACCCTTAAGCATCTTCATTGTATTTTTCTAGTTAAAAGGATAACATTTCCATGAAGCTCCAATGTCATATTATGATGTCATTGAAGACATATGGGATTTTGACTACATAGATTGCAAAGTTCCAGTCTTTAGGTGTAATTGGGTTGATAACACCAAAGAGTTGTAGTGGATGAATTGGGTTTCACATTAATGAATTTTGAAAAGATTGGTGAGAAGGGTGAATCATTCATAATGGCATCATAGGCGAAGTAAGTATTTTATATCGATGATCCTATAAATGAAAAATGGTCAATTGTTCTTCATGGTAAAAGGCAGTTCATGGCAGATCCTATAGATGAAGAAAAGTATGATGACACGTATGATGACTATAGTACACTCTCAGTTGGTTTGCCAACACCAAATATTGAAGCTGATAGTGATTTATATATGTGTGGAGATCACACCAAGGATATATTAATTGATATAAGATCCAAATATCATAGGTATGTTTTTTATTTATTTTTAAAAGTTAGATAAGAATTTTACATTCTTTATCACGTTTATTTCATTGTTTGACTATTTTTGATATGACATTATTTCATATGGAATCTAACCATGAGTTTGATGATCGTGATGATGATTACCATGAGAATGAACATCCTAATAATGTGCGTTGTGTGAATGAGCACCCTAACACCACTGTAAGTTGTATTATTTTATTACATAAGTTGTGCATTTTACAATATATATCTTGTTGTATTGTTTTATCACATTTATAAGTTATATCTCTTTATGACTTAGGTGTTCTTTTATCAATTTTAGCATGAGGATGTGCACCTTGAGGACCTTGCTGAGCTTTATGCGCAACATCATAAGCATGCAAACAATACAAGGCATCACAATGATGAATAAGTTACTAGAACAAAGGGGTAACAGACCGAAACTGGTCATTGAGTTTGATAATCAAAGAAATTTTGTTGGGAAGAATCATAGTTCTTTTGTGTCATATCTAGGGGCTTTGACTTGTAGCAGAACTGATGTAAATGTAGAATCTTGGCATAAAGTTGATCTAAGAAAGAATGATTGTGCTTGGAAGGAACTATGTGTCAGATTTTATCATTTAAAATTCTATTTTTAAAGTTATTTTTAATTCTATTTTTTAGAATATTCCATTAATTATATGGTGTCTTTTGCAGAGCATATTTGAACTGGATGAAAATGTACATCGTAAAAAGGAGATGCAACAATCTGGTAGGGTACTAAGGAATTACAAGACAAATTTAATAAGAGAATACATACAGAATGCTGATATGAAGAAGAAGTCAGCCACTGAGTAATGGAACTATGTTGACCTGAAGGTTTGGGAGGAGTTTGTTGCTAAGAGACAAACTAAAGAATTCATGGTATTAAACCTCGCTCCTCATATTGAATTCATTATATTACATATGTAACATATGGTTTGGACTAACCATGCTATAAGCAATGCTCAAAGAGAAAGGCATGCAAATAATGTGCACAACCACACGATGGGTCCAGGTGGCTATGCACATCTTTGCCAAAAGCTATTGCATGCGTCTTCTTCTCAACAACCTACTCCTAGGACTCCTGAGTCTTCTACTATTACTGAACCTCTACTTTGCCATGTTATAGGGATACCAAATCTGGAGAAAAAAACCAACCCCATAACTACTTAGGTAGATGCAAAAATGGTAAAATTCAACCCTTAGAGCAATTAGTATTGATGATTGTTATGTTTTACTTACCAATTACTAATAATGATGATTTTTGGTTGCTCCACGAGCAAAGGAAACAAGGCAAGTTCATCCCTAAGGGCATAAGGGATGAATTGATAGTTTCTCTAGGTAAACGAGAGCGTCCTGGCAGTATTAGATCTACTGGCATTAGTATCGATATAAGAGCCTTCTTTGGACTATTAGAGCATAAGCATAAAGGGAGACTCTTAGAACTCTATGAAAATTTTGTAGGGGTTGAGGCCATTCCATCTTAATTTACAAGAATATGTCGTTGCACTAGGCGACGCTTACCCACACCTTGAAGGTGACATGATTCATGGTGTATTGTTACCCGTCGATGTGGTTCGCATGACACTGGGGTTTGTCTACGATGCTTATAAGTAGACAAAATTTCCATATGTCCACCCCGAGCTCAAGATAGTAGGTGAAGTATAAGGAAGCATGGTCGTGTGGCCCAAAGTGTGAGTTGTCTAAACCGTTGTATGGTAAATTTACAATGTGTTTATATCTTTATATGAGATTATGAGATTATATATATGCAGGACATAGCGTCTAATAAACCTCTTATAGCTCATCCTCCACCTCCACCTCCTCTACCTAGTTGGATTACAAAGGGCCTATTCAACTCAATAGGTCCTCAATGCAGGGGTATGGCAAAATGGATAGGCGAACATGAAGAAGGGTCGCCTATGATTGTCGATCTTAAGGAGGATGTTGAAGGTCAACCTCATAAATTAATATTTTTCTACAAGATGTTTTGGATATGTTTGATTATTCTTGGTTGAATATATCTATGATAGAACTTTGGATATGGTGAGATATTATATAAATAAATACCTCATGTATATGTTGTTCTATTTTCTTAATTATGAATGCATACATGATATACTTTTTTGCAGCCACTTACATAGGGTCTGTAAGGAGTTCACATTGCTCCATGTGGAATTTTGAGTTCCATCATTGATTAGATGTGTAGTTAAATACCATGCCTCTGTCACCAATATTGTTCTACCGCATTTAAATATTTCAGTAAAAAGAAAAAGAGCATGATCTTAGCTTCATACAATGTTGCGTAATTTTCATTTCTTTGCTTATAATTTTGACTTAAGAATTACATTTCATTATGAATTTTAAGTTTTATTATGTTTTCCTTCTTTTGATGAAGAATAGCCATTGGGTGTAATTGGTTATTTTCCTTGCGATGCTAACTGTGTGTTGTCTAGATCCTAAGAGTGACGAAGCAGACAGTGGGGGACACGAATTGAAAAAGCCATTATTCACGTGAGTAAATTTTTATACTTAGTTAACATATATTATTACATGACTATTTAATAATGAAACTCAATGTGTTACGCTAACATATAGGGCTATAAAAGATTTCAAAAAGGCTGGAGTAAAGGTGGACAACAAAAAGAAAGCAATAGTTTGGAAGAATATTGAGGTAGTTTTTTTTACTCCAATGCATAATTATGCTACTAGGCTTACTTTTATTTATTAACATTTTGTATGTTGAAATTTATAGTGTCAACGGTTGGGCATGCATTTACTATGTCATATGGTATATGAAAATGATAATCATATATGGGACAAACGACATCAAATGCATAGAAAATGTAATATATACATATATATAGTCTTTATCATCATAAGTATAAAGGTTCATTAGATAATATGAAAATATCAAACTTTTGAATCATATACATCATTATGTTTGTAGGTGTTTAAAAATAAAGACTAATTTACACAAGGATATCTAGAACACACACAAAATCCCTATAGGACAAAACAACTAGATGAGATACAAGAACAATGTATAGATGCCTTCATTAGGGATGTCAACTTTCAATTTGATTGGGATTAATGAACGACTTTCTTAAATTTTGATGTCATTATTTCTATATACATGTGGTGCTTATGACCTGTTGTAACTTTAAATTTGATGCGAGTAAATTATTGGTGTGTATGTATTAATATATCATGTGTGTGAATGTGAAGATGAATGAATACAACGAGAATTGTGTTTATTCATGTTATGAGAATGGAGTTGGTGCATATGTGAATGAAGTATCATGTGTGTGAATGAATGTTGAAATAAATGAATAGAATTATGTTTGAACATGTGATGAGAATGGAATCAAACAATGGGTATTGAATGCGGGTGGATGATGGTTGTTATAGTAGGTTTTGTAGGTTGTTTGTTGGCCTGTTGTTAAGATGAACTCACATATGATGTTAACGTTCAGTTTAGGACTATAGTTCTAAAATTCAAGTTCTGCATCCTACTGACTAGCTAGACAACAGGTTGTTGATCTGCTATTTAAAAAAAAGTTAGTTGTCAGTTATTTCAAAAAATAGGTAGTTAAGGTCTTCAACGTAAATTTTGAGTAGTGTGAAAAATCCTCATTATTGGACCAAACCAGAACGGCCGTGTCGGACAACACGACCATTCTTCATAGCACGGCCATTGTCAATAGTTTCTATTAACCAAACCATCACTGTATATCTTGGTCATTGGTTTATGTGGAGGCATTGACGACTATGTCCCTGAATAGGTGTTTGTTCCTTTTGCAACCCGACAACACAAAGACCTTTTCCATTTAAAAATGTGACTTGGTATAAGCAAATGATGCCAGTCTCTATTCTATAACTGACTTCTATGATCCAGAATAGGTTTCAGCTCTTTTTGCAGCCCAAAAACAAAGAGACCCTTTTCCTTTTACAAATGTGACTTGGTATGGACAAATGACATTGATGGCCTTTCCTCAACAGACTACAAGGACACTTATATGTGTCAATTTTTTTTAGAGCGATCAAGGCTGGATATTCATCGTCATTTTTTTCATACCATTAGAACTGATGTCTTAGGACTATAACTCTAGTGTCACCCACTTAGGTGTCACTTTTTAATCGACGTTCTAGGTATGTTTTAACCGGTGTTGGAGGTTGTTTTTTACTAGTGTCTAATTTTTTATTCATACCTTCCCTTATTTCCTCTTATTATGGGTGATGTTCCAAACCATCTTGATATAGGTGTTTTAAAGGATAATGACTAAGGAGGACCTTGAACCTTTTTACTTTGAAAGATAGCTTGAGATGGACAGGTTGCCTTCTGTATTGGTCCTTTGTGATAATAAGATATACTCTTGTCTTTTATAATACCACCTTGTGTTGAGGAAATATGTAACTAAAATAATATTGCAATAGATTATTTCTCCTCTATAATCAAATGTCTCTATTTGATATATCAAAATTTGAGAAATCAAACTAAATATCTACTTCAATAAGAGTTAGTGTGTTTGGATTTGATAGGTTTATTCCTCAAATAAAGAATGGAGTGGAACCCTTCTTTTGTCCAACTCTTTACATATCTTCATCGACTATTCACCAAGATCTCCATTTATCACCCTCTTCTTGAATATGTCAAAGAGATAATGCTATAAGGAGGCTCCTCGATAAGATTCAGAATGTATGATGTAAACCAAAATCTCCCAGATATCTATCAACTTTTAATTATTTATCTTTTGATAGTCAAATAATACTGACAAGTGTATGGATAGATGTAGCAATTGGGGTTGAAAACATGGACGTGGTCACTTGGTCATGTTAAACTTCATTCATACTTAGCTAGGGAGAATGGAAATGTATGTGTATGTTTAAAAGTAAATATAGGCAAAAAAAACAAGGCAAAGAAAACAAAGAAGAAAGACTATGCTTATACTACTAAATGAGAGAAGGAGTTCCAAGATATGCAAGCCACAAATTAGAGTGTCTATGCATCTCATTCTTAGACATAGACAACCTTCAAACATTCTATCCAGAAACTAATATCCAAACTCAACTCACCACATGATTATTACTAGTGTGGGGTAATCCTACTCGATCTCACACAATGTGACTTAAACTCATCAACCACCAATACGCCTCTTGAGGATCATGGATGAATACCCCATATGATTATGGATAACCCCATGGGTCTAAAACATGTTGCAGTATTAGAAGAGGTAGTGATAAATTGGGTAAGATGAATATATCTACCCTCAGTTACTTGTCCTCTCAAGATTCATAACCAAGATACCTTCTCTTCCTACCTCAACCACTACTATCTCAAGGTTATGCCAAAATGGTATCTCAAGCCAAGAAGAGATCAACCAATCAATAAATAATAACAAAAAGAGAATGAAAGAGAACAACATGTTAAATCTAGACATAAGTTGCTAGCATGGAGTAAAAGTATATAACCAATCCCAAACTGGGATACATATCCTAGAAGGAGATCAAATAGCAATTGAAAAGCTTTTTCTACACTAAAAAAAGTTGGAATACATGATTTTCACTAAAAAAGAAGGAACAATTAAGAAAGATAGAATGAGTAAGATTTAATCCAATTGGGGAGAGGTGTGTCTTGCTCCCTAGCTTCTAAAAGGAATGAATCTCATCCTTCGTGTATTTCTTCTTATTCTATCTGCATTTGCCTACTTCTTCATCGAGTTCCCCCTGGAAACAACCTTCATGGATGGGCAATGGCAGATGTATTGAATGAAGGAACAAGGAAGGCTGATCACTAGTGTATATGGCTCGAATAACTCCAAGGTAAGGTAGACAATGATGAGATAGAGCTGTGGTAAATGGGAATGGAAAAGGCTAACAAGGGAGACGTAGGTGGAAGATAATGGCCCTTTCAGGACATAGAGCTCACGAAGATGAGTTTGGGAGTCGATTTCCATGTAACCCCTCAATGAGTAGCCTAATAATTTGAATTAGGTACCAGGGAGAATTAACCCAAAATATCAAATACCCTAGACTAAATGCCAGGGTAGTTTATTTCTAGTCGAAGTAGAGATGTAAGGTTAGGTGTTGATATAAATTCAGTTGTGGTGCCACCAACATTCCAATCAGGAACCTACTTCATAGGAAATTGCTTCTTTTAGGTTTTTTTTTCTAGTGGCTCTCAATGTTGATGTCATAATGATGTGGAAGAAATTGTTGATGGTATAGAGTCTAGTGAAGGTGGTTGTCTAGATGTCATAGGGTTGTGATGAAGAGGGAACTTGTGCTTCATCAATTTGGGGATCTTTGATGGAGGGGTGTTGGACCGCATCAGGGGATCACTTATGGGTGTACATCTTGTTGGCAGCCCACTAGGGAAGAATGATGTTTTTTCTACCTTACAGGGTCCCAACATCTACAAAACAACTATCGGAGGAGGGGTCAATGGACGGGTGGCTTGGTGAAGTTCTAGGCATTCATGGCTTGCCTAAGGTGTCAATTGAGATAGGGGTGGTCCTTGATGGTGTTTGGCATCAATATATGTGGAGTCTTAGAGGTTACAAGATAGGGAGTGGTCAATAAAGAAGCATGTGTACGTCATTGTTGGCAAAAAAATGGGTTTATGACATCACCCTCAACACATAGTAGGGAAGAGCTTCCACTCAAATAATTTTTTCTCTAGGGAAATGGTTAGCACAATGCTAAAGGTGGCATCCTCTTGGATCCCGCCCACTGAAGGGAAATGGGACCCCCTATGTTGTGTTGTTGTGTATGGATAAAGCTTGAGTCGAGACTAGAGGAAGCAATGTCTATTTAGTTTGGTTCCTATAAGTCCCAAAACTATCTAGTTAAGGAATTGTATCTTAAGAAAGGATCAATTACAAAATGCTAAGAATGTAAGGATAATTGGAATATTAGCGCTAGTATAGCCACAAAGTACATGGTAAAATAACTTGTATTATTTCCTAAAACTAGGTGTTATCACTCTGTTCCATTCAATATCATGGTGCACACCGAATTGTGTTGAGGCCAACCTACATTTCCCATGCCAATAGCACTCGAAAGAAACTTCTCCATAAGCTTGGTAACTATGTATTCGAAGAAAAAATCTATGTAGACCAAGAGTTGGTAGCCTAAATGGGTTTCATTGATGATCTTGTTCTGGTGTGTGAGGGGTAGAAAATGGTAGGAAACCAACCATTCTTCAACGGGTGGGACACCTACCCTGACATTGTCATAAAATTTCTTTCTTCTCTGAAGACCTTCTTCCTATAAAGATATAGCGAAGGCTGGGAAAAAGTTGTCTATCATTTTACATGCATAACATAATCCACTACATCACCCTTTCCATATTCAACATAATTTTTTGTTGTTTCGATGAGGGTTAACTATTTGACCTAGATGACTTCATTTACAACCAAGCCTTGTAAGGACCCCTACTAATAATTCAAACCTTAATGGAACACTAGGATAGATACTTACAAGTTTGGTATCAGATCTTAGGTTAGCTAAGTCTACAAGGACAATAGGAATTGATATTCAAATGATAACCAATTAAATGACCATGACGTGAACATAATGCATGCTACCTAAACTCAATATTTATGTGCCCTGATCAGGTATTCAAGTATTAAGGGTAGGGTAACTTTGTAACTCTTTGATTGTTATTTCTTTATTACTATGACCAAATATTCAGTCAAAAACAATCCAAAAAGCCTAATAAATAAGAAATCATGATGAAAAGAATGACATAAAAGTAGATGAGATGTGTAGAACTTGGTTTAAAACTAAATGTTTGAGCATGGACCATGTATAAAAGTGTTAATCTAACCACTTTATAAAGATAAATAATCATATCTTAACTCATCAAAAGCTGCAAAATTTGGTGGTAAAAAAATATATGACACTATGAAGCTTAATCTGAATATGAATAATGTAAAAGGAGTTCCTAGAACTTGAAAGGACATTATGAATGGGTGAGAATCCAATATTTGATGCGGAGATTCTAGAAAATGATGAGGTAAAGGAGATATGACACTAAGTATGGATCTCTAATTATGTGTAGCAGCCAAGGAATCATAAAGTAGTTTTTAGAAGGTACCTCTGAGTACAAGGAAGTTCATGGAGAACATGTTTCATGAGAAGGATTTTAAGGTGTAAAAATTCATATAAGAGGAGGATAACTCAATTCATAAGTTTGATATGAGATAATAAATATGAATAATGATAGATTAAGGGAGTGGAACCTAAGTTAATCTCAGACCAAGCCATTTGTGTTATGAAAGAGTTGAGGTGAAATAATCATTAGACAAAGAGAAAATTAAACGTATTATTTAGCAAATTATCTTTATTAGATGTAATAAGTGAATAACCATGTGGAGTTGAAGTTAATATGAATAAAGATGCAAAAACCTTAACCTGGTATAAATTTTGATTATTGTTAAGGACATGTGGTAATAATCAAGATGATTAATGAGTTTGATTGACATAAAAGGTGCAGCTATAAGACTTTTTGTAATAATTTTGAAATCAGTAGTTTAATACCATGATAAAATAAACACGATTGATGAGATGATGATCAAAATGATGCTTTCTTGATCCTTTTATATGATTAAAGGATAACAAATGTATAAGTCATATGATATGGGAGGAAGGCTTTGTAATTATCCTCAAATTTGATAAAACTAAATTATATAAATGAATTTATTTGTAAATTTCCCAGTGATAGTTATTGAAAGAATTATAATTTTACTCACTTTGTGACATGGGTGCAACCCATGAGGCCCATAAGACTATTTTCTTTGCAAATAGGTCCTTGGAACACAAGATAAATAAATAAGAGGTTTTGTAAATAAATAAATAGCAATGGCTTTATGAATAAATAGATAAAGGAAATATTAAATAATATGCAAATTTCTAAAGGAAAATAAGATGCATGGTGTGTTGAGACAATTAAAAGAGTAATTATATAGCCAGTTTGGCAAAACATATTTTGAGACCATCAATTGGTATTATTTTGATCTAAATTTTGATATACTTGAAAATAATAACAAAACAAAGAGAAATCTAGAAATTGGGAGAAAATAGATATTCCATGAGATAATGGTATTGTTTTAATAAAATCTTTAAAAGATAAAGTTTTATGTACAAAAGACATCCCAATAAAACTAAATATAAATTGGGAAGGGTATTAGTGAGTTTCCTTGAAATAAAGATGATTGATTTCATGGAATTACAAGAGCGAGAGAAATCATAAGGTGTTTCTTTTGTAGATTAATAATTGAATATGTGCCATATTGTTTATATTCTCTCGTCAATGGCTTTTTGCATGTCAACTAGGTAAAATATGGATATTTAATATAGGAAATATATATTAAAGAAAGATAAAGAGAGACAAAGATAGGGAGTTTGTTTAGTGGTGTCTTGTAGACATAATGGTGTGACCCTCTCCCATAGTAATCAGCAAATTAATGTTGGAAATAATTAAAGAAATACCCTCTTCTCAAAAGAATATAATGGTACAACGATAGTTTCTCTAACTTTTGAGATTAGACAGATATAGCACATGGTTGTTACGATGACTTTCATATAGTGGGTTTTATCTAAAAAAGGGAAAGGAACAAAGAATCAAGAGAACCCTACATGGGTAGGGTTCTCCCTTTTGACAGAGACTATCCACTCTCTCTCCCTTGCAGAAATCAACTTTATAAGGCCATGAAGAGCTCCAACTGGAGGAAAGTAAAAGGGTGGATCGCCCTTGCACCTTCTCCCCCCCCAAACGGTGGAGTCCAAGATCATGGGCTATCTAGGAAGTTGCAACCTCTATCCCAACCATCTCCGTGAGGAGGAAGGCTTTGGAAGAGAGTCTTGGTTGACCATTTGGTGCGGAAAGGAGTTGTAGAACTTCCCAAGCATCCAACATCTGCAACCACTTCTCTAGGATTGCCAAGTACGACATCCTTACACCCCCACTTGGTCTATTGGCTCTCTTTCAAACATCATGTGACTAGGTGTTGGGAAATATAACATCAAATATGATAAGCCGAAACAAAAATTTACTCACAATATTCCCCTAATACAATAGAACCTGTCAACGACTATGTGATGGGAAATAAGGTTGAAAGATTATACATGATCTGGAACAAGTCCAACAACTATCTCTTGTAGTAGTGTGCTACTTTCTCGAGTTGCACTTGAATGCCTATCATCGTTGGCCTCTTTTTATGACACCACAAAAGGTAGTTGACGACATCCTCCTAGCGGGTAAAATGCCTCCTCTCCTCTAGAGTACTCCATGTAGACCACCAACAACTCTTGTCATTCTAGATGAACAAACAGGAAGAAGTTGTCCCTTCTAGATGACTTGCTAGCATCAACTTGCTATTGTCTCACCCTTTTTGTTCCTCCCTTTGATGGGTAGAACTTGCCCAGTCTCTCTTGGTTACCACAAATAGAGGAGACAACAATTGTCAGAGGTTATTATTGTGTTTGGGAAGCGTCCAATACCCATCTATTTGTAGGAGTGCCAAGTTCAGGGTTTCTATTCAATCTGGGAGTCGAAGAGATGAAATGCATGAATTTTTGTAACCTATGAATGATGAAACAGTCAGTTAAATAGTGAACTGGTCAGTTGGCATGTGAGTTCATCAATTCAACTCTTGAAATAGTCGTTTCACTATTTTTCTCAATTGCAATTGTATTGGCAATTAATATTTGACTAATGCATAACATGACATCAACATCAATCCTTGATCCAATGTCATCGATCAATCAAATGACCAGTTCACAATCTCAGTCAATCAGTTCATGCACCTGAGCCGATCAGTTCACTTGTTGAATCGGTCGTTTTAGAATGCATATTACCAATGTTGTTTAGAATGAATATCTAACATGTTAGTAATCAATTTTAAACATTATTCATGAATATATTCCTATTCCAACTGCATTACTATGCTTGTGACCCTATAGGTCCCAAGTTACATTGGTAGTGAGACTATTTTATGACATCACAAGCAATGATTGGTGTCTATCAAGGTATCATTGCTACCCAAGTAATAAGAAAAGTTGCAGAACAACTTCAACCTACAATCCATGATTGGTGTGACAATGATTGTATAGTTCATTTGCCTCTGATATCCATATTGAACTTGAGGCATGAAATCATTATCCTCTTCAACGTTCAATCCATGTTCCTTGAACTAGAGAAGAGTATCTGACATATATGCGAATTCAACATCGTACATTGATTTACATGCGCATGGACATGCTTTTCATTGTCTCATTTATCAAGTAGACATGATGCTAAACTCCTATAGGAGGGACAAATACCATCTACATCACTAACAATCATTCCCTATGTGTTATAATGTATTTGAACATCACCTTTTTGGAAACCCTTAATGAAGGTCACGTTTCATGATGACAAAGTGCATGAAACAACATGTGATGAATGTAGTGATTACGGATATAAGAACCACAATCATCACCTTCACTATCAGAGATGATTCTAACTACCATTTCGTGATTTCCATGTATCACTCTCAAGGTGGGTATATATGATACACTATTCACTAACAAGTATCTATATGTTTGGTTTGATACCTCATATCATGACTAATGAGATTTTGTCATCAAACAACACACTCTAGTCTTATGTGTTATTGTTGTCTACCTTTCTTCCACAATAACATCTGACTAGGGACATAACCATAATGTATATGCTCTTATTATTTGTATGATATCATTGTTTAGGTCCTCAACCTGAAGACTACATCATTGAGTAATATCATTCTTTAGACATTTATTATGTAAAAACATTATCACATAACTAAATAATACATAATAAATAGAAGATCACCTTTATTAATCAAATAGTTTACAAGTTATGCCATTACAATCATAATATGATTGGCTCTCTGGGTATACATACCAACACCAGGGACCTTGTCCCCCAGCTCTGGTACCCTACCATGGTCTGCAAGGCCCCTCTTCCACTTCCTGCAACACCTTATTCCTAGGGGATATAACCCCTATGATTGATGCCCTGGGGCTAGGAAAATATTGCAGCCAAATATTGTGGTCGCGCCAAGATGCAATGTCCAATAGCGGGATCAACAAGAAGCCATCTGGGGTGCACAGACATGTGTTGGTCGATGGGTAGGGTTTGCCCTACAAAGGAAGGGGAAAGGATAGAGCTAAGTGACACGTTTACCCCTGTTCGTGCATTCAAGGCCCAAAGATGATTAAGACTTTTCTCAAACGAGTTCTGGTAAGTGAATAATAGTATATAATGTTGAGTGGTGACCTGTGATTGGCCTAAATACTTTTATCTTAAAATAATTCTAAAAATAAGTAAGTAACTCATATTAAGATAACTTATATATCAAACTTGATCAGAAAAATAAGAGGAACGCAAATAAAACAGAATGGATACCTAATTATAATCCAAGTTCTAACAGTGGGAATGCATGGTTATTAAGTGATTAAGGTATAAAAACCCTAGTTTTGATGATTATGATTCCTATCATAGTGAATCCATTTATTTTTAGTTGTTATCTATTTTTTTAATATTATACTAATCTAACACAATCATAATCATAATGGTGATAATTGGGGTTTCAAAAGTGAATAATCATGCATATAAATAATTAGGGTTACAAGGCATATCTTTCTATGTTATAAATGAAACTAATTGAATCTAAGTGACCATCAAGAAAGGATATGTTGAATATATTAGTTAGGATTTCACTTAATGTTTCACATACAATGGATATTTGGTTTGTTCCCTCATCCATCCACCAAACCTGAGACAAACCCTAAAACCTAGATTCGGACCTGAGTAAGGTTTTACCTAAATAATGTGATGGTGACACTTTAGGATTTACAAACATGCGTATTTAAATGTTGATTGCTTGGATATGTTGAATGGATTGATTAAATCTACTTGAAGTATAATTGTATAATCTCACTCACCATTAAGGTACATGGCTACACTTATAACTACCCACAATATAGTTTCTCTATGTTTGCTGAGGTTTTCTCAAAAAATTGACTGAATAAATTGGTGAGTGTTTATTTACATTATGTTCAATTATAATGCCACTATGAGTATTACATAAAAGAATATTATTTGAAGAAAATTCTAGTTATTATTAGCAAGTAATTGACTAAATATATGTTGTTCTATACTTGCACATTTTTGCATGCAAGTCTACAATATAGCAATATACTAAGCCTCATTTTTGTTTCGCCGTGTTTTAGGTACATGCTAAATATGAAGATATCGATATATAATGGACAAATAAAATTACATGAATACATTAAAGCGACCTCGAAATAAGGATTAGATAGGTACTTCTTCTCACATGTACATTTGTGATGCTAGAAATTTATATAACTCCTTAGAGGAACATTTTTCTAAACAATATTTGAACTAATGGAAATTATTTACTATTATTTGTTATTTGGTTAAATCTTGTTCCTTGGGAATTTTAAGTAATGACTCTCAACTTTTTGGGTCTTTCCTTAATTGATGGATGCTAAAAAGTGAGTTCATTATAGTTTGTTCTGCAAGAACATGTTACAACCATAGAACAAAGCCAAGATGGTGATCCTTAAGAGTGAAGTAACAAGAAGTGATATGTATCCATGTGATTATGATTTGGTTGTGAATATATATCAAGCCAAGAGTTTTACCTAGATGAATAAATTGTATATGTGAATGGATGTAATTGGACATGTTTCAGCAACACATGAACTAATGTCCTTATATAAAGAAAAACACAAATACGAAAAATAGATAAAGATATTAAATAAATGAGGATGAATGTAAAATATGATGCACTTACTCTTAATGGTGAGTGGAAAATATGATAACATAAAATTAGGCACAAGAGTTACAAATAGTCAATAAGAAGAGCAATGGAGTACGATAATAATACTAATTCCTAACCAGATGGCTAGGTATTTAAATAAGAAAATGAATGATGCATAAATAGTTGAAAACTTGGAATCAACTATTAAGAGTCTACCTGACAATCAATAATAACTTCATGATAACGATGCACTAATAGTAATGGTGTAGCATAAGTTTTGCAGAAGTGTGTTTGACATGGGGTTATGTGTTGCTTATTTGTTGTTCTCTACCCAAACTTTGAGATTTTAGGGACAAAATCCTTTTGAGGGGTTTATGGATATGAGACCATGATCCTATCTTAATCTTAATTTTTTCACTCCTTTAATATCTTAATTGGATGTTTGCAAAAGAATAGGTTCTCAATTGAATAAGCTAAAACATTGTTTGATGTCAGTTTGCACTGTGAATGCCTTGGTTTCAAGTATTTGTATAAGTTGTGTACTTAATTGCAAAATCACCATAACATGAGTACTTAACTAGAATTTTTTTTATAAAATATTTTTAGTTATTGATTCCATGATTTTTCAAGTTTTAGAATAAATTAGTTAAGAGAGGACTCTAATCTAGACCTCATTGTACATTTTCCTTGGAATGCAATATCATGTACATTTGTGGAGTAATATGCAATTTCACCTTAATTGGAAAGTAAGTGCAAATTGGAGTGCATAATATACAATTGCATGATATTAATTAGTACATTTCATAGATTGGTTTTATTTGTCTCTTTTGACCATATTTGGATTAGGGCTTTAACCTTAACTAGTATGGAGGTGGTGGTAGTTGATTATGGTCAAGGAGCTTCTTGTTCTCAACTAAAAGACTTGTTGGCTTATGAGAGTGGTCATTTGGCTTATGTAAGTGAACACCTCATGTAGTATGATGATAATGATTCCCAAAAATGTAAGAATTCTAGGAGGGTCAATAGATATCTTTTATTTGACCAATGTTTGGCAATTTTGGACCAAGGGTAATTATGAACACTAGTGAGGACAATGTTGACTTCAGTACCTATCTCCTACTTTATAAAGCCAAACCCTTTGGCCTAGTATCTCTTTTAGAACCCCACAAGATTTGAGAATTGGGGATAGAGCCATGGAGGCCGAACCAAGCTCCAAGGTAAGAATGAACATGGATGGAGCCTTCCATGTTGATGCATGTGGATGCAAGTTGTGATCTAGCTTCTTCAAGATACTTTTAGGATTGGCAAGTTTGTTTCCCTACTATAATCATGTAAGAATCGTCTTCTATAATCAAAATCATCTTCTATAATCTCTTTTCCTTCTATTCATCACCTCATCTTCCTCCTTTGGTCATGGCCAATTGACTTCCATGGAGGAAACTACTCCATCTATTTAAAGAACCACCCTTTTTCATATTTTTTTATCTAAGGGAGGTTTAGATCATACTTGGAGCATGTATTTGGGGGATTTTGGAGGGTTTATCTAGGATTTGGAAGCATATTACCGGCCTCCTTATATGGACCTCGTGATTATCACCATAAGAGGAAAGTGATATAGCATTGTAGTTCATGCAAATTCCTAAAACTTGTTCTAAACTTGATTAACATGCCTAAAGATTGAATCTTTGTGGATTATTATGTTGTCACTTGATATGATTTCAAACTTGTATATCTTCCCATATATCTTATACCTAATGAAATGGACCTTCTCTCTTTGTTTGAAGGCCTAAAATATGATATGTGTGCATCTATGTTTTATTTTGTTCTAAATCTTGTTCTATGACCTCCCATTGTGCTAAAAGATGATGCTTTGAGAACTATTTCGATAAGTGGACTATATTGAAAAAATACTTTGTTCTTCTTGACCTTCTAGGGTTACTCCTTGATGTCATTTATATTACCAAATAATCATGTACTATATGAATTTCGAAATACAAGTGAAAATATTACTAAATATGTCATCCTTGTGGTGAATTAGCATCATATGAAAGGAAACTTTAGATGGATGATATTCATAGTGATTAGGAGTTGTTTTAAAATTTTTATGAGGCCTTAATAAATTATTTTTTTCTATAAGATCTTTTGACTTATGTATATAAACCCAAAGTAGGTCATCTATGCATAGAGGTGGCACTTATTATGTACTGTAATGTTTTTGATAAAAACTCCTTCATACTTCTGAATTTGATTCTAGAATTTTATATCATGGTTTGTAACTACAATGTGAAATGTAATCTAGAATTTCAAATGGTTATTGTTTTCTTACATAGTATAGAACCTAATGTGAACTTAAATGGTGGAATTACCCTTTTTATGTCTAGTATTGGGAATGTATGCCTCAGTGAGTATTTGGAACAATATGCTAAAATATATTATGCTTCTTGAAGATTTTTTCCTCACTTATATCCTTGATGATTGTGCAAGTAATTTCATAATTTAAAAATGTAATTATATTATTATCAAGGATGTGTATCATAAAAGCAATTAACAAAACAACCAATAAATAATTTGGAGGCTTCTAAATTGAATGTGACTTTTAATAATAAATGGAAGTATTTTGTGATAAATAACATTAAAATGGTGATTTTATGTCTCAAATGATTATTATGTATTATATTCCTCTTCTTTATATAATGTTCATGGTTGGATAAATGGGATATAAAACATCGCATATGTATATCTTGGATATGGGTTAAATGTATATACATCAGCCTTGGTGCCTTGAGGTTGATTCCTCTAGTGCAATGACATGTGTGTCATAATTGGGATGATGGTTGGACCCAAGGGTTATATACAATTCATGTTTGAGTATATTTAAGCATATGATGGGGAAAAACGGTGGTATGTGACCGTGTGAATATGATAACCTCACCTCCAAATAATGATGTACACCTTATCATAGAAAGTGGACACTAAGAGATGTATGTAGTAGGGATTGGTTGACTTTGATTAATTTTCTTATAAACAATACAATTGGTTGACTTTGTCTATTATTATATTATGATTTTGAGAATGTCTATGTATGGGATAATGTCATATCTTTGTAATACTATTTGCATGTTGAGATGAAAAAGTTGGAGGAGAATTCCTTGACTAAGGCTTATATCCTATGAATAAATATGTTTGTCCATGTTGTACACAAAGATGATATGTTGGGCCTTGTTATGGCCAAGAATGCTATTATGGACCTTGTTGTGGACAAGACTGACATTTTAGGCCTTTTTGTGGCCAAAGATGGATACTTGTACCTTGATTAGTGTCCTAGTATATGCTTTATATGATTATATCTTCTGGAGTTACAACACTTGATTTATTTCCCTGAAACATGTAGGTGTCTTGATTGATGGAGTCATAAATACCAAATCGGCTTAAATAATTAATGTAACCCTAATCATGTAGTGCCCTGTGACTGTAGAACTATCTCAATGTCAGGACTTATTGGATAGTGAAATGAGTAATCCTCATGAAGAAGCCCACAGTTGTATAGTATTGAGTATATGTAGGTTTAGGGAGGGTATATCTCTGTTATTTTGATCCTAATGTTATGGAGAGAAGTTGAGGTTGTGTCTCAGCTTTTATGTTATAGAGTGTGGTTGTGGTCCTTACTTGGTTTTGAGGGTTATACAACCAAATTAATCTACATCCAAATAAGTTGATTATAATATGCTTGTAAGAAATAAAATGTTAGCTTTGTTGTATCATATCATTGAAATCGGGGTCTCACCTATTGTTTTTGACATCCATTTTAGGTATAATGGAGTAAAGGAAAAAAATATTTGATCAATATGCAATAAGAAATAATATAGTTAAGTCTAGAGTTTTCCTATGCTCTCACTTTCCTAAGTGATGTGTGGGTACTTGATAAACTACATGTTAGGTTGTTTTACATGATGTTTTCTTGCAAATATGAGTTGTAAGTTGAGATAGAGGTTTTATGATGTTGTAGTTGCATGGATACATCATGTTGTAATCTTATTTTTACAAATTAAATAAAGGGATTTTAGTTCATGATCTTATCATATCCTCTTTTAGAATGTATATAATGTGATGAAGTAAATTTTATATGATGTCATTTGAAATGTGATAGAATTTAGTAATCACTTTATTATGTTGATATCCTTATTCAAAAAATTTCATCTTGGTTTTTTATAGTTATCAGATTTTAGATGGGTGTTGGTTAAGGATCTATCTTGATGGTCAATTAAGGTTTGAATATCAGGATGGGTCCTAACATGCCTGGCATCAATTGACAATGTTAGAAGGGAGTCAACATCCACTTCCACCACTCCTACATCACCGACATCAACCATCCCTTTTCCCACTATCTTCATAGCCTATTGACAAACACTTTGTTTGCTACTTTAACATAGGGACAAGGTAAGGTAGATCAGGATTAATAGATCATTTTATGGATCTTGCCTTCCTTAGGATAGGAGCATGTTAACCATAGCACATTCTTCCTCACACGTGTGTGTTGAACGATCAAATCTCTCAGGAAGCTTCCCATTAACCTTAGAGGCCTCCTAATTCTAGTTTTGTCCTACCTTAGTCTCAACTTCTTCAATATTTAAGCACTTAATCAAAAGGGAACATCGACTATAAGAATTATCGCAAAGCAAAGTTTCTCACCAATCATAAGACAAGATCTACGCATTGTACACCTTTTAGAAGAGAGATCTTATTGACCCCATATTTATGCTTAGGGGCACCCTTCACATATGTTGGCCTACACACCAAATGAGGAAGGGGAAATTGGATAGGAGCAAGAAGGTTCTACATAAAGGTGACTTCGACCAAACAATATCCCCACCGTCAAGGCCCATGTCTCCTTCATCACTAGAGGGGGCATGCGTGATCCATATTCCATGGAGAGCATACAACGTGCTTACCTCCCTTCAGTAGGGAGAACAATATCAATAGAACACCATGTATGAGTTCATGATCCAGAAAGAGTGCATATTTTATAACAAGGAGTATATCTTCCAATTGCAAAGGTGATGTAAGGCAATGAACACGTGATTCTCATGATCCAGGAGAGAATACATGTGCATATGATGAGTGATAAGACCTACTACTAGCATTTCTATGACCATTATTAGAGCTAGAGACACTTTGGGAGCTACTCACCACCCCACCTACCACCTAGCTGAGACCCATTTTTCACCGCAACGGTTTCCCACAAGATCCCACACATCGAGACTATTTTCCAATACCTAAGTGAAACCATTGGTATACGCATTCCATTTGCCTTCCTTTAACTTGACATTGAGGACAATGTCAAAGTCAAGCTTAGTGGGTGGAGATACACTTCTCTCTTTCTATCATCTTTCTTTCTGTTATGCTTTATTTGCCTTTATTTTAGGGTCTTCATCTATCTTCTGTAAGTATAAATACATATTAAAAAAATGAAAAACTTAGTTAGGGAATGCCTTCTTTGACATGGTGTCAAGTAATCAAGATAATTGGCATGTCTTATAACGCATACCTTGTAATCTATGGTTGATTGTATTTGAGTACTAAACACATCAAATTGTCCTGAACCAATCAACTTTAATACACTTGTTACACACATTACACCCCAACTTGACCTAGGCATGTCAAAAGGGGACGATTTTGAGTCCAACTGACCAAGGTATAGTGTAGATCCTTCATTCAATTCTAAGGATAGTTTCTTAGATTTCCCTAATCTATAGGTCAACTATGAGAGAGATCATGGTTAGGAAGATAATGTCTCCTCATCACATAACCCACATTCACTATATTTGATTTAATCATAAGAAAAGCAGGTTTCATTTTATTTTAAATTATTCTCTTTAATTCATTTTACTATATGTTAGAAATTTACAACGTTGGATACAATTAGCATTATAGAATACATAGAAAAATAATTGTTTGCTTTCAAGTGCATTTAGTCTTTGAATAAAAATTTCATGTACACTGTATGATGCATACATTATGCATAAGGAGCAGTAAAAATATGATTCATGCTTTATTAGATATAGAGAAGTTGTTATACTTATTCCATCTCCTAGTTATGATATCCCTATCATAAAGTCTTCATATTGCTAAAAGGATGGTAATGTAGGAAAATAGAAAAAAAAAATTAAAAAAGAAGAAGGAAAAGAAGGAGTAAGTGTATCTTTACTATTTAAATGTGTGGTTCCATGAATCATAAAGAACAATGTAGAGTTTTGTTAAGAAAAACACTTCCACCTATAATCATGGCATTAGGATGAGGGACTCCATTGCATTTATCATTATTACTTCATTTGTTTAGGCATTGGTAGGCATTTAATTGTATACATCTCTTAGGTGCATCATTTCTTTAATCATATTTTGATTTGGATTAAATTGCAATTAATATTCCAAGCCGCACATTTCAATCAACATATTTCTATTTTTAGTGATTTACACCATAATTTCCCCTCATATATCATTATTTGAGGACTACTTTCATTGTAGATTTATATTTCCCAAGAGAAATGTAGAATAGGGAGATATGTGATACACTCAGTGCTTTCTATGAGATTCCATTTTTTTGAAGTGATTTGTATGATTTATTCATCTTCTTGATTTTTTCATTGTAAGTGATCACTTGTAGACAAGATGCATGCTGCATGGTTGGGAGGACCAATTAGGGACCATTTGGTGGAGGGTGATTAGGAGAGTTGTTGTTTATAAGGTTTTTCTTCGTACTTACTCTTTTAATCATTTCTAGGAGTAGCACTGCTCGAGGAAGAGAAGCATTTCAAGCTTTGTTATTTTGATGCAAGCATAATTATAGAAATTTCAAATGCTACTTTAGGGTGATTTTATGTTTCCATTGATCATGAATTTTCATTAATTTATCAAAAGAATATTATAAATTTTCTTGTGCATTGTGCATTACTATTTTTCATGCTTTTTGACAAATTTTACCAACTTCTTATTCAACATAATGTGTTGTTTGTTTTTATTTTCTAGAAAAATCATTGGGTTAGTACTACCATACCACAATACAATGGTATCAACAATTTCTCATGATGATGATCAAATGGATCTGACTCATATCTATATAAGGGTTTGTGTATAGTCAGGTGATTGGTAGCACCAATCCCATGTGTAAAAACAATAGCAGTTCTGGTGCACTAAGTCGGTGGTAGAAACTCTCAGGTCGGTGGTATTGATGCTATAAATACATCTACAACCCTTTAATTGTCAAAATCCAAACTTCCACAATGTATCCCCTGATATCAGGCCACTTAAAACCTAATAATGGGGTGGTCATCTTACAATTCATCATCAATTGACACTAGAAGAAAGGATGAGTGAGAATAGAAGGAGAGGTAGCGTGTAAGACATGTACTAGAAACATGATATGAGATTGGAATTTCTAGTGGGTTGCACTCCAACTAGATGGAGTGATCCATTTTTTGTTTGTAGGGGTTACTTCTATTCTCATTAATTTGTTACTCTAACAATATTCTAAAATACCATGTCAACTATGTGGGTTAATCCCTTTATCTCTAGGAACTGAGACTAATCTACTGTTAACTCTTTCTTGACAATAAATATTTTTTTAATAAAAAATTTCTTGCTTGAATATTTTTAAATTTTGTATTTATTGCTATTATTTGGGCTTGATGATCATAAAAAGCATGTTAGACAATTTCTAGCTTAAATAGGATAATAACTACTACAATTATTCCCATAAACACAATTAATATAGTATTATGAAAGTAGGCTTATAATTATGTGGGAATAATATAGAGATTGATCCATATGAATTCAAGTTAGAGTAAACCCTAGAAAAGTAGGTTTCGAATAATTTGAATAGAACATTGTGTTTCAACAAGAGGTAGTGTTATTGACAAATATTTATTAAAAGAAATGATTACATCCTAAGAATTGGATAAAGTCAAGTGATAGATAACATCTTAGTTAATGATAAAAATCTCGGATATCCATCCATTCTAATCCATAATCAACCTTTTAACTCTTTTTTAGTGTAAGTAGTATTTTTTAATTTATGCCAAATGGTTTTTGTTCAGTCTAGATGATCAGAAATAGCAACCAATAGTATTTAGTTGTCTAGTTCCCTGAGTTTGAAAACATGGTACCTCTCTGATTCTAATATTACTTTAACAGTACACTTGCATACTTCACCCATGGTTTTTGAGTGTCAAAACTGATAGCTTATTTTCTTTTGATGGAGTCCGTATATTGAGATATTGGTATTTGGATCCATATTAGAGATACTTAAAATTGTGTTGGCTTCTCTATTCTTTATTTGAAAAAATCAATGAATTTTATAAAGATTATTGTATTCCATAAACATGATCTTCATATGTTGTCATATCCTACACATGCACCCCTTAAGTTCAAAACACCTCATGGTTTTCAAAAATTTATAACCCATAGTCCAAGAATCTATAAGTTATCAAGAGGCATTCTTCTTTCTAATACATGTTTTGGATTGAAATATCATATGTTTGTGATCAATGTGTATGATCTAGAATTTCATCCTAGAAACCCTTGAAGGTGTAAATATATTTTCTTTTTAGGAAAGCTCTATTAACATTGAAGTGTTTTGTCGACACAAATTGAATCCCTAAAACTTATGTTTGGTTTCAAACTATGTAACTATATACATAAGTATAAAGACTTTTTTTGGTTAAACTTGTTCAGATTGATGTTTGTAGATTTCATCATGTTCTCACTTTGGATTCTATAGATTAATATCTAAATTGTTTCGGTAACATTCCATATATTGTCATATTTATTTGCAAAAAATAAAAGGGTATGACGATGGAAAATCATATAGTTTATTAGTCTCAAGTAGAAAATAATACTGAGAAGAGTATTAAGAGGATTATATCTGATATAGGAGATCAGTATACCTCAAGTGAACTTAATGAATTCCACAATAATTATGGACTGATACATGAAGCAACTTCCCTTACATATCCCCCAATTTAATGGTGTGATTAGAAGATATAACTAAAAATTGATTAATATGGGAAAATTTGTGCTAGTTGAAACTGGTGTTAACTAGAGATTATTGGGGGGATGTGAATTTCAGAATATGTGTTAAAACATATACCTTTCAAACACACTAATAAAACTCCTTATGAACTTTGTTGTAGCATGAACCTTAATTTATAGTACCTTAGAAGTCTAGGGGGTTATTTGGCAAACTTCATCCTAAATCGATAAATTTTATTTATATGGGATCTATAGAGAATAGATTTCAACATAAATTTATTATAACAAATGTGAAGTTAATGACATTTGGATACATACATGTATATGAAATATATTATGAAAACATCTTTTGTCTTAAGTTTATTGTTCCTAGACAAGTTGGTGAAGGTGATTTAAACATTAAATTGTTGGGATACCCTAAAAATTAAACACCTTTTCCTGAAGAACCCTAGCACTCAAATATTGAGATGGTCGAGCCTTCCAGTGACTCTGGTGGGGGTAAAAGATCTAAATAGATAAGAACTTTTGTGTTGACGTCTACCCTTTTCAAGTAGAGAAACACCACAACACCTATGAGGAAGCCATGCAATCATACATTATAGATTGTCAAATGAAGTACCTATCAATAAAATATAATCAATCATGAACAATCTCATGTGTGTTCTAACTGATCTCATTCCAAGATACAAGCTTGTTTGGTGTAAATGGGTCGTTTGGAAGAATATACGAACAAATGGTTCTATTAATAAGCTTAACGGTAGGATGGTAGTCAGATATAACAAACAAAATGGAGTTTTGATTATTTTGGTACCAATGCTCCTATAACCAACATTACTTCAATTTATCTCATTATCCTCTTACTGACTACCATAATTTTAAAATCCATCATATAGATTCCAAATCTAGTTTCATAATGGAACTAATGGATCAACCTCAAGCTTTTGTATCTCCTAGAAATGATATCAAAACATTAGAATAGTAAAATATTATATTGTTTGAAATAGGAATATAAATGTAATGATGACATTAGTTGAACTATATTATATATTGGTTTACTTATAATGAAAATTGCATATGCATTTAATCTATACTATTGATAATTCATTTGAGATTATATGCATCTATATCACTAATATTTTGATATATGGATCCAATGGTATAGTTATTTCTGACAAAATCTTTTCTTGCCAAGGGTTTTTATATGAAAGACTTAGGAATTAGGAAAATACTTGGTACACATTAAGTATATTTATTCGTCTATTCTTTTAATTAATTTCGTTATGTAGAAAAAGATTCACATAAGTTTAATATGCACCATTTTGTACCTATAACTACACATTGTAATCCCTCTTCTCCTATAAAGGCAAACTGTTCATTTATGGATTAGACTCCATATTCCCAGATCATGGGAAGTTTGATGTTCCTGCCATATTCTCAACCTAATATTGCCTATGTTGTTGGTAGGATTAGTAGGTTAACTAGATGTTATAACACTGATAATCTGAAGATTCGATTCATGTTTTAGGTATCTTAAAGGTGCAATTTCGTATGGTCTTCATTACTATGGTTTTTCATCAATATTAAAGGTTATAGTGTTGCAAACTAGAATGTTTGTCGGTCCAACAAAGTCTACTCATAGTTATGATTTTTGTTTTGTGGTGTTGTAGCTTCTTGGGAATCCTACAAACAAACAAGGTGGACAAGACCCATTATTGAATGTTAGGCATAAATCTAGATGTAGTTGTTGTCAATTGGCTTACAAACATTTTTCCTTATTTGTGTATTCTTTGTACTCATTTCCTCCTAGTTCTATTCATTACCATAATAGATCATCTATACACAAAGGTAGAGAATGTTAGGGTAAGTTGGGAAATTTCTTCTCAAGATATAGGTAATATATGGTGAAATCTAGAGAATGTAAGGTAAAGTCAAGAAAGTCCTTTGCAAGATATAGGGAATATAAGATGAGATGTTTCATTGTAATAGGTGCAACATCTTTATGTTTTGTGAGATCAATAGAGAATATTGGTTATCTTCTCTCAAAGTCCTTAGTAAAAAGCTAGTACTCAGTGTGTCAAGAGGGACAAGACTTCTACCCATGAATTGGATTGGTAACCCTACCATTCAATACTTCAATATTACATTAGGATGGAGGCAAAGGAGTATTTTAGTTGCTTTTGTGGTCATATAGAAGGATAGTCTAAAAGTTCCTACTACAAACACTTTCCTAGGACACTTGTTCTTTGATGATGTTTTAGTAGAGGTAGAGTTTTTCTCTGAGCAGGATTGACCCATATATGGTGTGTATGATATTGTATAGTATACTCCCAAGAATTCAAACTCTATGACCAAAACCCAAGGATTATATTTATATGAGTTGCGTATTCTCACTAGAGTACTCATGAAATATATTCTTGGAAATTTATTATGCACACACCTACTATAAACATGTCCTCGATCCTTTTTATACTTTTATGATTTATTTGAGTTTGGATCAGGGGGTCTTCTTCAATGTGTATTGTGCCACAAGCTACCTAAGCTTAATGACATTGTTTTTTCATCTCCTTTTGTCTTTAATGAAATTTGAAGGTCTATCAAATACATAGGAGAATGGTACACAACTTCTCAGTAGGTATTTTAAAACCTCTATTCACCAATTTTAGTCATGTACAACATGATTCTAGAGTGAAAGGCATCCACTTAAGTGTTATTGGTAACCAACGACCATATAGGTCTTGAAGGGGCATAAATAATTCACGGTAAACTGAGTTGTCTAGTTTAGTGGCCTTTGTCAAAATGAAAAGGAACGTGTGCACACCTTGCCTCACCATGTCATGCCATGTCCAACCCATTTTAATTTCATTATTTTCATTTTGCATTGGTGTGCTCAATGCAAGCATGATAGTATATTTCAAAATGCCAAACATTCTGATTTACTTTAATTTATGTTATTTTGGCATTTGCTGTTGGGAAAAGGAATAGGATTCTGACCCAGGCGTAGTTGGATTTGGACTTGAGTAGGAGTTGGTTTGTTCTACCAATCCCATTAGGAGTCAAATCTAAAAGGGAAGGCAGATGGCTCCCCATTTGCAACATGGAGTTGGAGTAGGACTTGGACTAGGACTTGGACAAGTATTCCTACTTGCAACCACATGCATGGAGGACTATAAATAGAGGCCATGAGGGAGGCCATGGATATCATCCCACCGGTTGATGTGTGACTCTTCCGGTTGCTTGTTGGTGTCTTCTTTGGTAGAGGGTGCTAGAGAATAAGAACATTTAGAGGAGCTCTCTTGGTTGAATAAGAGAGGGTCAGTGACTTTGCCTTGAAGCAAAGTAGCGACTGATAGTTGGTGAGACCTTGAGTGCACTGACAAAGGAGCTCTCTTGGTTGATAAGAGAGGGCCAACGACTTTGCCTTGAAGAAAAGTAGCGGTTGGCAGTTACAGACACAGTGTTGCCACAGTGGCAACTGTTCGACCCAGTCAATGGTAACATCAGCATCAAGCAGTCCCTAGCAACGACAGCGGCCTCGTGAGGAGATCAAGTAAAGAGGGATGTTTTGTACACACTGGGTGTGATTCTCTTCTTCCCCATCTTTGTTCTCATGTGGGGAGGGCTACTTGGATTTAGGGGGTAATTAAATCCAAGTAGTTTGAGTTGTAATCTTAATTACATAGTACCTGTTGGCCGGTATTATCTCGTGGTTTTTCTCTCCTTATCTTGGGGAGAGTTTTCTATGTTAAATCTGGTGTTTCTTCTTTGGGTTTACACGCTTGTCGGTAACGCTTCCGCAATAAGTTTTCATCACATCCAGGACCGTATCGGTATAACATCCCCAACAAGTGATATTAGAACGTAGGTTGTAGATACTAGTCCATATGGGGAAAGATGAAGATGCGATGATAATAAAGTTGACAAGATCAAATTGGCAGATTTAGAAACCCAAGATGGAGGACATTCTCTATTGCAAAGATATGTATGATCTGATAGAGGGACAAAAGCCAGAGAGTATGTCTGATGCAGATTGGAAGAAACTAAATAGGAAGACCGTCAGAACAGTGTGAAAGTGGCTCGACATTTTTGTGTTTCATCACGTCTCAGAAGAGACCAATGCTAAAGATCTGTGGAAGAAGTTCAAAAAATTATATGAGTGGAAAACTGCAACAAATAAAGCCTTCTTGATCAAAAAGTTGGTGAACCTCAAGTATCGGGATGGTACAAGCATTGACGAGCATATGAATGAATTCCAAAGCCTTGTAAATCAATTGGGGTCCATGAATATGGTTCTTGATGATGAACTTCAGGCTCGACTTCTTCTGGGATCATTACCTGACAGTTGGGAGAACCTCATAGTGACACTCAACAATTCTACATAGGAAGGCAAGTTGACACTTAACTAGGTGAAGAGCAGTCTACTGAATGAAGAGACTCGACGACAAGCCTTAGACGACAGCGGATCATAGTTGCACTTCACAAAGAGCAGGGGTGTTGATAAAATGAGAGACTGTGGCATATCTAATAGTCGCGGTGAGTCCCAAGACCATAAGAAGTCTCGTGGTAGATCCAAGTAAAAGAGTAGTAGAGGGTGCTTCCATTGTGGCAAGCCAGGTCATTTCAAAAGGAATTGTAAGGTTTGGAAAAAGAAACATAGGTCTGAAGCCAAAGACATGAAAGATGATGACAAGAATACTGTAGTGACAATCTCAGATGACATGGACGATGATGATGATGTGATCTTGACAATCCAGGAGCAGTGTTTGTATGCTGATGAGGATGATTCTGAGTGGGTGATGGATACTACAACTTCTTATCATGCTTCACCCAATAAGGAGTTCTTCACTTCATATAGGAGGGGAGACTTTGGGAGGATGAATATGGGAAATTCTAGCTTCTCTAGAATTATTGGGATTGGAGATATTTTTGTTCAGACAAGTGTCAGTTGCAAGCTCACGCTGAAAGTTGTTCGTCATGTTCTAGGTTTGCAGTTGAGTTTGATATTTGGTTCATTATTTGATAGAGAAGGTTGTCATCTTGATTTTGGTGGTGGCAAATGCAAGATCACCAAGTGGACTTTAGTCATTATACGGGGAAAATTGTGTCGCACATTGTACAAGACCCAGCTTAAGGTGCTCAAAGGCAGCAATATACATGCATTTGAAGATAACCAAATAGATCTATGGCACAGACGGCTAGGACACATGAGGGAGAAGGGATTGAAGCTTCTATCCAGGCAGAGACCATTTCCTTGTGGTAAGGACACCAGTTTTGGTTCATGTGATGCATGTCAGATAGGAAAGCATCAACACGTTTCATTCAAGACAAGATCAAAGGTGAAGTCACAACTTCTACATTTGGTTCATTCGGATGTCTGCGGTCCATTTGAGGTAGCTTCACTGGGTGGCAATAAGTATTTTGTCACGCTCATTGATGATGCATCTAGGAAGGTAGGGGCTTACTTGTTGAAGACCAAGGATCATGTCTTTCAGTGTTTTTAGAAATTTTATGTCGTAGTGGAATGGGAGATAGAGAAAAAGATAAAGTGTCTCTGCACAGACAATGGAGGAGAGTACACCTCTAGGGAGTTTCAGGATTACTGCACCCAACATGGGATACGACATGAAAGGACAGAGTCCAACACACCACAACACAATGGTACAGCTAAAAGGATGAATTGTACCATAGTGGAGAAAGTTAGATGCATGTTGAAGACTGCAAAGTTGCCAAAGTAATTCTGGGGTGAGGCAGTGCATACTGTTTGCTATCTGATTAATCGATCTCCATTAGTTCCTTTGGGGTTTGATATACCTGAGAAGGTATGGAGAGGAAAGGATTCCTCTTATGCTCATCTGCAAGTATTTGGGTGCAAGGTTTATGCATATGTTACAAAGGAAAAGAGATAAAAGTTAGATGATAAAACGGTGCCATGTATCTTTCTTGGCTATGGAGATCAATAGTTTGGCTACATGTTATGAGATCCTATGAAAAAGACCATCAGCAGACACAGAGATGTGACTTTCTGTGAGAGTCAGACAGTTACGGAGCCTGAGAGTGATGATGCAAAGGCTGTAGGATTAGGTGATAGTTCTTCTGATGATGAGTATGAGGATTCTTCTTCTTCTTCACAGGTGCAGTCCTTAGATGACGAATGATGAGTATGAGGATGCTTCTGCTTCTTCACAGGTGCAGTCCTCAGATGACGAAGAAGACAAACAAGATCACCTTGAGCAGCCGAGTGATAGAATATCAATTGCTACTATTCCAGATGCAAAGATGAGTGATTTAGACTCACAGTCAGAGACTTCTGAGCAGGGGGGCAAGATCATCACCAGGCAGAATCTTTAGAGCAGCAGTTGAGGAGGTCTGATAGATTCCATCATCCTTCATCTAGATACCCGACATATCAGTATATTCTCTTTACTGATCAGGGGGAGCTAGAGACTTATAATGAGGCACAAACTCATAGAGATAAAGCAGATTGGCATCAAGCGATGAAGGAGGAGATGTATTCTTTGTAGAAGAGTAATACCTATGAGTTTGTGGTGCTTCCCAAGGGACAGAAATCACTTAAGTACAAGTGGGTCTACAGGATGAAGAGAGATGATAGCAACAAGGATCAAGCTTTCAATGAGAAGCTACATGAAGATGGACAACATCATCAGAGGATTTCTGAACCTTGGTACAGAAGGTCAGAAATAAGATTTTCATCTAGGATGGCTCGACATACCAGTCAGGGGGAGCCAGCAAAGTTCTAGGTGTGGGCGTGGAGAAAGAAGTGACAAAGCCATGATACTTCTTCTCAGTTGCTTGGGAACAAATTGAAGTCAAGATGAGACTTCAAGAAGATGGATGAAAATGGTAGGATGATGGCATGCTTGAGGAGAGTGGATTCATCACAGGTGGTGATGAAGTCCACAAGCTACTCTAGATGATTGTTGAAGACAACGTCTCCCTCATGGGCCGGAGGGGGAGATTGTTGGGAAAAGGAATAGGATTTCGGCCCATGCGTAGTGTATTTGGACTTGAGTAGGAGTTGGTTTATGCTACCAATCCCAATAGGAGTCAAATCTAAAAGGGAAGGAAGATGGCTCCCTATGTGCAACATGAAGTTGGAGTAGGACTTGGACTAGGACTTGGTTAAAGATTCCTACTTGTAACCACATGCATGGAGGCTTTAAATAGAGGCCATGGATATCATCACACCGGTTGAGGTGTGATTCCTCCGGTTGCTTGCTGGTGTCTTCTGCGGTAGAAGGTGCTAGAGAACAAGAACAACTGGAGTTCTCTTGGTTGAATAAGAGAGGGTCAGTGCCTTTGCCTTGAAACAAAGTAGCGGTTGGTGGTTAAAGACACAGTGTTGCCACAACGGCAACAGTTCAACCCAGTCAACGGTCACAACCACATCAAGCAGTCCCCAGTAAAGACAGCGGCCTCGTGAGGAGATCAAGTAAAGAGGGAGGTTTTGTACACACTGGGTGTGATTCCCTTCTTCCTCATCTTTGTTCTCGTGTGGGGAGGGCTACCTGGATTTAGGGGATAATTAAATCATGGCAGTGTGAGTTGTAATCTTAATTACGTAGTACTTGTTGGCTGGTATTACCCCATGGTTTTCCTCTCCTTATCTTGGGGAGAGTTTTCCACGTAAAATCTGGTGTTTCTTCTTTGATTTTACACGTTTATCGGTAACGCTTCCGCAACAAGTTTTCGTCACATCCGGGACCGTATCAGTACAACATCCCCAACATTTACCATTCTTGAATCCCAATGTCCTACAACATTTACTTGGCTTGATTAGAATCAATTGCGTAACTATGTTGATAGTCTTCTTAACAACCTTTGAAATAATTTAATTGTGTTGATCCATGCAAAAGAATTCGGTATCTCTGTTAGTTATACGATGACTATGAGTATACAGTTTTGGTTGGATACATGAGCTTCTACACTGGATGTGCCAACAAATTTTGTCTCTTTGTATACGTACTTGCTAGGTTGTTTTCCTACTAGTCGAATATGTTTTCTGGTCGTTCCTATTTGGTCGAGTAATCCAACCTGATGACTTCGTATATAGACGTCCTTTGTTATGATTCCTCGATTCTACTGGTCGAAACATGTAATGATTCAACAAAACTTGATAAGAAGTTACTGCAAGAGAGAATAATAACGACATGTAAAGGTCAACAACCACTTTAGCTATGTGCTCTTACTAGCACTATTTGATTTTTAGGAGGTGATCGTATCTAGGAGTCAAGCTACCAGAAAACGTGTGCATAGGAATGAAGTAATTTGTCTTCACAAAAACGATTTTCAGACGTGCCTTCACCCTTGGTTCTAGCTTTCTAACTGACAATCTGTGTGTTTTATTTCTGATCAGATGTTATACTGCAATATTGTATGACAACTGTAGATTACAACCTCTTCCCTAGTGCTCCAGTTAGGCATTCAGCCCGCAAGATATGGCTAGCAAATCAACATGCTTAACTGCTTACAAATTTATAATGGTAAATGTGTCAGAAATAGTAACTTCGTGTTAAATTTTCAAACATAAAAATTATACATAATCATTTGTCATCGTAACGCATTATTCTATCGTGCACATCCTTCATTGGCATAACCTATATCATCAATAAAGCGACATGTTCCGCGATAATCATTTTGGTACTACAATACTGTAACTATGTTCCTTTTTAACTATAAGGTTATTTTTATGTCACTCTAAATGGTATTTTCGTAGGGTGTACACAATGTTTGTTAGGTTCTTATTTCATGCATATACAAATAGGTTCTTTTCTCTAGAATAAATTTCGGATCCTCTGATTATTTCTTTCACGAAGTGGGTATTCAACGGACAATTCGAACATTCACAAGGAATCGTAAACACTGATTGGGGCATATAGATAAGTGTTAATATGCATCGCTATAGTTTATGGAGATCTCGACATAAAAAAATCCAAAAGATTTTGATAGGTAACATAAATTGATATAAAAAGATGAAGAGCTAAGCACATTTGGGAGCTATCTTTTATTTCACAAGCTGTTTTCTTTAGGTGAAGACACTTTTGGACCACATATAGGTTCATATATAACAGCTTTGACAGCTGACAGAAAATCACTCCGTCTGAATCCGTCGCTCGTACTGTAGAAGTAATAGCAAATCCTGCACATATTCCAAAACAAGTCCTTGCATGCTCTTGGAACCATGCTACCATTTCTTCTTAGAACCAATTCCAGGAGCTTAGTCCTAGTGGCATTACAAATGTTCCACAATTCTTTATTTGCGTCTTCCTCAGAAACCTTCTCAATTTGAGCTTTCAGTGAAACACTATTCAGTTTGTGGGCTTTAGCTTCTCTCTGCCGATATGCATTGATGTCAGCGTACCGTCAAAGAATAACAATCTCAGAAAGTAAGTTTGCATTATCTTTTTCTTACACTACAAAGCATAACCAATGATGTCCATATCACCATATATTTAGCATTATAATTCAATTGTGTTAATATACGTGGTTGCATATAGCTAGATACATGATTATGTAAGGACCACTTTATGGCATCTATGACCAAGAATATGTATGAGATGACACAAAAACTAATATAAAGGAGAGTTCAACTTTTCCATGCACAGCGTATAGGATCATTTACCTCTAGTCCCTGGAAGTCATTGATCAATCGTCCGCATGTGCTTAATAACTCAAAAAGAATTTGATATTCTTGAGATGCAACGATATCACGTGAAAGTTTTGGACCAACAAAATATGCTGCCGACATAATGATAGGTCCCAAGCCAAATGATACATAACCATTTGTCATATATTCATCCATTGTTGGCACTATCCGATTTGTTTGCCACTGGGCCTCCTTATGCATTGACTTAACCACGTCCACCCACTATATATAAGTGTATCACCGTCAAAACATCTTGTACAAATATAAATGCTTTGACGCAAAAGAGATTTCACTTACCGAGTTAATGAAATGACTAGTTACGCAGTGTCCATGAACTAAAGATGCTTTTGTACCAAATTCATAGATAGTAGAGTAAATGGCAGCAAACAGAATATAAACTTGTGTAGAACAACAATGGTGTCTGTAGTCAGGATTCCACCTGTATGCCAACGGATATAATATAGAGATTTGTATAAAAAGAATTGAGTGAATTATACATAAGAAGGTAGAGAAATATACCTTGTACATAGATCCACCAAATTTTCATGTTCTTCCGTGCATCCAAAATCATCGAAGAAATCATCAACTATAGTTACTAATAACGAATTCTTCGCCCATGCCATACGGGCATCTGTTAGTTCTGGAGGAATAATAGTAGCAGCTGCAGAAAAATAGCAGTATACTATCCGGCTTTCGTCTTCTCTAAAGAGATTGACCAACTTTGTTTCTCGAGCCCACCTGAGGAAACCATTGGTACTTGTGATAATTTGAGTAGATTGTTGCATAGTTACACATGTAGCAGAATGAAAAAAAGAAAAGACCTTTGAAAAAGCTTGAACTCTTCTTGGTACACTGATTGACAATAGTTGAAGTCATCCATCGCTAGCTTTAGGATATCTTCTTCATTGAGATTTGGGACCCTTTACGGACATGATGAGAAAATGAAAATCTCAACAAACTTCTCAAATGTAGATTTAAGAGATACAACTGAATTATATATCTTTCAGTACTGAAAGTTATGATTACCTAAATGATGATGTCAGATCTTGGATACGACTGGCGTTATAATTCTCGATATTCCACTTGTTCTCCAGGCGTTGTAAATTCTTGGAAAATGGAAACTTAAGGTTGTAATCCACCTAGGTAACAGAAACATATTACACTTAATAAGTCAATTTGTAGACATCAAATTGGTCGACAAGTTTATTGTTGCCATACTATATACACTAGACGTCATCCCTGATAAAAAATAGAAACCAATTATATGTAAATGATATAGGACGACAAAGTGCAAGTTTATGTTTATCAATTCGGTGCATAGAACCTTTTTGGTCTGTTTTTCTCAGTTTTATCTTACTCATTTGTAGCTCTTCAAAGAGTTATAATGAAACTAGTGTAGGCAACAAAATGTATTAAACTGGACTCCACATCAGTATAAGATATGCTTAAAAGTAGCATAAGATATTCAATAAAATGCAAACGGCTTCTTATAAGTCAATAATATATGAAAGCCAGTTAATTTGCAACCTCTTGTAGAAAGGATATTTCAAGATTATTTTCCATTGCTGGCTCTGATAAGATCTGCTCCAAGAACTGTCTGGACCAACAGTATAGCTTCTGCAGGCAAATTTCATCTTCGCATAGTTGCATTAGGGAGGATTTATAAAGCTCTAAGATTATGGCAATATTTTGTGGACAGTTGTTTGATTTGTAGTTCAGTAGTTCCTCTTCGTTCATGTGAGCAAAGATCTCTGTGCAGGATGAAAAACATTCATGAAGACTAATGCATAATTGATAAATGATATAATTCTTTAATATATTTTCTTAGTACCAACCTGCAGAGACTTCATATCCATGCATACGCAAAATTCTAAATGCCAATGCACAAGTAGAAATATCTGAATATAACTCTTCTTCATTTCGTAACCAAGCACTATGAAAGTCTGAGGTGTTAAAAATCTTAAAATATAAGAAATTTTAGACTGTATTGTATCCATTGAGCATAGAATGGCTTGCTAGCTAGAGCACCTTACCTATATGTTTCATCTAAAACACTTTCTATGTAGTGTTTAAAATGATAAGCAATTCCTAGTTTCTCAAAGGAGTCAACCATGCATAGATGAGTGTACATATCTGATGGGTAAACTGCAGGAACTAAAAAGGAATATGCATATAGTCAAGGAGTCTGAAACACAATTGAGAAAACAACATTGAATTGAGTAATATTTACCGCCACCTCCCGACTTGTGAACAACACAGCGTAAATATTCCATGGCCTTCGCATCATGCATACGCATTAGCATTGCAGCAGTAGCTGAAGGTGAATTATATACGGAGCCATTCTTTTTTTGATATTCCTTTAGCTGGCCGTTGTCTTGGATGGGACAAATCCCTTCAGCTAAGTACGCTAGGTAAGCTTCCAGTAGAGCAGTGCTGGTATTGCTGTAACAAGAGTATAACTAATCATGTGACTGCCCCAGATATTTCCAATTTTGTAAGAATGGTCGTGACATCACCCAGCTCTCTAGGTTTGTGTCGTCATTCCTCGTCCCAATGACAACACTATTTAATAAGATCTTAAGCCCGATAGACTAAGACAAGGCCACAAGAACAAAAAAACATACAAATTGGCGGACCATCTTGTGCTCTAGAACCATAATAAATAATATATTTACAAGTATTATTGAAGTCATCTCTGATCACTAAATATTATTCTCCACTGCTTTTTGTTAAACCTTCAACTGTCCTTGGGTTCAAAAGGTTACTAGAAACCAGACTATCTAACCCAACTCTTCGACTAAGGACACTCACCACTTCCTCGACCCTATTCAACACTTAATGCAATCAAGGCTAGTACAAGGCATAGAGCATAGCTATCAGATACCAAAATGGAGATATCTAAAATGATATCGCTCTAATATAAGGAGGATCATTGGACTCTCCAATTTATATTGATGTTCTTTTTTTTTTATAGCTAAGTCTGTACAAGATAATTTCTAATAAAAACAACAAAAGTTGGTCACATGAAAGGGAAGAATTGGTTATGAAATTAAAGAGTACAAAATTCTGGCACCTTATATAACTCTTTTGATGAATGCCATATATATTTAGTAGGTTTGATTTTTAAATATGTCATTAAAGTGTTTTAGGGGAATATGAGTTGGAACAAAGGAAATGGAATCACCATGTGATAAGAGAAAATATAAATATGAGCTTTTATTTTTGATATAATTGTAACTCTTGTATTATGATCATTTAATTTACTTTATAAAAAAGGTATTGCTAATGATCCCACTAGATATTCTAATCTTAGCAAGTTCATAGGAAGTCATAGAAATTGATATCTTTTTTCACTTCAGAGTCTAGAACCAAATTTCATTTTTATGTGACTTTTTTGGTCAATGGTGTTTTCTTTCAAAAATATAGTTGTGATCCAGATGGTCAAGATCGAATTTGTAGTCCGACCAAGTTCTATCTCACCAAACTCTAGTTTGACCGTTGGATAGTTAGAACGATCTAATTTTAGTTTTCTAGATATTATGTATAATTGAAACACTTCTCCATAAATTCAAATCAAAGTACAGTTCAAATGGAAGGAGATCTTAGTCAAAGTACAGTTTGACCAAGGCCAAATAAAAATACAATTGACTTCATAACATTATTTTTTAATCAACTAAATGTCTTTATGGACTAAGGATGCTCCCAAACACTCTAAATTGCTTCCCTAGGCTAAGTTTAATTTAACCTTATATAGAGGCCACAATTGATCACTCTGACATATAGGTCAGACATAGAGTTTGTTTTAGAAAATATTTTAGTCATATTATCCTTAGTTACTCACATGTTCTAAAGAAAGCTTCTCCATTGCTAAAAGTCTTCCTATTCTTTAGGCAAGCTCATTTGAAAATCCTACTACATTTTACATAGTACGTAACTCTTTCTTCTGATGTCTCTCCCTTCTGAAGAAGTATTATAAAGGTGCTTCAAGGTGAAGAAAAGAGGTAACTGGTCTAGCAGTAGTGGTTCATGTTTCATCTTGAAAAAGAGATCATATATGGTGTACTTCTGTCCTCATAAATAAAAGAATGCCTTGAGGTTATTCTTCTTCATCCAAACAAAGAGAAGTAGAGGTGGCGTACATAAAAGTAGTGGTGATCTCCCATGGTAAACATATAAAGGAGAGAGAAAATAATTTAATCTTTGTTTTGAGTTGTCATATATATAAATATATATATATATATATATATATATATATATATATATATATATATATATATATATATATATATATATTCTTGTGTTATATTTCCTTTCAACTATTCAATAAAGATTGTTTGTCCAACCTAGTCATTGAAAAACCAACTATGAAGAGATTAGGAAACCTTTTCTATTCTTAACAATGTTAAATAATCATGTTGAATATACTCCTTTTTCTTCATCCTTATTAGTATAAGTTTTCCTATAAAATAGTTTCTACACATGATTTATTGTTGAAAACTTAAGAATTGTATTTGGAGTCTATTCATCAACCTTCAGACTCTATCTTTATCTATCAACAAAAGGTCTTCTAGGTGACTTCTAATGAAATCAGAAACATAGGAGACAACACTTTAAGAACTTTTAACTTGGAAAGGAAGCAAAAGAAGCTAATTATTATATAAGTAGAAGAAGCTCTAGGAAGGAATGATAAAAATAATCTCCAACCTCCTTTCAATAAGAAGATGGAAAAGAAGAAGAAGAAGAAGAAGAAAAAGAAGAAAAAGAAGAAGAAGAAGAAGAAAGATATCAATCTCGTTTGCTACGTGTCAAAGACAAGTGAAGAGGACTGACATGAGGTATAAATATTTCAAAAAAAAATATTTATCTCCTCTTTTACAATATCTAACATGTTGGGATATAGAATTAGTAGTACCAAGTTATCAAAACTAGTACATAACTTATGTAAGAAAATTGAGGATCCTTCTTGTGACCCTCACATCATCAAATTTGTTCCCTCTACTAGTGAAATTGTTTCTACTCTTACTTCTACAATTTATGCTTTTAAAATATATATGCTTGTTTGACTAGACAAAATATAGTTGTTGTAGAAAATTTATACATACTAATTTCAACCAATCATATGAAATCATAAAATTAATGATCATATTTATGATGAAAACAACAACCTATCTTCAATAATAGTACTTCTTAATATAATTACTTGCGATCTAGTGAGAGATAAGAAAGTGCAAAAAATGAAATACCCAAATTCCTAGTTGGGAAGCATGGGTTAGATGGCCTACTTCATAACTCCTATAAATGAGTAGGTAGAACAAGAGTTGTCTACAAATGAAGGAGTCATGTACTAAACAAGATAATTATCAAACTATTTGTTTTCTAGCTAGTCATTCAAAAGCCAAAGTCCTTTGTTCTCTTTTCAATAATTGTTGAGATTATGTTTATCAATCCATTATGGAAAGTGTGACCCTATGAAGCTAGTTTGGATCCCAGAATCCTATTGACCCAGTTGAATCATCCACAATTCTTGACAACAAAGTTGTGATCTACTCATAAAGATGTGTATGCCTCTAGTATTACAAGTTTTATTTATGTTGTACACTTGTCTTATCATTGAATATGGTTAAGTAAAATGCATGATTTGGTGGTTATTCAAATGTTTGATTTTTTCATGTGTGGTGGTACTACTGTCAGGAAAAATCACACCTCAATTGAGTAGTTAGTCGGCCGAACTTACAACTTGATTAGACTATAATCTCTCCAATTTCCAAGTATGTTAATCACATAATTTGTCTTGAATATGCTACATGATTTATGTAATTTATCTAACAAAAATTTTATCTAAAAATGAATAACTTAACTAAAATTCAAATCTTGTATAAAAGTTATCATCCTAACCCTGAAGGATCCACACATGGATTCCAAAATTTAAACTTTCATGTTTGGTTGATTGGTTATGGCTGTTCCAGGAACATGACTAGTGGAAAGAAGAATTTTAAACTGCAGAAAAGAAGAAAGGAGAACAATGACTTTTGGTGACATATTCAAAGATGAAGATTATTGAAATTGGGAGTATAAGTAGCATTCTTTTCAACCAAAGAGGACTTGCATCACTTAGCGCAACTCGAATCTATTATAATGGTTTTGATGTATTATTTAAAAAAGGATGCAAGTAAGCTTAAAAAAACTAAGTATGTTATTTATGATGGAAGGAAAAATATCAAACTATGTATCCTTAACCAAAACTAAACTAGTCCCATCGAAGGAGATGTCTCATATATAATAATAATAATTAACTCCTTTGGCATATACTACTACAAAATTAAACATGAACCTAATTCATAATTAGGTGAAACTTGATCTACTTAGGTATCCTTATAAACTTCCCTTTATAAAACAAGAAAAAATCAAACCTTGTACAAAGAGATAGCATACCAAAATCTCATTCAAATTTAAGAATGTCTTATACACTACTAGAACTATAGAACTCATCCGTTTGGGTCTTTTTGGACCAATGGAAATGAAATCTCTTGGTGGAAAAAGATAAGTTTGTTATAGTTGATGGTTATTGTAGATTTACTCGGGTCCATATCTTTGTTGAAAAATATAATAAACTTGATACATTCTAAAGTTTTTGTAATAGAGTGGAAAGATAGATTCAACTTAAGATTAGCACCTTGAGAAGTGACCAAGGAAGATAGTTTAAAAGATTGAGTTTAAAATATATTTTTTACCAAGAAAGATATAGATGCAAGTTCTCTTGAAAAATATTCCCTGGGAAAATGGCCTAGTTGGTAGGAAAAGTCGATCACTTCAAGAGTTGTCTAGAGAACGTTGATCGAACATAATACTCCAATAACCTTTAGAGTAGAAGACATTCAACACATAAATTTATATGCAAAATAGATTGTTCATCCATCCCTATCTTAGGAAAACTTATTCTAAGGTCATCTATTGCAAATAAAATGCAAAGTTGATTGATTCCACACCTTAGGTTTACATGCTATATCCTAGACACAAGGGATGATGGAAGAAAGTTTGAAGCCAAATTCTCTAAAAATTCTTTCTAGGATACTCCCCACTAAGTAAAGCATACATGGCTTTGAATATGATTCTTGAAAAGGTTCAGGGTCAATTCATGTAAATTTTCTTGAAAAGTTCATTTGAATATATTATTAACAAATTGATTTCTAAATTTGAGGATATCACACTGTACCTAAATCCACTGACTATGGTTAATCATGAAGATGATATAAATGATTATATTGTTCATCCCAAAGAACTATCACCTAATTGGTATGCACCTATACTCTTTAAGGATTATCCTCTTGATCTAACCATAGGAGATCCAACGATAAATTTAATATTGAATGTTTATATAGAGAACAAACCAACATGGCTTTGATAGTCGAATTATAGCCAAAGGACATCTATGATTCTCTTCATGAACACTATTGGATCACATTCATGTAGGAAGAACTAAATCAATTTGTTAAAAACAAAGGTTGGGTCTAGTTCCTAGACCACCCGTAAGAGCTCTATTAAAAGTATACTATTATTTAGGAACCACCACTATGAACATGGTAATATAGTGTGGAAAAATAGTGTCTCATGCACCAAGCCTGCAATAAACAAAAAAAAATGATTTTGTTGGAACTTACAGACATGTAGCTAGGTTTATATATATATATATATATATATATATATATATATATATATATATATATATAGGGTGTTCATTCATTGCCCGCGCGGGTAGCCTAGATTTCGCTACCCGACAGCTAAAAAAGTAACTCTCCTGGTCAAAAAAGTAACTTCACTGTCAAAAAAGTAACTATGGTGATAAGAAAGTAACTACACGAATAAAAGAGTAACTCTATACAAAACATGCAACAGATATATATAAGGACGGGTTTTTTTTATTTTGGTGGGGCAAATGATATTATTTTTGGATGAAATTTTTTGGGGAGCTTGAAAAAATGGTCCTCGGCAATTGTGAATTTTTTTTTTGAAAAAAGATGGTCGAAAGGGTGGGCGGATAGATACCCGCGTGGGCAATAAAGATGGGCCAATATATATATATATATATATATATATATATATATATATATATATATATATATATATATATATATATATATATATATATATATACATACATACATATATATACATATATATATACATACATACATATATATGTTTTAGCACTAGTTTGACACCTTGTGATAATGTTTTATCAAATGGATGACACAAGCCTATTTTCAAATGGAATGATTGAAGAAGAAGTTTATGGTTACCCAAATTCTTGGTTCTAAAGGTATATAACATAATTATTGTGCTTATAAACTAAATAAAGATTTATATGGTTTAAAATAAGTTTTATGTGTATGATAATAGCCCAGTTGGCGAATTCCACATGATTCATTGTACAAATTTGTATTTATAATATTTTTACTGAACCAACTGATGATACATCATTTGATGATTTTGATTCGATGAACAATGAATTTTGAAATTTGGGAGAACTCTATTTATTTTTTAGTTTTGAGTAAGCAAACATCAAATGGAATTTTTATTTATGAAAATATACTACTATAGAATTCTTGAACAATTTTGTAGAGAACACTAAGACACGTACTACTCCTATGGATACATCCAATAAAATTCATAAAGATGAAGTGGGGAACTTATAGATACTCACTAGTATGAAACATAAATTTTATCCTACATTACCTCACAACCTCTGGACTTGATACACTATATTTAATAGTACTTTGTTCTAGTTTTGAAGCTTTTCCAACATATCCCTATAGTTAAAAGAAATCTACAAGATCTGATTGCATTCATTGACTATGATCTTTGAATTTACAAGATGGGAATTTTGAATTCATAGCCTATAACAATGTAGATGTTGGACGTAAAATTAACCAAAAAAGATCTAGTAGATCACACTTTCTATTTTCAAACTCACAAGTTTCTTAGTTCATCATGAGATATAATGTCATGGCACTATCAACAACCGAAGATAAGTACATGGTGACTGAAGTCGTTTTGCTGAAATTCTTTGGATGATGCAAGTCTTGAAATATATTCTTATTAACATAAAACCCCATATATGTTGCAATATCACAAGTGCAATAAACTTATTACAAATTCTCATAATTGATAATCATGATACACATAGTATTAGAAAATCACTATATTCATGATAACTATAAAATCAAAGTAATGGACCCCAAATACCAATTGGTGGGTATAATAAAAAAATGTTTCCTCTGAAATAGTTTAATTCAATTAGTGTTAGACGGCTAATTGTGCCAATATCATCATTTGTAAATATTAGAAATATTATTGTGTTTTCTTATTTACTTTACTGCATGTTTTTATCCTTTGAAATTTATGTTCTCATTGTATTGATCCTAAATTTATTTTGACATATACTTAATTGACTCAAATCTTGATTATGCCAAATTTTTGATATAATATATACATCTAACCTATTTTGTATATTGGTCAAAATGTTTCATGTGTCTTATTGACGTGCTAAATGAATATTTATATATTAGATTTTTTTCATTAACAAAACTTATTTTTGAAATTTATTGAGCATAGGTAATCACTATGGTTTTCCTTGAAGTAATGGTCTAAGGTTGGGTCACAATGTTGGGACTGGAGTGTTTTATTTCCACGTCACTAGCTTAGTTTATGAGGACTCTAAGGTCCATAATAGAGCCATATCTTGCCAAAACTCTAAGTATTATCAAAATAATCTACCTTTGATGTCTCATTATTGATGTGCACAATTATATTATTATTTTTGCTTTATATTATTACCCACAACTCTATTTGTTAGTAATTTGTAACATTTTTGGTCAACTAAGAATTTGACTTGGGAGAGTGTGGGTAAGTTTGTCACATTTGGGAAAGGACTCCTTACTATTCATGGTGTTGATTCTTGTACGTACTCTAATTTAACCTCCAAAGGAAACCCTCTTGAAGACTTTTCCACCTACAAAGATAGCACAACTTCTAGTTCTTCCATTAGCAAATACATAACATAGAACAAAAATCCATGCATTAATATGGGGGTACACTTATGGGGACATCTTTTATTCCCCTAACTCATCCAATAAATTTTTTTGTTGCGTACTATTTCTTCCTAGAGAAAACAAATTTAAGGTTCCGAAATTCTATCAAGAAATTATTTATTTTGTAGACAAGGAAACTTCCCTTCAATTTTTTTGTCATATTCTTAAAGAAAAGATGCAATTTCTGGGTAAATGTCCATGTTGTTATTTAGTTTCTCTAATATTTCGTACCACACAAACAAATCACTATATGAGATCAACTTCAAAGTTGAAAAAATATACAATTGATGATTCAATATACCATTGAAAATATGGGCTAAATATTTTGGTATAAAGAGATCATAAGCATGAAAATTCTCATAAGGAAGTCAAATTCGTAGGGTCTCATGACAGTTCACCATTTAACCTATTTCTTGTAACCATATGAATGATTTTTTGTACATGTATGGTTTGGTATAAAATTGGCCACCATTTTAAGTATAACTATTGAGTCTTATATAACTTACTCCTCATTTTATTCAACTCAATCCCTCTCTACTTGAAGAATCTGATAGACATGTTTGTCTCAACACAATTGATCCCTACAACCATCTTATAACTATGATTAAACTCCAACATAACCTCCTTCGCATCATCTTCAATTTTCTTTCCCAAAAATCCATGACATTTCTTGTCACTTCATCTTTGATTGAGGCCTTCCTTTCTTGGAAGGTTATGCCCCTCATAATAGTGGGTTATTCAATTGGTGTCATAGCATTTCTTGTTATGGAAGAATTATACATGACATGTGGATCCACACATGGATTCCTTGTTACAATATTTTTACTAGAATTTGAAGAGTTTATCCATACTTTATGTTGTACTTATTTCTTATAAATGAGTATGTTTTCTTTCAAGCTATTTTTCATTCGTACGAAAAAACTCCTAGACAAAACCTTGAGTTTATGTAATTGGGTCCTTGGCTTATATAAAGAAATATCTTATTGACCAAGTTTAGACTCTAAACTACTCTTATTTATTGTCTTGCATTTTATGATTATGTTTTTGGATAAACTTGTTTTTTGGTTACATACCACGCTGGAGTTAGTGTTATCCCACTTTATGTTAATTCCCTTACACTCTGACTACTTCTACTTAGAGGGAACTCACATGAAGGGGGGATTATCAGGTTTCTTTACTCCCACTACTTTTTCTTTTTTCTATTGATAGAAGCATGAAGTCCATGAGCTTTATTACTTGAGTTTATTATCATTTGAATCCTTTCATTCTTAGTTCTAAGGAGAAAGGTGCATACTATTTCATACTCTTGATAATGAGATAAAATTTAATAGATGAAAAAATGCAAGTACATCATCCCCTAGAGATGGAACTACATGTCCAACTATGTGGCTGACATAAATTACATTTTCATCATATGCATGACCATGACTATTATACATTTTATTACTTAAGGACTTGGTATGATCTTTACACTCAACTACTAATTCTTTGATTATATTTTCTTTTATCAAGAAAAATGTTTCACCATAAAAAAAGGAAGATTGTTGCCCCAATGACACCTTATAAACCTATATTGTTGAATGACATATCTCCTATCATTGTTTCTTTGAACTATATAATTGAAAGACTTAGGAACATGTGTGTAGAATAATGCAATGGAATTATCACATGCTATTTCAAAATATTCACACGAGTTGTAAATGTCATAGCAATATAATTCTTGTTTTATGTCTATATAATTTATCTATTCTAAAACAATTAATGTTGATGAGACCAATAGACATATTTATAAGAAAACATGAAACTCGATGTCTTATATTAATTGAGTGTCTAATTGTGAAATGATTTTTATGTAACTTTTTTTGTTAGTAATTTTTTTTTGAACTAAAGTTTGACATGACGGTCTATGTTGAACTTTCACCTCAAATGAGTGATATCTTGACTGAGCTCTAGTTTGATGTATGGGTAGTCAAGATGACTACATTTTAATATTTGAGCCATTATTTTTAACTAATACACTTTCCCATACACTTTAGTCAAATTACAATTCCACCAATGGACATCTTGATTGAAGTATAGTTCAATCGAGGCCTACTCAAAATAAAACTTGCTTCATAACCTCACTTTTTACTCAACCAATTTTCTAGATTGACTAAGAATGCTCACATACACTCCAAATCAGTTTTCTATGCTAACCCTAATTTGTTCTTGTATATAGGGATCATATTTGATCACTTTAGCATACACATGAAAAATAGAATTCATTTTAGAAATGTTTTTTGCATATTGTTCCTAGTGACTCATATGGTCCTCAAGAAAAGCTTCTTTGTTGCATAAATATTTCTTATCTTTTCGTGAAACTCATCACAATATCATGTCAAGCTTTATATTGTATTGCATTCATTCAAACTCTTTTTTTGTGAAGAATCTTTCTAAAGTATATTCAAGATGAGTGAAGTGAGAGTCAATCTTGTAGAAGCAATGGTAGTCCTTCAAACTATCAAAGAGGATAGATGTTGTGACCTTCCTTTAGCCACAAACATAGAAGGTGATGATCTAGTTCTCTCTCATTCTAAAAAAGAGAATAGATATGGCAACCTTTCTTTATGCACGAATAAAAGAAGGTGTTAAGGTGATTTTGAGATGAAGCTACAAGTAAATAGTACAAAGATCCCAAGGAAAATATCTACACATGATATAAAAATGTTTGTAATTTGTTTTAATTTTTAGATATTTATTAATTACATCATACTCCCTCTCAACTATCAATAAGGATTTTTTTCCACGTCTAAGGCCAGAAGCAATGGATTAGGAAACCTTTGTTGTTTTAGAACTGCCTTAAATGATTTTGTGTAATCTACACCTTCTTCTCCCTCCTTTACATGACTTTCTATTATAGCACAATTTCTACTAGCAATTTATAGAAATTGCAAATTGTATCTATAGTTGTCTAGATTCTATATTTCAACTCTACATCATATAAAATAGAGATATGTATGCATTCACATAATTTTTTAATAGAAAACATTTAAAAGATACACAAAATAAAAGGAAAATAGATGGAATGTTTTAGTCTAAATCAATACCATTACAAGATATACAAAGGTGATTACATGATAAGAAGAAAGAAATACATCAATGCTCATTGGATTTCATGAAAAGTCATGTGCTAAGAAAAGTGTACAAAATTTACAGGGTACATTGTCAATAAGTGATGTTGGTATTCAGGACCAATGGAGGAATGTGACGCAAGTAATTAGAAGCACTAAGACTATTAAAATTAATTTTGAACCATATATCAAGGAAAAATAGATGTAATTTATGCTTTTTAGATCACAAACTCAAAATTCAGGAAAATTATAAGTTAATAAGGGGAGGTGTGTGGCTTGTTGTGGGTTTTAAATGAAAAATCTATCAATACACTAGCCAAAAAATTAGACTATTAAAATGTCATGAACTATGATACATTATTGATTACTTTTTGGATTCCTAATACACAAATTACAAACACGAAATATAACATATTCTAAATCTAAATTTGATAGTTGAAATGTAAACTACATTGCATAATATGCAATTTATTATATTTATATTCTAGAAAAACTATTTTATTTAATTTGAAGATAGTATAATATGTAGTTTTATTCCTTATAAGAATACATATAATATTTAGAAGGAGTAAAAAAAGATTTACACGGTACCTTATCCAACACATTTTATAGTGGAAATTGAAGTTTAAAAACACAAATGTGTCATTGAAATGTGTATAGTAAAAAAAAGGAAGGTCTATTTAGAACTCTAAGATAATATTTTTATACAGAAAGGATCAACACCAAAATCCTAGTTTATAATAGAGATAATGTATGAGACAACAAGATTGCTTCTTTTGTTATTACAGTAGTGATAACACATCGTTATGAAGTTGAAACATATAGTGGGATAGTATTTGAAAACATGAGTTAAGAATCTTTAACCGTCGATAACTAATATAGTTAAAGCACAAGCTAGAATTGGGTTACCAATATGAATGAAACATATATGATTTATCTTGAATGTAGAAGTGGATATTTAAATACATTTGTTGTCTTACTTAATGTCCACAATTACACAACAAATAAAGTAGTAATGAGCTTACAAGATGGAAACATAGAATAGTAGTTGTACTAAACATGTGCTTATTGCAAAATGTCTATACTTTCATCAGTGTCCTGTGTCATCAAATGTTAGGTGATTAAAAAGTCTTCATCATACTTAGAACAAAAATGAAAATGTAGTTTCATATTTTCGATGAGAAAGATTAAAATATTGTATATGGAAAATATTAGTAATATATTGAATCATAGATAATGAAGAAAATAGTTAGCTAGGATGACCTTGACATATTCTATGAAGTATGTGTAGTCCAACTATTGAAAATAATCTAGTGCATGTAAATATGGTAAGAAAAGGTATAAGTGAATCAATATCAATATGGTAAGAGATATGTAATAATATTTATCTTCATCATTTAAAGGAAATATATAAAAAAAAATTACATATTAAATATGAATCTATACAGGACCCAAACTTGGTTGAGATGAAACCTTAGATTTGTGTATAGTTGTATGCTTCCCAAAATAATGAGAATATAGGTCAAATATGTTTATATAGTTACATTAATGAATAATGTATGAAACACATATTAATTCATCACAATCATTTTGTATAAAACTACAAACAATTCTTCATATAGAAAACATACAACTTCATGTTTACTTGAATATAATTTTTAACACTATAACCAAACTTATCATTAACTGATCATAAAATTAGTCAATAAAAGAATATCCTGAAGCATGACCTTGAGGAGAGAACACATACCAACATGTTAAAAATCATACACCATTTCATCACAAAGAGAATCACAGACAAAGAAAGTACTTGAGAAGTAGATAATAAAGAAATACCTTAAACCAAAAGCACAAATGGTATATCCTAGAATGGATTATGAGCTCAATATATTTTATTCTATCACATGTTGCACGTTTTTCATGTATATAGAGAATAATAATATGCTCAACTAGATAGATGTTTTACAGTTTCTAACAAACTTTTATGAATAACCTTGGAAATATTAAAAGTCTTAGGGATAACTCATAATAAGAGTATGGATCGGAAGTCAATCCTAAAAAATAATGAAGGTGGTTTGAGTAATTCATGTCTTGATATTATAGAGGAGTATGTTAATATAGTTCCTCAATAGTCAAGAGAATCTTTAGTATTGAAACCACTTATATGTTAATTCAATTCTAAGATAGTTAGTCAGATGAAGGAAAACCATATAACTAGCCAATATGATATGATATAATAAAGAGTGCAATCTTTTTTGTCACTTCTGTATCTCATGTGGCGACTCGATTGTATTTCTCCTACTCTTTTTGCTTTCAACTTTTAACACTTTTGATGATTTCCAAGTGTTGGAGTGTTGTATGTGTATTTCTGGAAGTCTTATGCACTCTAAAAACACTTTGTTATTTGAAAATAATTTTCTTCCCACTTCTAATCATCTCAAATCTTCCAATTTAGGTGATTTCTCACTTTGTCTCTAGTCAATCTTGTAAAATGACTTTGGTTGATTAAGTTGGAAAATTTCCAAATAAACATAAAGATATTACCCATATCACTAGTTCAACTCTTATTGATGTTTTATCTTGCACAATGGTGAAGAGGGGTAATCTTTTGGTTTCCATGTCCTTATTGTAGAAAGATTAGAGATTATGTTTTGGTGCATTTAGTATATTTTTAATCATCAATGATAGAGGGGTAAATATTTGTAATGTATTGTTAAGTACATAAATCATCCAAAAAATGTTTTTGCAGCCTCACTTGTGCTATTATTATATGATTATAAATTCTTTATCCTATCATATTTCTAAGGCCCTTAAAAGAAATACTTACAATTGGAATATATACATTAATATAAGTACCCACCATTCACCTATACACAATTCTGTTAGGAGTGTTAAATCCTAAAAAATGCATTAAAGAGAGATAAATAAATACACAATGTAAACTATTACGGCAAGAAACATATAAAAAATTCGAATCTCACCTTTGCACTTCGTTGATTGACATGTTAGATAATGTAGATTGGATATCTTCACTAATAGGAATGCTTAATCCTAATTGTTTCCCATATTGTATCATTCTACTAAAAATTACACTGAATCCAATAGGAGTCATTTGACTTTTGTCAGCTAAACATGTTGAATTGATTTGAATGAATTCAATGCCTGTAGAAAAATGGAAAATGTATTAATGCTATATAAAAGAATGTAGTACTTTGTGAATAGACAATATTAATACATGATACACGTACCTTTTTGGATAAGATCACTTCCTACCTTCCATTGTTCTAAAGCAAGAATACAAGCCAGAGTTGATAAGATTGTATTCTTAACAAGATAATGATGATTCACATTGATAGTCCAAGACCCATTCGGTGCTTGATTTTTTAAAATCCATTCTAGACACTCAGGAAAATATGGTTCTAAATTAGTAGTGGGTGATGGAATCATTGCGACCCATGCTATATCAAGTGGAGAAGCTGAAAGTTTAGGAGTTGTAATTAACTCATGGATTCCTTCCCTTAGGCCTTGAATGACCTGTAAGTTTGGTAGAAAAGAAGAATGTTAATGATGAATGGTCAAAAAAGGTTGTAAGTTGAAAAAAAAGAGTAAATATGTAAGATCTATGAATCTTTGTTTATGTAAGAAAGACAACTACCAAATTAAGTTTCTTACCGAATGTTTTATTGTTTTCCTTTTAGGTGCTACTAGGATGTATCATGGATTTTCTATATGGCATTAAAACAAATGAAAAAAATGACATGAGCTTGGTTGTGATTTTTTTATAATGATTTTTGATTATGTGTTAAATACCTTAGAAATATGTTTTATGGATACATCAAAAACCAAAAATAAAAAAAGTATACATTAGGTAATTTAGCAAAAAAATGTTGAAGATCACACATTATGTTACCTTAAGTTAGATTTTGGGATAATACATGTAGTACATTCTTAGTGTTTTTTACACTTAGTTGTCATGGATACATTTAAACCTCAAGAAGAATAACAAGCTTTTCTTTGAAAATTACTTTAGAAAAAAGAGATTTTAATGCTAAAACTTCATTAGAATATGACAAACACTTAAGGATGACATGTTAAATTACAATGAATGCTTCCTTAAGAGGAAAAAAACTTCAAAGTTTAAGAAAATAAATGGATAGAATGTAATGTTGAAAACATGCTCATTTATATAAATTAGATTAAAAAATGTTACAAGTCAAGCACACAATTTGGATCTATGCTCCTTCATAAGTGTACTCATCGGAGAATGGAATACAAATAAAAATGAATTTCTATATATTTATCACTCCTACATGACACAAAAAATTTAAAACTTCATATTCTATATTGCTTTGATGAAAGGATGGATCAGTTTCCTTTTTCTTTCATGAGATTAGTGTTCAGGATGTTCATTGGTGGATGTACCTCAAAATATGTCCCAGTTCCCTAACTTCACAAAAACTAAATAATAAAACATGGTAATGGGTGTTACATCTCCATCATATTCTTGTTAAACCACTTACATGTAAATATATCCATAAATATTTTCAATTAAGGAATCTTGTCTTCCTTGTGGCTTAGTTTGCTTTCTCTTGAGTTATTTTATACAATAAAGAATATGGGGACATTATTGGTCAAATTCATATTATGAACATATAATTTTTATGGTGGTGCATTTGTATTCTTTCCAGTTATATCTTTTAAACAAAAATAAAAAGAGGTATATGTTATGTGTTAACTATTAATTTAAAGCAATCAATGTAGTTGATTAGAAATAAACGATGATATATATCCTCCAATATCAAATGCATTTATAGGATATTGCAAAATATTCTTGTAAAATGTATATCATCATATTTTCTTGTCTAAACATTCGCGGGAATGATATTTCTCTTGTCATTTTAAAAAGAAGTTATTTTCTACATGCTCATAGTTTATCTCCAATCTTTTTTCATAACATGTTTAAGTATTATCTTAATGCAGTTTGCTTATAATTAATCAAGATGAAGGATAAGGAGATAAATTATATACAATTACTATAACCATCATAAAAGGTATATTTGTCTCCTAGTACTACATTAAAGTGGAGCTTCAACTAAATTATGTTGAAGTTCATGTCTAAAGTTTGTATGAATGTGCTAAGAAATGAATGCTTGTTATACTTATTCTAGTATACCAATAATGTTTTGTTGAAGGAAATAAAGTTGGTGTTATGGTTTGAGAGATAAAAATTAATTTGGTGGTTAAATAGTATTTACAAGTAATTAAATAAATTCACAGAACAATATACAAATATGTGCTGGCACAAAAACTCCACTCAAACATAGATAACATATATCACACATCTTCATTGGCAATTTCCATCAATATGCATGCTCTATAAGCTATTAAATTTTAATACTTATATATTAGATAGGCAACTTTATTAAAATATTAGAGACACATTGAAATCATAAGTGTCCAAGTCTAATATGTTTATGTTGGATTGTCTATTATATAATCATAAACTACATGTGGACAACTTGTAGTTTATGATCTAATATAATAGCACTTCAATCATCTATACTCACTATACTAAAATTTAAGATTTATGTGTAGAGAGTATTTGTTTCTTTTTGGACTTGATGGACACTTGACATTATGTGGTTAAGAGAAAAATAATTATGTCCCCTCTCTGCAATCCCTTGTGAAGGCCAGACGCCCAAGAGACGTATTAGATCGAGAAATACATGTTTGTGTAGTTCGAACCTAGGTCCAATAATTGAAACCAATAGAATTTTCCAATAATGCTATCCCTTGTTAGTAGACACCTGAAAATATTGATTAATACGCTGGTTAAGACTCATATTGAGCCAATAATATTTGTGTGATGATGCATTTTGCCTTGTGAAGTGGTATGATAACAAGGTTGATAAAGTCATCGTCCTAGTATTATGATATTTGAGTTTTATTTTTGAATTAATTATTCATTCATTATTTAATATTGATCATCCGTATAGATTCATGGTGTACTGATTATGGTAATACAATAAAGAATAGGAGCTAATGGTTGTTATATTTTATGATGATTTCTAGAAAATATATGAAAATAGACATGAGCGCCAAGCTAGAAAGTATAGATATTCTCTATTTCTTAACTCTTGTATAAGTTTAGGAAGAAAAGAGAACCCTTTTTATGCTTTCTGGTTATGTTAGTTGATCAAAAGACATTCTACTTGGCATCTTTTCCAAACTTGTATGGACGCGAAGCACATTTTTGTTTAGTTAAAAAACCCATAACTAATTAGATTTGCCACTCCTAATTTTTTCTAGATGAAATTCAAGTTTAATTAATTGATGTAACACCATGGATCGAATTACATTACTTTGGTTTAGACATACATGCTTATTAAACAAGCATGAATAATTTGCTTTGACCAATGGATTGTTAATAAAGTAGTCAAGGTTTGAACCCCCACCAATATACTATTGATTTACCAACCCCAAAACACATCATAGAACATATCTAGTTATTGGTGACATAGGGTAGATAACCCTATACCATTGTTAATAAAATATGTTAATTATTTACATGTATCTTTGAAGATTTATTATTTAAATAAATAATACACAACATACAGAAATTGGGATTTGATTTGCAATATGTCAAAATGAATGTATAATACATATAGTTCTTATGAAGTCATGATCTATTTAGATTATGAAATTCCTAGATTCATGTTCAATTTATATATAGATCTCATCTCTACATATTATAATATATTTTCTCATGTTTAAGCATGTAGAAGAAAATAATTATAACTTCACTACTTGAAGTTGAGCCAACAATAATTAACAAAAGATTTTTTTGTGAAAATAAAAGAATTTGATCTATCCTATCGGTGATTTTTAATTCTACTTTTGATGGTGGGATCTCCTTTGTTTTAATAATTACTATTATATATTTGACTATAACCATGTTTTGATGTCAAGATATCACTACCCAGGTTTAACTAAGCATATGAAAGTCTTAGGCTCTTTATGATGAAACGAAAAATGTAAACCTTGTATAGATATAAAACTAAGATACATTCTCAACAAAATTATAACATGCTAGAGATTGGACTTTAGAAGTAGAACTAGTTAAATTTTCATAGATTGAAGTCAATTTATAAATTGATCATTAAACAAATACCCACTTCGTTATTTTGAGAAATTATCATGTACTTTGATTATATGTTATCCCAATTAAGCTTATTGTATCATGAATAGATTATTTCTCTCCATTTGAGAAACATACTATCTAGTCCCTCATCTAAATGTCATTTTTCATCCTCATCTTTCCCCTTATATTTCCATTATTTTAGAAATAACTTAAAATTTAGATCTTTGTATCTTCTTAGACCTTGTAGCTTCTAAAACATCTCATATAGTAAATTCTTGACTTTTAAATCGATCAAAATCAATAAATTAATTTATGGGTAATAAATGGTGGTAGAATCATAAAAGATTTTAGGGGTTTTTAATTTAATTATTAAATTATAGTTTAAATATAATAACACTTTAAATATAAAAAAATTCAAAGGGTTTGGATTTATCATATTTAATTTATAAAATATGGAAGGAAGTGAAAAAGACTATAATAATGGTTAACTTGATAGTCAATCTCAAACATCCCAAAGACACAAAATGCTATAGAACATGCTCATAACTTTAATTTTTCTCCACCTATAGACTTAAAGTCACATAATATATTGTCCCTCCATACCTCTACTTCTCCATCAAATTCAAATATCTAACTTATATCCATTTCTCTATTTACTTTATCCTTTACATCTCTTGGCTTTTTGAATAATAAAGTGTAGATTTGTCCTATTTCCATAAGTCAATATACACATTCACTTATGGTGTCCTTGACCAGATATACAAAACATAATTTCATTAAAGTCCTCTCAAATGGAAATATAGCTTTTCATTTCTCTACCATGGAACTATTCTTACCGGTACATCCAACCAAATAGCACAACACAAACCTCTCTTTTCCTTCACAATGTGTAACACCTCAAGATATTACGTGTGTGCTTAAGGAAACCTTCAGTAGACATTATAGGATGTTAATCATATTCTCTCAGCCATACATATCCCTTAATGATTGAATACATGTGAAGTGATCAAACTACTCCTTACCTAAAAAGGGCCTTGACGCAAACCTAACAAAAATAAGGATCTTTTTGTTGCCCTCAAAACCATATAATTAGTCTTCCATCCTATATACATGTCTATTGATTCACTCAGGCCCCGTTTGGTTCGTTGGAATGCATTACAGTGGGATGAGTCATTCAACTGGATAGGATGGTTTCCGCATAGGATAGGCTATTTGTCTTGCCATCCTATGTTTGGAAGCACACCGGAATGTCCTTCTCGGTTCTTCACCTCACGTGTACATCGTTGTGGTATGCTTTTGAAGCAGAGATGTTGCCGCAGCAAGCTTGTTTGAAGGCTATTAGCCGGTGTAACTTTTCATGAGAAGTGAACAACTACCGCGCCATCGAACACAACTTCCAACCAGCAATCTTCAAAATAGCTTAGTTAGATGTCTTTTTTCTTTGCTGAATAGTCTACCATGTATGTGTAATCTGTTTTATAATATGATAATGATTTGAAGTTCATGTGTTTCAATTGAGCAGGTTGGATGAAGTGATGATTGAGTCACTTTTTGGGTACGCCTCCCTGGGTACTGGTAGAGCAGAGGAATCCATGATCAGCCAGAGCACCACGCCGATCAGCAAGCACGTGTTGGAGGCACAGATGGTATAGAACTGTGTTATACTCCTGATGCGAGGAACCAGGTTGTGTGGGCAAGAACAGGAGGCCCTCATCAAAATGGCGCCAACAGAAGAGGAGGAGAAGCTGTTGTCGAGCAGGCAGGAATAGTTGGGAGGGCAGGTTACAGATACCGGAGCAGTTGTACCCAGTGGAGAGATTTGTGGTCGAGGTGGTCAAGATGCTCGTGGACGCAATGGCGGAGGTCATCAGAAAGAAGATGGCGAGAGGGGTCCAGGCCAACACTAACGAATACGAACGTTGCTGATATGCAAGGTGTATAGAAGCTGAAATGATTGCTTACATTATGAATAGATTACATGGGTATATATAGCAGTGGACTGCCGAGGTTTACATTGCACGTAGCGTACATGGGAGTAACAAATGCCGTGGTTGTAGGGTTGTTACAAACAGATAATATCTCGTACAACAAAATACAAAATATCACCGGAAGCATAGCTACTGGATGACCGAGTCTCTAGTGTGACGTGTCGATGACGAGGTCATTGGTCGTTGCTCAATAAGGTGGAAGTCATTGGAAACTCTGGAGGCGGAGACTCTGGAGGCGGAGAGTCACGCTTCGAGAGCCGGGTCAGGTCTGCGAGGGCGTTGCGGTGCGTTATGCCACGCTAGTACCAGGGGGGAGCGCGGAACTTCAAAATCCAGCCCAGTTGGGACATTTAGGCCATGTTTGGATCGTTGCATTAAACGCAGGATAGGAATAAAATCCTGTCATGAAACCTGTTCCCATGTTTGGTTGCGCATTAATTAGTATGGATTTGAATCCCAATGGATACGTATTCCGTTAGACATGGGATTATTTAAATCGGCACTGGGGGCTTGCTTTATTTAATCCGTTCTGTGCGTATTTACCCGATGGCGCTTTCTGGAAGGCCAACTTTCCCGACGCGTTCCAAAATTTTTCGTAAGATTTCCTTTTGGGACGGCGAAGAGATTCCTTCGTAGACCAGCGTTTTCGGAAAAAAATCGCAGAGATTGAATCAGCGAGAAGCCTAGACGGCATCTCCACATCTATATAATAGTCGGACAAACTAACAGCAGCACATGGTACTTTCTCGTTTCTGCATATACCCACCGCCTCATTCACACTGAACAAAGACTATTGGCCGCTGAAAAGGATTCTGCCATCGCAGAAGCAGACTTGTTCGGTATCCATTCATTTCTTTATGCTATTGTATATTCATCTCGTTCCTGTTGATTAACGTGATGTAATCAAGATACTCCCGTGGCTTCTATTTGGTCTATCATGTTTCGTTTCCACTTGCTCGCTTAATATGTCTTGTTGCCTATGGCTGTAGCAGTACATGTACACGACATGTTCTAACCCACATTGTTGCATATTTAATTATCGCTTCAAGAATTCACAGTCAGATGCTCTCATATATAAAGATTTATCCATTCCTTCATGCTATCCAAACATGGGATGGGACCATCACAACCTATCACTCACCACATCCTATCCATTCCTATCCTTGATCTCATCCCATTCATATCCTATCCTGCGAACCAAACATGGCCTTAGACCATGCTAGTGAAGTCCTAAATATGTCTTTTGGACAAACAAACATAGGATTTCATTTATCAATGGGATTCAAGTCCTATCCTATCTGTAATCATGTGAACCAAAAGGAGCCTCAATGTAATGTTTAATAGACCTTCAAGTGTAAACATATCTAATTTCCATCACTCAGTATCCCAACATACTCCAATCTGCACTGTGAAAATCTAGTAATACTCTTAAGACCCAACAAAGCCCCAAAACCAATAGATATCTGAAGGTCGACTTGTGATATACCTTCTTCTATGGTACTAATGATACTACCTAAACCTTGAGAATGAAGTCTGCCTTGTCGTTAATTAACTTACCTTATCTTTTCCTTGAAATCTATAGGTGAAAAGTGACATCCTCCTTTCTCTAGATTTTCTACAATATCTACAACACATTTTAAATATAAACAATTATCCACTCTATTTTCCACTTATGGTCTCCATACAACGACACCACCAGATTTTAATCCATACTTAATGATCATTTTATCACATGAGATTGTTCTCAAATGTTACGCAGGCCTGTTGCGAGGATTTGAATTCCTTCACCTTTATGTAGTAGTCGTAATTGAAATATGATATTGTATAATAATATAAATAAACATAATATCTTATCCTTTGAGTCCTTGAGACATGCACCAATTTAAGTATTGGTGGTGCAAATAAGTTAATACATTTTTCTCTAAGTCCTTTTTTGAGATAATACTTCCTTGGAAAGTTATAGTTGACATTTTACCACATTATGAGTTTCTAAATGAATATAAGGGAGGCTTGAAGGCCAATAAATAATATAAGTCCAAAATAATTGCATGGCCATCTTTTTATGACAACAATAAGAAAGAGAGAGTAGCAAATCCTCAATATTAAGTCATTTTAAGTTTCTTAGTGGACTACTAAATTGATTGTCTAATATGAACCATATGTGTATACATATACCTTAATGGTTTTGAATTGGCAATAAAATGTTTTCCTTCTAGAGTGAAACTTGGTCCAAGCTTTGTCCAAGTTGAGATATCATGATAACAAAGAAGGGTTTAAGTTTTCATTTGGAAAATGGCTATATGTTCATAATGGTAACCCATGTTTACAACTTTAACTTGACTATGTGTTGAATTTCTACCATATTCTTATTGAAAATTCTAGGTAGTTAGTAGCATACTTTGGTTACTTTATCAATATTAGGTTATGTTCAAGTCCTTGGTAATTAGCGATTTTCTTGTATGATTCATGTGTCTATATATTTCATTAGGGAAATGTATGAACTAATCATGTGGTCAAATTTTGATTAGATGAGAAAAAGCAAAATATACAAGACATGTTCTCTATTGTCAACTAGATTGAAGTAAGTGTTGAAATTTATTTACTAATTCTATTATATAGAAATTAGAGCTTTCATGTAATCTAATATGTACAAGGTTGTTTGTATTTCCCCAAAAATGAAACTATATTAAAATTTGGTGTTATAATGATCAAGTACTTACAAAATATGTATATCATATATGTACATAAGGTATTAAAAATGTAACTAAGAGATAATATCTTAAAAAATACCTTGATTTTATCTTCTCTCCTACTAGGTTTTACATCAATGTTTGGAATTCCTGAAATGGAGAAAAGATAAAGACAATATATGTCATACAAATGTCATAAGAAAATTCCTACAAGAAAAGGTCATGAAGGAAAAATACGATGGTTTTTCTCTTACCTTGATAATGAGAATGTAAAAATATATTTCTCCAATTTTTTTATAGTTTTATAAAGAATTTATCATATTCTATATATTCGAAGTAAGTTTGAATGAAGTGAATATATTAAAGTTGAAAGTAAAATTTTCAATGAACCACTTTTTAAATAAAATATAGCTATAATGGACAGAAATACCATATCATAAAGGCATTTTTGACTAGTCCTTAGGCTTGATGTCACTATAGATAGACCTTGTCATATGATTAGGCTTGGATGTGACCTATCCTCTATCCTTTTGTTGAAACAACTGATAGAACAATAAGTTGAGATAATCCTTGCAAAATCAAACCTACACATCATCATTGTCTTAGAAAATTTCTAAGCATTATCACCAACTTTGCTTAACTTCTTGTATAGGATATAGCAACCCTATGAAGTTATTATTCTATTTGTAAACTTATGTTATTATAAGTTAACTATATGAAAAATAGGTATTTATTTATTGTATAACATAAAATAAAATCCTACCAAACTATTAACTATTACAATATTCATTGGTTAAGAAATATATATCACACATAGAAACCACAACATATATAACATTTATAGTAGATTGCACAATGCAAATGAAAATATATGAGTATTCTATATAGACTTATTATTTAATATGTTATATCTATTTAATTATGCTCCTATTATATGTATAAAATATGGTCATCAAATAGTTGATATAATGTGGTGCACAGACACCAGAGAACATAGTAAATAAAATAAATATAATATGGAAAATTTTATTGGAAATATGAGGTGGTAGGATTAAAAAATCAACCTAACATCATCTAATCAAAATTGAAAACTAAAACCATAGAATGCATATTACACGAGGAAAATTCCCTGGGAGAATAATTGAGAAAAAATAAAAGTGTAAGAACCATGTGATATTGGATAGAAATGAAAATTATTTTCCCTTAGGATGTGCTTCAACTACAAGGAGGGATACTTTGTGGTCAATTTCCTTGAAAATATTTTGCGTACTCTAGTAAATATAGTAGAATTTACACCACCTACATGAGAAGCACCTATTGTAGATCATAACGTTCCATTTATGTTTTCAATTAGAGTTGAGGAAGTATAGGAAAAATGCAATCAGGATAGCCTAAACGATTTCTACTTTTATGGAAAACCTAATGAAAAAATGATTATCTAGATACATGGAATTGATGCAAGCTTATTAGTCATAGTAGGAAATATAACAATATATAATTGTAATATCAAACATACACACACACATAGATATATATATATATATATATATATATATATATATATATATATATATGTGTGTGTATATATATAGGGTAGTGATCTAGTGAGAAACATTCTACGGTGAGAGCATGAGAGGCATTTTATAACTATAAAATTGTAGCTTATTTTCAATATCCAACCTTATGGATGGGAAGAACATCATTACATTTACCTTCACACACAAAATCATCACAATCGAATATATTTTACATGTCCATATATACAATATACACATTTTACTTCCAACGGTCAACCTAAAACTCAATATTGAGCGTTGAAAAGTATTTGTTTGTTGTGCTTGCAATAGATTCCTATGATGATGAAATTTTGTGGGAATGTAACTAATAGGTTATTTTTTAATCCATATGGTTATATTGTGAAATTTTGATCATTGTGCAAAGTTCTCATGCTCTCACCAAGATATCTTTCTCACTAGATCATTGTCCTATATATATATATACATATATATATATATATATATATATATATATATATATATATATATATATATATGTGTGTGTGTGTGTGTGTGTGTGTGTGTGTGTGTTTCTTTCTGTCTAGACACCTTCATATTGCATAATTTGGCATCTATGTTAATGATAAAGTTGAATGAAAAGACTGAAATCCTAAATATGGCAACCTTTTCTGACACCTCTAGCTTCAAATCCCGAAGGTCTAAAGGATCGATAGGCCACGCTTTCACGGTTCGTATTCGTACTGAAAATCAGAATCAAACGAGCTTTTACCCTTTTGTTCCACACGAGATTTCTGTTCTCGTTGAGCTCATCTTAGGACAATATGGCAACCTTTGTGCATGAATAAGAATTTCTTAATAGAATATTGTTCTATGTTGTCCTCTAGAACACATAAGAGTTCCATATGGTTTATGCAAGACTAGATAGGGAAGATTTTATGCAACCCTAGGGATGCATTGTTGTATCAATTTGATGCCATGCATGACCACAGGAGGAAGAATGGTATCCTACCTAGACTAGGTTTGTCAAAATTATTTATTCTAGAAAGAAAAGAAACATCTACAATGTAATGATCTTACATGTAGAAAAGTCAATTATAAATATATTCAATTTATATCTAAAGATGGTTGCCTAGGACAACCCAATTAATGAACTCACAGAGACTATGAAGTACTGAGGGAATTAAAGATGTATTATCGAAGGAGAGTATTGAGTTGCCATTTAGTCAAGAGGTTAATTTTTTAAATGATCACATTTTATTCTCTACATTGATTCACGTGATCCATTTAGATTATCCCAAAATATTTTAATGAATCAAAAAAGTAATTGTCAAAAATCTTACACAAAGCCTTCATTAGGCCTATTGTGTGTAGTGTGGAAGTTCTAATGGATTTTAAGAAGAAGAATGGTTCCTTACATATCTGTATAAATTATATAGTTATAAATGGGTCACAACCAAGAATAATTGTACCCAACCTTAGATAATGGTATTTTCAACCAACTTGGTTATACAAGATTATTCTATAAGATGAACTTGAGTCAAGCTACCAAAAATAAAGAAATAAAGAAAATCACACACCACAAACCACTTTCTACTTATTATTTATTAGTTTTCAGAATGGATTTAGCATTATACAATGCACCAAGAGTATTTGCTGTCTTGATGGATGTGGTGTTCCATGCTTACCTAGACGACTGAGTTGTTTCTTCATAGATGGAGTTCAAATTTTTTATGATAATGAAGATCTTGATGGATGGAACAAAAGTTTTATAAATCTGTAAAAGTGTAAACATTGGATAAGAGTTGACCCAAATCTATAAAGCTTTGAATACTAGTATGTGTTTCTAGTTTTCCCGAAGAGTGATCTAGATTGGGGGAGGGGATGTGGGGCATGTTGAGTTCCCCTAGGACTCTCCTTACCTTGATGTAGTTGTGTTCATGCACACCTAGGTGGTGGTCATGTATTTGAAGCCAACATCATTGTTGTTCCTTGATTGACACATCCATTTCCTACCATCATGCTCCTATTCCATCTTCAGCTCTGGTAGACTAGAGTCACAACAAACGCTTGTGAGGATGAATGTAGGAATCTTTGGTAGTAGCGCTCTACTAGACTATTCCTTGATATTTATGATTGTGTATCTTGGTGGACACCCATGTATACTTTTCCTTTTTCTCATCGAACATCCAAATGTAGGCTATTATGCCAAGTATTTAATTTGTAATTCATGTCATTATAGCCTTAATATGTCCAAAATAACTCTACATACTTAGCTTTTTCTATAATTTATCCCATTTTGAAGATATATTTGCTAAACTAGATAATTTTGGGACTTGTAGGTACAAAAATCTAGAAGGCATCGAGCTCCTAAAAATTTGACCAATGAATAGACTTGAATTCGGTTCGATTTCACTCCCCCAACACACAATTGAACATCTCGACTCTCCTTTGACCCTTTTTCCATTGAAGATAACTAAATGTCCATTTTTTTATGGTCTCTTCCATAGGTCACAACCAACATCCAACAACCTTTCGAGGGAGTGATTCCATTCTCATATTCCAAAGGTCGATCTTCTGATGGTGCCTCTCGTATATACCAACTAAAGACTGACCTCGATGGTACCTTCCCAAGTTGTCCTCCAAAGGTCGCCACTTCTTATGATGCCTTCCTAAGACACCTCATCTAATGGCGTCTCCTGAAGGGTGGTTCTGATGGAATCAAAATTGATGGACATCTAAATTTGCACGACAAAGGATTAAATTTGACTTGACATCCCCCAATTATAGTTGAGTTTGGCCCCAAATTTCAAAAATGTTTCACATTCCACTATAAATACCATTCCCTTTCCTACAAGTAGGAGGTTCACTGTTCCTCCTTATTTTTGTTGTGGTTCCACATTGTTGGTTGCTAGACCTCCATCCTAGCACTCCAAGGTCTAAGAGGGACAAATATTTCACCCTACGTCATCTACATCAGTTTGGATACATCCACCTTTGACCTTCACCATGTTCCACCTCCATCAGCCACCTTCCACCCATCTGTGTACCACTTTCACCTTTATTCACCCATTCAAGTTGATGTTAGGGTGGAATCAAGGAAAAAGAAGGTTGATGAGTCTAGAACATCAAAGAAAATAGGGAAAAGGGAAATATCCATCCCATCTGGAGGCTAAGGAGTGAGAACCACCTCTCCACCACTGGATAAGATCTTCTTCTTTATCTTTTCTTCTACTATTATCCTTCATTTCTATACAAATAATGTATTCTTATCTTTGTTTTGTGCCAACCATGCTTGTCTATGGCTAGTCCCTTCTTATCTATGAATCATATTTTGTGAATGTTTATGTATAATTACTCTAAGAAAGAAGCTACTTCAGATCTAGCATGTTTCCATTCTGTCTTCTCTATTCAGTCATGATTGTTAATTTGGTTGATCTCTCTCACACAGGAACCTCTGTTTCTACTAACACAAATATCTATGTGGTAGAAACATGGTAGATAAGGTAGTTTGAATTGAAATCTATGGGTAGGATGTCTAAGGGAGGATCTGTATGGAATCTGGTTGGATTGAGGGGAAATCAGGTTGAATTCCATGTATTCCAGTCAGATTTTCGTGTCAGGTTCCAAGCCAGTCCTCTTATTTCTAACATCATTAAATATTTTAGACCCAAGAGGGAATCCAAAATATTTAGGGATATTCGTCCTGAATCCTTAAGAGAGGTTTCAAATCATTGATGGGGTTTTAGTCATACTTCATGAGAGCGGGTGGGGGTGACCCCCACAGGAGCAGCTACCACGATTCACACCATGTTTGGATGTTAGTTGATTGCTAGGAAGTTTGGGGGTAATCTATGCCCAAGAACGGGTGTATAGACTGCCCAACTTATGGTTACATTGATAGGAACTTCGTCTCCTAATTAGTAATACTTGATGAAATCTATTTTCTTTATGTTATTTTGTTTTTCTTTGTTCTATTTTTCTAGACTTGATCTAGTTCTAAACATCTTTCAACCCCCAGTTTTGCTTAACTAACTATGGACAAAATCTTAAGTGTGTAAACGTCCCTACATTTATGTGTTTGACCTCATATATCTACTTTGACCTCTTATTGAGTTGTGTGCATCCTTGAAGGTTTCAGGTTGTAAATTTAAAGTCTAATTTTTCTAAATCTGCCTCATTTTTAGATGCGCGGTTTGGACGGTATCAACTTTTGACATTCTTGTGAGGGATATAGTTTTTCCTCATTTATACGCCCATAGTTTTTGTTCTATCAGCATAATTTTGCACACATATGCATAATTTTCTATTTTTTTACACATATTTGTCCATACATACTGAGATACTTTTTTTTCTTATACTTTGGCAACCATGAACCTTGCCTCGGCTAGGCAAGTTCTCTTGTCCACATGTCCTCTGAAATTTTTTTATAGCTCCGACTGCTGGCAAATAATTGAAAATTGTGCACTCCAATTAGTTGAGTGATACTCACCCTCACCTTCATCATATGAGAATACTCTAATAATGGAGGACATGGACCAGTCCACAAACTCCACTTCTAAGTGGGATCAAGAATTGAAAGGGAGCAAATGTGTTGATGCACTCATGTCCTCCTTGGCACCTCATCTCCAGACCCAAGTAGATCCACTTTGGGAGCTACTAAAAAGGCAAGATCATCAACTCCAAGTAGCCAAAGAGATCTCATATGGTAGTAGAACTATGCTTCAAACTATGGAACAAGGATCTATCTGAGTGTATCAATTGGATTCAGCAGAGCCTCAACAACCGTACATAGTGTCTTTGGCTAACCTTGAAGAGATTTTGGCTCAAATGTAGCAACTTCAAAATGAGGCTGATATGTGTAGCAGGAAAGTTCAAGACCAAGTTAGTTCAGTTGTAACACACTTGCAAATGCCAAAATATGATAATGAGGATATTCATCATAATCATTTTGTTGGGACTGATGAGGAACTTATTTTGCCATCCAATTTAGGATATCATCTAGGCTCACTAGGATTTTTTTATGATGACTCACCCACCCACAGAAGCTCTTTATTTCATCTATATGATTCATCTGAAACCAATGGAGAGAACAGAAGTCTACAATTTTAGTTTGATGATGATGACTTCCACCCTTCTTAGGACAGCCAAAGAATCTTGCAACTGGATGTTTAGTTTGAGCATCGCAATTCAACTTCAACTCCAAAGCAATATGATACCTATCAAATCCAGACTTGTCAGTTTATTTCAAGTAGCATACCTACAATGATCTAGAATGACTTGTTCGAGGAGGATGACAGTGATTGCGTTAGTTGGGGAAGTGAATATATTGATGGTGATGAACTAGAGTTGCATGAGCCAACATTCACTACCATTACCTTACAAGGGTTGGTTGACACTAAAATCCATCAAAACATGGATACATAATAGGCAGATGACCCATACCCCACATAATTGATGAGCTTTTGGTTACTTCATGTTCAAAATAAGATTAGATCACTCGAACTGCCAATGGAGATTTTTTTAGCTTTCAACTTCAAGTTTAGAGGTGGACAGAGAGGAGAGGAGTCATCCAAAAACATTACATCCTCCTTCGTCCATATCATCCTATTTTGATATCCTAGGGCCTATCTATTTAGATTCATATCTTGGATGGTACCTTGAGGATGATTTGTTGAGTAATTCATTTCAGTGCTTCTTAAGACAATTCCAGCACAAGAATGAATTCACTGAGTCATCATATTCAATTCCTCTACTTCAGACTCAAAAGGGCCCATATCCTCACCTATTCTACTCCCACATGGTGGATCGCATCAGCAAGACACTGGTCCTAAAATTTAGGATTTTTGATTTGATATCATAGGGAAACCACCCCCTCTCTCTTACCCTATTCTTCTTTTCTTGTTAGTTAAGATAAATTCTAATTTCATGTTCTTATTTTGATAGTTTCTTTCCTCAAACTACTTAAATATATCCTTACATACATGCGTCATTCTAGAAACTTGATAATCTCTCTTGAATCCATACACAGCTACCCTACTATCCTAAGTTTAGGTCTTCCTTGAGGATGAGAAAAAATTAAAGCTTGGGATGGTAGTGTGTTCCACCCGATATCACTTTCATTTCCTCTTCCCTTATATTTCTTTAATGCATGCCTCTTTCCTACATATTAGAGTATTTTTTTAGCTTAGTAATACTTTTTTTTTGTAATTTGTAATCTTTTTCTATTAAGGTTGCAACATGAATGCAACAGTTAAATCCTTGCCTCTGCATCTAATTGCCCAATCTTCATCTTAATTTCTTGATTTTGTGTTATGCCTAACTCTTTAACTCTTTCCCTAAATACTGACCATTTATTTAAGGTTATGTGACTTTCCACAATCCTTAAATTATATTGTGAATGGCAAACCCAGGTTCCAACACCATCAAATGGATCTAAAATTCAATCAAAATGAATCCAAGCTGTGAATTCACAGACTCAATTCTACTTTAGGGATCCTTGAACCATAAAGATCCTCACAAGGAACTAGGAGGGAAATGATGAATATATTTTTCTATAATTAAGATTATATTATTTGTACCCTCGTCTTAAATTGAGTCAAAAAGATGAAAGTTTAAAATTTTGCAAAAGAGGCTTTCTTCCCAAAAATATCTTCTTTCCTCAACTCCCATGCCTGTAAATTAGAACACAAAGAATAAAAGATTTAGTGTAAACAAAATTATGAGTGTTGGTTTTCCTTTTTAGGAGAGTTGATGATGGTGCCCAACAAGTGTATGACTGTACTCACAAATGTGTGTATGTCATGCGTGGTAGTGCTACCCCTAAAGTTGATTAGATTTTTTTAGGAAAACCTAGGAGACCTATAATATAATCCAAGTAATGATGTTGGTTTGAGCACAGTATGAGAAGTATATCTCGCTGCTTTGGTCCAACAAGCTTAGACTATAGGGACCATTGCTCGATCCATGGACCATCCTGACACATGTTGGGATCCTCAAAAGTCATCAGAGTATTTTTCTTCCATTTCTTCTTTTTAGGACCCAAATAGGTGGTAGGTGTCTTGTACTTGATGTGGCTTACATGAAGATGCAATGACAACTCCCTACCCACCTTCATCTCTAGATTGAATTTCATGGTGACAATGCCTTAATGTTCAAATATTATGGCTCAAGCTCCCTTGAGTAAAATTGAGTTGTGTCGAATCCACTTAAACTTACACAGATGTTCCATTGGTGTTACTTTAAAAGGGAGTGATCTAATGGTAGAGGGTTTGTTCTAAAACAACATAGATTAGGAAATCTATTATTTTACTCTATTTTTCCAAACCTTGGCATTTATCAAGCTTAATTTGGATGCTATCTTTTATTCTTTGAGGTAAATTCTTACTTGTGGATAAGTAAAATTTAATCTTGGGGTGGCTGATAATACCCAAGTTTAGGAGTTTATGCTAAGCATTTTATTTGTAGTTTCATGTCTCTATAGCCTTGATATGCCCAAAATTACTTTAGATAGTTAGATTTTTGTATTTAATCCCTTTTTGAAGATATAGTTGCTCAACTAGCTAATTTTGGGACTTACGCGTATAAAATTGAAGAAGGTCCAAAGATGCTGAATTCGACCAATGAATATGAGTCGAGTTCACCCAATTTCAACACATAGTTGAACATCTCACTGCTCCTTTGATTCTTTTTCTTTGGAAGATAACCAAAGTATATCTTCCAATTGTCTATTTTGAAGGTCAAAATTGATGGCCAAAAACCTTTCGAAGGAGTGCTTCCATTCTCGTCTCCATATGCTACATCTTCTAGTGGTGCCTCTCGAGGACACAAATTGAAGAATGAATTCAATGACACATTCCTAAGATGTCCTCCAAAGTTACCCTCTTGCAATGATGCCTTATAAAGACCCCACTTTTGGTGGCATCTCCCGAGGGCTAGTTCCAATGGATTCAAAACTGATGGACACCTAACTCTACAAATTTTAGGATTGAATTTTACTTGATTTCATCCAACTTTAGTTGAGTTCAGCCCCCATATTAACAAACATTTTGGATTCCACTATAGATACCTCTTCCTGGCCTCTAGGCAGGGGTTTTTGTGTTTCATATTTTTTTCATTATGGTTCCATATTTTTTTATTTCCATATGTTCGTCCAAGAGCTCCAAAGTTCAAGAGGGTTACGTTCTCTTCATCAATTTACATCCATCTACCTTTGACCTTTACCATCTTCCACTTCCATTATCCATCTTCCACCCATATACACACCATGTTCCATTGTCATTCACCCATTCAAGATGTTGTTGGTGTAGAATTAAGGAGAAATGAGGGACCAGAAGATCAAAGAAGAAAGCCATAAGGTTGAGATCCATCCCATCTGGAGGCTAACGAGTAAGAGCCACCTCTCCTACATGGGCTAATATCTTCTTCTTCCTTTATTCTTCTATTTTTCTCCTTTATTTTTATACAAATAGTGTATTTTCCATCTTTGTTTGATGCCAACTATGCTTGTCTATGGCTAGTTGAGCTCTTTCTTGTCTATGTAGCCCATTTTGGACATGCTTATGTACTTCTACTCTTAGCAAGTATCGAATGTTTAGGAATTTTTCATTTTGTCTTCTCTATTTAGTCATGATTGTAAGTTTGATTGATCTCTCACACAGGAACCTTTATTTCTACCAACACCCAGAGATATGTGGTAGAAACCAGCTAGAGGAGGTTGTTTGGTGTAAAATTGGAGAGGAGAAAGTTGAACGAAGTATCTGTCTAGAAGGAAATTGAATTGAGGAGGAAATGGCTCAAGTTCCCCAAATTCGAGTCGGATTCCCAACATTAGGTTCTGAGTGTATCCTGTATTGTTCCTAATGCCTTTTCATATTCTAGACCCAAGAAGGTATCTGAAATATTTAGGGTTGTTTATCTGATATCCTTGAGAGAGGTTTTGGATCATTGACGGGGTTTAATTACACTTTTTTGAGATTGAGTGGGATGACCCTTACAGGAGAAGCTACTAGGATTCATGCCATGTTTAAATGTTAATTGCTTTCTAGAGAGTTAAACAGTCATCTATGCCAGAGAATGAGTACATAGACTGCCCAACTTGTTGCTATATAACCAACAACTCCATCTCCTGATTAGTAGGACTTGTAAAAATATGTTTTCTTTGTTTTTTTATTTTTCTTTATTCTATTTTGGTAGACTCAATCTACTTCTAAACATCTTTCAACCCCAAATTTTTCTTAATTGACTAAGAGAAAAAATTTAGGTGACAAAATATCCCCATGTCCTTGTGTTTGACCCTGAATATCTACTTCGGCCCATATTGACTTGCAGGCATCCTGAAGGTATAGGATTATAAATTTAAAGTTTGATCCTTCTAGATATGCCTCCTTTAGGAGTGCAATTTTGTCTTATCACTCATCATTTATAAACATTTGAGTAGATCTTTCTTCTTTTATTGTTATCTTGGTCCATTTTGTGACATGGTTGTATGAAATAAATTTTGAGGTGATATCCTAGTAGATCTGTGGCTTGAAGTAATCACTCTGATATCGAGACATATGATATGTTGAAGGTATACCTCATTAAACACACATGCATATTAGTAAGAAACACCTAGAACAGACTTCATAGAGAGGAATTTCTTGAATAAATGTGAATCCAACTCATAGTAAGCAACTCACTCCAACATAATTCTATACAAAATAAAAGAAAATAAATAGCACATAACTTGGAATATTCTTTTTAGAACAACAATAGGATATGAAAGATACAACCCATGAAAATATCATCTACGATAAGCTCACAATGACAATCATAGGTGTTGTAATATCATGCTAACAACGAGTACATACTATATTCCACCAGATAGAAAATTAAAATTAAATGAGTTGAAATGATTTATAACCAAACGAAAATATCATCTACGATAAGCTCAGAATGACAGTCATAGGTGTTGCAGTTTAATTTCACATGTTACCGTTTCTTATTTTAATAGTTGTATTGTTTTTTGGTTGATTCAATAACCTATAGATGTTCATAACCACCAGTATCAAGGAGCTTAATATACAAGGTCACATAATACTGACTAAAATGGAGTAAATATTGAGTCTCATGTAGTGACAATTCACCACGTGTATAAATCACTAGTGTTGAATGATATTGCAAGGTTAAATCCTTTTTAATTCATTTATCAAGTTTTTTCATCACTATTGTCGTGAAAAGATATATTTTCTCCTTAAGAGAACACTAGATAACTAGTTATGCTAACCTTGATTGGTTAATTTTAATTTAGTAGTATTGTACTAGTATTTAGCCAACCATTGATAAGGTATGATGTGATAAAATAATTACAATTTTTTAAGAAAAAAGTAGCAAAGAAGAATAAAGGAGTACTACCCATCCAGGGTTGTAGCTCAATTTTATCAAAAAGTTTCATTCAAGCAGATAATAGGAATATTGTATTTCAATTTTTTTATAGTATATCAATGTATGGTCCCATTACAACCAGAATGCAAGACCTTTAATTGTTGTTATATCTCCAATGAGTTTTGAGCCCATGGCCTACAACTACAACCATCAACAATCTTTACTAGCCAATAAATTGTACTATTATAAAGGAGATCCAGCTTTAGGGAAAGTTTTACATTTAGGTTGTGGCAATTCTGTTGAGGTGTTACCCTAGTGTCATGTCAACTTCAATGTTTTGACTTTGTGGTATTCTTAAGTATATGCATTTTTGTTTGAATTTTGAATACACTCTCTTACATTTCTTAACGTTTTCTTTATCTATGACAAATAAATGTCAATAACAAAGTACTTTTTCCTTAAACTATGTTATATTGATAGACCCTTCTCATAGGCGTCTGTTTAAAAAAAATACCATAACGTAAGAAAATATATAGAAATAATGGTGTTATATTACGAATTTTCATTCTATTGATGATATATATTCAATACATTTTTTATATATGAAGGCTAATAAACATATGCCCGTGTTGTTAATTAATGTAGTTCAAGCATAATGTAATGTCAATCTTTTATGTCATCTCCATGTTTATCATCATTCTTCATCTCAACACATTTTAATTTGTCCCTTGGCATTAGTACTCTCGAGTGGTAAATGATTATGGTTTGATAAAGATGGAGTGGGTGCATAATCACTACTACATTTTTGGCCAATAACGTCGCTTCATGTAGGGTCAGTTTTTTCAAATAATTGACCGTATATGTCTACAAAAAACACGGGCACCACTTAAGACCTCTTGGGTTGGTTTTCTTAAAGTAACTGACCTTGTAGTGTAACTCTATAGGGTCAGTTTTCCAAATAACCGACCTTATATGTCCATAAAAAATGCAGGCACCACTTAAGACCACTTGGGTCCATTTTCTTAACATAACTGACCTTGTAGTGTATCTCTATAGGGTCGGTTTTCATAAAATAAGTGACCTTATAGAAAATGGGATTAGAAAGCCCATTAAAGTTTTCCATGGAAAAAATTTGCTCGATTTTGCCTTCGCGTCTCGATCTATAGGGTCGGTTTTTCCAAATAACCAACCTTATATGTCTACAAAAAATGTGGGCACGATTTAAGACCTCTTGGGTCAGTTTTCTTAAAAAACCAACCTTGTAGGGCATCTCGGTCAAAAAAATTCTTGACCGAGTTGAATTTTGAATCCATTTCCCTTCGTGCATGTATAAGTACCTCTAGAGTCAGTTTTTTCTTTTTAACTGACCTTGTAGGTCTCCTCAGTCGAAAAAATTGTCGACCAGGTTGAATTTTGGATCCAGTTTTCCTTCGTGCATGTATAAGTACCTATAGGGTCGGTTTTTTCTTTTTAACTGACCTTGTAGGTCACCTCGGTCGACCAAATTGTCGACTGAGTTGAATTTTGGATCCAGTTTTCCTTCGCACATGTATAAGTACCTCTAGGGTTAGTTTTTCCCTTTTAACTGACCTTGTAGGTCCTCTGAGCCAATGAAATTCTCGACTGAGGTCACCTCGGTCGAAAAAATCATCGACCAAGTTAAATTTTGGATCCAGTTTTCCTTCATGCGTGTATAAGTAGCTCTAGGGTCGGTTTTTTCCTATTAACCGACCTTGTAGGTCCCCACGGTCGACCAAATTATCGACCGAGTTGAATTTTGGATCGATCCAGTTTGCCTTCGCGCATGTATAAGTACCTCTAGGGTCGGTTTTTCCCTTTTAACCGACCTTGTAGGTCCTCTCGGTCGACGAAATTCGCAACTGAGGTCACCTTGGTCGAAAAAATTGTCGATCGAGTTGAATTTTGGATCCAGTTTGCCTTCGTGCGTGTATAAGTACCTCTAGGGTCAATTTTTCCCTTTTAACTGACCTTGTAGGTCCTCTCGGTCGACGAAATTCTCGACCGAGGTCACCTCAGTCGAAAAAATCGTCGACCGAGTTAAATTTTGGATCTAGTTTGCATTCACGCGTGAATAAGTACCTCTAGCGTCGTTTGTTTCATTTTAACTGACCTTGTAGGTCCCCTCGGTCGAAGAAATTCTCGACCGAGGTTTGCTCGGTCAATGAATTTCTCAACCAAGTTAAAGTTTGGGTGTTTTTGATTTACCCGACATGGGCACCGCTTATCTCTTGGGTCATTTTTTTGTTTTAACCGACCCTATAGGTCTGGCCCGGGGCTTGAAGTGGTCAAGACCTACATCTTTCTTTCTCGCGAGACTTAGTTTTCTTTCTCTCCCGTGCTTCCGAGACCTTCTTCTTTCTCTCCCGCGTCGAGACCTACTTCTTCTTTCTTTCTCGAGCAGCCGAGACCTCTTTCTTCTTTCTCTCCCACACCGTCGAGACCGCTTTCTTCTTTCTCTCCCGCGCCGCCAAAGCTTTCTCTCCCATTGCCATTGTCGTCGTTCGAGAGAAGAGGAGCTCGGAGTGGAGCTTGATGTGGCCGACACCGAAGTGGAGCTTGAAGTTGTTGTCGCCACGGTCACAAAGGTTAGATTTTCCATTTATATAGGTCTATCTATGCCCGTCGTGGTACCGCCGCCATGATCACGATAGCATCCAGGTCCACTCTCGGTCAAGAATTTGTTGACCGAGAGTGGACCTGGACGTCGTGCGCATGTGGACTCTCGGTCGACGAATTGTCGACCGAGAGTGGACCTGTGTGCCTTTAACTAGACAGTTATATTGTTTTTCCATTTTATATGATTGATAACCCTACCAATAATAAAAACATGTATTTTTTCATATGTAATCATTATATAAATTCTAGAAATTAATATGAGATTAGACATGTGTACTCCTAGATTGACACTTTAGGGTTTATAGATGAGAATCATCGATGATTGATGTTTAACTTAATATATAAATATGAAAATAATACATTTATATATTAACTTAGAAACCCGTTCAAAATTTACACATTAGGAGTAAACTTTGGATAGTCCCGGGTTTGGGACTATTTTTGCACATTTAATCTCACTTAGGAAGTAATTGCAAAATGTATGTTTAGTTTTGAAGAAAATTTCACTAGGATTTCCTCATTTGTTCTCTGGGTACATATGTGAGTGGTTATTTTCCATTTTCATCGGTGTACTTGGAGAACTTAGGGGAAATGTTGTTGAAATTTTCTTCAACATTAAATATACATTATACAGTTACTAGTGAGATTAAATATTCCAAAATGGGATAGGTGGTACACTTTAGTATAAAAGTAATTAACTTTCTATTAATAAAAACTTACAACTTATAGTATCAATATAAAATGCTCAGATTTATAATTAATTTTAATGTGATCTAGAAAATGGATTGAAGTTGGATGTCTATCAAGAACCATTGCAGTTCAAAGTTTGCCAAAGGCCTTGATGAATTTATCAGATTTGCTGAGGAACACAGGAAACTACCTACAGAGAGGTTCTATTGTCTATGTAGAAATGTGGTAACAATTTGAAAGTTGATATTGTTGAGGAAATTAAGAATCATGTCATATGCAATATAATGAATGGTATTGGCATGGAGAGAAATTTAATTATGGATCAAAAAATATTGATATTAATAGTTGTGCCATAGAAGATATAGATAATTATGATAATGTCAATGATGAACCGATTCAGGATGACCTGATTCAGGATGATATGGTTGATCAGGTGCTATGTAGTTGTCCGGACAATGTCATTGATCCACCTTCTTTATTTGCAAACATTGTCCATGATGCTGAAATACCATTATATAAGGGTTGTACTAAGTTCATGAGGTTGGGTGTTGTGATGCGAATATATACTCTTAAAGCTCAAAACTGATGGAGCGATAAGAGTTTCACTTCACTGTTGCCTTTGTTAAAGGAAATTCTTCCTGAAGGCAACAAGCTTCCAATTTCAACATATCAAGAAAAGAAAATAATGTTCCCAATGGGAATGGAGGCTAAGAAGATTCATGCATGTCCAAATGATTGTGTGTTATTTTAGAAGGACTATAGTAATTTGATAATTTGTCCAAAATGTGGTGCGTCAAGGTATAAGACCACAAATTCAGCTAAGGCTAAAAATGACTCTCCTGCCAAGGTGATGTGGTATCTACCAATAATACTATGATTTCAATGCTTATTTGCTAGTACAGAAGATGCGCAAAATTTGTCTTGGCATGGGGAGTTAAAGGCCAATGATAATGGTGTCCTACGACATGCATCTGATTCACCACAATGGAAGAAAATTGATTTATTATACCCTCAATTTGGTAAAGAACCAAGAAACTTAAGACTTGGACTTTGTACAGATGGAATGAATCCCTATGGTACATTAAGCAACCAACATAGCATGTGGCCTATTATGATTGTTATATACAATCTTCCTCCTTGGTTGTGTATGAAAAATAAGTATGTCATGTTGTCAATATTGATATCAGGGCCTAAGCAACCTGGAAATGATATTGATGTTTACCTTCAACCTCTAATTGATGACCTAATGAAACTATGGGAAGAAGGTGTTATGACATATGATGCTTCACATAAAGAGATCTTTAGTTTTTGTGGTATGTTGTTTTGCACGATTAATGACTTTCCATCTTATGGAAATTTTTCTGGATATAGCATAAAAGGATGCAAAGCATGTCCTATTTGTGAGGAAAATATTGATTCAATCTGACTGAAACATGGTGGTAAAATCATATATCTTGGTCATCAGAGATTTCTCCCACAAGTGCATCCTTATCGAAGGCAACACAAAACCTTCAACGGATCAACTAAGGAACGAAGTGTTCCTAAACCTATACCAGGAAATGATGTATATGACAGGGTGAAAGATATTGTTAATGAATTTGGAAAGGGTTCAAGTAGTCATAATCTCACATGTGACAAATCTCTATACAAGAAGAGGTCAATATTCTGGGACCTTCCTTATTGGAGATTCTTGTCAATTAGACACTGCATTGATGTTATGCATGTTGAAAAAAATGTTTGTGATAGCATCATTGGTACACTATTGAATATACTGGAAAGACTAAAGACGACATCAAATCTAGAAAAGATTTAGAATTAATGGGTATAAGAAAAGAATTATCAGTGGAGATCAGGGGTTGCCGCACATATTTACCACCAACTTGTTACACTTTGTCAAAGTAGGAGAAAAATACTTTCTATGAGTGCTTGTATAATATTAAGGTTCCACAAAGATACTCTTCTAATATTCATAGATTGGTATCAATGAAGGATCTGAAGTTGATAGGTCTCAAATCTCACAATTGTCACACCTTAATGCAATAAATTTTACATGTGGCTATTCGATTTATATTTTCGAAGCATGTAAGGTTTGCAATCACAAGACTCTATTTCTTCTTCACTGAAATATGCAACAAAGTGATACATCCTGATACTCTCGATAAATTACAGAAAGATGTAATTGTTACCATGTGTCAGCTTGAAATGTACTTTCCTCCTACATTTTTTGATATCATGGTTTGTCTTGTAGTACATATTACAAGGGAGGTGAAGATGTTGGGTCCATTTTTCTTCCACTGGATGTATCCATTTGAATGCTACATGAGTGTTTTTAAAGGTGATGTTCGGAATCGTTATCGTCCTAAAGGGAGTATTATTCAGGGTTATGTGGCTAGGGAGGTGATGGACTTTTGCAATGATTTTTTGAATTGCAATGAAACTTCTAGCGATCTAAAAAATTCCCATCACACTGAATCTTATTGTGGCAAAGGAACTCTGCGAGGACGAGTGAAAGGAATCAGTCATGAGTTGTGGGAACAAGCACATTTGTGTATTTTACACAACATCGATGAAGTTAGTAGCTACATCACATAACACAATGATCTTATCAAGAGAAATCATCCGCGATCCCGTTCAATGTGGCTTGCAAGCGAGCATAATCGAACATTTATTAGGTGGTTTGAAGAGAAAGTCTTTAATCAACTATCTGAATCACCGAATAATATTGTTGAGAACATAAAATGGCTCGCCTTTAAGCCAAAAATGGATGTCATGTAATATGAAGGTTTTGACATTAACAGATTTTCATACTACACAAAGCGTCAAGATGAAAGTAGTGTAGTTCAAAATAGTGGGGTCACTGTTCAAGCTTGTTTGTTGTATTTTTCTAGTACCAAAGATAAAATACCACATGAAGCTGAGATGTCATATTACAGTGTCATTGAGGACATATGGAAATTGGACTATACAAATTTCTAAGTTCCTATCTTTAGGTGTAATTGGGTTGATAACAACAAAGGAGTTTTAGTGGATGAGTTGGGTTTCAAATTGATGAATTTTGAAAAGATTGGTGAGAAAGATGAGCCATTCATCATGGCAGACCAAGTAAAACAAGTATTCTATATTGATGACCCGGCAAATAAAAACTGGTCTGTCATTCTTCAAGGAAAAAGACAGTTTGCTGTAGATCCTATAAATGAAGAAGAATACTACAAAAAGTATGATGATTCTAGCCCATTCTCAGTTGGTTTACCAAGGGTAAATGTTGAAGATAACACTGATGAATACTATAAACGTCAAGACCATGTTGAAGGAATTTTACTTGACTAACAACTCAATCAATACTAGAGGCATGTATTCTTTAAATTATTTTATTTTATTATCATTCAAGCATGTAATCTTTTAAATATGCATCATATATCATTCAACCACTTGTGCTTTTATTATCACTTATGTTTCTTTTATCATGTATACTTGCAGGTTCTAAAATGACAAGTGAAGATGAACATTCTGATCATGAGCACCATGAGGATGGTAGTGGTGATGCTAAGAAAAGTAGAGGTCCCACACTGATGCGTAGGCTGCAGGAGGTTAGGGCCGAAGGGGAGAAATTGGCAGTCCAGTTTGATATCATAGGAGCACCTATTGGGGAACATGCTAGTGCTTTCAAGCATTACATAGGGGCGACCACGTGCAGTAAGGTGCCAATAGATATAGAAAATTGGCATGATGTTTCTAATGCCTTAAAAGACCTCCTATGGAAAGATATATCTGTGAGTGGAAGTGATATTATTTTAATATGTTTTTGTTTATTGATTCTAATTTAGTTTTCTTGGAAAGACATATCCTTTTTAAGACAACATTATTGCTTCTTTTGCATGTATAGGGTGTTTTTCATCTAAATGAAAAAGATCACAAGAAAAAAGTGCTACAACGTTGTGGTATACGATGGAGGGCTTTTAAGACATATCTCAAAATGGAATTTATAGATAATCCTAAACAAAAGAAGAAAGCAACATATATGTATATTTTTATAGATCTTGAGGTGTGGGAAAGATTTGTTGTATCTAGGAACACAGAAGAGTTTTAGGTAATAAAGATTGTGATGTATTGTATGAATCTTTAATTTTATACAATTAAGGAGGTGAATCTTTTTATATATGTTTGCCAAGTCTAAATTGCAATACCTCATTTTAAATGATCAGGCTATTCACGAGGCCCAAAAGGAAAGACGGGCCAAAAATGTGCATGACCATCGCTTGGGGTCCGGTGATTATTCCTTCTGCCGCCAACTACACGAGAAGCAACTCTCTTCTGGAGAAGAGTCTAGTACAACTCAAGTTGAGCGTCCACCCCGATACTTGTAATGGATTGATGCTAGAAAGAATCAAGCAGGTGAAATTATCAACCCTGCAACTAAGGAGATGGCACAAAAGATGGTAAGTTTATCCCAACTAAGTAAAGAGTAACTCTCACAAACTTAGATTTATTTATATCTAATTGATATTGTGATTTAATATTTTTATTAACTATGAATAGATTGATCTCCACGAGCAAAGGAAGGAAGAAAAGTTCATCCCAACTGGCCACATGGATGAATTATCAGTTGCTCTTGGTACGAAGGAGCATCCTGGCCGTGTTAGGGGATTAGGAGCTGGCATAGGATTCAAGTCTTATTTTGGCCCTTTACAATCTAAAAGAGGTCTTGCAGGAGGACTTACATAAGAGGAGGTTGAAACATTAGTAGCACAGAAAGTAAAAGAAAAAATGTCTTCATTTCATCCTACTCAACCTTCTCAACCTATTCATACTGTGTGTCTCTCAAGGGATGAGGTACAAGCCCATGCTTCAATTGTAGAAGGTCATGAGAGCACTCCCAATGACCCACCACAACAATCTGCAGTAAATTTTTGTTCTATATGTTGTGTTATTAGTATGATATATATATATATATATATATATATATATATATATATATATATAGTTGTAATAGGTATCTGGTTTACCGCTTCATATATAACTTATATTATTTTAATTCTAGGTTGGTATGAACTATAAAATTGTAGTGGAGGTTCCAGAATATAATGTTGTGGCAGCATGCAAGGTATACAACCTTGGTGGTACATTGCATTGCCAACAAATTACTGATGACATTTGTTGTGTGTCCATCCATCTTGTATATGATGGAATGGGGGACAAACTACTACCCATACCTAATCTTGAATATAGTACAGTTGAAGAAGTTGAGGGTGCTATGGTGGGTTAGCAAAGACACTTGGTTATCAATGACAAGGTATACCTTAACTACCATATTTTTCATATTTGACTGCATATATGAACTCATGTAATATAAGTATGTAAGTTAATTAACAGGTTTGCAAATCAAAAAGTAAAAATTCTACTAGTCATCCTCCTATGCCCAAACCATCTTTTATTCTAGAATCCACATTCGATGAGTTGGGAAGTAAATGTAAATGTTTGTGTCGATACTTAGCCAACCAAAGCTTTGGATTACAAATATTGATCAATTTAACAGAAGATGAAACTGGGAGGGACTTTGACAGTTATATTTTTCTTGATGATATTATAGTGTTGTTCTGGTATGATTGGCTGAATACTTCAATAATAGAAGTATGGATAAGGTAAGGATCTATCAATATAGAAAATTGCAATACACATTTTTAGCATATTTCTATATATGGAAATAATTACTAATGTTTTACAACCATTTATATACCGAGAGCACAAACTTTGATATAAGAAATGTTGGATTCTTAGTTCCTTCAATCACTAGTCAAGTGGAGACACATATTGAGGATGTGAATGGGTACTTCTCTATTGCATTCAAATATTTTGCTAGTGAGGGGAAGGAAATTATCCTAATTCCTTTTAACATCCAGTAAGTATTATTATTCAATATAATTTTAATAATGAATATAATTATTTATTTTAATGTTTGTTTTATTCTTACTCAGAGCTAGACATTGGGAATTAGTGGTGATTGTCCCAAAATTGATGACTCTTTATTATCTTGACCCAATGGGTAAAATAACAAGGGGTCACAAACTGAAATTGCCAGCTATGGGGTAAGCATAAATTTAGTCAATGCTTCAACATGATATTTCTATTTAGAATTTCTATTTTACCAACTATCGTTTAATTGATAGGGGTATAAAGGCTTTTCATGAAGCTGGAGGACAAATACCCACAAAATTAAAGACATTGACTTTGAAAAATTTCAAGGTAGCTACTTTGACAACGGCTTTGTCTTATATGTATTAATTTTCAACTCTTATATGTCAACTCTTGTAGTCTTATCTCAACTCCAGTTTATAGTAGTTTACTAACATTAAGTATAATTCATTATTTGTAGTGTCCTATACAAAATAATGATTGGGCTTGTGGCTACTATGTAATGAAATATATGCAAGCTATTGTCAAACAAGCATCACATGACATTCAGACTATAGATCAGGTAATAAAGAATAACATCATAAATTTACAGGTGATTGTAGTCATTTTATAAAATATTAGCATGTTCATTTTCTGTTATAGATCTTTACAACTCAGCCTTACACACGTGATAACTTAAATGAATTCCGAGAAGAGTGGTCAGATGCTTTTCTAAATTATGTCAATATAGCATTGGATTAAATATGTCAGCTCCATTTATGTATGTGGTTTTAGTACTCTTTCATATTTACTTTTGTATCTGATATTTAATATCATCTCAGACTTGCAATCTATCATTTTGTAAATTATGATGTGATTATGTGTAACTCAACTGAATATATGAATCATTTTTTTATGAATGTGTGGTTTGGAATAGTGACGGTTGAGCATCAATGCTCCCCTCTCCCATAATATATGAATCTTCATGTTCTTCTGTTCTGTTTCTGTTTTTGCATAAATTAAAAAAAAAAACTATAACTTCTAGTGTTGGTTTTTCTTAAATAACCGACCCTTAGCCTTCTAGCGTCGGTTTTACTAAATAATCGACCTAATAGGTCCTCTATAAGGTCGGTTATTTATAAAAAAACTGACCCTAAAGATTGAATAACCACTTCAGTGTACACTCCTTGGTCGACAATTTTGTCGACCGAAATCTTTTCGATCGACAATTTTCTCAACCGAAGGTCTATTGTTCGACAATTTTCTCGACCGAATAAATCTATGATGCTTCAGACAGTACTTTCTTGGTCGACAATTTTCTCGACCAAAAATAATCTCGGTCGAAATATTTCTCGATCGGGACAGTTTATAGGGTCGGCTTTTTTGGAATAACCGACCTTACAGACTCTTCTTTCTCACTTGAAATAGTCTCATTTGAAATATTTCTCGACCGAGACAGTTTACAGGGTCGGCTTTTATGGAATAACTGACCTTACAGGCTCTTCTTTCTCACTTGAAATAATCTCGGTCAAAATATTTCTCGACCGTGACAGTTTACAACGTCAGCTTTTTTGGAATAACCGACCTTACAAACTCTTCTTTTTCACTTGGGTCAGATTTTTTACAACCTCTTGCGTCGGTGTTTACTCTATAAGGTCGTTTTTCTTTGGTCAAGAAAACCGACGCTATAGAGAAAATTCTATAGTGACGGCCACTTAGGAGTCAGTTATAAAGTGACGCTACAGGCTTAAAAAAACTGACGCTACAGACCATTCCTATACTAGTGAATCCACTTTTCTTTTATCTGTAGCTTTTTTTAACTTATGACTTGGTGGGGAAGAGGTTGTATTGAGATTAGAAACTACACGAGAGAGGGCCTGTAAGAGAAACCAAGACAATTATAGTACTAGTCATGTGGAGTTGACTGTGATCATATGTGATAAAGTTTTAATAGTTTAATTATGTTAATATGATGTTGGTTTCACGTGTTTTTTATGTACAGAAAAATGAGGCCCCAACCTGCTACCATCCTATACTCCCAATATGTTCTCCTCCTCCAATCCACATATTTTATTTCTTCTTCTTTATTCTCTTATTTGTATGGACAAATAATAAAGGACAAAAGTGATTAACATTATTAATGAGAGACTAGAGGAAATTAATGGGATAGAGGAGAGTAGTAATAGAGGATAAGAGTGAAGCAATAGGAGAGGAGAGAAATGATGAATTAAATGAAGAGAGGATGGAAGTAATGTGGGAGATAAAGAAAGTGAGGTAGGAAGTAATGTGGGAAGAGAGGAACATAATAGTTGGAAAGTATTGAAGTAATGTGGGGAGAGGACAGAAGTGATGAAGGAAGTAGTAGGAGAAGAGAGAAGCAGGGGAGATGGAAAATTGAGAAGGTAAAGAAAAAAAAGGAAGGAATAGAGAGTGAATCAGGAGGCTCAATGAACAGAATTAGAGGCTCTAATATGTAAAACAAGGTATCAATGGTTAAAATGATGCATAAATTACAAATTGCTCAGTCACAAATAGAAGAAAAAGAGGCTGAAGTGGGGAAAGAAGGTGTGGAGTTTTACAAATGAGATGCAAATAGAAGATAGTGAGGCTCCAATTGCCAAAAAAATATGGTAAGAGTAGAAAAGGAGGCACTAATGGACACAATAAGGTGCTAATGATAAAAAAAGACATGTAACAAATAAAAAGAAGCACAAAGTGGGGACTAGAGTTACAAAGTTTTAAAAGAAGATAGAAAGAGTGGAAAAGGGGCAAAAAGAATGGAAAAGGTGTTGATCATGTGCAAAAACAAGGATCTAAGAATGTATAAATGAGGAAAGATTAAAATGAGGTGTGAAGAGATTAAAAATAGATGTGGAGAGTGGAATAGGAGGCACGAAGTGGGAATAGGATGTGCGGATTGACAAAAAATATGAACTGGAAAAACTAGATGCATGGTACTTTAAAAATGAGCCACAATGTGAAGAAAAGAAGGATCAAAGTGAGGAAAATAAGGCGTACAAATAAGAAAAGGTGGCATAGAGTTAGGAAAAGGAGGCACACAGTGGGAACAAGGAGGAACAAAGTGTAAAAACTTTATTTTAACTCTTGATCTTATACATTTACAAATGTTTTTTAACCCTTGGTACCTCTTTTCTATTTCTTATGTCATTGTTTTATGACTTACTCCATCTTTTCTCCTATTTGTGTTTCCTTTTACTCTCTCTCTACATGTTGATTTGTTTTTTTGTCTCATTTATTTGTTATATGTGTCTCTCTTTTTAACATTTGCTCCTTGTTTTTGCTTACTGATGTCTTGCTTTTGTTCTTGGTGACTCCTTCCCCATTCTTTTTTCCTCCTTTTAATCTATTTGTGCCTCACTTTACTCTGTCAACACAAATTTTTACACTCTTGACATCTAATTTTATCTATTGACACCTTTGTTTCTTCTCCTTGTGCCTTATTTTTGTCCATTGGTGCCTCCTTGTTTTGTCCATTACATCCAACATCACATCCCTTCTCTCTTCGCATACTACAGTCCTATCTCATGTTACTTTCCTACTTTACTACCATTACTTTCCTCAAAATTCACACTACTTTAATCATCACTTAGTTCCTCTCTCCCTATTATTTTCCTACTCACTTCCCTCCTCTTTCCATTACTTCCATCCTCTCCCTCATTACTTCACTTCTCACTTTCTGTTACTGCCATCCTCTATTTCCCTCCTTACTCCCCTCATCTCCCCTTTACGTGTTGCTAACTTCCCATTACTTCCATACTCACCTCCCTCCTCCTCCCTATCATTTTCCAACCCACTTCCCTTCTTTTCCCCATACTTACCCCCTTAATTCCTTCATCTATCCCATTACTTCCCTCCTCGCTTTCCATTACTACCTTCCTATCTTCCTTTTTCTCTCCTTATGCTTCCCTCCCCACTTCCCTCCTCTTTCTATTATTTCCCTCCTCTACCAATCATTTCCCTCATCTTTTGCTTTTACTTCCCTCCTCTTTTATTGTTTTCCTCTACCAAAAAGGGGGGTCTAATTAGACTTTCCCCTTCTCTCCCACACTCATTCTGTCTCACGTCATCTATGCATTATTTTGCTTGAATTTAATGTGATTTTAGTTATCATACCGTTTTGGTTGGGTGGAATTGTGTGAATTTGTCATGTAAAAGGTACAGTCAATTCACACTTAGTCATCACATTACATTCTACTTAGTAAACCTAATCCTGAAATTCTAAAATTAGATTTGAAATTTCCTTTAAAGAAAAATGGTGATTCCATTTTTGTTGTCGCCTACGGTTAAACCTAAGACTTGTTGAAAACATACCAATGATCTTATTGCTCAGTGTCCACTCTTAGAAACCCATTTGATTCCTTTGCAAAATGAAATTTCAAGTTTTTATTCTCAAATTTAATTGGACTAAAAATTAAAGAACCAAATCGATGAAATATAAGATTTGTTTTGCATTCTGAATTTTATTAATTAGAAAATGAGAATGTAAGGATGTGTTAGGAGTGTATAAGCTTTCGGTTAACAACTCCTAACAATATGCATCCTTTTCTAACAATAACCCAATGACATGTTTACTCCCTATAGTTACCATAATGAATCAAAGGAGACAAGTCTTTGTTAATTGATCCAGAAAGAAAAAAACGTCAAGATTATCAATTTAGGGTTGTACTATTAACTATGACCACTAAAATTAGACTCCTCTTGAGAGATCCGGATCTAAACACAAATTATTTACGTCGATTAGAATCTAAGGTTTTTAACCCAGTCTGAAATTAACTCAACCTGATATATTGGTATTTGTTTAAGTCAGGTCCAGGCTTAGTCGTCAGACTCAAAGAGAACTGGTTGACTCGAAAACTTACAATTATACAATTAATAAACTTGTTGATGTTGAAGTTCAACCCACTGAATGGCCTATTAAATTACTTTAACATCTGTCCTATTAAATTACTTTAACATCTGTCACTATATTCTGCGTAGTTTTTTATTTATATTTAGTTTCACCGGATTATACAAATTATACATTTGCTATAGAAACTTTTGTCCGTCGGTATTCAACTTACGACCCCAAAACATTATAGTATCAAGTTAGGATTAAAGATTTCTCTTGAACATCAACTTTTGTTTTAACATTCAACATTTATCAAAAATAAACGCGGAACATATTTTCACCCTTACGATTATTAATTATTCATATATAAAAAAATGAATCATCAAGGAGACTTCTTCCTCCTGACCCTTCATTGACATGTGGAGGCCCGACACAGGCAGAGTAAGGTAAATCAAGTGTCATCACTTGCGACACAAAGTATGTCAAACATAAATCCCAATTTTATTTGTCCTCATGAGGATTCGAACTTGAGACTCCTACCTGCGTTCACGGTCCGATTACTAGTGAGTTATGCCAATGAAAAAGACTTTTCCTACATTCGGCGGGGATTTTTTTTAGAGCAGCGCCCCACTATCTGTAATAGCAGTTAGTAGCAATTAAAGCAATAAAGGATGAGGGAAGTAGAAGAGAGAGAAAATGTTTTTGTCCATAATTTTTAATCCGGAACGTATTTTTCGACGAAATAAATTGCATTAGAATCCTTGTAGAAAATACTTTTCAACGAGACTAATCTTGACATATTTTGAAATAATGATATTACGCGAGAAACATAGTACCATATATTGGGATATCATATACATATTCTGGGTACAGACGTACAATACTCGTGAGTACTGTACTTTTGAATGAAGGAGGATCAACAATACTCGTGGGTACTGTACTTATGGATCCATAAGAACTGCAGGCACTTGTTAATACTCAACCATAAGTACAATACCTACCAAATTACAAAACCCATCATAATCGTATAACTGATGTAGAAGTATAAGTACAGTACCTTCGGAATCACATAGCAACATTAGTCATCTGGATAATTTCTTTTACAAAATGCAGACATAAGTTAAGTATCTACTTATCAATGATCTCAAAAGTCAGAATCGCATAGCAACATTAGTCATCTGGACAATTTCTTTTATAGAATGCAGACATAAGTTGAGTACCTACTTATTAATGATCTCAAAAGTACAATGCACATCAGATCAAAAATCACATATAAAATGCAACCATAAGTATTGTACCCACATGTTAATTTCAACTCAGTTACTAACGCATAAGTACAGTACCTAACAAATTATAAATCAAGCATAATTGTATAACTCGTTTAGAAGAATAAATACGGTACCTACGAATTGTCATAAGATTCAAAAGTACAAGTACTTACAAGTACTGTACATCTGTATCCAGAACATGTGTATGGTATTCTAATATATGGTAATATGTTTCTCGCGTAATATCATTATTTCAAAAATGTTAACACTAGTCTTGTTGGAAAGTATTTTCTACAAGGATTATAATACAATTTATTTTATCAAAAAATACGCTCTGAATTAAAAAGTTATGGACAAAAATATTTTCTCTCTCTTCTACTTCTCTCATCTTTTATTGAGAGTTCCCGGTTGTGGCTGGCCGGGCATGGGTAGAATTTTTCTTTTTTTCAGCAACCGAATAGTTCCTTGACATTGAACGAAGCAATTTACGCACGCTGCGGAAGAAAAGAGAAGACGAACAAGCAACAACTAACATGGTCACAAAGATGTTACACTGACCTTGCACCGAGAGCTCACACCGAAGCTGGAGACGCGACGTCATCGCATGGCGGCGAGAACAGCTGGCCGGAGATGTTAGAGGAGTAGCGACCACGATACCGGACGGGCGGTCTACCTCAAAGAGCCGCGACGGAGATGCCGCTAATAAGCTGCGGCAGCCGGCGTTGACAAAGCTCGTCATTGGCGTCTGCAATATACCCGCAATTAACAGACGAAGGGCCGACTCGTGAACTGCGAGTTTCTGGATTGTCCTTGGCTTGTATATGAGACTGAAGAGGCATACAGCAGCTTCCGTTATATATAGCAGGTTCTTCTTTGTTTTTGGCAAACATATTACGTATTAGTGGGTCCCGGCATGTAGCATTAGTTGCAGGCAGCGTGGTTCTCCGTTCCGCAAAGCGTGCCGAAGCGTACGATGACGATTGGACAATTTCGGTCAGCGATGGGGTAGTCAAAACGCTGTCATCCTAACACCGATGAGATCTGCTGCCTGATATTTTATACTTTCTGTGGTATTCACGCGATTCGCAGCGATAAAATTCATCGGATCATTTTCTCACAGTGGGCAGCGGCTGACGTTCACCGCTTTGCCGAACACTGCAAATACAAGTCAAGGAACTATGACTATCGCCTAACTTGATGTTGCCATATGGGTGAGGGCAAGTGGCTTGGGCCCTATTTGGTATGGTTTACTAGGGTGTAATTAGGTGAATTGAAAAACCAGCAAGTACGACCATGCCATTTGAACTGGTAAAAATACTTGGCACGCTGTAATATGAGTATATGAGTTCGATACTTTTAGACACTGTTATTTGGTAGAACTTGCTGTCAAAAACGAACTTCTGTGGTGGCATGAACCAGTATTGCGTGAAGTGCGAACCCCGGCACCCCCACCAGTATGGACACGGCAATTGCCGTAAATTTCTAGTGAACTGCACGCAACTGTACTCCAAATCGGCGCAAAAGTTATTCCTAGAACTTAAGACCAACTATATACTTCTGTATTATTATAATTCACCCAATTGCATCCCATTACATCCTCTCAAACAAATCAATAAATAAATAATAAATGTTAAAATTAAACATTACTCCTACAAAGTACACCCTCCTTACTTAGAAAACAATAGATTAGAGAAAAACGAACGCCATCACCATGCCGATCACCTTCAAAACAAATTTTTTATATTTGACTGTGGGTAGTTAGTTTTGGCTGGACTGTCTGTGGATATCCAAAATGGGACGAAGAAATATCTTTATCACCAACAAATCTAACAGAACAACCATATGATATAATCACAAAGGTAAATCCCACTCCTTAACCAGCTGATATATATATATATATATATATATATATATATATATATATATATATATAGAGAGAGAGAGAGAGAGAGAGAGAGAGAGAGAGAGAGAGTCAGGTTAAAATACACTCAAGTGTACAAATCGTATTGTATACCTCAATAGTATTTGTCTATCTGAACAATATTTTTGTAAAAACTATTCCTTCGATCTTCATTATTACAATAGTAAAAGGCCCTATACAAAATTTGAGCTCATTTAGATGAGTGTAAGCCACTCATTCAAGGACAAAAAAATCAACGCACAAAACTAATTTGAATATATGATTTTTGCTTCCTTTAGATGAATGACCTCTAAGTGTCCAAATGAGCTGAAATTTATTATATAGTATGTTCTTAAGATATTTAAGAAGATGAACAATTTAGATTTTTAAAATAAATATGTAATGATGGGAAATGATTTAGATTTATAACATTTCCGATACACTCGAGTATATTCCGACTTCAATATATATATATATATATATATATATATATGTATATATATGTGTATATATATACATATATTACTTCAACTTATTAGTATTATTTTTAGTATTATTTTTTTCTTTTTGATTGATTGGCTGCTTATTTATTTTATTATTTTTAATGTAATAGATATAACATAATTTGGATTATGTTGAATCACTTATTCTATAGGATCTTACGGAGCCTGCTCATCAGTGACACAGATTTAGGTATATGCAATGGGGGATTGATCTGATTTTTTTATGTAAAATCAAAGGGGGAGGTCATAAACGTCTATACTGTAAAATTGATTTTTGACAAAATTTACGTGAACCAGTACGCCCATTCCTGTGCGAACCAATTCTTGGTATAGGTTTTGCCATCTTTTATCATCTCATAAATATGAATCAGAAATGGTTGTTCAATCATTTGATAACCAGAGTCATTCTTTGCTAAATGATCACTATGAGTCAGACTCAATAGAATTTGATCAATTCTTTTTTCTGTTGTTAGGGTGGAGAACTGAACCAAGAATTCTCTTTCTTCATTGTCAATCGAATCATTGTTCGTGACCTAAGATTCTATTTTCTCATCAATCCAATCACCGTTCATGTTTTTTCTTTTTCTTATCAATGAATAGATCTCTTTACTTGTACGACTTAAATGTCTCGTATTTATCAAAAAAGTGATTCGATTGATGGGATTTGGTATGATACTTATGAGATCGATGAGATTGATATTCCAATATTTCTTCTTAGAACGTATTGATTTGACCCCATAAGAGGGACCGCCGCTAAATAGCATGTTGCTGCCAGAAGTAGAACCCCGTATTTCTTCTAGAGAATCTCCTAATTGTTCCAAAGAAACTAGAAAGAGATTCTTTAACCAGAAAGAATAAAGTTCAGATATAGGATACCTATCCAGAAGTTTTTGCAACTCAATCATGTATGATGGAATCATCAAAGATTTGATCTTTTCTAACTTTGTCTGTAACTCACTAGAGACTCAGGAAACAAAGAGAAGATGTATACGAACAAAATATCCAGCAACAAGAAGAAAGAAATGGATTGAATAGAGGAACTCCCAAGAATTTGTTGATCTCAGACGTGTCCATATCAATGGAACGGGTGACTCATTATTTTGATGAATCATTTCTTTGGACAGAAAAAGATTCTGTAAACACTTACTTGAAATCTCACTTATTAGATTCCATTCTGGAGGAATCGCCCACAATTTTTTCTGAGGAATTGGCTGTGATATACCCGATCCATGCATAATATCAAAAAAAATAGATACAAATTTGGGACTGCTACTTAGTATCGGCAATGAGTTTGAAAAAGTATCTAAAAGGGTGAAATTTAGATATTTGCACCCTGTCGAAGTAAGGAACCATGGCATATATGTTTGGAACATATTCCATTTTGAGAGATTTGAAAAAGCACTATCTCTTTCCATTTTTCAATTCAAATTCAATATAAAATAAATTAGAATGAGTTCTTGTAATATATCTAGAAATACCAGACGATTTTTTATGGGTGTCCTTTCGGGCACAACTGGTACATTCCAAAATAACTCATACTCTGACATCTTTACCCTTCACCATGAACCCTCTTTCTTTGGATCAATTCAACTCATTTAGAAGAAAAGAACACAAAATGAAAAAAAATAAATGGAAGTTACTACTATTTAAATATTACATTATAATGTTATGTTATAATGTAATATTTAAATAAGAAAAAAATTTCTAACTATTTATTTGTCTATTCTTATCCTAATCCTAGTATTTATTTTAGGTAGTCTTGATTCTATAATTTCTACCCTGGATCCACATTCCCATTCTACAAAAATGGATCTTATACCCACTTGATGTGATGCGATGCAAAAAGTCAATTTTATTTGAAGCAAAATGGGTAAATTTTTTTTATTAAAAGTGTATTACAAGGGAAAAAATGAAAATAAAAAGACTTTTCATATACTATTTCTTTTTCTTCTCTCATATTGAGTTATTCAATTTTTCTCAATAAATTATTGGCCACAAAAGGATTCTTTTTTAGTGAACATGCCACAACTTATAACTCCTTTATTTCAAAGATTTTAAAGAATAACAAGATTATTTCAAATATAGGTGTATATATATATATGTATGTATACATATATGTATGTATATATATGCATGTATGTATGTATATATATCGGAATTAGGTAAGTATATTCTGACGTCCCCCCTAAAAATATAGGAGGTCGAGTTTACATGTAGGCCCAATGCCATACACCCAGAGAAAAGCTACAACTCACACATCTAGCTAATGTGTAGTCTACGACTAACACATTTACATATTTTTACAGCAATACTTATGGCATTCGTGGACCTTCCTTGATGTCTTCTAGCATTTCTCTCTTCCCATATATGGTAGCATAGGCCGGTAAGCAAGAGAGTCTTCTTTTCATTGCCTCCGCATCTAGCCAACATTCTTTTCGGATCAGTAGAAAGTTGAATATGTAATCTGAATTTGATGCATAAATACTCCCATATTTCCTTAGTGAAGATGCATTCTCCTAAAAGGTGGTTGTGGCTTTCTTCTCCATCCCCGCATAGCAAGCAAACAATAGAGATATCATAATTCCAACTCTTTATTCTATCTAGAGTAGCAAGGACGTTGTGCAGAAATTTATAGACACACATGCTCCATTTGGGCACATACCTGCCGCCCCAAATTTGGTCTCCCACAAGGTCCTTTGCGCCCTTTTCCCGGGTCTCCTCCCATATACAAATCTTTTTTTCTTTGAGCTGCCATCCCCCAGAATCATTTGCAACAAATAAGTGTTTGATTTGTGGCCATATTTCTCTCATGACGTTGATGGTTCTTGAATATCCTTCTCTCATTTTTGGTATAAACTCCAGCCCTCTAGAATATATGTCTCTCATCCATTCCCCCCACGTAGATGTGCCTTCTTCAAAAGCAATGATCCTTCTCATTGTTCCCCATCTAGCAATGTATTTGGGTGTCTTTAAATTCAACCCACCTTCATTTGTAGGAAATGCCAATCTAGAATACTTCATAGGATGGTGTTCGCTTCCCCACAGAAAATTGGCCATCTTCATTTCAATTCTATCCAGAACAGATCTGGGAATTTCACCTTGCTATACCCAAAAGATAAGAAGTCCTTATATGGCTGCCTTTATCAACGTCCTACGTCCCTCCATGGATGCATTTTGTGTTGGCCACCTGTTTATCATTTCCTCCACTTTATCAATGCACTCGGTGAAGTCTTTGACGTGTAGATTGCCACCAGCAAGTGGAAATCCCAGATATTCGTTGGGAATTCACCTCTCTCTACTCCCATAGCTTGTGTGAGCCTATCCTCCATCTGGTAGCAGTTCTTAAACAAGAAGATATGGGTTTTTCTTGCATTAATACACAACCCCGTTTGCATCCCAAACTTTCCCAGGAGGCCACTAAGATTTTCCAGATATTATTGCTTGGCTTCAACAAACACCAAAACATCATCTGCAAAAATTAAATGTGTCACTACCTTCTTTCCATGAACTGTGTAAGGCTTTATTTCCTTCTGATCTTCAACATGTTGCATCTTCCTTGTGAAGTACTCCATGACGATCACAAAAAGAAGAGGGGACAAGGGGTCACCTTGGCGCAGTCCATTGCTACCTCTGAAGAGACCTGCAGATGTGCCATTAACCAGGATGGAGTAGCTAGTTGTCCCAATACACTGCTTCATCCATCTAATCCACTGATCATTAAATCCCATCTATTGCATGATCCACCATAGTTTCTCCCATATCACGCTTCCATAAGCTTTGGAGACGTCAAGCTTTAGGAAAGCTTTCCTACTTCCTCTCATAACATTAAAGTTCAGGAGAAATTCACCCGCCAGAAGGGCACAATAACTAATACTTCTACCTGTCACAAAAGCTCCTTGATTTATAGAAATCAGATAATGGAGGACCAGCTTCAACCAGGCAGCCAAGATTTTTGTAATAATCTTATATTGTACCGAACAACAAGCAATAGGATGAAAATATGCAAGAGAGGATGTGACTTTCTTCTTTGGAATCAGAACAAGGAATGAGTGATTAACTTGTCTCACCATGTTTCCTCCTTTCATAAACCAATTCACGTAAGCAAGCAAATCATCTTTGATAATTTCCCACGTCTTCTTATAAAAGAAAGCATTGAAACCATCAGAACCAGGAGACTTATTACTGCCAATACTCCAAAGAGCTTCCTTCACCTCCTGTTCATTAGTTCTTCTTGTGAGGATGTTGTTATGAGTGCTTGTGAGTCTGTACTTCCAATCAACTGCTTCCTCTTCATCAATGCCAATAGAAAAGTTTTTGTTATACAACGACGTGTAGAAGTTTATAGCTTGTTCTTCAAGGTCCTCCTGCTTATTAACCACCACCCCTTCAGCATTAATGAGTTCAGAGATAATATTGTCTACCTCTCTTCTCCTCACATCAGTGTGGTAGAGCTTTGTGTTTCGGTCCCCATCTTCTATCCATTTTTCCTTACTTCTTTGCCAATAAAACTTTTCCTCTACCTTTTTTAGATCTTCAAGCATCATCTTTAACTCCCTATCCTTCTCTACCAGCTTAGGATTCATTGGATCAGCCAACAGTCTTTCTCTGACCTCTTCGCACTCCCTTTTTGTCTCCTTTAGTAGATTTGGAATGTTTACCTCCTCATTTGCCCACTTTTTAAGAGCCATCTTGGTGCACATCAACTTCTTGGTAAACACATACATAGGATTGCCAGTCACCTCAGTATTCCATCTTTTCTTTATGACATCATCAAACCCGTTCCATTCTTCCCAGTAATTTAGAAATATGAAAGGCCTCCTTTTCTGCTTTTTCTCCGTGATCTAAACTAAAATAGGTGCATGATCACTAATATCTGACTCGCCGGCCTTTACCTGCACATTAGGAAAAAATTTCAGCCGCTCGTCATTCACCAAGGCTCTATCGAGTTTGCTTGCTATCCTGTATTCTGGAGCTCTTTCATTGTTCCATGTGAACAAGTCGCCACTTACCATAGGTAATTCATATAGTCCTGCCTTATCTATGGCCTGATTAAAAGCATCCTCTTCAACTGTAGTAGCAAGTCTCTTTCCCCTTTTTTCTACCTATAGACGTACTATGTTGAAATCACTAATAACCAGCCATGGACTCGTCACCTGTTTGGAAAGAGTGACCAAATCTCTCCATAATTCAAGCCTTGATCCGCCATCATTATGACCATAGACAGCCATCATCCATATCTGCAGACCTCCATTATTCATGTATTCAATTGTGACATGTTGATCCGACATTTGTATCACTGACACCTGCCAAGCATTGGGCTTCAACGCCACACAGACTCTAGCAACATCACCACACTCCACATTAGACACATGGTGCCAACCTTGTGGGGAGAGATATTTGATACTATTACTATTTTGAGCCTTAATTTTTGTTTCTACCAAAGCAACTAACGAGTGACCACTGCAGCAATCCACTCACGTACCTCCTTCTTATTCCTGTCACACCCACCCTTTATATTCCATAGAAGCATGGACATATCAAGGGTTTTTTGTGGACCTTGTTTGCCTGCTTGGCTCCTTCTTGTTGTCCTTCTTTTTTCCCCTTTATCTTTCACAACCTCCCCTTCTTCTTTATCTGATTTAGAGAGTGCCCAAAAGTTGTTCGTAGTGTCGAGGATCGACCCCACTCCTTGGGATTTTGGGATACATGTTCATCGTGACCCAGACTTATTTGATGTAGGTGTAAACCCACCTTCAGTTTCTCCAGACTGATTCCTCTTTACTGCGACAGGTGCCTTTCCCCTATTTGATTCAGCATTATTGCTATTAGCCCCTTCAACATTGTACATCTTGCTGTCCACAGCAGGTTGCACGATTGAGTCTTCAGCAGCCATTGACGCCTTCTCACTAGCATCAGGTTTCACGATCGAGCCTTCATCAACCATTGCCGCATTCACAGCAGGTTGCTCCTCCTTCTGTTCAGTATTGACCTCGGTAGCTCCTTTTTCCTGCTTTTTGCTCATGCTTGCCTCCTTGGTCTTCTCGACCCATTGTTTGGTGTTCGCTCCTGCCTTCCTGGGTTCCTCAGCAATGACCTCGGCCCTCCTTGGCTTGGGTTGTTCTCCATTGCACGCCCCCTCCGGATGGACAAATGCCTTGCACATGCTATACTTTGGTGGTTTGTGGTCGTACAATATTGCAACATGCATGACCTCCCATCCTTTCACATTCGGCCTGACCTGCTCCACCAACTCCTCGTCAGCCTTGAGTTCCACCAGCACCTGTGCCTCATCAGACTCCAGAGAACGGTCGTCGATGAAGAGCACCTTGCCGGCACCAACAGCTATGGTTCCCGTCGCCCTCCGTGTCCAAGAACGACCAATGGATCCCAGTGTTATCCACGTCGGGATCGTTGCAAATGCATCTCGTTTTATCTCGTCGTCGAACTGATAATCCTTTGCAACTACAAGTTGGTCGTCGAACCACTGTGGCCCAAGGTCTAGCACAGTTTTCTTGTCTATCGAGTTGGAAAACCTAATCAAGAAGACATTGTTGTCCCTCGAGATCAAATCAAACGATCCTTTGGGCCTCCAGGTCCTCTTGATCTAGGCATGGAAATGCGGATAGTATGGGCGCTTCCCTAGCACATAGGCCATGATTTGTTGGCTATATGGACATCTATAAATCCCTTTGTTTTGATTATGACAAACATTTCATTCTTATTAATCTAACGAGCTACTTGAGTGTGCAGGATGACAAAGCAACAAGGGAAAATCCACAAGCTTACATATTTATATTTTCATGCAATGTAATCACTGTTGTAAAAACTTGTACAAAAATATAATGTACAAGTACTTAGAATTGTATGTAAATCAAGCGTTAGATTTTCCCTAGCTAAACACTACAGTTAGACAAGTCATCCCATTCAAATAAGATCACATTAGCACACTCATACATATAATTAGTGCCTAAAATTGAAACATTGAAACAGGATCAATCTCGGCCGACAAACTCCTCGACCGAGACACTCTCGGTCGACAAACTCCTCGACCGAGAAAGATCCAAAGTAGCCGTTAGACACAACAGACAAGTTAGTTGGTAGTTGGAGAAAGACGTTGCAAATCACTTATTCCAGAGTGCCTGTCGGTCGACAAAAGTTCGACCGAGTAGGTGTCTCGGTCGACCATTCCTCGACTGAGATTGTCTCTGACATCAACTGCAGAATTAATTAATTAGCCGTTGTTAAAGCAACAACTTTGTACCTAACGGCTAGTTAAGCACTTAGAAATCCCTAGAAGTTGTCTAGAATGTTCTTAAGCATCCTTAGGCCATTCCTATAAATAGGACAAGCTATAGGACACTAAAACTCACTTGTTTACACTTGCTACACTTGAGAAATCCTTGAGCATACTTTGTGCAATCTGTTTGTAAGCAATTTGAGCATTGTGACAATTGGCCATTTCATTCCTTAGCTCATAATTCGTGTCCTATAGACTAGTATCTCCTACCCACTGCAATCACAAGTTCACATACTTGGTTAGGAGATCTATACGCTTGATCTAGGCAAATCAAGCCTTGGGCTATAAAGGATAAGTTGTAATTTCCTTTTTCTTTCTTGTTCCCTATTATTGTTTGTACTCTCCTTGCTACTCCTAGGTTGGAGGCTGCGGATTGGAGAGGGTGAAGATCTTCTTGGCGAAGAAGGAGACTTTGAGCTACTTCAGAAGGCTAGTGCAACGGGAGGTTACTTCTAGAGAGGAAGGTTACTTCAAGGGGGAGCTTGGAGTTACTTCAAAGAAGGCTACCTCAAAGTTGGTGCACCTACTTCAAGTGAAGGCTGTTCAAAGGGTGTAAAGGAAAGTATTGTATTTTGTATAAATCATTGAGAGGTAATAAAATAAATACTTTCAAATCCCGGTTGGGTAAGCAACCGGGTAGTGGACTGACAACTATAGTATTTGCTATAGTTGGAACCACTCTAAACACCTGTCTCTTTCTTCCAATTTCAATTGTGGTTGTTTGAATTCAATAAATTGTTAAAATAATTCAAAAACTCTATTCACCCCCCCTCTAGTAGTTTTTCAATTGGTATCAGAGCGGGCTTCAAGGAACCCTAACAAAGTCTTGAAGAAATGGGTGATGGAGTACTCAACAACCTCAACCTCGAAGGGACACTTGTTGCTAGGCCTCCAGCGTTCGATGGAACAAACTACCAATATTGGAAGAGAAGGATGCAGTTCTACTTCCAAGGCATCAATTGGGACCTATGGAGAATGGTGTCAACTCCATATGAGCTCCCTCAAATTCAATTTGCAGAATGGGATGCAAATACGGTAAAGCTAGCTCAAATGAATGCAAAAGCTGTAAGCATTTTATATTGTTCTATATCGGTAGGAGAATTTAATAGAATATCTAATTGTGACACAGCCTATGATATTTGGCATAGATTATCCATAACCTATGAAGGAACAGTCCAAGTCAAAAATTCCAAAATTAGCATGTTTAAACAAAAGTTTGAACACTTTCGTATGGATCCTGATGAATCTATTAGTGAAATGTTTGCAAAATTTTCTACTATTGTTAATGGTTTAAGTGCTCTAGGAAAACCTATCCTTGAAGAAGATCAGGTATCCAAGATCCTTCATTCACTTCCTCCAAAATACAAGCCAAAGGTGACAGCCATCGAAGAAGCAAACGACCTCACTCGACTGAAAATGGAGCAACTTATTGGCAACTTAGAAACTCATGAAGCCACCCTAGAAGAGGAAGAAATAAGAGCACGTGAACTTCAGCAAGGAAAGAAGAAGTATGTGGCTCTAAAAGCTTCAAAGGCTGTCACACAAGAAAGTGAGGAGTCAAGTGAAGAAGAGGGAGAAGAAGTCTTGATAGTAAATGGTAAGAAATACAGAAGATTTAAATCTAACAAAATTTCCAGCTCTTCTTCTACCCCTCCTAGGTGCTTTGAAAGTGGGAAGAAAGGGCATTTCAAAAATGAATGTCCTAAAGCAAAGAAAGGAAAGAAAAGCTCACACAAGAAGAAGGGAGAAAAAGCCTATAAAGCTGCATGGGACGAGTCAAGTAGTGAAAGCGGAGAAGAAACGTTGGATTGTCTAATGGCAAGAGAAGATGATGAAGATTCTCAAGAGGAAAGCCTACTTGATCTTTCTAAAGAAGAGTTAGTTACTAGTCTACAAGAAATTCATGATAAGTATGTTGATGTCAAGAAGAAACTAAAAAAGGTTATCAAATCAAATGATGAGCTAAGTGCTAAATTAGATACTCTATTAAATTCTCCTACCGATATAGAACAATATAAAATGCTTATAGCTTTTGCATTCATTTGAGCTAGCTTTACCGTATTTGCATCCCATTCTGCAAATTGAATTTGAGGGAGCTCATATGGAGTTGACACCATTCTCCATAGGTCCCAATTGATGCCTTGGAAGTAGAACTGCATCCTGGTATCAGAGCTCTAAAAGCTTCAAAGGTTGTCACACAAGAAAGTGAGGAGTCAAGTGAAGAAGAGGGAGAAGAAGCCTTGATAGTAAATGGTAAGAAATACAGAAGATTTAAATCTAACAAAATTTCCAGCTCTTCTTCTACCCCTCCTAGGTGCTTTGAATGTGGGAAGAAAGGGCATTTCAAAAATGAATGTCCTAAAGCAAAGAAAGGAAAGAAAAGCTCACACAAGAAGAAGGGAGAAAAAGCCTATAAAGCTGCATGGGACGAGTCAAGTAGTGAAAGCGGAGAAGAAACGGTGGATTGTCTAATGGCAAGAGAAGATGATGAAGATTCTCAAGAGGTAAGCCTACTTGATCTTTCTAAAGAAGAGTTAGTTACTAGTCTACAAGAAATTCATGATAAGTATGTTGATGTCAAGAAGAAACTAAAAAAGGTTATCAAATCAAATGATGAGCTAAGTGCTAAATTAGATACTCTATTAAATTCTCCTACCGATATAGAACAATATAAAATGCTTATAGCTTTTGCATTCATTTGAGCTAGCTTTACCGTATTTGCATCCCATTCTGCAAATTGAATTTGAGGGAGCTCATATGGAGTTGACACCATTCTCCATAGGTCCCAATTGATGCCTTGGAAGTAGAACTGCATCCTGGTATCAGAGCTCTAAAAGCTTCAAAGGTTGTCACACAAGAAAGTGAGGAGTCAAGTGAAGAAGAGGGAGAAGAAGCCTTGATAGTAAATGGTAAGAAATACAGAAGATTTAAATCTAACAAAATTTCCAGCTCTTCTTCTACCCCTCCTAGGTGCTTTGAATGTGGGAAGAAAGGGCATTTCAAAAATGAATGTCCTAAAGCAAAGAAAGGAAAGAAAAGCTCACACAAGAAGAAGGGAGAAAAAGCCTATAAAGCTGCATGGGACGAGTCAAGTAGTGAAAGCGGAGAAGAAACGGTGGATTGTCTAATGGCAAGAGAAGATGATGAAGATTCTCAAGAGGTAAGCCTACTTGATCTTTCTAAAGAAGAGTTAGTTACTAGTCTACAAGAAATTCATGATAAGTATGTTGATGTCAAGAAGAAACTAAAAAAGGTTATCAAATCAAATGATGAGCTAAGTGCTAAATTAGATACTCTTTCTTCTGACAAGAATAACATTGATCTTGAAAATTTGTCTTTAAAAACATCCTTGGATGATTGCACTAGAAAGTTACTCACTTTAGAAACAAATGTTGATCTTATTTCTAAAGAAAAGACTGACTTGTTATCTAAACTAAAAGATTTTCAGACTCAACCTATTTTGTGTAACCATCTAGACTATGATAATGTTATAAAAGAAAAAGATTCATTGCTATCTGAATTAGATCAAGCAAGAAAAGATTTACACAAGAAAACGAATGATATTGCTCAGCTGCAAAGAGAAATTTATGAGTTAAGAAGAAAAGATATACTCGATAACATCCTAAGCATTGGTAATGTTTTCAACGGAAGAAGAGGTTTGGGATATGCTCCAAAGAAAAATCAACCCAAAAGAACTCAAACTATGTTTGTACCCAAGAACACAATGGCTAGAAAGAGAAATGAAGTTGATTCTATTACTTGCCATTTTTGTTTACGCCTTGGACACTATTCCTTTTCATGCCCTTATAAAACTAAGGATTCCGAGTTAGTTTGGGTCCCAAAACCTCAAACTTAGTAGAATCAAATAGAACTTAGTTGAGATATGACCAAAAAGCTCCATCTTGCTATTTATATTGTCTTATCTCAACTAAACAAAAGATTTAATGATTATTGTTAATTTTCTGCATTATTGTACTGAAACAGAAACTTTGTCGGTCGAAGTATTGTCGACCGAACCATTAATCGGTCGAAGAATTGTCGACCGACCGAATGTCTGTAACATATCAAAATTTACAGCAATTATTTCGGTTGAAAATTGGTCAACCGAGCTACATTTCTGTGTTTTCCAGTTTGAAATACAGTAATCTTCTCGGTCGACAATTTGTCGACCGAGACATATGTCGGTCGAACAATTGTCGACCGACTGGACTTCTGATTCAGAACTTTTATTCAAATCTGTACTTAAATGATTCTAACCATATCGGACCATCACATGGGTACCAAAATCTACATTTTAATGCAGGAATGGGTGGTTGACAGTGGATGTTCCAAACATATGACCGGAAACAAGGATGCATTCCAAACCTTTGAAGAAAAGAAAAGTGGAACAGTCACCTTTGGAGACAATGGTAAGGGCAAAATCGTTGGAATAGGTAATGTTGGTACAAACCTCGAAATAAAGAATGTTCTACTCGTTGATGGTTTGCACCATAATTTGATAAGTGTTAGTCAATTATGTGATAGTGGTTATGATGTGTTATTTAACAAAACTTGCTGCAAGTTATTGATAGAAAACACTACAAATGTTGTTTATGAAGGAAATAGAGTTGGAAATCTTTATATTCTTAAACCTAACTCTATGAAATCAGTAGTGGGAAAATGCTTGCTTGCAAATGATAACACCTTACAAGTATGGCATAAAAAGCTAGGACATGCTAGTTCACATGTTATTAAAAAGTTAGTGAAATATGATCTTGTTCGTGGATTGCCTACTTTATCTTTTGATCAAGTTGAAAACTATGAACCATGCACAATGGGAAAGCAAATCAAAACCTCTTTTAAACCAAAACATGTACTTAGCACCAGTAGGTCCTTAGAATTAATTCATATGGATTTATTTGGACCCATGAGGACACAATCTATTGGTGGTAAAAGATATTGTTTTGTTATTGTTGATGATTATAGTAGATACACATGGGTACACTTTATTGCAACTAAAGATGATACTATTCATGTTTTTATACAATTTTGTTCCAAAATTGAAAATCTATTACAAAGAAAAATATGTACCATTAGAAGTGATCATGGTGGAGAATTTGAAAACCATACATTTGAAGAATTTTGTACATCTCAAGGGTACACTCATAATTTTTCTGCTCCACGCACCCCACAACAAAATGGTATAGTTGAAAGGAAAAATCGATCACTGCAAGAAATGGCTAGAACTATGATGCTTGAACATCACACACCCAAAACCTTTTGGGCTGAAGCTGTAAACACTGCATGCTATGTGCTAAATAGAGTAACTGTTCACTCTCATTTAAAGAAAACTCCATATGAACTAATACATTCTAAGAAACCTAGAGTTGACTATTTTCATACCTTTGGCTCCACATGCTATATCTTAAATACCAAAGATGATAGAGATAAGTTTGACTCAAAATCACACAAAGCATTCTTTTTGGGATATTCCACTTCTAGCAAAGCTTTTAGAGTATATAACACTATATCTAGAAAAGTTGAGGAATCTATTCATGTTTCTTTTCATGAAGAATCCAAATATGAAAATATAGAAATCATAGATCTCACTAATCAATTCGAAAGTTTAAACATACCAAACGATAGTGAGAAAGGTGCTACAAATAATCACCAAGCTGAACCTCAACCTACACCTAGACTTATTAAAGATCATCCTCAAGAATTAATTATTGGAGATCCTAATGATAAAGTCAAAACTCGTTCTTCCTTTAAAGATGTTGCAAACATGGCTTTTGTTTCTATCATTGAACCTAAAAAGATATCTGAAGCTCTTAAAGATGACTATTGGATAATAGCCATGCAAGAAGAATTGAATCAATTCACTAAAAATGATGTATGGGATTTAGTTCCTAAACCACAAGATAAAACCATAATAGGAACTAAATGGGTTTTTAGGAACAAGCTAAATGAGTCAGGAGAAGTAATAAGGAATAAAGCTCGGTTAGTAGCACATGGATATAATCAACAAGAAGGAATAGATTTTGATGAAATGTATGCACCGGTAGCTAGACTTGAAGCTATTAGAATGTTACTAGCTATTGCTGCACATAAAAACATCAAACTCTACCAAATGGATGTAAAAAGTGCATTTCTAAATGGCATCATTCAAGAAGAAGTATATGTTGCCCAACCACCTGGTTTTGAAATACCGAAAAAAGGTGACTATGTTTATAAACTTAAGAAAGCACTTTATGGTTTAAAACAAGCACCTAGAAATTGGTATGAAAGGCTCAAGACATATCTTTTTGATAATGGTTTTTCTATTGGAAATTCAGATTCTACTTTATTTTTCAAAACATATACATCTGATTTCCTTGTTGTGCAAATATATGTTGATGATATTATTTTTGGAGCTTCTAATGATTCATTGTGCACACAATTTAGTGATATTATGCAAAAAGAATTTGAAATGAGCCTCATGGGTGAACTAACCTTCTTTCTTGGTTTTCAAATTAAGCAAACACCTGCCGGAATATTCATAAGCCAAGAAAAATATACTAAAGAACTCTTAACACGTTTTGGGATGGATCAGTGCAAACATGCTACTACTCCTATGGCTACTTCTATTAAAATTGATAAGGATGAAAATGGGGAATCTATTGATGATTCCTTATATAGAGCCATGATTGGTAGTTTGCTTTACTTAACTGCTTCTAGACCGGACATTATGTTTCCAGTTGGTCTTTGTGCTCGATTTCAATCGCAACCTATGCACTCTCATTTTCTAGCAGTTAAACGAATTCTTCATTATCTAGCCGGCACTACTTGTTTTGGTTTATGGTATCCAAAAGGACAATCCTTGGATTTTAAAGCTTATACTGATGAGGATTATGCTGGTTGTCGCCTTGATCGCAAGAGTACTAGTGGTGGTTGTTTCTTGTTAGGGAGAGCTTTAGTATCTTGGTTTAGCAAGAAACAAAATATGGTTGCCCTATCTACAACTGAAGCTGAATATATGGCAGCTGGATCTTGTTGTGCTCAAGTGCTTTATATGCAACAAGTATTAAACGATTATGGTTTTAATCTTTCATCTACGCCTATTTTTTGTGACAACAAGAGCACTATAAACTTAGCACACAATCCTATTTTACACAGCCGAGCTAAACATATTGAAATCCGTCATCATTTTTTAAGGGATCACATCTCCAAGAATCATGTTTCCCTTCATCATGTTGATACGGAAGATCAATTGGCTGATATTTTTACAAAACCGCTTCCACTAGATCAATTTAACAAAATTAGGAAGCAATTACTTATCACTCCTTTGGAAGATGTTTTCTTTGATATTTGTGCTACTTAAACAAAAAAACTCTTAATTACATCATGATATATTGGCTTCTAAATGGACATCTTTTTCATTAGATTTGATAGGACATCTAATTAAAGGGGAGTTTTTATTTCTAAATGGATATCTTTTTGAAATGACAAAGGGGGAGAAATAAATATAAAACTAAAACTTTAATACTCAATCAATGAGTTTCATAAATAAACTCTTGGCTTTACATTGAAAGTTGCTATATTCCCTAGTGAATTGGATTTCATGTTCCATAATTCAAGGGGAATAATAAGCACACATTTTATAAACAAGAGGAAAAGCTACAAAAGGTAATCTAAAGGTATGAAACTCATATGGTTTATATTTCCTTTATTTTTATATTTTGGAAATGTTTGTCATCTTCAAAAAGGGGGAGATTGTTGGCTATATGGACATCTATAAATCCCTTTGTTTTGATTATGACAAACATTTCATTCTTATTAATCTAACGAGCTACTTGAGTGTGCAGGATGACAAAGCAACAAGGGAAAATCCACAAGCTTACATATTTATATTTTCATGCAATGTAATCACTGTTGTAAAAACTTGTACAAAAATATAATGTACAAGTACTTAGAATTGTATGTAAATCAAGCGTTAGATTTTCCCTAGCTAAACACTACAGTTAGACAAGTCATCCCATTCAAATAAGATCACATTAGCACACTCATACATATAATTAGTGCCTAAAATTGAAACATTGAAACAGGATCAATCTCGGTCGACAAACTCCTCGACCGAGACACTCTCGGTCGACAAACTCCTCGACCGAGAAAGATCCAAAGTAGCCGTTAGACACAACAGACAAGTTAGTTGGCAGTTGGAGAAAGACGTTGCAAATCACTTGTTCCAGAGTGCCTGTCGGTCGACAAAAGTTCGACCGAGTAGGTGTCTCGGTCGACCATTCCTCGACTGAGATTGTCTCTGACAGCAACTGCAGAATTAATTAATTAGCCATTGTTAAAGCAACAACTTTGTACTTAACGGCTAGTTAAGCACTTAGAAATCCCTAGAAGTTGTCTAGAACGTTCTTAAGCATCCTTAGGCCATTCTTATAAATAGGACAAGCTATAGGACACTAAAACTCACTTGTTTACACTTGCTACACTTGAGAAATCCTTGAGCATACTTTGTGCAATCTGTTTGTAAGCAATTTGAGCATTGTGACAATTGGCCATTTCATTCCTTAGCTCATAATTTGTGTCCTATAGACTAGTATCTCCTACCCACTGCAATCACAAGTTCACATACTTGGTTAGGAGATCTATACGCTTGATCTAGGCAAATCAAGCCTTGGGCTATAAAGGATAAGTTGTAATTTCCTTTTTCTTTCTTGTTCCCTATTATTGTTTGTACTCTCCTTGCTACTCCTAGGTTGGAGGTTGCGGATTGGAGAGGGTGAAGATCTTCTTGGCAAAGAAGGAGACTTTGAGCTACTTCAGAAGGCTGGTGCAACGGGAGGTTACTTCTAGAGAGGAAGGCTACTTCAAGGGGGAGCTTGGAGTTACTTCAAAGAAGGCTACCTCAAAGTTGGTGCACCTACTTCAAGTGAAGGCTGTTCAAAGGGTGTAAAGGAAAGTATTGTATTTTGTATAAATCCTTGAGAGGTAATAAAATAAATACTTTCAAATCCCGGTTGGGTAAGCAACCGGGTAGTGGACTGACAACTATAGTATTTGCTATAGTTGGAACCACTCTAAACACCTGTCTCTTTCTTCCAATTTCAATTGTGGTTGTTTGAATTCAATAAATTGTTAAAATAATTCAAAAACTCTATTCACCCCCCCTCTAGTAGTTTTTCATGATTGAGTACTCACATACATTCCTCATCTTTGCAAACTCCTCTTCGGCTAGGTCGACGTGGACTTGTCCCTCGATGCGTCGCGGTGTTGGGAATTCATCTTCATTGGACTTGTGTGGCGCCGGCTCCTTCAGAACACGATTCCAGTCCTTTCGTCAGGCCATCAATGTTGTTCCCACTTCCGCGGTCACAGGGAACATGTTACTGCCTCCGTCATCCCCCAACCTGTTAGGGCTAGGGGTCTTCGTGCTTCCTTCTCTCTCATTCTCTCAGGTGGGGTGGGGTTGTATGGAGTGGGTGTAGGGTATGGTGGTGTGGGCGGGTTGGGTGTGGACACCGACGACCTGGGAAGCTACCGACGTGGGCGCCATGCACATAGGGTCAGAGATTGCCTGGGAATCTCCCAGCCGAACCCTAGTATGTATGTATATATATATATATGTAAGTAAGTAAGTATGTATGTATGTATATATAATTATTTATTTATATATTTATATATAATGTGATCTCTTCCCCGGTCGAACCCTAGTTGCTTTGGCGACTAGAGAACAACAGTGGAAGCCACTATCTCTGTGGCAACACATCCCACTATCACACAGACAACGAGGTATTACGCGAAAATGTGCGGAAATCACCATAACCACAGATTACCAAAAACACGGGTTAATTAAAACCGTTTGCGGAAAGCTGATAAACTGAGAAACTATTACATTCAAGTCCTCATCCTACAAGGAAACATGTTATATATACATATACAAGATTTGATACTTGTCCACAGCTTAGAGGAACAGTTAGATGGTTAGACAGCTATTTATCTATCGCATGAGTTCACCACCTGTTCATATATACATAAAGGCCCACATCCGGCTGACAGTAAGATATACAAAACATCAACGATGAACATCGTGAAACCACGTCAAAACACCTCCAAGGACCTAAGAGTACAGGGATGACTCTAGACTCTACTACAAACATCCAAAACAACAACATATCCATCGCTTGCCTTCTACTGCTCATCTAGCTGCTCGGCTGTAACTCCACGACTACCACCACGTCTAGCTCGACCACCTAAAAAGGTTGTAAACCAGCGGGGTGAGACACACAGTCCCACCGAGAAACATAACTCCCCGCCGCAACTACAGAACCTCCGAAAGATAAAGCTATATCCGCAGACAACTAATAACAGGTATAACAAGAGCAGTTTATGTAAAGCAAAGCTATTCTTACCGAAAAGATTACCAGCTATACATAAGGCATATAACCAATATAATTCTCAATGGAACATGATTGACAAGATAAGATATATTGCTACGTAACATGAGAAACATATGAGTAACTGCAAGATATAACATATTAACTACACAAGCAAGGCCTCAACCAATGTTCCGTGTTTTGCCTTAAGTAACAATTATTATACGGCTGAATTACATATTTTATGCCCAGAGGAAGTGAACCGTACCGTTCAAATCCAACCTTCGGCTACGAAGCCCATAACCGGTGCCATACAAGGTTAATGGAAGAGCCGGACTCCACAACCTTCCCCCTCATGGTCAGTGCACGAGAACCAAAGCAGGACCACAGTCTCATGCTCAAGTGGCCTCAGCCACAGGGTCAGCTCCTCAGGCTACCCTTCCTCTAGCCCGCCTCGGTACAGGTCACGACGCTAGTATATCTGAGCCACGGGCCTAATCACCGTGCTCTGAGCCATGAACGCATTCATGCTCTTCATATCACGTATCTGGAGCCATGGCCCTGTTCACCATGCTCATCACATATCCCGAGTCTGCAACCGTAGCTGCACTCGTTTTCCTCTCTATTTGATGCTAGGAGAAACCTCGCATATTCAAAAATATGCGCTCTGGGTTAACCCGCATGTGAACCCGTTTCACCATCACCAGCTCCTGACGATGATGGATCTATGGCCAGGGCAAACTACATGATATATTCCACTATAATTATTTAGTAACTTTTAGATGGATTGCAAGATATAATAGAAAGTAAACAACATAAAATTCAACATTATGCTTTTATTGTAATCACATCAACCTGATCCATCTCAAGGATCCAACATCACATGTTATCACTTGGCCTCTTGCCAATCATCTAGATCCATCTCAAGGATCATCACATACCATGGGATCTCAATCCCTCATCATATATTGCCACTGCCTTTCAAGGCTCACATCATCATCATGGGACAAACACATCATATATGCAATCTCATCAACAAGAGTAATTATCAAAGTGATGTTACTCATCACATATCTCTCATAGCCTTTTCATGGCTAATCATCACTTGCATGGTCAATGCATACAATAATCATAGTTTCAACATAAGGGCTATGCTTACCATCATGAGATGATATTCAAGATTCTATACTTATCAATCATACATCAACTGATGATCATGTGCATAAGACACATCATTAAACAACTATTTATGTGCTTATCTTCATCTCAATATAAAGCAGATAACCAAGGTGATCACTTCATGCATATAGTCATGTTAGATACAAAGGACTAACGTTACCATTATCATTACCATCACCATTATCATTATTATCACCTTTATATAAGCAAGGAGTTACCATCGTTTTAATCAAGGACATATATATAACAGCCTACTTTCCATGAACCATGAAACCCTTACTATATGTGCTAGGATCCCTCACTAGAGGTACCAAGATCCCTCACTACCAAGTTGTACCGGGTCACCTGCCCTTACCCAAAGCGTAACGCACAACGGTCGATACATAAGCAAGCAACAACGCTATGTTACGTGCAGCAGAACAACGCTGCGCCAGAGGGGTGTCGCACACTAAAGGTGTGTCGGGCACAAGCACTATCGGGAAACACCCATCACAACTCAGGATATTAGCCAACATAGTGTGACACCCGTCACACACCACACAGCAACGCACGTCACAGGGGCTATCGGCTAGGTCACCACAAAAAGCTAACGTCCCAGAGAGAGAACTCATCCCACATATCATGCAACCAACCGATCAAGGCCTAACGGCCGTCACAAAGCAAAGGAAGGGCTGTGACGCCCGTCACAGGTCGGGGTATAACGTCCGACACAACAACCTATCGCCCAACACTTACTTGTATCATGCAAGACTAGGTCTAGAAGGTTGTCGGGCAGCACCTCTCCACTCTCATATCGTCCAAGGTCCATCTCACAAGGTCATCGTCTTCCTCAAGCACAAAGGCAACCAAAACCATAGAGGGTCAAGAACACAAGCTCACCAAGAAACCCTAAACCACAAAAGGATCGGCCAACATGGGTACTAAAGAAAGATGCTAAACTAACAACAACATTAAACAAGATCATAGAAAAGGAGATAGTGTAGCTAGGGTTAGAAGTTAAGCAACCCGCCTTAAGCAAGCTCCAAGCTCCTTGCTCCAAGCACCACCAAGCAAGGAAGAAGAGACTCCAAGGGATATCAGCCACCAGGCTTGCTCCTTCAAGGGGGTATCGGCCACCAACAAGCAAGGAAGAAGGTTGTGTCGTGCACACCAAGGTGGAGAAGAAACTAAAGGACCAAAGGAACTCAAAGCAAGGAAAGGAACCACATATATATAGAAGGAAAGGGAGGAGAAAACAAGGTAGAGAAAAGCAAGGTGTCGTCCACCTAGGGACACTTGTCCTAGAGCACAAACCAGCACTCTAGCAAGCCCTAAACACATGTCCAAGATCATTGCCACATGCAAGCATCATGCACCAAGTGTCCACTAGGGGTGATACAAATGAGGTCAAAGCTAGGTCAAACGCCATGGGAGACACAACAGCTAGCACCATGGACGACACACTCCATCCCCATGGGTGACACACACACCTCCCTTGGCCGATACACTCACCTTTTGGGCGATACAAGGCTCAACCAAGCCAAAGCAAGGCACCTAAGGCCCAACAAGCTCAACCAAGGCCCAAAAGAACTCAAACAACGAGCCCAAGCCTTCCTCTCTACAGTAGAGGAAGCAAAGAGAGAGAGGAACACCTCACAAGGTGGAAAACTTGCCCACAAAACCCTAGACTTGGGTTATTTGCAAGTAGCACCTCCAACTCTCAACAAAGCACAACCAAACCCTAATCACTACTAAAGGTGATTAGCAAGCACCTAAGCATCAAGGTTAAGCAAAACAAACAGGGTAAACCCTAAACGAAGGTCAGGGTCCTAACAAGCTAACCCCCTTCAAGGGATTTCGTCCCTGAAATCCGAAGAGAAAAGCGAGGGATACTTCCTCCTCATCTCTTCCTCAAGCTCCCATGTGGCTTCCTCAACGCCACGATGCTGCCAAAGAACCTTCACAAGAACCATGTACTTCCTCTTCAGCTTCTTAACTCTTTTGTCAAGGATCGCCACAGGACCTTCCTCGTAGGTCACATCTTCATCAAGCTCAACCTCAACTGGCTGTATCACTGTTCCCGAATCTGGATGACTTTTCTTCAGCATACTGACATGGAACACTGGATGTAACCTGTGCAACTCTGGAGGCAACTCTAACTCGTAAGATACTTTTCCAACACATGCTAAGACTGAGTAAGGCCCCATATACCTGGGTCCTAACTTACCCTTACGACCAAACCTTAGCACACCCTTCCACGGCGAGACTTTCAGATACACTTTGTCTCCTACCTGGAACTCCAAAGGTCGTCGGCGATTATCTGTATAAGACTTCTTCCTGTCATGTACCACTTTCAACTATTGCTGTATCACTTTGATCTTTTCTGTTGTCTGCTGTACTAACTCAGGACCCAAGAGCTAATACTCACCAGACCCATACCAACACAAAGGAGATCTGCACTTCCTTCCAGACAAAGCCTCATTAGGGGCCATGTCAATGCTCCGCTGATTACTGTTATTGTAGGAAAACTCTATCAAGCTAAGATGTACATCCCAGTTGCCTACAAACTGCAAAACACAAGCTCAAAGGAGATCTTCCAAAGTCTGAATAGTCCTCTCAGACTGTCCATCTGTCTGTGGGTGAAAAGTGATACTGAACCTCAACTGCGTTCCCAACGCTTTGTCCAAATGCTCCCAAAAATGACTTGTGAACTGAGGACCTCTGTCAGAAACTATCGTCACTGGCACACCATGCAAACGTACTATCTCATCCACATATACTCGAGCAAGTTTCTCGGTTGTATACATCGTCTTCACTGGTAGGAAATGGGAAGACTTCGTCAATCTGTCCACTATCACCCAAATGGAATCATGGTTCCTAGTTGTCCGGGGTAGACCAACTACGAAATACATGGTTATATGATCCCATTTCCACTGCGGTATTGGCAAAGGTTGCAACGTACGTGCCGGCTTCTGATGCTCAGCCTTCACTTGCTGAAAAACCGCACATCTCGCCACAAACTCAACTACATCTCTCTTCAGACCGGGCCACCAATACAAGTCCTTCAGACTATGATACATCTTGGTGACACCTGGATGCATAGCATACATCGACATGTGTGCTTCCTCGAGCACTAACTTCCTTAGATCATCAGCATCTGGAACCACCATCCTATCGCGATAGAAAACTAGCCCATCCTCGGACTCATGGAACCCATCACGCTTTTCACTACCGAACTCTGATCTGATCAACTGTATCACATCATCTGTCTGTTGTACATCTTTGATATGTTGTCTCAGCGTAGGCCTGACTTGCATCTGTGCTAAAAGACCAGACAACAAGGAAACTTCCATCTGCACATTCATCTGCCGCAAAGAAACAAACATATCTTACCTATGGCATACCAGAGAACTCAACCATGCCTTCTTTGAAGAAAGAGAAGAAGACTTCCTACTAAGCGCATCAACTACCACATTCGCCTTACCAGGATGATACTCAATAGTGCAGTCGTAATCGTTGATCAACTCCATCCATCGACATTGTCGCATGTTCATCTCATGCTGCGAAAAGATGTACTTTAGATTCTTATGATCAGTAAAGATTTGACACACCTCCCCATACAGATAATGTCTCCAAATATTTAACGCATAAACCACTGCTGCCAACTCCAGGTCATGGGTCGGATAGTTCTCCTCATGTTTCTTGAGCTGTCGCGAGGCAAAAGAAACCACATGGTCTTCCTGCATCAACACACAACCTAAACCTTTCTTGGAAGCATCACAGAAAACAACGTAGCCCTTTCCAGACTCTGGCAGGATTAACACTGGAGCACTGGTCAGCTTCTCCTTCAAACTCTAGAAAGCTTGTTGACATCGATCATCCCAAACAAAAGGTACATCCTTCCTAGTCAACTTTGTCATCGGCAACGCAATCACATTGAAGTCCTTGATAAACCTTCGGTAGTATCCTGCTAAACCAAGGAAACTACGAACTTCTGTCGGCGTCTTCGGTTGCTCCCAATCTGCAACGGATTCCACCTTCTTCAGATCTACTTTGACTCCTTCAGCAGATACCACATGACCCAAGAAAGTCACATCCTCCAACCAGAACTCACACTTACTAAACTTGGCATACAACTGATGTTGTCGAAGAAGAGTCAACGCTCGTCGAAGATGTTGCTCATGCTCTTGTCTGTCCTGACTGTAGATCAAGATGACATCTATAAAGACTACAACAAACTGATCTAAGAACGGACGAAACACTCTGTTCATCAAGTCCATGAAAGCAGCAGGTGCATTGGTTAGCCCGAACGGCATAACCACAAACTCGAAGTGACCATACCTCGTCCTGAAAGTTGACTTTGGTATGTCATCTGCCTTTATCCTCAAATGATGATATACGGACCGTAGATTAATCTTCGAAAACATTGTAGCACCACACAACTGATCAAACAAATCATCTATCCTTGGCAACAGGTACTTGTTCTTGATCATGACCTTGTTCAACTGTCGGTAGTCTATACACAACCGCATCGAACCATCCTTCTTCTTGACAAACAACACTAGAGCACCCCAAGGCGACGTACTCAGTCAGATGAAACCTTTCTCCAACAACTCTTGTAATTGCTTCTTAAGCTCTGCCATCTCCACTGCAGCCATCCTGTATGGTGTCTGTGCAACTGGCTGTGTTTTTGGAACCAGATTGATCTCAAAGTCAATCTCTCGGGGTGGAGGAACACCAAGAAACTCCTCAGGGAAACACGTCCACAAACTCTCGAACAACTGACACCTCCTCAAGACTAGGAGCTTTTGCCTTGGTAACCACAACGGTATCCACCATGTGAGCTAATAACGCCTCACATCCTTGGCGTAGCAACTTCTCTGCCACCATAGCTGACACCAGACATGTTAGAAGAATCTTCCTATCTCCCTGGAAGATCCACTTCTCTCCTCCATCATCAAACACTGCCTGTTTGGAACCACAGTCCAAAACAACCTTATACTTCTCTAAGGTATCCATTCCAAGGATGACATCGAAACCATGCATATCAAGTGATATAAGATCCACTTGAATGTTGTGTCCCGAGAAAGACAAGACACAAGATGGACCCTCTTCTCGAAGTAACGAGGAACCATCAAGAGGGGTTTCTAACAACAAGCTATCCTTCTTACAACTAACAGGTAAATGATAGTTCTCAAGCATATTATAGGCGATAAAAGAGTGTGTAGCACCCGGGTCAACCAGAACAGATATGAAGCAAGAAGAAGACATATCAGAATGAAATAACTCCATATGACCTGTCACTACTCGGGGGTTGACTATCGCCTCCGACTGACTCATAGCATAGAATTTAGCCGTTGCTTGATGTCCACGTCCTCTGCTACCTTAAGCAGACGATCCAACTTGAGGTGCTTGACCGCGTCCTCGTCCTCTTCTACCACTGGGCTGCAGTCTCTCTGACCCTTGTTGATTCTGCCTCGGCTGCTGTGTCACTTCATCATCTCTGTTGGGACAACTTGACTTGACATGCCCTATCTGACCACAGGCATATCATGTCCTATCATCAAACTGTGGTCTAGATGGCCCTGTTACTGCCACCGATGCGGTACTATGTGCCTTAGACAGCGAAGAAACATAACCTCTTCCCTTACTCAGAGACCACTGCGATAGTACACCAGAACCTCTCATCACTGATGATGATGAAAACCTGGGCTTCTTGAAGCCACCAAATCTCTGCCCCTAAAACTGAGTAGGTCTTTTGTGAGGCATGGACTCTCTTTTCTCCCTTACTGACCGTTCAATCCTCCGGACAGATTCCACAAACATAGCAAACCGCTCTCGATTCTCCAATGTAGATACAGGTGTTGTCAGTTTAGAACTCAGACCTTTCTCGAAGCGTCTGATCCGCTCCTCATCTGTCGCTGCCATCTGAGGACAAAACCTCAATAGATCCATGAACTTGGCTTCGTACTCAGTGATGTTCATCTTTCCTTGCCGCAACCGCTCAAACTGACTGATCTTCTCACCCAGATACGTCTTTCGAAAGTATCTGCTGACGAACTCGCGCTGAAAAACTTCCCAATAGATCACCTCACCAGGCCACTGCTCTTCCTCAATGGTCCACCAGTGACCAGCACTACCCTTCAGAAGGTAGACAGTGTGCTTTACTTTGTCTGCTTCGGGGATGTCAAGGATCCGGAAAGCTTCTCAAGACTTGTCAGCCACATATTTGCATCCGGGGGATCAGCCATCCCAGCATAATCTGAAGCTCCGACTCGGCGAAGCCGCTCAAAGGTCTTTCCAATACCCAATGCTTCTCCATGGGGATCCTGTGCTCACGGAGGAGGCACTGGAAATCATTCAACCATGAGATTCATCATAGCCATCATCTTCCCCATAAGCTGTTGATAGGCAGGATGTTCAAGAATGGCTGGGTTAGGTTGGGGGACCTCAGGCACCCGATCTTCATGTGCCTGCCCTTCAGCTCCATCAACTGATGCGGCATCGCTATGTTCAGGAGCATGTTCTTCATGGTTTCCAGACATCTTGTCTTTTCTTCTGCTGAGGGAAGAAGATGATTATGAGAAAATCTAGAAAACACATAAGAACAGACTCAACCTAGTCCTAAATCCCTGTAGACTCAGCGAACCTAGGGATCGGATACCATAACTTGTGGCAACACATCCCACTATCTCATAGACAGTGTGGTGTTACGCGAAAACGTGCAGAAATCACCATAACCACAGATTACCAAAAACACAGGTTAATTAAAACCGTTTGCAGAAAGTTGATAAACTGAGAAACTATTACATTCAAGTCCTCATCCTGCAAGGAAACAGGTTATATATACATATACAAGATCTGATACTTGTCCACAGCTTAGAGGAACAGCTAGATGGTTAGACAGCTGTTTATCTATCACATGAGTTCACCACATGTTCATATATACATAAAGGCCCACATCCGGCCGACAGCAAGATATACAAAACATCAACTATGAACATCGTGAAACCACATCAAAACACCTCCAAGGACCTAAGAGTAAAAGGATGACTCTAGACTCTACTACAAACATCCAAAACAGTAGCATATCCATCGCTTGCCTTCTACTGCTCGTCTAGCTGCTCGGCCGTAACTCCATGACCACCACCATGTCTAGCTCGACCACCTAAAAAGGTTGTAAACCAGCGGGATGAGACAAATAGTCCCAACGAGAAACATAACTCCCCGCCGCAACTATAGAACCTCCGAAAGATAAAGCTATATCCGCAGATAACTAATAATAGGTATAATAAGAGCAGTTTATGTAAAGCAAAGCTATTCTTACCAACAAGCTTACCAGTTGTACAGAAGGCATATAACCAATATAATTCTCAATGGAACATGATTGACAAGATAATATATATTGCTATGTAACATGAGAAACATATGAGTAACTGCAAGATATAACCGATTAACTACACAAGCAAGGCCTCAACCAATGTTGCATGTTTTGCCTTAAGCAACAATTACTATACGGCTGAATTATGTATTTTATGCCCTGAGGAAGTGAACCGTACCGTTCAAATCCAACCTTCGGCTGCGAAGCCCATAACCAGTGCCATACAAGGTTAATGGAAGAGCCGGACTCCACAACCTTCCCCCTCGTGGTCAGTGCACGAGAACCAAAGCAGGACCACAATCTCATGCTCAAGTGGCCTCAGCCACAGGGTCATCTCCTTAGGCTACCCTTCCTCTAGCCCACCTCGGTACAGGTCACAACACTAGTATATCTGAGCCACGGGCCTAATCACCGTGCTCGGAGCCATGAACGCATTCATGCTCTTCATATAACGTATCTGGAGCCATGGTCCTGTTCACCATGCTCATCACATATCCCGAGTCTGCAACCGCAGCTTCACTCATTTTCCTCTCTATTTGAGGCTAGGAGAAACCTCGCATATTCAAAAATATGCGCTCTGGGTTAACCCGTAGGAGAACCCATTTCACCATCACCAGCTCCTGACGATGATGGATCTATGGCCAGGGAAAACTACATGATATATTCCACTATAATTATTTAGTATCTTTTAGATGGATTGTAAGATTCAACCAAGTTGTATAACATGCAAGATATAGCAGAAAGTAAACAACATAAAATCCAACATTATGCTTTTATTGTAATCACATCAACCTGATCCATCTCAAGGATCCAACATTACATGTTATCACTTGGCCTCTTGCCAATCATCCAGATCCATCTCAAGGATCATCACATACCATGGGATCTCAATCCCTCATCATATATTGCCACTGCCTTTCAAGGCTCACATCATCATCATGGGACAAACACATCATATATGCAATCTCATCAACAAGAGTAATTATCAAAGTGATGTTACTCATCACATATCTCTCATAGCCTTTTCATGGCTAATCATCACCTGCATGGTCAGTGCATACAATAATCATAGTTTCAACATAAGGACTATGCTTACCATCATGAGATGATATTCAAGATTCTATACTTATCAATCATACATAAACTGATGATCATGTGCATAAGACACATCATTAAACAAATATTTATGTGCTTATCTTCATCTCAGTATAAAGCAGATAACCAAGGTGATCACTTCATGCATATAGTCATGTTAGATACAAAGGACTAACGTTACCATTATCATTACCATCACCATTATCATTATTATCGCCCTTATATAAGCAAGGAGTTACCATCATTTTAAGCAAGGACATATATATAACAGTCTACTTTCCATGAACCGTTAAACCCTTACTATATGCACTAGGAGCCCTCACTAGAGGTACCAAGATCCCGCACTACCAAGCTGTACCGGGCCACCTAGCCTTACCCAAATCTTAACGCACAACGACCGATACATAAGCAAGCAACAACGCTATGTTACGTGCAATAGAACAACGCTGCGCCAGAGGGGTGTCTCACACTAAAGGTGTGTCAGGCACAAGCACTATCGGGCAACGCCCGTCACAACTCAGGATATCGGCCAACACAGTGTGACACCTGTCACACACCGCACAGCAATGCCCGTCACAGGGGCTATCATCCAGGTCACCACAAAAAGCTAACGTCCCAGAGAGAGAACTCATCCCACATATCGTACAACCAACCGATCAAGGCCTAACGGCCGTCACAAAGCAAAGGAAAGGTTGTGACGCCCATCACAGGTCGGGGTATAACGTTCGACACAACAACCTATCGCCCAACACTTACTCGTATCATGCAAGGCTAGGTCTAGAGGGCTGTCGGGCAGCACCTCTCCACTCTCATATCGTCCAAGGTCCATCTCACAAGGTCATCGTCTTCCTCAAGCACAAAGGCAACCAAAACCCTAGAGGGTCAAGAACACAAGCTCACCAAGAAACCCTAAACCACAAAAGGATCGGCCAACATGGGTACTAAAGAAAGATGCTAAACTAACAACAACATTAAACAAGATCATAGAAAAGGAGACAGTGTAGCTAGGGTTAGGAGTTATGCAACCCGCCTTAAGAAAGCTCCAAGCACCACCAAGCAAGGAAGAAGAGACTCCAAGGGATATCGGCCACCAGGCTTGCTCCTTCAAGGGGGTATCGGCCACCAACAAGCAAGGAAGAAGGTTGTGTCGTGCACACCAAGGTGGAGAAGAAACTAAAGGACCAAAGGAACTCAAAGCAAGGAAAGGAACCACATATATATAGAAGGAAAGGGAGGAGAAAACAAGGTAGAGCAAGGCAAGGTGTTGTCCACCTAGGGACACTTGTCCTAGAGCACAAGCCACCACTCTAGAAAGCCCTAAACACATGTCCAAGGTCATTGCCACATGCAAGCATCATGCACCAAGTGTCCACTAGGGGTGACACAAATGAGGTCAAAGCTAGGTCAAACACCATGGGCGACACAACAACTAGCACCATGGGTGACACACTCCATCCCCATGGGCGACACACACACCTCCCTTGGCCGATACACTCACCTTTTGGGCGATACAAGGCTCAACCAAGCCAAAGCAAGGAACCTTAAGGCCCAACAAGCTCAACCAAGGCCCAAAAGAACTCAAACAACGAGCCCAAGCCTTCCTCTCTACACTAGAGGAAGCAAAGAGAGAGAGGAACACCTCACAAGGTGGCAAACTTACCCACAAAACCCTAGACTTGGGTTATTTGCAAGTAGCACCTCCAACTCTCAACAAAGAACAACCAAACCCTAATCACCACTAAAGGTGATTAGCAAGCACCTAAGCATCAAGGTTAAGCAAAACAAACAGGGTAAACCCTAAATGAAGGCATACATATTTTTCCCCTGGAAGGCATACATATATATATATATATATATATATATATATATATATGTGTGTGTGTGTGTGTGTGTGTAGAGACCATGGGGAATCCTCATCGCAACCACAACCTCCTCCCCTCTCTCGTATATCCATCCTTCAAGTGCGGAGTCCCTTTCCTCTCCTACCTCTTTTATCTCCCTCCACGAGAAATTGGGGTTTGCATCTGGAACCTGTATCAGGTCTGCAAAGGGTCACACGAAAACCAGGAATCAGGAACAGTCGTGCGTGGTCTTTCCCGCATCCTTCAGTATGTCGTGGAAGGGCAGATAACCAAATCACAGGACCTGATCTCATCTCTTCAGCGATGGTCGTCCTCCTTCGAAGAGTTCTTCAAGGCTGATCATGGCAGATCACCTCATTCACCACCCCCACACTCCGTGCTTCTCCCCACAACAACCTTCTATCATGCTTTACTGTGAGGAGAGGGTGAACGGAGGATACAAGGGGCGACGAAAGGTGGTGGGCATGGCCTGCGACACCGGTGTGACTTTGTCTACGTCTGAGCATAAGGGGCGACCAACGCGTGAACGAAGGCGTGCACCCTGTTCGGGTTGATCTGACCGTCCGGTCTGAGAAAATGCAACACCTGAACTGTGCCCCCACTCATCCAACGAAGAGGGTGTTCTCCCCGCCACCTATGGTGGCGCCCGATGAAGCTGATAAGAACTCCGAGTCTGAGAGTATTCACTGAGGGCGTAGGGATTCGCGGCGGCCATCCAACACCCGAGGGCAACGAGCGGATCGCCAGCAAGCTGACCCTCCGTGACGTTGGGACTGCAGGCGGACGTTGCGTGAGGAAGAAGAAGCCTGTGAATCAAAGGACTATTAAACCCCCCACTCGCAATGTAACTCAATCACCCAAGTGAGGACAAAATCGTAATTTAGTTATGTTTTTAAGTTCTTGCCTGCGTGGCCTTGCGCCAAGCCTACATGACAAATAAGAGTTTAGCAAACGCTGATGTGTCAGCGGATGATTGGTCCAAATCAATTTAGCTTGCAAATTGTGTAGTTAATTATTGGTAACTCAGAATATATTGAAACTATATATCAAATTGCTCAGGAAAATGAGAGGAATCTAAATAAAATAATATCAGAACTTGATTATGCTTCCTATTCTAAAAGTATGTACAATACATGTTCGAATGTGTTTAATGTAAGGGAAATCTTAGTTTTGGTTAATATGATGCTTAATTGGACATATTCGTTTATGTTAAGCTAATACCTGATCTAGACATGGATAATGAATAAATCCTTGATAATTATGAATAATGATTGATTCTACATTAGTAATCTTATTCATGTTGTTTAGGGTTTTACAACCAACATGGACATCTTGAGATAGTCTTAATATTGATAATGTGAACTAGATGTAATGAGTAAGCTAATGTGCTTAAGTTGATGATTAGGGTTTCACCTAATATTCATAACTGAATTTGTAATCTTAGAAACCATAACGTGAGGCGTTAGGGTCTGTGACCCTAAACCCAGATCCAAACATGAGATAATCCTAAAACCTAGTTTAGGAACACTTCTAGATCTGAGTAGTATAATGTGAATACATGGTGACACACACATAGTATGCTTTATTTCAGATACTTGTTGATTACGTGCTTGGTTGATTGGATGTTTGGATTGCATTCCTAAAGTACATAAGATGTTCTGCATGGTTTCTGCAATGGCATAAGGTACGTGGTTACGCTTATGAATACATGTATCGAATTTTGAGATTGCCGATGTTTCTCGATGAGATTGAACGACAAATAAACTGCTTGCTTGTTTATTTAGTTCTTGCAAACTATAAAGTGCATATGAGTATCATGTAAAGTAAATAATAGTATTTTGAACCCTGGGTTAGACTGATCTTAAGGGTAATGCACACGAGCCCCGGAGGGACAGTGATTACACCTGAGGTAGTTGACTATATATGGGTTACAATATGAAAACAAGTTTATTTTCTTATATGCAAGATAAAGATGTTGGCTTATATTTGTACTTGTGATCATTGTTTGAACCCACGTACCAATATAGTAATATACTAACCGTGTATTTGTTTGTCGGCATTTTAGGTATCAGATATACTTGATTCGTGGAAATGAGGGTACAGATAAAGATGTTCAAGACACTACAGTTTAATCATGAAGGTTTAGTCTTAATGGTTTATCTTCACAACTGTAAAAGTTAATTCTATTTAAAAGTTATGTAACTCCTTAGAGGAGCTTTTTATCTAAACATGTAAATATTTGATCATTAATGGAAATTGTTTACTATTTTGTATTATTTCATGAATCTGATCCTGGAGTATACGATTAACGATCTGCGACTTTAAGGTCTTTTAGAAACTCAAAAGTGTGGGTCGTTACATTTGGCATCAGAGCACAGATTCATCAACTAATACTTAATAGTTTATAATTTTCAAGAAAAAAAATAATAAAGCATAAAGTATCTTTTAGGTTTCGCATCCCACATTTCGTCTACTTCTCATCTCTTGCTTAAAAGCTTTAAAAAGGATGTTAATAAGAGAAGTAAAATGTGAAAAGATGTAACCTTTCGTGTAGGTCCCTCTAGAGAGGGTAGACACTAGAAAGATACATGTTTGGGTAAGCCCTTTCTTAGAGGAAGGACTTGGAATAGGGGGTGAAAACTCTAGAGAGTCTAGGGACAGGGAAACTCTGAGAGGTAGAGTATAGTCCCTAGCCCTAACCCTAACCTAAAAATCTTAATCCTAACTAATGAACATGGTGTGGTGGTATGGAACACTACCCATGTGAAACTTAAAATTGGTAATCAACATGGTGTGGTGGTATGGGACACTACCCATGTGAAACTGGAAAGTGGTAATCAACATGGCGTGGTGGTATGGGACACTTCCCATGTGAAATTTGAAATCATGTATAAGAAAGATAAGGGATGGTTTAGGTAACCTAGTCTCCCATGCATGTATTCATGAGGAGCATAAAACTTATGTGATAAGTCTTATGAGATATCAAAACCCAATAGTTGAATATATATCATCAAATGAAAAGTTGGAATATAACTTGCTCAAACCCCTAGTATTATCTCTAGAAGTTTGGTGATGGTGGCCAAGCCCCTGGAGGGGAAGGCCGAGGTAGCACCAAGCCCCTGGAGGGGAAGGTGACCCAAGTTAATGGAATGGACATGAACCATAAGGAGATATTCTAGAAATTGAACAAGCATGACTTTTTAGGTTATGATGATAAAAGTTATGCCTAATAAAAAAATATATGTATAAAACCTTTAGGGTTAGTGTGCCAACATGGAGTGGGTCAACCCAAAAAGTGGGAAGATGACCTAAGAGGGAGGCAAAACCTAGATCTTGGGATCAGGTTGTGGATAGAGAGCCTAACCCCCTCCTATGAGCCAAGAAGGCACCTTAAGCTAGGACACTCCCTTAAAAGGTAAATATAATTGAGATAACCTTAATCATCACCTAGAGGAGTGAAGAGTTAAAGATATAAAAAAATGAAAGTACATAAATTCTTTGAATCCAAGGATGCCGACTCTGAGTGACACAACTGGTCAAGCCCAGGAGGGAAGACCAGTAAGGCACCAAGCCCAGGAGGGAAGGTGGCCTAAGTGGACGACCAAGCCCAGGAGGGAAGGTCATGAAATGGTCAAGCCCAGGAGGGAAGACCAGGCAGGCACCAAGCCCAGGAGGGAAGGTGGCCTAAGTCCACAATGCAATTGTTTAGTATCAAGCCCGTGGAGGGGAAGATCATAGAGGTCAAGCCCAGGAGGGAAGACCAACATGGCACCAAACCCTGGAGTGAAGGTGGCCCGAGCCCAATGATGGGACGACACTGCATTATGTTTACTCAAAAGAGAGATATGAAGGCAATCTGGGTTAAAGAATTAAATAAGAGAATAATGTGCCTAAAAGATGTGACATCTTAAAAGAAACCCTTAGGGAGGGTAGAGACCTAATGAAATCTTAGGGTCAAGTAGTGTGTATTAGAGGTACATAAGACCGATGGGATGGGAGTTGATATTCCATGAATGCACATGACCATGTGGTCGGGAGGTAACAGCTAGGTTTATCCAAGGACATGACTTAGGAGATTAGCTACCTCCATGAGGATCATGTAGCCTAATGGGTGAATGTGAAAGGCACTCTCTTGATGCATAAGGATGATATCACTCTAAAAGTACCTATACCCCTAGAGACCTTGAGGATTTGGCTAAGGCTCATAATGATACATGAGATGTAAATATAAAAGAAGTCATGAAAAACTTAGAGAAGTTGTGTCCTAACTTAAGAGTAAGAAAAGGGAAAATTGACTCCATGAGATAGAATTAAGAAAGAAAATTTAGAGTCATATAGAGTATGATTCAACTTAATATGTGAAATTCAAAGGTAATGTGTGGATGTACCATCTCCGCTCTTGGAATGGATTGAACTTGGTGTTTGGGCTGTAGCCAAATGCTTATTTCATTTCATTATAAGGGAGGGAGATTGGATAGACACACATTATGCTTTGTGGCAACACATCCCATTATCACACAGATAACGAGGTGTTACGCGAAAACGTGCGGAAAACACCATAACCACAGATTATCAAAAACACGGGTTAATTAAAACCGATTGCGGAAAACTGATAAACTGTGAAACTATTACTTTCCAGTCCTCATCCTGCACAGAAACATGTCATATAAATATGTACATACACAAGATCTGACACGTGTCCACAGCTCAGGAACAGCTGTCCATCCATCACATGAGTTCACCACCTGTTCATATATACATAAAGGTCCACATCCGGCCAATAGCTGGATATACCAATATCATCGAACGATCTTTGTGAAACATTGTCAAAACACTGCCAAGGACCTGAGAGTACAGGGATGACTCTAGACTCTACTACAAAACATCCAAAATAGCAGCATGTCCATCACTTGCCTTCTACTGCTCCTCAAGCTGCTCGTCCGCAACACCACAACCACGATCACGTCTACCTCGACCACCTAAAAAGGGTGTAAACCAGCGGAGTGAGACAATTGAACAATTGTCCCAACGGGAAACATAGCTCCCCACCGCAACTATAGAACCTCAGCAAGATAAACCATAACAGCAATTATAACATGAGCAGATATATCAGAAGCAGTTATATATATATAGCAAGATCATTCTTACCGGCAAGCAAACCAGCTGTACTAAAACATATAACCAGATGTCTTTCAAAGGAACATGATTATCAAGATAAGATATATCACTATGTAGCAGGATTATTAGAACAGGGTATAATGCCATATAACCTGATTATCAAGATAAGGTAGATTACCACATGACCTGCAAGGTATAACGGAATATTACACAAACAAGGTCTCAACCAATGTTTCGTGTTTGATTTGATCAGTAAATACTACACGGCTGTATTACATTTTATTATGCCCTGAGGATTTGAACCGTACCGTTCAAATCCAACCTTCGGTTACGAAACCCAAACCGGTGCCATACGAGGTCAATGGAAGAGCCAGACTCCACGACCTCCCACCTCATGGTCAGTACATGAGTACAACACAAGCAGGACCGCAGTCACATGCTGAAGTGGTCTAAGCCACAGGGTTAGCTCCATAGGCTACCCATTCTCTAGCCCGCCTTGGTACAGGTCACGGCACTAGTAAAACTGAGCCACGGGCCTGATCACCGTGCTCTGAGCCATGAACGCATTCATGCTCCATACATCACATATCATGAGCCATGGGCCTGTTCACCATGCTCTACACACATATCTGAGTCTGCAACCGAAGTTACACTCTTACCTCCTCATTTTTAGGCTAGGAGCAACCTACACATATTCAACAATATGCGCTTCCAGGTTAACCTGTAGGAAAACCTGTTTCACCATCACCAAGTCCTGACGATGATGGATCTATGGCCAGGGCAAACTACATGATATATTGCACTGTGATTAATTAGTATCTTTTAGATGGATTGCAGGATTCAACCAAGTTGTATAACATGCAAGATATAACAGAAAGTAAAGAACATTATATTATGATCTATTCATATCAACCTGATCCATCTTAAGGATCCAACATCACATGTTATCACTTGGCCTCTTGCCAACCATCCAGATCCATCTCAAGGATCATCACATGCCACAGGGTCTCAACCCTTCATCATGCACTGCCATTGTCTCTTAAGGCTCACCTCATCATCACGGGACAGACATATCACATGCATACTCTTATAGAGCAATTATCAAAGTAATGTTACTCATTAAATATGTCACATAGCCCTTTCATGGCTAAGTCATTACCTGCAAGGTTAAGGTATGCAATAATTGTAGATTCAACATAAGGAATATGCTCACTATCATGAAATATCATTCAAGATAATTAAATTACAAATATTACACTTATTTGGTAACCAAGTGTGTTAAGTACATCATTAACAAACTATACTGATGCTTACCCTAAATCTCAGGATTATACAAACAATCAGGGTATATAGAAATCATGTTGGGTATACAGAACCAACACTATTATTAACAAGGTCATTACTATTGCCATCAACTATTTTCATCTTTATCATGAAGCAACCTTTAACATCACTGTCACTTAGCATCATTATTATCAACATTATTATCATTAAACAACTACTAGAGTAGTTATCATCATCTTCATTATCATTAACAATTAAGCATAAGGGTCACATCATCCATCTATTACATGAGGGCTATCATCATATACATTACTATCATTAGCACTCTTATTAATTGCAAGGCAACATATTACATATGGATGATATCACAAACACCACCATTGTTTATTGGTTTATGTATAAGCATCCACTTCTATCACATGAGGGACCGTCACCAAAGAAACTCATACCCTCACTATAGCCTCACAACCCTACACTACTAACCCTATCAGCCAACACACTACTAACCCTATCGGCCAACACACTACTAACCCTATCGGCCATCATGGCCCAAAGCATGTCGCCCAACATGGTATCGGCCATCAAGATATCGCCCATCATGGTATCGGCCATTAGGGCACATAGCCTATCGTCCAACATGCCATGCCATGCTTGGCCCTAACTTCCACCACAAAGATCACCAAGATACTAAGGCCTATCGTTCAAGAGAGGAACAAGGGAACCATATCGCCCAACAAGAGAGAGAGGGAGAGAGAGAGTATCGCCCATCTCCAAGGGTACTCACCATATCGGCCAACAAAGAACATCACTATGTCTCCCTTCATATCGGCCAACCAAACCCTAGCTCACCCTATCGCCCACTCATGGGCAAGGGTATCGGCCAACTTCAAGAGCTCAACATGTCGTCCACCAAGGTGCCATGTCGGCCACCAAAGAGAGCACCATGTCGCCAAACAAGGTCACCATGTCGGCCAACACTCAAGCTAGGTCAACCTATCGACCTCCAACTCAAGGAACTCAAACCGTAAATCATCATATCGGCCATCACAAAGAACAAAGGTGTTGCTCAACCCAAGAACACTCATATCGTTCAACTTAAAGGCAAGTGTGTCGCTCAACACACCCACAAGGAAGGGGGTATCGCCCAACCCTAGGTCACCTTCTACCTCCAACACAAGGGAGCACAAACCCTAAAAAGCAAGGTATACAAGGAACCCTAAAACCCAAGAGAGGGATATCGTCCACTAAGGTATATAAGCAAGGTGCACAAGAAAGGAACTAAGCTAGTCTACTAACATGTAACAAGGTTAAAGCTAGAGGTAATAGAGTTAGGGTTAGAAACTATGCAACCCACCTTAAGCTCCAAGGTTGTCGGCCACCAAAGCTCCAAAGCACTCCAAGGTCCAAAGCTATCGTCCACCAGGCTGCTCCAGGAAGGTGTATCGGCCACCACTTCAGCACCAAGGAAGTGTATCGGCCAACACACGCAAGATGGAGAGGGGTATCGTGCACCAAGGGTGGAGGGGAGACCAAAAGAGAAAAGGAGACTAAGGCAAGGAGAAGAGCTACCTATATAGGAAGAAGGGGAGGAGAAACCAAGGTACAACCATGCTATGTGTCGCCCACCCAAGGGGCACATGTCCACCAACTCAAGCCACCTCTCATGCAAGCCATAAGGCACTTGTCCAAGATGTGCACCATGTGTCCACCAACCAAGCCAAACCATCTGGACGACACAACAAGGGCTACTGGGTGACACACCAAGCAACTGGGTGACACACCAAGCAACTGGGCGACACACCAAGCAACTGGGCGACACACCAAGCAACTGGGCGACACACCACCTGCCCTGGGCGACACAAGGCTCAAGCAAGCCCAAACAAGGAACTCCAAGGCCCAAACAAGCTCAACTCAGGCCCAAAGGACTCAAACAACAAGCCCGATCCTTCCTCTCAACCCTAGAGGAAGCAAAGAGGAAAAACATCTCACAAGATGGCAAACTTGCCCACAAAACCCTAAACTTGGGTTATTTGCAAGTAGCCCCTCGAACTCTCAACAAAGCACAACTAAACCCTAATCACCACTAAAGGTGATTAGCAAGCACCAAAGCACCAAGATCAAGCAAAACAAACAGGGTAAACCCTAAATGCAGGTCAGGGTCCTTACAGCCATAAACCTCTACAAAAGGATTTTGTCCACAAAATCCGAAGAGAAAAGTGAGGGATACGTCCTCCTCATCTCTTCCTCAAGCTCCCACGTGGCTTCCTCAACGCCACGGTGATGCCAAAGGACCTTCACAAGAACCAGATCCTTTCTCTTCAACTTCTTGACTCTTCTGTCAAGGATCGTCATAGGACCCTCTTCATAAGTCACATCTTTGTCAAGCTCAACTTCAACTGGTTGTATCACTGTTCCTGTATCCGGATGACTTTTCTTCAGCATACTGACATGGAACACTGGATGTAACCTGTGCAACTCTGGAGGCAACTCTAACTCGTAGGCCACCTTGCCAACACGTGCTAAGACTGAGTAAGGCCCCATATATCTGGGAGCTAACTTACCCTTCCGGCCAAACCTCAGCACACCTTTCCACGGAGAGACTTTAAGATACACCTTGTCTCCCACCTGGAACTCCAAAGGTCGTCGGCGATTGTCTGCATAAGACTTCTGCCTGTCTTGTGCCGCTTTCAACTGTTGTTATATCACCTTGATCTTTTCTGTCGTTTGCTGTACTAACTCAGGACCCAAAAGCTGATATTCACCTGATTCATACCAACACAAAGGAGATCTGCACTTCCTCCCATACAAAGCCTCATAGGGAGCCATGTCAATGCTCCGCTGATAGCTATTGTTGTAGGCAAACTCTATCAAACTGAGATGTACGTCCCAACTGCCTAGGAACTGCAAAACACAAGCACGAAGAAGATCCTCCAAAGTCTGAATAGTCCTCTCAGACTGTCCATCTGTCTGTGGGTGGAAAGCGGTACTGAACTTCAACTGCGTTCCCATCGCCCTGTGCAACTGTTCCCAAAAACGACTTGTAAACTGAGGACCTCTATCAGAAACTATCGTTGCTGGCACACCATGCAAATGAACTATCTCATCCACATATACTCGAGCGAGCTTTTCAGCTGTATACGTGGTCTTCACAGGTATGAAATGGGCAGACTTCGTTAATCTGTCCACTATCACCCAAATGGAATCAGGATTCCTAGTTGTCCTGGGCAGACCAACTATGAAATCCATGGTTATATGATCCCACTTCCACTGTGGTATAGGCAAAGGTTGCAACGTACCTGCCGGCTTTTGATGCTCAGCCTTGACTTGCTGACACACCGCACACCTAGCCACAAACTCAGCTACATCTTTCTTCAAGCCGGGCCACCAGTACAAGTCCTTCAGACTATGATACATTTTGGTGACGCCTGGATGCATAGCATACATCGACGTGTGTGCTTCCTCGAGCACCAACTCCCTCAGATTATCAGCATCTGGAACCACCATCCTATTATGATAGCAAACCACTCCATCATCGGACTCATGGAACCCATCACACTTTTTGCTGCCAAACTCTGATCTGATTAGCTGTACTGTATCATCCACTTGCTGTGCATCCTTGATCTGCTGTCTCAACGTGGGCTTGATTTGCATCTGTGCTAAAAGTCCAGCTAACGAGGAAACCTCCATCTATACGTTCATCTGCTGTAAGGAGACTAACATGTCCCGCCTATGGCATACCAAAGAACTCATCTGTGCCTTCTTGGGAGAAGAAGACTTTCTGCTAAGCGCATCTGCTACCACATTCTCCTTACCAGGATGATACTCGATAGTGCAATCATAATCATTGATCAACTCCATCCACCGACGCTGTCGCATGTTCAACTCTTGCTGTGAGAAGATGTACTTCAGATTCTTGTGATCTGTAAAGATCTGACACACTTCCCCATAAAGATAGTGTCTCCAAATCTTTAACGCATGAACCACTGCTGCCAGCTCCAAGTCATGGGTCGGATAGTTTTCCTCATGTTTCTTAAGCTGTCGCAAAGCAAAAGAAACAACATGATCTTCCTGCATCAGCACACAACCCAAACCTTTCTTGGACGCATCACAGAAAACAACATAGCCTTTTCCAAATTCTGGCAAGATCAACACTGGAGCACTGGTTAGCTTTTCCTTCAAACTTTGGAAAGCTTGCTGACATCGATCATCCCAAACAAAAGGCACATCCTTCCTGGTCAACTTCGTCATCGGTAGAGCTATCAAACTGAAGTCCTTGATAAACCTCCGGTAGTATCCTGCTAGACCAAGGAAACTACGAACTTCCGTCGGCGTCTTCAGCTGTTCCCAATCCGCAACGGATTCCACTTTCTTCGGATCTACTTTGACTCCTTCAGCAGATATCACATGACCTAAGAAAGTCACTTCATCCAACCAGAACTCACACTTACTAAACTTAGCATACAACTGATGTTGACGAAGGAGAGTCAACGCTTGACGAAGATGTTGCTCATGCTCTAGCCGGTTCCGACTATAGATCAAGATGTCGTCTATAAAAACTACAATAAACTGATCTAAGAACGGATGAAACACTCTGTTCATCAGATCCATGAAAGCAGCAGGTGCATTGGTTAGCCCAAACGGCATAACCACAAACTCAAAATGACCATACCTCGTCCTAAAGGCTGACTTTGGTATGTCATCCGCCTTTATCCTCAACTGATGATATCCAGACCGTAGATCGATCTTCGAAAACACTGTAGCACAACGCAACTGATCGAACAGGTCATCTATCCTCGGCAACAGGTACTTATTCTTGATCGTGACCTTGTTCAACTGTCGGTAATCTATACACAACCGCATCGAACCATCTTTCTTCTTAACGAACAACACGGGAGCACCCCAAGGTGATGTGCTCGGTCTGATGAAACCTTTCTCCAACAACTCTTGTAACTGCTTCTTCAACTCTACCATCTCTGCTGGAGCCATCCTATAAGGTGTATGTGCAATCGGCTGCATTCCCGGAACCAGATTGATCTCAAAATCGATCTCTCGGGGTGGAGGAACACCAGGAAACTCCTCGGGAAACACATATGCAAACTCTCGGACCACTGACACTTCTTCAAGGTTAAGGCCTTTCGCCTTGGTATCCACAATGGTATCCACAACGTGAGCTAAGAACGCCTCACATCCTTGTCGTAACAACCTATCTGCCACCATAGCTGATACCAGACATGTCGGAAGAATCTTCCTATCTCCCTGGAAGATCCACTTCTCTCCAGCAACATCAAACATCGCCTGCTTGGAACCACAGTCCAAGACAACCTTATACTTCTCTAAGGTATCCATCCCAAGGATAACATCGAAACCATGCATATCAAGTGGTATGAGATCCACCTAAATGCTGTGTCCCGAAAAAGACAAAACAAAAGATGGACACTCTTCTCGAAGCAAAGAGGAACCATCAAGAGGGGTTTCTAACAACAAGCTATCCTTCTTACAACTAACAGGTAGATGACAGTTTTCAAGCATACTATAGGCGATAAAAGAGTGTGTAGCACCCGGGTCAACCAGAACAGATATAAAGCAAGAAGAAGACATATCAGAATGAAATAACTCCATCTGACCTATCACCACTCACGGGTTGACTACCGCCTCCGGCTGATTCATGGCATAGAATCGAGTCGTTGCTTGCTGTCCACGACCTCTGCTTCCTTGAGCAGACGATCCAGCTTGAGACACTTTACCGCGTCCTCGTCCTCTGCTACCACTGGGCTGTGGTCTCTCAGACTTCTGGAAACTCTGCCTCGGTTGCTGCGTCACTTCAACCTCTCTATTCGGGCAATTGAACTTCCAATGCCCGACCTGACCACAGAGATGACATGCTCTATTGTCAACTCGTGGCCTAGATGGCCCTGTCACTGCCACCGAAGCTGAGCTGTGCGCCTTAGATGGTGAAGAAACATAACCTTTTCCCTTACTCGGAGACCACTGAGATGGTACACCAGCACTTCTCATCACTGACGGTGCTGAAAACCTGGGTTTCTTGAAGCCACCAAACCTTCGTCCTTGAAATTGAGCAGGTCTTTTAAGAGACACCGACTCTCTTTTCTCCCTTACTGTTCTCTCGATCCGTCAAACTGATTCCACAAACGTAGTAAACCGCTCTCGGTTTTCCAACGCAGACACAGGGGTTGTCAACTCAGCACTCAAACCCTTCTCGAAATGTCTGATCCGTTCATCATCTGTCACCGCCATGTGAGGACAGAACCTCAACAGATCCATAAACTTAGCTTCATACTCAGTGATATTCATCGTTCCTTTCCGCAACTTCTCAAACTGACTGATCTTCTCATCCAGGTACGTCTTCGGAAAGTATCTGGTGACGAACTCACGCCCAAACACTTCCCAACAGATCACCTCACCAGGCCGTTTCTCTTCCTCGATGGTCCACCAGTGACCAGCACTACCCTTCAAAAGGTAGACAACATGCTTTACTTTGTCTGCTTCGGGGATGTCGAGGATCCAGAAAGCCTTTTCAAGACTCGTCAGCCACAGATCTGCATCTGCTGGATCAGCCGTTCCAGCATAATCTGAAGCTCCGACTCAGCGAAGCCGCTCAAAGGTCTTCCCAATACCCGATGCTTCTCCATGGGGAACCTGTGCTCGCGGAGGAGGCGCTGGTAATCGCTCAACCATGAGATTCATCGTAGCCATTAACTTCCCCATAAGCTGTTGGTAGGCAAGGTGTTCAAGTATGGCTGGGTCTGGTTGGGGGACCTCAGGCACCCGATCTTCATGTGCCCGTCCATCTGCTCCATCAACCGATGCAGCATCACTATGCTCGGGAGTATGTTCTTCGTGGTTTCCAGACATCTTGGCTTTTCTTCTGCTTAGGGCAGAAGATTTTTGTAAGATAACCTGGAAAACTCATAAGAACAGACTCGACCTAGTCCTAGATCCCTGTAGACTCAGTGAACCTAGAGCTCTGATACCAAGCTTTGTGGCAACACATCCCATTATCACACAGATAACGAGGTATTACGCGAAAACGTGCGGAAAACACCATAACCACAGATTATCAAAAACACGGGTTAATTAAAACCGATTGTGGAAAACTGATAAACTGTGAAACTATTACTTTCCAGTCCTCATCCTGCACAGAAACATGTCATATAAATATGTACATACACAAGATCTGACACATGTCCACATCTCAGGAACAACTGTCCATCCATCACATGAGTTCACCACCTGTTCATATATACATAAAGGTCCACATCCGGCCAATAGCAGGATATACCGATATCATCGAACGATCTTCGTGAAACATCGTCAAAACACTGCCAAGGACCTGAGAGTACAGGGATGACTCTAGACTCTACTACAAAACATCCAAAACAGCAGCATGTCCATCGCTTGCCTTCTACTGCTCCTCAAGCTGCTCGTCCGCAACACCACAACCACGACCACGTCTACCTCGACCACCTAAAAAGGGTGTAAACCAGCGGAGTGAGACAATTGAACAATTGTCCCAGCGGGAAACATTGCTCCCCACCGCAACTATAGAACCTCAGCAAGATAAACCATAACAGCAATTATAACATGAGCAGATATATCAGAAGCAGTTATATATATATATATAGCAAGATCATTCTTACCGGCAAGCATACCAGCTGTACTAAAACATATAACCAGATGTCTTTCAAAGGAACATGATTATCAAGATAATATATATCACTATGTAGCAGGATTATTAGAACAGGGTATAATGCCATATAACCTGATTATCAAGATAAGGTAGATTACCACATGACCTGCAAGGTATAATGGAATATTACACAAACAAGGCCTCAACCAATGTTTTGTGTTTGATTTGATCAGTAAATACTACACGGCTGTATTACATTTTATTATGCCCTGAGGATTTGAACCGTACTGTTCAAATCCAACCTTCGGTTACGAAACCCAAACCGGTGCCATACGAGGTCAATGGAAGAGCCGGACTCCATGACCTCCCACCTCATGGTCAGTACATGAGTACAACACAAGTAGGACCGCAGTCACATGCTGAAGTGGTCTAAGCCACAGGGTTAGCTCCATAGGCTACCCATTCTCTAGCCCGCCTTGGTATAGGTCACGACGCTAGTAAAACTGAGCCACGGGCCTGATCACCGTGCTCTGAGCCATGAACGCATTCATGCTCCATACATCACATATCCTGAGCCATGGGCCTGTTCACCATGCTCTACACACATATCTGAGTCTGCAACCGAAGTTACACTCTTACCTCCTCATTTTCAAGCTAGGAGCAACCTACACATATTTAACAATATGCGCTTCCAGGTTAACCCGTAGGAAAACCTGTTTCACCATCACCAAGTCCTGACGATGATGGATCTATGGCCAGGGCAAACTACATGATATATTGCACTGTGATTAATTAGTATCTTTTAGATGGATTGCAGGATTCAACCAAGTTGTATAACATGCAAGATATAACAGAAAGTAAAGAACATTATATTATGATCTATTCATATCAACCTGATCCATCTTAAGGATCCAACATCACATGTTATCACTTGGCCTCTTGCCAACCATCCAGATCCATCTCAAGGATCATCACATGCCACAGGGTCTCAACCCTTCATCATGCACTGCCATTGTCTCTTAAGGCTCACCTCATCATCACGGGACAGACATATCACATGCATACTCTTATAGAGCAATTATCAAAGTAATGTTACTCATTAAATATGTCACATAGCCCTTTCATGGCTAAGTCATTACCTGCAAGGTTAAGGTATGCAATAATTGTAGATTCAACATAAGGAATATGCTCACTATCATGAAATATCATTCAAGATAATTAAATTACAAATATTACACTTATTTGGTAACCAAGTGTGTTAAGTACATCATTAACAAACTATACTGATGCTTACCCTAAATCTCAGGATTATACAAACAATCAGGGTATATAGAAATCATGTTGGGTATACAGAACCAACACTATTATTAACAAGGTCATTACTATTGCCATCAACTATTTTCATCTTTATCATGAAGCAACCTTTAACATCACTGTCACTTAGCATCATTATTATCAACATTATTATCATTAAACAACTACTAGAGTAGTTATCATCATCTTCATTATCATTAACAATTAAGCATAAGGGTCACATCATCCATCTATTACATGAGGGCTATCATCATATACATTACTATCATTAGCACTCTTATTAATTGCAAGGCAACATATTACATATTGATGATATCACAAACACCACCATCATTTATTGGTTTATGTATAAGCATCCACTTCTATCACATGAGGGACCGTCACCAAAGAAACTCATACCCTCACTATAGCCTCACAACCCTACACTACTAACCCTATCGGCCAACACACTACTAACTCTATCGGCCAACACACTACTAACCCTATCGGCCATCATGGCCCAAAGCATGTCTCCCAACATGGTATCGTCCATCAAGATATCGCCCATCATGGTATCGGCCATTAGGGAACATAGCCTATCGTCCAACATGCCATGCCATGCTTGGCCCTAACTTCCACCACAAAGATCACCAAGATACTAAGGCCTATCGTTCAAGAGAGGAACAAGGGAACCATATCGCCCAACAAGAGAGAGAGGGAGAGAGAGAGTATCGCCCATCTCCAAGGGTACTCACCATATCGGCCAACAAAGAACATCACTATTTCTCCCTTCATATCGGCCAACCAAACCCTAGCTCACCCTATCGCCCACTCATGGGCAAGGGTATCGGCCAACTTCAAGAGCTCAACATGTCGTCCACCAAGGTGCCATGTCGGCCACCAAAGAGAGCACCATGTCGCCCAACAAGGTCACCATGTCAGCCAACACTCAAGCTAGGTCAACCTATCGACCTCCAACTCAAGGAACTCAAACCCTAAATCATCATATCGGCCATCACAAAGAACAAAGGTGTTGCTCAACCCAAGAACACTCATATCGTTCAACTTAAAGGCAAGTGTGTCGCTCAACACACCCACAAGGAAGGGGGTATCGCCCAATCCTAGGTCACCTTCTACCTCCAACACAAGGGAGCACAAACCCTAAAAAGCAAGGTATACAAGGAACCCTAAAACCCAAGAGAGGGATATCGGCCACTAAGGTATATAAGCAAGGTGCACAAGAAAGGAACTAAGCTAGTCTACTAACATGTAACAAGGTTAAAGCTAGAGGTAATAGAGTTAGGGTTAGAAACTATGCAACCCGCCTTAAGCTCCAAGGTTGTCGGCCACCAAAGCTCCAAAGCACTCCAAGGTCCAAAGCTATCGTCCACCAGGCTGCTCCAGGAAGGTGTATCGGCCACCACTTCAACTCCAAGGAAGTGTATCGGCCAACACAAGCAAGATGGAGAGGGGTATCGTGCACCAAGGGTGGAGGGGAGACCAAAAGAGCAAAGGAGACTAAGGCAAGGAGAAGAGCTACCTATATAGGAAGAAGGGGAGGAGAAACCAAGGTACAACCATGCTATGTGTCGCCCACCCAAGGGACACATGTCCACCACCTCAAGCCACCTCTCATGCAAGCCATAAGGCACTTGTCCAAGATGTGCACCATGTGTCCACCAACCAAGCCAAACCATCTGGGCGACACAACAAGGGCTACTGGGTGACACACCAAGCAACTGGGCGACACACCAAGCAACTGGGCGACACACCAAGCAACTGGGCGACACACCAAGCAACTGGGCAACACACCACCTGCCATGGGCGACACAAGGCTCAAGCAAGCCCAAACAAGGAACTCCAAGACCCAAACAAGCTCAACTCAGGCCCAAAGGACTCAAACAACAAGCCCGAGCCTTCCTCTCAACCCTAGAGGAAGCAAAGAGGAAAAACATCTCACAAGATGGCAAACTTGCCCACAAAACCCTAAACTTGGGTTATTTGCAAGTATCCCCTCGAACTCTCAACAAAGCACAACCAAACCCTAATCACCACTAAAGGTGATTAGCAAGCACCAAAGCACCAAGATCAAGCAAAACAAACAGGGTAAACCCTAAACGCAGGTCAGGGTCCTTACATGGATAATGAATAAATCCTTGATAATTATGAATAATGGATGATTCTAGATTAGTAATCTTATTCATGTTGTTTAGGGTTTTACAACCAACATGGACATCTTGAGATAATCTTAATACTGATAATTTGAACTAGATGTAATGAGTAAGCTAATGTGCTTAAGTTGATGATTAGGGTTTCGCCTAATATTCATAACAGAATTTGTAATCTTAGAAACCATAACGTGAGGAGTTAGGGTCTGTGACCCTAAACCCAGATCCAAACATGAGATAATCCTAAACCCTCGTTTAGGAACACTTCTAGATCTAAGTAGTATAATGTGAATACATGGTGACACACGCGTAGTATGCTTTATTTCAGATACTTGTTGATTACGTGCTTGGTTGATTGGATGTTTGGATTGCATTCCTAAAGTACATAAGATGTTCTGCATGGTTTCTACAATGGCATAAGGTACATGGTTAAGCTTATGAGTACATGTATCGAATTCTGAGATTGCCGATGTTTCTCGATGAGATTGAACGACAAATAAACTGCTTGCTTGTTTATTTAGTTCTTGCAAACTATAAAGTGCATATGAGTATCATGTAAAGTAAATAATAGTATTCTGAACCCTGGGTTAGACTGATCTTAAGGGTAATGCACACGAGCCCCGGAGGGACAGTGATTACACTTGAGGTAGTTGACCAGATATGGGTTAGAATATGAAAACAAGTTTATTTTCTTATATGCAAGATAAAGATGTTGGCTTATATCTGTACTTGTGATCATTGTTTGAACCCACGTACCAGTATAGTAATATACTGACCGCGTATTTGTTTGTCGGCGTTTTAGGTATCAGATATACTTGATTCGTGGACATGAGGGTACAGATAAATATGTTCAAGACACTACAGTTTAATCATGAAGGTTTAGTCTTAATGGTTTATCTTCACAACTGTAAAAGTTAATTCTGTTTAAAAGTTATGTAACTCCTTAGAGGAGCTTTTTATCTAAACATGTAAATATTTGATCATTAATGGAAATTGTTTACTATTTTGTATTATTTCATGAATCTGATCCTGGAGTATATGATTAACGATCTGCGACTTTAAGGTCTTTTAGACACTCAAAAGTGTGGGTCGTTACAGCAGCTGCACTTGTTTTCCTCTCTATTTGAGGCTAGGAGAAACCTCGCATATTCAAAAATATGCGCTCCGGGTTAACCCGCAGGAGAACCCGTTTCACCATCACCAGCTCCTGACGATGATGGATCTATGGCCAGGGAAAACTACATGATATATTCCACTGTAATTATTTAGTATCTTTTAGATGGATTGCAAGATTCAACCAAGTTGTATAACATGCAAGATATAATAGAAAGTAAACAACATAAAATTCAACATTATGCTTTTATTGTAATCACATCAATCTGATCCACCTCAAGGATCCAACATCACATGTTATCACTTGGCCTCTTGCCAATCATCCAGATCCATCTCAAGGATCATCACATACCATGGGATCTCAATCCCTCATCATATATTGCCACTGCCTTTCAAGGCTCACATCATCATCATGGGACAAACACATCATATATGCAATCTCATCAACAAGAGTAATTATCAAAGTGATGTTACTCATCACATATCTCTCATATCCTTTTCATGGCTAATCATCACCTGCATGGTCAGTGCATACAATAATCATAGTTTCAGCATAAGGACTATGCTTACCATCATGAGATGATATTCAAGATTCTATACTTATCAATCATACATCAATTGATGATCATGTGCATAAGACACATCATTAAACAACTATTTATGTGCTTATTTTCATCTCAGTATAAAGCAGATAACCAAGGTGATCACTTCATGCATATAATCATGTTAGATACAAAGGACTAATGTTACCATTATCATTATTATCACCCTTATATAAGCAAGGAGTTACCATCGTTTTAAGCAAGGACATATATATAACAGTCTACTTTCCATGAACCGTTAAACCCTTACTATATGCGCTAGGAGCCCTCACTAGAGGTACCAAGATCCCTCACTACCAAGCTGTATCGAGCCACCTGGCCTTACCCAAAGCTTAACGCACAACGGCCGATACATAAGCAAGCAACAACGCTATGTTACGTGTAGCAGAACAATGTTGCGCTAGAGGGGTGTCGCGCACTAAAGGTGTGTCGGGCACAAGCACTATCGGGCAACGCCCGTCACAACTCAGGATATCGGCCAACACAGTGTGATGGCCATCACACACCGCACAGCAACACCCGTCACAGGGGCTATCGGCCAGGTCACCACAAAAAGCTAACGTCCTAGAGAGAGAACTCATCCCACATATCATGCAACCAACCGATCAAGGCCTAACGGCCGTCACAAAGCAAAGGAAAGGTTGTGACGCCCGTCACAGGTCGGGGTATAACATCTGACACAACAACCTATCGCCCAATACTTACTTGTATCGTGCAAGGCTAGGTCTTGAGTGCTGTCGGGCAGCACCTCTCCACTCTCATATCATCCAAGGTCCATCTCACAAGGTCATCGTCTTCCTCAAGCACAAAGGCAACCAAAACCCTAGAGGGTCAAGAACACAAGCTCACCAAGAAACCCTAAACCACAAAAGGATCGGCCAACATGGGTACTAAAGCAAGATGCTAAACTAACAACAACATTAAACAAGATCATAGAAAAGGAGATAGTGTAGCTAGGGTTAGGAGTTATGCAACCCTCCTTAAGCAAGCTCCTAGCTCCAAGCACCACCAAGCAAGGAAGAAGAGACTCCAAGGGATATCGGCCACTAGGCTTGCTCCTTCAAGGGGGTATCGGCCACCAACAAGCAAGGAAGAAGGTTGTTTCGTGCACACCAAGGTGGAGAAGAAACTAAAGGACCAAAGGAACTCAAAGCAAGGAAATGAACCACATATATATAGAAGGAAAGGGAGGAGAAAACAAGGTAGAGCAAGGCAAGGTGTCGTCCACCTAGGGATACTTGTCCTAGAGTACAAGCCACCACTCTAGCAAGCCCTAAACACATGTCCAAGGTCATTGCCACATGCAAGCATCATGCACCAAGTGTCCACTAGGGGTGACACAAACGAGGTCAAAGCTAGGTCAAACACCATGGGCGACACACTCCATCCCCATGGGCGACACACACACCTCCCTTGGCCGATACACTCACCTTTTGGGCGATACAAGGCTCAACCAAGCCAAAGCAAGGCACCTCAAGGCCCAACAAGCTCAACCAAGGACCAAAATAACTCAAACAATGAGCCCAAGCCTTCCTCTCTACACTAGAGGAAGCAAAGAGAGAGAGGAACACCTCACAAGGTGGCAAACTTGCTCACAAAACCCTAGACTTGGGTTATTTGCAAGTAGCACCTCCAACTCTCAACAAAGCACAACCAAACCCTAATCACCACTAAAGGTGATTAGCAAGCACCTAAGCATCAAGGTTAAGCAAAACAAACAGGGTAAACCCTAAACGAAGGTCAGGGTCCTTACAATCTCCCTCATGGTTACCACTACATCATACTCATTCTTATAGCTCAAAGATGGACCTTGGACAGTTTCTGGAACTCCATCCACGATTACAGCCATGGAGCTTGGAGCTTGGGATCAATTCTAGAGGCAGGTTTTATAACTGAAACCCTTAATCATTGCTATTGCATCCTTCTCTTCAATAATCATTGGTTAATTATCTTCTTTTGATACTCTTTTGATTCCCTGCTGAAAATCCCATGAAAAACAGTTGTTGTTCTTGGATGTACGAAGGAATAAGATGATGACATCATCTTAGATGTTTATCCAAAGAAATCACTTTGCCAAACGGTTTCATTTGATGAGTTCAAACGGTTTCCCAAATCGTTTGGGAGCAAACAGTTTCAAACCGTTTGAAGGGAAACGGTTTCACCAAACCGCATAAGGGCAAACGGTTCAAGACCGTTTGGAGGTGTTGACCATTTGGAAATCTATTGAAAATTATATAGGTTAATGACCCATCAATTATAAATTATTAGTTCTAATTGGTTCACTAGTTGAAGGTCAATCAATCACCAAAACCCTAATCGAGTTGAGTGTTGATTTGATAAGTGATTGAGTTGGAAACTTGGGTTGATTGACCGAAACGGTTTCAAAACCATTTGGGGATCACCCAAACAGTCTCAAGACCGTTTGTTTTATCACCCAAGACTATTTGGAGGTCTAGGGTTAGGTATGGTTGAGCAATTGAATATCTAAAGATACTAGGTTGAAGTATAATCAATTGCTGAATTGGTGACCAATCCTAGGATCCAAGCCCTAATTGAATGACTTGGTTAATGATGATGTGATGGGAAAATGGTATCAAGACCATTTGGAGGTCATCCAAACGACCTTAAGACCATTTAGGGTCAGGTCATGTTCAATTTGGATGAAGGTTCAATGGTTTCGAAAACTAATCTCACATTGGTTAATGTTGAAGGATCATCGATTCCAAACCCTAATCCAATTGATTCAAACCCTAATTGATGATCAATTGAGGGTCAATTGAGGGTCAAATCAATTGAAGGATGACCTATTTAACTCAATTGAAGTATGGTGATAGGTCCAATTGATGATTGGATACATGAATTCAATGGTTGAAGGAATCAACATTGGAAACCCTAATTCATTTTGCTTGGTTGAGACCATCTTTGGTCCATGCCATTTTGAGGAGGTTTGGACCAAACGGCCTCAAGACCATTTGAGTCCAAATGGTCTCAAGACCATTCAGGACCAAACGGTATCTAGACAGTTTGGAACCAAACGATCCCAGACCAGTTGAGTTCATGCGGTTTCAAAATTTTCACCTTTAGCAAACGATCTTGAGGGCCACGTTTAGCAAACGATCTTGAGGGTCACCTTTAGCAAACGATCTTGAGGGTCACATTTAGCAAACGATCTTGAGGGACACCTTTAGAAAACGATCTTGAGGGTCAACCTTAGTAAACGGTTTCAAGTGTGCACCTTTAGCAAATGATTTCAAGTTTGCAACCAAGACCGTTTGGAGGTTTATTGTGTAAGACCGTTTGAGGTCTGATATTGTCAAGACTATTTGGGGTCTAAATGACCAAGACCGTTTGGTGGATGACTAACCAAAACCACGTGGATACTTAAAGTGGTTAAAGGACAAATTGATTAATTGATTAATACATGATGTAATCAAAGATGATTATAGTAATTGTATCTTAATGAGATGAGGTGATCACTACCTTTGAATGAATAAGCCTTAATGATCATGATGTCAAAGACATAACTCATGATGTCAAATCTCATTTTAAGTTGAGTTGATTTAGTCTAATCAAGGCTGAAGTAAGTACTATCTTATGGATGATGAGAGAGAAGACTTCCTATATGAATGTTAATCATGTAATGGACTTTCGTTATAAATGGATGTCTAATTAGGGTATGATCCTTAATAGTGAGATCATGAAACCCTAATTATGAAGGTTAATGAATCATAACCCCAATTGAGGGCATTGATAGGTGAAATCCTAATACATGATGATAGTATGATATTAATTCATAAAGATGACATGAGAAACCCTAATTCAGAGTACTTTGATGCTCACTCCTATTTGGGGTGAATAGTAAACCCTAAACTAGAGTGATGTGATGTGAATAGTAAACCCTAATCCAGGGTGAGACTAAGTAAATCCTAATCAAGGGTGATACAATGTGAATAGTAAACCCTAATTGTGGTTCATTGAACATAAACCCTAATCTAGGGTGATGTGATGTGAAAAGTTAACCCTAATCTAGGGTGATGCAATGTGAACAGTAAACTCTAATTCAAAATAAGGTGAATGAGAATGTGAAACCCTAATTTTGGGTTATACTTTATAGCATGAAGCTATAAGGTTGGATAATGAAATGATGAGCTATTAATCCTAATTGAGCTAAGGGGATGATTAACCCTAATTGAATTGAAAAGGGAAAACCCTAACCCTAGCAAGGGTATAGTGGTGTATTCCTTGATTAAAGATGATATAATTGGTTTACATTGTGCTGATATGAAATTGATGTATCTGTTATCATCTGTACTAATCATGCATGTTTTATGAGATATTGAACATAGCCAGGTATGAGCTATGATGCTTTGTTTATTGAAAATACTTTATGAGCTTTGTAAGCAATGATATGCTATGTTGCCTAGTGAAAGGTAACAAAAGAGATTGATAGACTGTAAGAGCCACATGAAATACCTACATTGCAATTATCATATTTACACTGTTAAATGACTTGATGGCATTATGTTACCTATTAAAGTGGTAACAAGTATATTGATGATCTAAGGGTTGAATACCCATATTCTTGAATCATGATGATGAGATGATAAGGGATTGAGATTCCAATGCTAATAAAGCTGGAAATGAATTTGATAAAAAATAGTACTCTTTCTTTAAAGCAATTGTTATAATGGTTTATGTTTGAAAACATGCCTGATGCTAAAAGAATGTTGTAATGTACATAAATAATCAAGTGAAATGATATCATGTAGAGCCCTGGCCATAGATCCATCATCGTCAGCAGTTAGGTGATGGTGAAACTGGTTTTCCTAAGGGAACTCCTGGAGAGCATACTTTTGAGTATGTGGGGGTTATGGGCGTGAATATCCTTACGCCCTAATGGAGGAATTGATGAGAGATAAACATTAAATCCCTCAATCCTTCATTATATGTATATGCCAGGAAGATGTATCACTAATCTCCCGATGATGATGTTAATGCAGAATCGATGTGAGATAAACAAGAAATCCCTCGATTGCAAAGAGAGTAAAACATGCCACTGTAACTCTAATAGCGAAGTTGCCATCATACCCTGGAAAGCTATTATAGCAGAGACACGAGATGTCCTGCATGTTGTTCCTCACACTGACTGAGGAAGATGAGGTCATAGAATTCCAGCTCTTCTGATGACCTATGTATGGTACCGATTTCAATTTCACAATGGTCAGTTGGAGTATGAGCAGTATACCTCATCTCCTCAGGGCGTAAGTATTTTTGTAAAATGTAATCAGCCGTGTAGCATATTTGCTTAGGGTTGAATTATGAGAATCAATGGTTGATGATACATTGTCTATTATGTCCTAGATGGATAAATGATATACGTGTTCTTCATATTCCTTATTGAATAAATGGCTTGTTGCTTAATTAAGTTATAGATGGAATGAACAGTATAAAGGATACTGCTTTACTTAGTTAATCAATGATTTACCTATTGTTGATTATATATACTTCTACTGCTCAGTGATATTCTATTATCTGCAATAACAATGCTTCTAGCGGAGAGTTATATCTCTCGCTGGGACAATTTTTCAATTGTCTCACCTCCGTGGGATTCAACTTTTTAGGTAGACGCCGAGGAAGAAGAAACCCTTCAGTGGGTGAGCAGCAATAGCAGCCACAGCAGTAGCAGCAACAACAAGGATAGAAATGATCTTCAGGTGGAGACACTGTCTGTTAGGGTCTGTATATAGAGAGTCCTATGTGTCGTCTCTGTACTCTCAGATCCTAGGAGTCAGTACATGGTTTGATGTAGATCTGAGATTTTTGGTTTGATGCCTCAAGATTTTTGTATACTTCTTATGTACAGTTTAACAGGGCAGTCAATGATATGACTCTCGAGATGTACTGATGAATCAGAATGTAAATAACTTACTTTGGTTCTTTGTGATAGAGTTTTACAGTTTGTGGATCTCTTTGCAAAAACTTTAAATTTTTAGTGATTTTTAGTAATTTTGCTGCTAATAATTCACTTCCACATTAGTTAATCTTATTTTCACAAGTCGGTCATGACACCATAGATCTGAGACGGCAATGCGATCGATAGCAAGTAAGATTGGGTGGGTGATTGAGGTTTACAGAGATGAACTGCCATGGGAAGTTGCACCCCGAGTCCGCATAGGGTTGGATGTTAGAAAACCTTTGAAGCGGATTCAGAGAATCAGGGATAAGAAAGGAACCATAATACTACTCGAACTCAAATACGAGCGCCTACCAAACTTCTTCTTTCTATGCGGCCTCTTACACCATGTGGATAGAGATTGCACTCTGGAGATCGACGGGGAAGAGACAGAAAGAAACTGGGGAGCTTGTCTCAAAGCCTCCCCAAGGAAACATTGCATGTCTGTTGGTGAGGAGATATATAGTGAGGGAACAACAAAGAGGATCCTAAATTTCCACACTAAACTGAAAGGCCAACCTTCTCACAATCTGTTAACAAAAGCAAGCAAGAACGGCCAAGAAATGGGCGGTGACCACACACAATCATGGAGAAACAATGAGAGAACGGGGGCAGCCAAGAAGGATAAGACAATGAGGACGGGACTAGAGAACAATAGAAATGTGGAGACTACAAAGACGATCACTTACAAGGGCTCGGAAGAACAACATGGTCGGAACCCTAATCCGAATGAGAAGACACCTAACGCTGAACTGGCGGGGGAGATGACGTTGTTGGTATGTATGCCCATAGAGCAAGTCATGTGATGATTGTAATGGGATACTTTGTAATTTATTTGAATAATAAAGGTAATTTCCAATCTATATGTTTTAACTATTTTTGAGATGATAGTGTAACATGATAGATGTCTAGAGAATTATTTTACTCAATGACGTATGCTTCTAGGTTAAGGACCTAAACGATGAGATCATACGGATGTTAAGAGTATACATTCTTGTTTAGTCCCTAGTCGGTTGTTATTATGGAAATAACCATAGACATCAATAACAAAAGACTAGATTGTGTGTTGGTTGATGACAGAATCGCATTAGTCATGATATAGTGATATCAAACCAAGCACATAGGTACTTGTTAGAGAACAAGTGTACCGGACAGACCCACCGTGAGAGTGACACATGGAACCATGATTTGGTAGTCACAGTCAGCTCTCACAGTGATGGTGGTGAGTGTGATTCTTTGACCTGAAATCACTACACTCAACACATGTCGTTGCGTACACTTTGACATCATTAAACGCAGTCCTGAAACATGGGTTGTTATAGAGGTGATGATTGGGTGACTTTGACACATGGGGCTTTTGAGGGGTGAGTGATAGATATGGGATTTGTCCCTACTAAGGGAGTTTGATGTCCATGGCCACTTGATGAGTAGGATTGAGAAAAACATGTGCATGCATGTGTGAATCAATATGTGATATTGGTGTCACACACATCTCACCCAGTCTGCTCTGAGATCAAGGAATTGGATAAACATTGAAAGGATGACTGTACCATGCCTTGAGTTCATTCAAGACATCAGTGACAAAGGAATTATACATTCGCTGTAACACCATTCACGGATTGTAGGATTGAAAGTTGTTCTCCAACTTTCTATTTCACTTGGGTAGCACTGATGTGCAACTAGGCACCGCTCTTTGCTTGTGAAGTCATAAGTGTTATGGACTTTCACTGCCAACGTGAAATGGGCCTATAGGGTCACACACATAGGATTTAACCTGGAAGAGGACTTTATCCGCAAACGATGTTTAGATTGATTACTAAAGGAGTTTAGTAGTTCAATTAAACACTCAATCAATTGATAGCTCAATATCATAGTGTTCAAGGTGTTGGACCAATTTATTAGAGTATTGAATTGGTTGAAACTACAATTGACTGATTTTGCACAGTTTGCATTCCCAACTGATCAACTCATGTGATGAACTGATCGGCTCAGGATAGGTTGAGATCATCGGTTGAAGGGTTGAACCGATCGGCTCAACAGGTCCAAACGAGCAAGTTGGGAAAGTCAGGTTGGTGAGAAATTTCTTTTCATTTCACTTGTCCAATTTGATTGGAATAAGGATTGGTATTTGGATCAATTCAAAACAAAAGAGGAAAAGTCAATCGAGAACTGACCAGGGCAGTGAACCGATCATTTCAAAAGTGAACCAATCGACTCAGGTGCCCCAACCGATCGGTTCATGCTTGAAACGATCAGTTCAGCTGGCGTAGTTGGTTGTTTTAGTGGAAAATCTCAAACCCTTCTACTCCTACTTTAATCCCACCTTTCTCGTGGTAGAGAACCATGTCCCATGACCCTTTCATATATATAGGGGTATTGGGGGCTTCTCAAAGTACAACTCAAAACACCAGTTGCTCTACAAAGTTGTCGTTCTCTCTGGTTGTGGTAACTAGGAGAGCCCGAGCAAGTGCTACCTGATAAGGGAGGCACAGCAAGGGAAAGACAACTGCAGAAAAGTGACTGGTGGCAGGAGAGTGTGTCGGTGACTAGTACATTGATAGGAGGGTACGACTCCTTCTAGTACCTTATGGGACAAGGCGATCAGAGTCCCAGGAAGTCTGTGTGGATGACTACAGAGGCGGGAGACTTCTGCCACTCTGAGGACAACTGTCAATCCCGACAGTCCCGGTGAGACCAGGACCTGCACAGATACCATCCAAGACCAGAGGTGAAGACCGCGCAAGCCGTGAGGTAACATCGCTGAGCAAGCATCGGGACGAGGTATGTCTCTACAAACCATCCTTCCTATTATATAGACGTTGACGTGTTTCCTTTATTGTGGGTTTGGGAGAAGAAAATTTTTGTTTCCGCTGCCTTCTCTGTCTCCGCTAAAACCTAACAGTGGTATCAGAGCCACGTCAACTGCTTTATACTTTAGGACTATCGATATGATCGATTTTGGTTTATCGCCTTTATTTGTTGCATACGATGCGAATAAAATTGGCTTTATGCATGTCTAATCCTAAATACACAAATCCTAATATACATATATGATATGTAATATGAATGCACTCGATACGCATCACACTTAAATGAGTTTTGTGGTGGATGTATAGTGTGATTATGGACAATAAACCCTAGGTCTGTGTATGGTTGTATGTGGATACTTGCATCTCAGTCTGCGCATCGATTCCCTATCTCCTGTTATGATTGTAACTCGAGATTTCTTTCCTACCTTTGCTCCCCCCGAATGTAACTCGGGGTTTCCTTTTTCAAATGTAAAATATGATAGATATTTTATTTCCTGTTATGTCAAAGAATGGAGGACAATCTGATGACAACTGTGACGATCGGTTCAAGGTGTGAACCGATCTGTTGGCAATCCAGATGACCATTTTGAGGAGCGAGATGAGCGGGTGGCGACCTGAGGAGATGCATGATGACCAGTGAACCGATCGGCTGGAGGCACCAGTCGATCGGCTGGTGGCACCCAACCGACCGGCTTGATGGAGACCCGATCAATCATGGAGATGAGTTCATCAATCCTAGAACGGCGAAGCATAGAGTTCATCTTGTACATGTTGCATGTGATGTGGATCTAGATGACTGTGATTCCTCTTGGCTCAAGGAATCACATTAGGATGGCCATAATCATCGCTTTTATCATTTTGCATGTTTTTTGTGGGATATAGCATATATATGATACTTACTATATTGTGGTGATTGGATATGTATATGTACATATAAAAACCAAATCCCTCATCTAAATATTAAGTCTTTTACGCCTTCCATTAGCGACACACATGAAAAGCCTGATCGATCAAGCGTAGGTTATACCAAAGCATGGTGTGTCATCTATCTCACAGAAGTGTGAAGGGTAAACATGTAGGTTCTGCCAAAGTAGGGTACATGTTTACCATTTCGGCTTTTGGGATAGACTTAACTGGTGATTCTTAGAGCGTCTAAGCCCAGAGGCATGGAATGTTCATGGCAAGGTGTTACACATGTTCATTCATTAAGAGTTTCATATGATGCAATTGGCATGATGGCCTACCTAAATAGTCAAGTTGTGGGTGATCAACCAAAGCTGACTCATGACTTGATGAAATACAGATCTTGCCCACTAGAAGATTGTGTGTTGTAATCTTCCGAATTGATGGTGAGGGCTATCAATTTGAATCAAAAATAGTGGGAGCGGTAATTAGATAAATGCCTAATTAACTATCATCAAATTTTATTCAAATAAAATCAAAAGGAGTTTTGACAAATGCAATTTTCTCTTGTAGAATGGCAAAAAAATCATCTTTTAAAATGGGCAAATTAATTGAGAATAAATTCCATAACTAATTGAGGATTGTGAGAAGTTGTCACACCCCGATCTCTCACTAACCACTAATCACGAGATTAGGGCGCAACGGAGGGATTATCACATAAACAAATAACTGAGAACTTTTTCTTTTTAAAACCTCGTAATGATATCCGGATTATTGATGTAAACTAAAACATAAATAACTATTGCGGAAGCATTTCAATTAAACTGGCTAGAGAACATAAACATAGTTTACAACATGTAACATTGTTTAACAGAAAGTAAAACATAACAGTTAATTTACATCTTTTACACATTCGCCATACATACTCTCTCTCACCCACACCATGTCCCAAAGACCGAGGGGAAGGGACTAAGAGACCACTATCTAACTAAACTAATTACATATACCTTCTACTGATTAAGCGTTAGGACGAAAGGATCCTTCAGATTCCTGCTGCTGACGATAACCTGAAAATGTTTTGAGTAGAGGTATGAGCCTACTCGCTCAGTGAATAGCCTTTCATTTAGCTATCACTAAACAACTCATCAGGTTTATAGAATTGAAATAAACATAAATACAGTACAAGCTGGGCATTTCTAATGACATAGCAGATTACAGAATATAATCGCATTTCTATGCAACAACAGATAATTTAAACCAAATAAACAGATATAATGAATTGGCACAAAAGTTCGGATATATTAATTTACTGTGATCCTATATGATTACATAATTATATTATTATTATGCCCTAAATATATGCAGTGTACTCTGCATATAAAGATCCGCAGCAAGTTCATGCTACGGTCCCACCGTACAAGACTTAGCGACACACCCGGGAAATGCTAAGTCTGACTGCTGTCCTGGTCTGCTACAGGACTCTCAGGCTCACTCGGCCTCACTGCACTCTCAAAAGAGTGTACTCTAGACTCCTCCTTGAACCTGAGCACACAGGCGGAGAGTCGGGGTTACCACCGTGACACACGCATGGATTATTGTTGAATAACCCCCATATACTCCAGTGCCACCGTGACACACGCACGGATTATTGTTGAACACTGCCTTTCTGCCCTCGTGCCACCGTGACACACGCACGGATTATTGTTGAACACGAGTCACCGACCATCTAGACCCATGCTAGGTAGGTCGTTTCACCCCAAGGTGCAGACCTCACGAGGGGTTCTACGGCGTTAGGGCACCTAAGTCTATTAACTGATTAACAAATAAACATTTAAACAGGAATATCACATTTACTGATTTCGTATCAAATCACAATACACTGTCATTCTAAACCGACAGAGCAATATATTTCAAATCATTGTAATTTCTGATAAATTCTCATACCATGCATTCAAGCAAATTAGGAATGCATAAATAACCCAACTTATTTCAATTTGGCACATACATAGTGAATTTATGTAATTGAACATCTTATTGCACAAATTAAAGAAATTTACTTCACATATGAGAATCATACTCAACAATTATCAATTCTCTAAATTTCTCGAAAAACGTGCACATTAACCCAAATCCTGGTTTGTGCATCACTTAACTCAATTAAGAGTTAATTACCTATCACAACACAATTTAATAACAATACTTGAGAATTTCTGGTAATATTTCAGAGAAATGTGCCATTTCATGTAAATATCAATTTACACATATTAACGTCAAAAGATATATACAATTTAGGGTTTTATTGCATATTTTATTTATTCATATCAACTTTGAAATCGTACATCTGATAATTTATCAGAAATCCTTATTGTCTGGGTTCATACCCAATCCATACCATTTTTAGACATGAATTTCTAATTTCAACATTCAAATAAGCAATTTAGGTTCCAATGAACCATATAAATCTACCGATTCAATCCACACTGATCAATTGCTAAATTTAATCATATAACAGCGTCTAGAAGCAATTTATGAAATAAAAAGTCGGGCGACGCCAAACGCTGCCCGACGCCTGATAACGCCTGTTATCAGCGTAATTCGCGCACATAACTGGAAATATTCAAACACCTGAGTTATTTAATGATAAATGAATGAAATCCTACTCACAGTGATTTGGTCTGTCCAGATTCGTCCGGAACTGCGTCCAAGGCCGGATTCTGGGCGATTTCGAATCGTCTTCTTCCTTTGAATTAATTTCTCACAGTTCCTGTTCACGGCTCAATTGTTCCTCGCTACAGCAGATTGGTGGAAGGGAGACTTGAATCCAAGGCTAGAATTGGTCTAAGGATTGCACCTTCGAGCTCTAGCTCTGAACCGGAACTCAAGATGGTTCCTATTACTGCTAAGTGCCCAAACAGCGCCCTACTGCTGCTGTACGCAGCTATGGCTGCCGTAGGGAGTCAGCCGCCCAAGACGATTTCCTGGTTGCTGCTGCAGTAACTCACTGGTTTCCAGACGGCCGCCCTAGCCAAGCAACAAAGCTGCAGGTGGCTAGGCGGGTAGGGTAAAGAAGAAGGGAAGAAGGTGAGGGACTTGTTGTGGACGGAGCTAAGGGGCCAATCAATCGCTTTCTCAACCCCCTTTCACAAGTGAATCGGCCTGCGGTCAGCCTGCCCTTGGGCACCACTCAAGGTGGTCGAGCATGAGCTAGGGTAACTGAGGAGAGGGGAAAAGGGAAGAAGAAGAAGAGTAGAGTTGGGCGCAGCCAAGAACAAGATTGGGAGCAAGAATCGCCCCTCAATCGCCCTGGCGTCACTCTGCTGTAAACGAGCTAATGTGTCTGGCGCCTCTCTGCTGCGCTCGGGAAGACGGAGATAAAGGGAAGGGGTAACCGACCCCCAAATCAAATAATAGAAATAAAAGATCAATTACTGGAAAAATTGCATTTCAGTCCAGGATTCTTATAATTGCCCTAACTGTGGCCTCGGGGGTCCAAATTGGTCGATTTTTCTTGCAATATTTCAAGCGCAAAATTCTCTACGCCCTCAGAGCAATGTATCATGCTAATTTTACTATTTCTCTGGTTCAAAATTTCAAATTGCATCCAATCATCACTTTACTCAAATTGATCATCTTAATTAAACACTAATTGATTTTATGTGCTTGATTTAACTAAATCAAGTTAATGATTTACTAACCACATCATAAGCACATAAGTTAACTCAAACGACTTTTATTAGGCTCAAATTATAAAACTTACTAATAAGTTTTGGAACGGGTCATAACAGAAGTGTTCTGCACAATCCAGATATACTGGTAGTCTTTGAGTCCACTCCATGTACGCTTAAGGCATTGTTTGAGACAAGTAAGAAGGATAGTTCATTGATAGAGATCAATGATATAGGTAAGGGAGAGAAGGGTTCTCTCACGAAACCAAATTCTTTTGCTCTCAAAACATGGAGAGGATGGAAGGAATGATGGAAGAAGAAGAGAGAGATAGAGATGTCTACTTATGGGGTATACATGATAGAGATTAAATTTACTACTTCTTTGTCATGGGTACTTGATACCGGATGTGGATCTCACATTTGTTCAAATGTGAAGGATCTTAAGAGAAGTAGGCCTTTGGGGAAAGGTGAGGTTGAACTATGTATTGCCAATGGGGCAAGGGTTGCTACCAGTTCTGTAGGAACCTATGAGTTAACTCTACCTAGTGGGCTAATAATAGAGTTGAAGAACTGCTATTATGTACCTGCTATAAATAGGAATATCATTTTCGTTTCTTGTTTAGACAAGGATGGTTTTGAAAATCTTATTAAGAATGGAAAGTGTTCCATTTCAAAAGATGAGATCTTTTATGGAAGTGTCCTGATATCTTATGGTCTATACTTGATAGAGCTAGAGACAAGTGTATACAACGTAAACACCAAAAGGCAAAAATTCAACAACTCAAACAAAATGTATCTTTGGCATTGTCGTCTAGGGCACATAAATGAGAAACGCATTTCTAGACTCCTTAAGGATGGTTATCTAGACTCTTTTGATTATGAATCAATAGAGACATGTGAATCTTGTTTTTTGGGTATCAATACTTCATTACCTCTACTGATGACTTCAGTAGGTATGGCTATGTGTACCTGATGAAACATAAGTCAAAAACCCTTGAAAGGTTCAAGGATTTCATAAATGAAGTACAGAACCAACTTGGTAAAAGTATTAAAGTACTTTGATCCGATCGATGTGGAGAATACTTAAGCCAAGAGTTTGAGGACCTTCTGCGAGCCCATGGTATTGTATCACAATGGACTCCGCCTGGAACACCACAGCATAATGGTGTGTCTGAAAGAAGGAATCGCACTTTACTGGATATGGTGCGATCAATGATGAATTTTTTTTATCTTCTGATTTCCTTCTTGGGTCATGCTCTTGAAACTGCCACGTTTACACTTAACCGAGTACCATCTAAATCGATTCAAAAGACACCATATGAGATATGGACTTGGAAGCGTCCCACTATGTCTTTTATGAGGATTTGGGGGTGTAAGGCATATGTCAAGAAAATGTTTTCTGACAAGCTAGGCCCTAGATCTGATAAATGTTATTTTGTTGGATATCCTAAGGAAACCAAGGGATATTACTTATACCACCCAACTGACAACAAAGTGTTTGTTGCCAGGTATGTTGTGTTCCTAGAAAAGGAATTTATTTCCAAAGGAAGCAGTGGGAGGAAAATAGAGCTTGAAGAGGTTCAAGCCCAACAAGAAGACATTGAACCATTAGATGTACAAGAGGAACATAGAGATTCACAAGGTGTTGTGGAATCTCAGTCTCCTCAAGTAATACAAGGACCTCGTAGATCTAGTAGGACACGCCTTGAACCTGAGAGGTTTGGATACCTTGTGACTTAGGAAGGCGGTGAGTTGATCATAGATGATGATCTAACTACCTATCTAGAGGCTATGGAGGGACCAGATTCTAAAATATGGCTTGAGGCCATGAGATCCGAGATGGAATCCATGTACTCCAACAAAGTATGGACTTTGGTGGAACCACCCAAAGGGGTAAAACCCATAGAGTGCAAGTGGGTCTTCAAGAAGAAGACTGACATGGATGGCAATGTGCAAACTTAAAAAGGTAGATTGGTTGCGAAGGGTTTCTGACAAATTCAAGGTGTTGACTACGACGAAACTTTTTCTCCAGTTTCCATGATTAAGTCCATCAGGATTATGCTTGCTATTGCGGCTTACTATGACTATGAGATTTGGTAAATGGATTTTAAAACTGCATTCCTTAATAGGAATATAAATGAGGATGTGTACATGACACAACCTGAAGGTTTTGTAGATCCAAAGAATGCCAATAAAGTTTGTAAGCTGCAAAGGTCAATCTATGGATTAAAGCAAGCATCTCGAAGTTGGAATATTTGATTTGATGAGAAAGTCAAAGTGTTTGGCTTTATTCAGAATGAAGATGAACCTTGTGTGTACAAGAAGGTTAGTGGGAGCACGACCACATTCCTCATATTGGATGTGGATGACATACTATTAATGGGGAATGATGTCACAACCTTAGAGAAGGTAAAGACTTGGCTTGGGAATACTTTCTCAATGAAGGACTTAGGAGAAGCATCCTACATTCTAGGTATGAAGATCTACAGAGATAGATCTAAAAGGCTTCTCAGACTAAGTCAAAGCACACGTACATTGACAAAGTGCTGAAGCGGTTCAGCATGGAGAACTCAAAGAGAGGCAACATCCCCATGATACATGGAGTCACCATCTCTAGAGCTCAATGTCCCCAATCTTATGAAGAGAGGGAGCGTATGAATGGGATCCCATATGCATCAGCCATCAGATCCATCATGTACTCTATGTTGTGCACCTGCCCAGATGTATCGTATGCTCTCAGCATGACAAGCAGGTACCAGTCAGATCCTGGGGATGCTCACTGGACAGCCGTAAAGAACATCCTGAAGTACTTGTGAAGGACTAAGGAACAGTTCCTTGTATACAGTGGTGAGGAAGAACTGGTTGTAAGAGGTTACACCGATGCAAGCTTCCAAACCGACAAAGATTATTACATATCGCAATCAGGAGTTGTATTTTGCCTAAACAATGGAGTTGTGAGCTGGAAGAGTTCCAAGCAAGAAAAAGTTGCCAATTCTACTACAGAGGCCGAGTATATTGTTGTTTCACATGCAACAAAAGAGGTTGTGTGGATCATGAAGTTCATCACTGAACTTGGTGTAGTTCCCAGTAGCTGTGATGCAATTGAACTTTATTGTGACAATAATGGAGCTATTGCTCAAGCTAAGGACCCAGATCACATCATCGGTCCAAGCACATACTACGTCACTTCCATCTCATACGAGAGATCGTACAGTGAGGAGATGTGACAATTTGCAAAGTACCAACTGAAGACCACATAGATGATCCACTGACAAAGGCCCTTTCTCAGCAGAAGCATGATGGTCATGCTAAGTCACAAGAATTGAGGTTCCTAGGTGACTGGCTCTAAGTGCAAGTAGGAGTCTATTGGTATGTATGCCCATAGAGCAAGTCATGTGATGATTGTAATGGGATGCTTTGTAATTGATTTGAATAATAAAGGCAATTTCCAATCTATATGTTTTAACTATTTCTGAGATGATAGAGTAACATGACAAATGTCTAGAGAATTGTTTTACTCAATGACGTATGCTTTTAGGTTAAGGACCTAAATAATGAGATCACACGGATGTTAAGAGTATACATTCTTGTTTAGTCCCTAGTTAGTTGTTATTGTGGAAATAACCATAGACATCAATAACACCAAAGAATAGATTGTGTGTTGGTTGATGATAGAATCTCATTAGTCATGATATAGTGATATCAAACCAAGCACGTAGGTACTTGTTAGAGAACAAGTGTACTAGACAGACCCACTATGAGAGTGACACATTGAACCATGATTTGGTAGTCACAGTCCGCTCTCACAGGGATGGTGGTGAGTGTGATTCTTTGACCTAAAATCACTACACTCAACACATGTCATTGGGTACACTTTGACATCATCAAACATAGTCCTGAAACATGGATTGTTATAAAGGTGATGATCGGGTGACTTTGACACATGGGGATTTTGAGGGGTGAGTGATAGATATGGGATTTATCCCTCCTAAGGGAGTTTGATGTCCATGGCCACTTGATGAGTAGGATTGAGAAAGGCATGTGCATGCATGTGTGAATCAATATGTGATATTGGTGTCACACACATCTCACCCAGTCTGCTCTGAGATTAAGGAATTGGATGAACATTGAAAGGATGATTGCACCATGCCTTGAGTTCATTCAGGACATTAGTGACAAAGGAATTATACATTTGTTGTAACACCATTCACGGATTGTAGGATTGAAAGTTGTTCTCCAACTTTCTGTTTCACTTGGTAGCACTGATGTGGGACTAGGCACCGCTCTTTTCTTGTGAAGTCATAAGTGTTATGGACTTTCACTGCCAATGTGAAATGGGCCTGCAGGGTCACACACACAGGATTTAACTTGGAAGAGGAGTTTATCCACAAATGATGTTTAGATTGATTACTAAAGGATTTTAGTAGTTCAATTAAACACTCAATCAATTGATAGCTCAATATCATAGTGTTCAAGGTGTTGGACCGATTGATTAGAGTATTGGATTGGTTGAAACTGCAATTGGCTGATTTTGCACAGTTTGCACTCCCAACCAATCGGCTCATGTGATGAACCGATCAGCTCAGGACAGGTTGAGACGGTCGGTTCAAGGGTTGAACCGATCGGCTCATGATGGAAGTTTTGCTTTATGCAACACCACTAAAAATCCTAGAGATGATGAGTCTCTAAGTTTAGCCTTGCTAGTACTATGGTAAGAACTCCACCCACATGTGCTAAGACATGTGGAAGTCTTATCGTAGTATAGTTAAGGGTCGAATCCTCGGGACAACGGTCTTGACGAAGTCAAGATGGAAAACGTTTAGCCTTTACTTAACAACTTAAAGATTGATATTTAGATCGAAAGTTTGATTTGGTTGTTTTAAACTAAGTACAAAGAAAGTAAAGCAAGAAAGTAAATAAAGCAAGTAAATCTTAAGAGTTAACAAATGATGATGAATCACTGGGGTTAAGCAGGTATTTACCACCGCTACACATGCATTGTATATGTACTAAGCAAGACTTATAAGCTAGATGCATGGATGTTTCCACAAGACCGATGCCTTATAAGACAAGAGCGATGCGTTACATCCAAGGGTGTTCCACAAGACTGATGCCCACATAAGACAAGAGCGATGCATTGCACCCTTCGATGTTCCACAAGACCAATGCCCATATAAGAAAAGGGCAATGCATCTCATCCTCCAAGGGTTAAGTAACTCTCATGCGGTACATCACTACGCGTCACTGAAGGATGTAGTCTCCGAAGAGAGAATCTTACTCAACCTCAAGAAACGTGCATCTAAAACTAACAAGCGAGCGATAATTACCAAATCGAATAGCGTCCTTGTAGGCCTAGTCTCCTATTCGGATAACCTAGCTACGAGAAGTGCGGGAATGATGCAACGCCAGCCATTCCCGAACAAATGGTCACATGCTTTACATCATTCCCCTCGCAAAGTGTGTTCCTCGACTTACCAAAGGTCTCTTCCATACAGATGGGAGTGTGCCAAATGATAGTGAGTTTACTCCACTCTTTGAGATACACTTCTAGACACCGAAACGGATGCGTGGTGGATACACACACCAGAAACCAACACTAAATCGGTATTCAAGCCTCGATAGCGGTCGTAGACAAACCACAACGAAAGACAATAAATGCATACAAGAACGTGGCCATCATTCAAGCATGTGTGAAACGATTTAGTATTAAAACGAAATGATAACATCTTTTTTACAGTACAAAATACAAAACATGGGCAGCGGGGCTAGTCCCCGCGCCCCAGTGGATGGAACTACTCGCTCCTCATAGAGGGAGCAACAAAGAAGGAGGCAAGAAGAGATAGAAAGAACATCATCTCCACTGAGGAGAGAAGGTTGAACCCTTGGTGGAGAGAGCAACGATCTCCACTCCTTGTAGCTTGCTTGATGACGGATCTTCTCCTCTCACCTACCTTCTCGTTGATGAGAGAGAAAGTAGCTTGCAATGGACGTGAGTCTCAGACCGGCAGCCTCGAGTGATGGATGGAGTTGTTCTGGTAGTGGAGAGACAGCCTCTGGACGTCTGGACTCTCCTTTTCATGGACGGCCCTGAGGTCTTATTTATAGGCTTTGAGTGAGATCCAAACGGTTTGGAGACCGTTTGGGCTCAAACGGTCTTGGGACCGTTTGGCGTCAAACGGTCTTGAGATCGTTTGGCGTCAAATGGTCTTGGGACCGTTTGGCGTCAAACGGTCTTGAGATCGTTTGGCGTCGGACGGTCTTGAGATCGTTTGGCGTCAAACGGTCTTGGGACCATTTGGCGTCAAACGGTCTTGAGACCGTTTGAGCTCCATGCGGTCTTGGGACCGTTTGGCTTCATGCGGTCTTGGGACCGTTTGAACTCCATGCGGTCTTGGGACCGTTTGGCTTCATGCGGTCTCGGGACCGTTTGAACTCCATGCGGTCTTGGGACCGTTTGAACTCCATGCGGTCTTGAGACCGTTTGGCTTCATGCGGTCTCGGGACCGTTTGAACTCCATGCGGTCTTGGGACCGTTTGGCTTCATGCGGTCTCGGGACCGTTTGAACTCCATGCGGTCTTGGGACCGTTTGGCTTCATGCGGTCTCGGGACCGTTTGAACTCCATGCGGTCTTGAGATCGTTTGGCTTCATGCGGTCTTGGGACCGTTTGAACTCCATGCGGTCTTGGGACCATTTGGCTTCATGCGGTCTCGGGACCGTTTGAACTCCATGCGGTCTTGGGACCATTTGGCTTCATGCGGTCTCGGGACCGTTTGAACTCCATGCGGTCTTGGGACCGTTTGGCTTCATGCGGTCTCGGGACCGTTTGAACTCCATGCGGTCTTGGGACCGTTTGGCTTCATGCGGTCTCGGGACCGTTTGAACTCCATGCGGTCTTGGGACCGTTTGGATCCACTCGACCCTTGGGCTGGTTTATTCTTTTGTTAATTTTTTGTGCTTTTTCTGCAATTATAAAAGGAAAAGTTAGTTTGATGATGTATTTACAAAAAAGGGGTAAAATTAGGTTTAAGTACAATATAAATGTAGAAAGAGTATGGAAAACTAAGGAAAAAGACTAAGATAAACTACTAAAATAGGAGGTTATCACCCCCCTAACTTAGAGTCTAGCTTGTCCTCAAGTTAGATAGAGCTGAGACATGAAATGGCGCGGCGATCTTAATTAAAATTTCCATACTCTTGCTCCAATTCTTGACCTGAGTTCCCCAGGGGTCGTATCGAGGCTTATTGCATGCCTTGATCCTTTTGGATTTCGAGAGTTGCTTGGATTTCAGGTTTTTCCGTATCTCAAAGTTCGCCTTGGGACCACATTTATTTTGTGCATGCTGTTGACTCTAATCAACTTTATACCTCTCTGGAAACCTATTGGAAGCTAGAGAGGGTATGAGGGTTGGCTAAAGGCTTTGAAGTGTAACTCCCCTTCGAGTGGGGGAGGGGCTGTCTATGCTTTTTAGGATCTCACTACCGGACACGACACATCTGCCTTTATGAGGGCAGCTGAATGTACCGGCCGGGCAAGTCCTTTATTAGCCTTTTCATATACTTGGAACTTTTAGGGTTTCACTACCGGACGCGACGCATCTGCCTTTGTGAGGGCAGCGGAATGTGCCGGCCGGGTGAGCCCTTTATCAGTTCTTTATATAGGTCCTTATTCGTGGCACAACTCTCATGATTTTATTCGTCTCTCTGGCTTTTATTCAAAAACTCACAGGCTTGGGTTTTGGGATGAGGATTTCTTTTGGGCGGCCAAGCCTCTTTTATTTTGAAGAGAGGAAAGTTGTTCTTAAAGTTTTTCAGCATGCACTTATTTGGTTTGTGGTCCACTTGCAGAGCTTTTTGACTTGGAAGTTGCCTGATTTCCCTCTCATCCTTGAGATCTCGGCTTATTTCTGCCCTGATTTTGACCTATGGAGAATCAGATAAAGAAATGGAGCAAAAATATAGGATCCATAGTGGATGGGGGTCGATAAATCGCCATTTGATGTCTAAGTGCTAAATACTTGTAGAGACTAACATGATTCTAGAGTTAGTTGAGGTGATTAAAAAGAATTTGTAAAAAGAATCTTGAAAGAATAAAAAGAATTTGTAAAACAAAAGAAATGTATGGAAAGTGTATAGAGAAAAAGAAGGGAGTATAGAAGTTGATACCTAGCCCTTGTCTAATGTATCCCCCCCTAACTTATCACACACTCTGTCCCCAGAGTGGCAAAGTGATAGGTTGAGAAAACATTAGAACAAGGGCTGCAGGTTAAGGTAGATTGTCGGTTGCCCCTGGAGAACGCAGTAGTGTAGATGCGAACTGCCCACGTAAGGCGTGGTAATCCACGTCCGTCATTTCCTCCACTGGTCTTTGGAGAACGATTATAGTGTACATCCAGTAGAGGACGTGGAAGCCGCAGTCGTTGGATTGTCGTATTTGCTGGGGGCATTTATGGCAGAAAGCGGGGCGGCTGAAGTGCTCAGTGTTGTATGCCCTAGTGTGCTGACTCAGAAGTTCGATTAATTTCATAGCACACTCCTTTGCCATTTCTTCTGTCGGCGTCTTGGGTGTTACGACGTATTGTCGTTGTCGGGCATTGAACTGGCTGTCGGAACTGTTGTATATTATAGTGGTTCCGGTGTGGAGATTGGTTTCCAGAAGGAGCCAGTGCTCATGATGTAGGATCGGTAGCATGATGAACTTCGGCGTTGTATGTTGAAGATATGCAATCAATGCTTCTATTGTGCCGAAGTTTTTCAGTTTGAGCAGATCGTCTTTCATGTACGGGGACGCCATATATGTATCGGGATTGTGTTGGCCAATCTGAGATTGGTAAGCGGCCATGAGGCTGCAAGAAAGTTGCCCCTTATCTTGTAAAGTCTCTCGCAAAGAATCAGCCATTACGATAATGTCTTGAGACATGAATACGATTCCGTCTTTTTCTGCGGAGAGTTTTGCCATGATTATGCGTATTTCAAGGTCGTTTAGACCCTTGCAAGAATCGCGATCGAAATCAGGAAAAGTTGGTGTAGTTGTGTACGCGGGGTCTTTCTTGCTGGTGTCCTCTTTGGGCAACTTGTTTTGTTCTGACTCTTTCAGAACTTGGCGGAAAGGTCGCCGCTGTCGACGTTGCACAGCTGAGTAAAGATACCGTGGAACATCATCTGGTGACATAGTCGGATCGTTGAAAAATCTTCTGTCACAGATGAGTTCCATGGCGTAGCGTCCTCGTAGCGAATGGAAGTCTTCAGCTGCCAAGTCTGTGAATGGGATTTCCTGGTTAAGCGCTTGAATATGTCTGATGGTGTAGAAGGCGCTGTCCCCGGATCCCGTGGTGGCTTGAACTGGAGGGTTAATGATTCTAAACCATGGTTGGCTCCAGTCTTGGCGAAGAGAAGGGCGTACAGCCCAGATTACTTTAAGCAGCCGGAAGGGTATACACCGAGCTTCACCTGATGCGTCTCCGATAAAGTTAATTATGCCGGATGGTAGCTCGGCGGTATTGAAGTTGTAGACTTTGGCGTCCCTTGCCGTGGTGTCCACTATCATAAAGAGCCAGTGTCCCGAGACTTGGAAAGGCAGCGTGATATAGCGTGCCTGACGTGCTAAACCGACACGCAGCCGCTCAATCGACCTCACCTGCAGGCTTTTGTGTAAAAGGCCAAGAGACAGTGCAGGTGAGGCGTTGAAGGCTGGCTGTATCCGTTTTTTACTTTTATATATTTCTATACAGTTGGCGAGGAGGACACGAAAAATTGACAGTGGCATCGTAGACCGGGGTCGGAGGATGCAACGAAAATCTTCGCGTGTCAACGTACGCCTGGTTTTTGTATTAATGTAAATTGTATCGTCCCCCGCTTTTGCATCGTCTACTATAGTGTTCAGGATGAAAATGTCCTGAGCATCTAAAGTAGAGATGGCTGTCCTGTCAAGATCATGCATTTTTTGTGGAAGAGGGGGGGGGGGGGGGGCGGGGGGAGGTTTTGTGGTGGAGGGGAGGCGTGTTGTTCGAAGGCTTCTTCATGGCCTTTGATATTGTCATCCTGGTCGGAGGCGGAGTCAAGATCTTCGTCTGTATCTAGACTCACTCGGTCCGCGTCGTCCAGGTGAGGGGGAGAAGGTGTTGAATAGGGAAGAGGAGTTTTCAGCGAGGTAGCGCTGGCTCCTTTTATGCACTGTTGGAGCTCAGCGAATGCTGCATCTTTGGCGGCTTCTCCCATTGACCCCATAGTGGAGTAATCAAAGAATTGGTCCCCATAAGAAATGTTGACGTTATCGTGCTGTGGGGACTTGGGGTGATAGTCACTTTCCTGGTGACCTTTATCGGACCGTTTATGGGAGGGTCCTGCAGCATTCCCTGGATCTTCGCCATCATCGTGCTTGTCTCCTGGAGGTGTGTCTTTATTGGAGTCAGCAGATGAATCGGAGTCTTCTTCTTCTTCATCATCATTGTCGTTGTCAGCCGCAGCTTCGTCTGTTTTCTTCTTATTAGACGGCTTTTTACACCGCCGGTGAGTGGCATGTAGCTCATCAAAAGCCACTTGCAGATGCTCGTGTTTTTCGAGCAATGCGTCGTGGGCTTCTTTGAGATCTGTATATCTGTCCTCGGCGGAGAGGAGGCGTGCAGTCAGATCTGTGACTTGGGCACGTAGTTGTTGTATGTCATTGATGGTAGCCTCCTCTTGATGATGGTGGAGCTGCGTAATTGTTTCGTCGATGGTAGCCAGGCGCGAGCTTAGCTTGTCTTGGTTTTGCTCAAGTTTGCGGAGATTCTCTTGCAGAGGGTGAGTCTGGGTCGAGATCTCATCGACTTTTCTCGTCGTAGCTTCTTGCTGACGTGTTGCCTCAAGGATCAGGTCCGGCAGGTTGTTGGTGTGGCTGTTGATATGTTCAACTTGCCTAGCCACTTCATCCTGTCGTTGCTGAATACCTTGTAGGACGACAGGAAGAGCTTGATGCTGATTGTCGATCCTTGTTACCTGTTTAGTTAAATCCTGTACACAAGAAAAAAAAGAATGTAATAAGTTAGAAGGATCGGTGAGGAGGTGTCGGACAGCGTCAAATTGACGGCCGAATTCCTCACCGATGTTAGTAAAGGGGGCCCCAGAGGCGGAAGGGTGATGTGGCTGGGGCCTATGTGGGATGGTGGTAGTGTCTTGCGGAAAAGACACTGATGAAGGCCCGAACTGCGTAGTGACTGTTGATGAGGTCACCAGCGGTGTCGGGGTGGTGGCGGATGTGAAGAGTGGTGGAGTTGATGATGAAGGGGTGGGGATTGTGGATGGTAATGGAGAGATGGTGAAGTCGGGCATGGAGGTGAAGAAAGGTAAGCCCGATGTTGGGGTGGGTGAAAAGGTGGATGTGAATGCTGATGTGGATGCGGAGGCGAAGGTGGTGAAATCAGGCATGGAGGTGGGGAAGGGGAAGCCCGATGTTAGGGAGGGTGGAAAGGTGGATGTGAATGCTGGCGTGGAGGTGGAGGGGAAGGCGATGGTGGGAGCAGTGGAGAGCTGCTCGTGTAGACTCTGGATGAAAGAGTCAAGGGAGGATGTTGTGAGAATTTCATCGTTGAAATGCTCATCCTCCGGGTTGGGGCGGGATGTTGGCGTCTCCGACAGCTGCTTGGCCTGTAACAACCTTCTAGAGAGCCGTTTGACAGGGATTTTTGTAAGTCGTGCTGTCGGGGCTGTAATACTCATCTCGGTTGGACCCGCAGTTTTTTCTTTCTCGGCGGGTTTAACCGAAGCTAACAACTTAGTAAGCTCGTCGTCAGAAAACAGGAGCTGTGTCATGTCATAGTGTGCTAGCTCTGGTAGCGGAAGGAGGGTTCTTGAAGATTTAACCATCGGGCAGAATACGTAGTGTATTTTCCCATCCTTTTCTTTGATTATGAACGAGTTTTTCAGAGATTGCTCGTTCGTAAGGATGTCACCCTTGATTAGCGTGCATTGGGGTAGTAGCCTGTCCATCTTAAGGAATTTTATTATGGAAGTGACATGGCCCCCCAAGCAGATCTCTTTCCCTATTAGGGCAGCGGAAAATTTCTGGACCATCAATCGTCCAATGTTTACTGGCTTGTCGTTGAGGATAGACCAGAGGACAAAGAGGTCAGATATTGTGACGTTTCCTCCTTCCGATCTTGGAAAAAGTGCGCCAGATAGGATTTTGTGCAAAGTGCGCACAAATCCGGAATGTATGTTGGACGCTTTACAGGTTTTTGCGTCGTAGGTGGGAAGTCCGGTTAAGCTTTTCCAGAATGTGTGGCGGTTGAATTCTGGGTGATCGGTTCCCACTAGCTTGGCCTTTTGTAGCTGCTCCGTGTCGTCGATGAACATAGAATTCAGCATATTTTCTGTCAAGACGACATCGCTACCAAAGATCTGGGTGACAATTCTTCTGTCACCCCCATCCCGTGACCTATCAGCGATGTCAACGGGCTCCTTTCTCAGAAAGGAGAAGAATTCCGCCGTAGGTTCAAAGTATGACACTTCAGGTAATGAGCACAACCTGGCGAGGTTGGCTTTCTGTAGTACGCTGAAGATGCGATCTTGAATTCCCATTTTGACTAGTATGCTGGAGCAAACATACTTAGTCGGTTTGAGGGTTTTGTCAATGGAGATGGAAGGTTGTATGTATAGGTTTTGTGGTGGTGGAATTGGAGCGGTAATGGGAATGAAGGTGGTAGGGATAGTAGCTGCAGGGGTGATGGTGGAAGCAGCGTATGTGGATGGTTTGGCGAAGGGTTGGTCCATGGCGGATGAAGGGTGGACCTGTTTTCTTGCCCTTTTTGGAGGCTGCCCAGATGCAGCCTTTGCAGCCTTGCGTTTCCCCTCTGTCTCTTGGGCAGAGGAGTCCTCATCGGGGTTCGGTATGTAATCCGAACCTTCATCGTCGTCCGAAGAGACATTCTCAATCTCTTCTTCGGGAGCCTCACCCAGGCATTGGGTAAGGCGGATTATTTCGCATAGGACGTCGATGATCTTGATTTTTGGAGGGACAACTCCAGTGGTGTTGTAGGTGTCCCTGATTTGCACGAGTTTTTCTCGCTCCTCTATCATCTGCTCCCTTGTCAGAGCAGGGGCAGATCCGGAAGTCTTGTTTGATGCCATTTCTGAAAAAGATACAAGTTTCTTAGTTAGAAAAGAGGATTGAAACAATTTAGATTTAAGAAACAATTTAGAAGCTTCTTAGTTTCAGGACCGTTTGATTCCAAACGGTTTGAGGACCGTTTGGTCCCAAACGGTTTGAGGGCTGTTTGGTCCCAAACGGTTTGAGGGCCGTTTGGTCCCAAACGGTTTGAGGACCGTTTGGTCTCAAACGGTTTCAAGACCGTTTGGTCTCAAACGGTTTCAAGACCGTTTGGTTCCAAACGATTTCAAGGCCGTTTGGTCTCAAACGGTTTCAGGACCGTTAGATTCCAAACGGTTTCAAGACCGTTTGGTCTCAAACGGTTTCAAGACCGTTTGGTCTCAAACGGTTTCAAGACCGTTTGGTCTCAAACGGTTTCAAGACCGTTTGGTCTCAAACGGTTTCAAGACCGTTTGGTCTCAAACGGTTTCAAGACCGTTTGGTCTCAAACGGTTTCAAGACCGTTTGGTCTCAAACGGTTTCAAGACCGTTTGGTCTCAAACGGTTTCAAGACCGTTTGGTCTCAAACGGTTTCAAGACCGTTTGGTTCCAAACGGTTTGAGGGCCGTTTGGTCCCAAACGGTTTCAAGACCGTTTGGTTCCAAACGGTTTCAAGACCGTTTGGTCTCAAACGGTTGCAAGACCGTTTGGTCCCAAACGGTTTCGGGATCGTTTGGAAAACCGTTTGGAAAACGAAGAGTCGCAGGTTGTCGGCGCAGGGGAAGGCGAAACGGCGCGAAGGTGAGCGCGCCAGCGACCTCGACGATGACGAAGACGATAGGAAAAACGGTGACGGCGGTGGAAGCGGTGGAAGAATCGGAGTTCCTTTCGACAGCGACGGTGGTAGCGGAGAAAAAGACGTTGCGCGATGGTCGAGGAGACGGCGACTGGTTCAGTGGTGGTGGCGACACAATGGCGCGGTGACGAAGGCGACAGAGGAGTCGGAGAACTTCGTTCGATGACGGCTGCGATGGCGGTGTAGGAAACGTCGGCGTGAGCGGCGTGTTTGGAGTCGCCGGACTACCTTGCGGAAGAAGGTCGAACGAACGGGTGAGCGGCTAGGGCGAATGCAACAGTAGCAGGAAGAAGACTCTTCGCACGAACGCTCTGGAGAATTCGAAGATTCGAAGAGAGAAAGATGGAGTAGGGATGGTGTATATATATAGTGATTGGTTGGTGGTCTTTCGTATTCCAAACGGTTTTGAAGACCGCTTGGTCCCAAACGGTTTGAGGACCGTTTGGTCCCAAACGGTTTGAGGACCGTTTGGTCCCAAACGGTTTAAGGACCGTTTGGTCCCAAACGGTTTCGAGAACCGTTTGGTCCCAAACGGTTTCGAGACCGTTTGGTCCCAAACGGTTTCGAGACCGTTCGGTCCCAAACGGGCTTAAGACCGTTTGGAGGTAACAAAAGGGGTTATATATTTTTATGTTTTTGAGTATGTATATATTTGTATATTTTTTTTTGTATTTTGGTTTATGGATTTTTATGTTGTTTGTGTTATATATTGTTTTTGTAGTTTTTATTATGTAGATTTTTTTTTGTATTTTTAGATTTAGTAATAAAAGAACTTGAAGAAAGCAAAACAAAATTAAGAGAGAATAAAACTAGAAAATAGAGAAATTGATGTTCAGGTCTTGGGTTGCCTCCCAAGAAGCGCCTTGGTTTTATGTCGCTGGCTCGACGAAGCTAAAACTTGTTATACTGCTGGCATATTTAATTGTTGATCTTTGTTCAGCCCATGTTTCGAATTTAATTCGGGTTGTCCAGCGAAAGTGCCAGCCGAAGGCTTCAATTGTGCAGCAATCTGAGCAAGCTGTGTTTCAACTGCCTTTTGTTGGGCTTGTTGATTGGCCAGCATGGTTTGCTGAGATTGCAGCATCTGTCTTATTGAAGATAGCTCATCTTCCGGCTGCGTGGTAACATTCTTCTGAGAATTTTGTTGTTGGTATTGTTGAACATGCAATTGTGGGTGAAGCGGGGGGTGAGTGTACTGGTAGTAGGCTGACTGATTTCTAGGGTAGTTAACCCTAGGGAAGTTGTTTCTTGGATTCCCTTGATTGTTTGATAACCCAGGAGGCAACCTACTGTCAAATCCCCCTTGAGTCTGGTGTTGCGGGTTTGCAGTCCCAGAAGGGTTCCCATACTGGAATCCAGGATGGTTCCTTGGTTGACTGGGATTATAGTAGACTTGCCCAGGAATAGTATGGATAGATTTGACTTGCTCCGGAGTCTGATCTTCAATCTGATTAGTGATGGCCTCATAGGGTTGTGGTGGTGGATGAAGATCCATCATCACACTATAGAGCATTCCGCAGGATAAGGTCGGATGATCTGATGCATGACAAGCTTCACAGGAACCTGTGACAGCTTTGACTTGATGCAGCTGCGGGGTTTGTTTCTTGTTGAATTTCCCTAGAGATGATTCAAGGGTTTGCTGTTTATGGGCGATTGCTTTCAGAGCCTCTGCTATTGACTTTAATTCCGTGGATTCCTCAACTTTAAAGACTTTGAGGATGCCTTTTCCGACTGTTCGCCCCCAGTTGGACTGGTTTTCAGCCCCTAAAGTGACGATCTTCCAGGCGTCTTCATAGTTTTTCCTCATGAAATTTCCTCCAGATGAGGAATCTAGGAACTGTTTAATGTCATCATTTACCCCCCGATAAAAGGTCTCAATCAGTTGATTTTGCGAAATCCCATGATGAGGGCATTTTCGAAGAAGTTCTTTGAATCTTTCCCATGCCTCGGCGAGGGTCTCTCCAGGAAGTTGAGAGAAATGGTTGATCTGCCCTCTGATTTGGTAAGTAAGCGAGGGTGGAAAGAACTTCTCCAGGAATTTCTCCTCTAGAGGGGCCCAGGTGGTAATAATGGGTTCTCTATCCAATGAATTATACCAACTTAAGGCCCTTCCAGATAGAGTGAAATGAAACAGATGGAGCATTATTGCGTCGAAAGCAATGCCGGCTTGTGGGACCAGTCGGCATAATGCCTTAAACCGTTTCAGGTGGTCCATGTAGTCGTCTCCAGAACTTCCAGAGAAAGAAATCCCTTGCATAATCTGAATCCATTGGGTCCGGATCTCGAAGTGTGGGATGTTAATGATCGGAGGCCGGACCGGATGGTTATCTTCGTAATTCTTCGGGACGGCGTAATCCCGAAGTTGCTTGTTTCTTAACGCGAGTTGAGCAGCAGCTTGCTCTGCTTGGATGCGTGCTTGTTCTTCAGCTCGGATCTCAGCTTGCACCTGAGCACGAGTGTCAGCAATGAGTTGTGCTCGTTGTGCTGCTATGGCGGCGTTGACTCTTTCTGCAACAAGGCGTTGCTCTTCGGCCATCTGTCTGGCTCTTTGGCGGTTTAGTCTATTCCTTCGGTGAAAACTTCTTTCTACCTCAGAATCGTATCCTGGTTCAGGGGAGAATCCGATGCTATGCGGGGGTTGCATACACGTTTTCTACCTGAGTAGAAGGAAAATCTCAAGTTAGGAAAAATGGAAGGAAATGAAAAAGATCAAGAAATATTGGATTGGTTATTAAAAAAGTGTAAAATCCTAATCAACCAAGAAATTGGTAAGTAAAAACTAAAAAGTTCCGTTGTCCCCGGCAACAGCGCCAATTTTTTGATGGAAGTTTTGCTTTATGCAACACCACTAAAAATCCTAGAGATGATGAGTCTCTAAGTTTAGCCTTGCTAGTACTATGGTAAGAACTCCACCCACATGTGCTAAGACATGTGGAAGTCTTATCGTAGTATAGTTAAGGGTCGAATCCTCGGGACAACGGTCTTGACGAAGTCAAGATGGAAAACGTTTAGCCTTTACTTAACAACTTAAAGATTGATATTTAGATCGAAAGTTTGATTTGGTTGTTTTAAACTAAGTACAAAGAAAGTAAAGCAAGAAAGTAAATAAAGCAAGTAAATCTTAAGAGTTAACAAATGATGATGAATCACTGGGGTTAAGCAGGTATTTACCACCGCTACACATGCATTGTATATGTACTAAGCAAGACTTATAAGCTAGATGCATGGATGTTTCCACAAGACCGATGCCTTATAAGACAAGAGCGATGCGTTACATCCAAGGGTGTTCCACAAGACCGATGCCCACATAAGACAAGAGCGATGCATTGCACCCTTCGATGTTCCACAAGACCAATGCCCATATAAGAAAAGGGCAATGCATCTCATCCTCCAAGGGTTAAGTAACTCTCATGCGGTACATCACTACGCGTCACTGAAGGATGTAGTCTCCGAAGAGAGAATCTTACTCAACCTCAAGAAACGTGCATCTAAAACTAACAAGCGAGCGATAATTACCAAATCGAATAGCGTCCTTGTAGGCCTAGTCTCCTATTCGGATAACCTAGCTACGAGAAGTGCGGGAATGATGCAACGCCAGCCATTCCCGAACAAATGGTCACATGCTTTACATCATTCCCCTCGCAAAGTGTGTTCCTCGACTTACCAAAGGTCTCTTCCATACAGATGGGAGTGTGCCAAATGATAGTGAGTTTACTCCAGTCTTTGAGATACACTTCTAGACACCGAAACGGATGCGTGGTGGATACACACACCAGAAACCAACACTAAATCGGTATTCAAGCCTCGATAGCGGTCGTAGACAAACCACAACGAAAGACAATAAATGCATACAAGAACGTGGCCATCATTCAAGCATGTGTGAAACGATTTAGTATTAAAACGAAATGATAACATCTTTTTTACAGTACAAAATACAAAACATGGGCAGCAGGGCTAGTCCCCGCGCCCCAGTGGATGGAACTACTCGCTCCTCATAGAGGGAGCAACAAAGAAGGAGGCAAGAAGAGATAGAAAGAACATCATCTCCACTGAGGAGAGAAGGTTGAACCCTTGGTGGAGAGAGCAACGATCTCCACTCCTTGTAGCTTGCTTGATGACGGATCTTCTCCTCTCACCTACCTTCTCGTTGATGAGAGAGAAAGTAGCTTGCAATGGACGTGAGTCTCAGACCGGCAGCCTCGAGTGATGGATGGAGTTGTTCTGGTAGTGGAGAGACAGCCTCTGGACGTCTGGACTCTCCTTTTCATGGACGGCCCTGAGGTCTTATTTATAGGCTTTGAGTGAGATCCAAACGGTTTGGAGACCGTTTGGGCTCAAACGGTCTTGGGACCGTTTGGCGTCAAACGGTCTTGAGATCGTTTGGCGTCGGACGGTCTTGAGATCGTGTGGCGTCAAACGGTCTTGGGACCATTTGGCGTCAAACGGTCTTGAGACCGTTTGAGCTCCATGCGGTCTTGGGACCGTTTGGCTTCATGCGGTCTTGGGACCGTTTGAACTCCATGCGGTCTTGGGACCGTTTGGCTTCATGCGGTCTCGGGACCGTTTGAACTCCATGCGGTCTTGGGACCGTTTGAACTCCATGCGGTCTTGAGACCGTTTGGCTTAATGCGGTCTCGGGACCGTTTGAACTCCATGCGGTCTTGGGACCGTTTGGCTTCATGCGGTCTCGGGACCGTTTGAACTCCATGCGGTCTTGGGACCGTTTGGCTTCATGCGGTCTCGGGACCGTTTGAACTCCATGCGGTCTTGAGATCGTTTGGCTTCATGCGGTCTTGGGACCGTTTGAACTCCATGCGGTCTTGGGACCGTTTGGCTTCATGCGGTCTCGGGACCGTTTGAACTCCATGCGGTCTTGGGACCGTTTGGCTTCATGCGGTCTCGGGACCGTTTGAACTCCATGCGGTCTTGGGACCGTTTGGCTTCATGCGGTCTCGGGACCGTTTGAACTCCATGCGGTCTTGGGACCGTTTGGCTTCATGCGGTCTCGGGACCGTTTGAACTCCATGCGGTCTTGGGACCGTTTGGATCCACTCGACCCTTGGGCTGGTTTATTCTTTTGTTAATTTTTTGTGCTTTTTCTGCAATTATAAAAGGAAAAGTTAGTTTGATGATGTATTTACAAAAAAGGGGTAAAATTAGGTTTAAGTACAATATAAATGTAGAAAGAGTATGGAAAACTAAGGAAAAAGACTAAGATAAACTACTAAAATAGGAGGTTATCAGCTCAATAGGTCCAAACGAGTAAGTTGGAAAATTCAGGTTGGTGAGAAATTTCTTTTCGTTTCACTTATCCAATTTGATTGGAACAAGGATTGGTATTTGGATCAATTCGAAACAAAAGAGGAAAAGTCAATCGGGAACTGACCAGGGAAGTGAACCGATCATTTCAGAAGTGAACCGATCGACTCAGGTGCCCCAACCGATCAATTCAGGTGTGAACCGATCGACTCAGGTCCCCAAACGATCAGTTCATGCTTGAAACTATCGGTTCAGTTGGCGCAGTTGGTTGTTTTTGTGGAAAATCTCGAACCCTTGTACTCCTGCTTTAATCCCGCATTGCCCGGGGTAGATAACCATGTACCATGACCCTCCTATATATATAGGGGTATTGGGGGCTTCTCAAAGTACAACTCAGAATACTAGTTGCTCTGCAAAGTTGTCGTTCTCTCCGGTTGTGGTAACCAGGACAGCCCGAGCAAGTGCTACCCAATAAGGGAGGCACAACAAGGGAAAGACAACTGCAGAAAAGTGAATGGTGGCAGGAGAGTGTGTCGGTGACTAGTACACCGATAGGAGGGTACGACTCCTAGAACTCTTTTATCAAGAACCAATGTATTTCATTTACATCCTGGTTCATAAGTACAAATCATGTACTGTCTCTTCTCGAGAATTACAAGCATCAACTGCCTTGTTAAAACTGTACACAGACAGCATAAAAACCACGAGGTATCAAGCCAAAATCTCAGATCGATTCATTAAAAGTACTAACTACTAGCTCCGGGGATCTGAGAGTACATATACGACACATAGGACTCTATATACAAAATATGACAGATGAGCCTCCACCTGGGATATCACTGATGTCCCTGTTGTTGCTACTGCTGCTCTTCCCCTGCAGTAGGGTTTCTTCCTCTTCTTTTGCGTCTACCTAAAAAGTTGGATCCCATGGGGGTGAGATAATTGAAATTATCTCAGCGAGAGATATAACTCTCTGCCACAAATATTATTATTGTAGTTTAATAGATTGAAATTGAGCAGAAGAATCATATATGTTTAATAGTAGATAAATCAATGTCTAAATAGATTAGAGCAATATTCTTATTCAAAGCATTTCAGTTATAACTTAATAAAGCAGCGTGTTACTTTTCCAATAAGGAATTTGAAGAACATGTATAACATTTATCCATCTAGGATATGATAATCAAGGTAACATCAGCCATTGATTCTCATATTTCAACCTTAAGCAAATACGCTACACAGTTGATTACATTTTACAATCATACTTAAGCCATGAGGAGATGAGGTATACCACTCATACTCCAAACGACCATTGCAAAATCGAAATCGGTACCATACATAGATCAAGGAATAGCAGGATTTCCATGACCTCATCCTCCCCAGTCAGTGTGGGTACAAAATGCAGGACATCTTGTGTCTCTGTTAAATAGCTTTCCAGGGTATATTGGCAACTTCGCTATAGAGTTACAGTAGCTATTGTACTCTCTTCGCAATTGACAAATTTCATATTTATCTCACATCGATCTGACATTAACACTGTCGGGAGATTCATGATACATCCATCCCGGTATTGGGATATTAGTGATACATCCATCCCGGCATATATATAATGAAAGATTGAGAGATTTAATGTTTATCTCACATCAATTCTTCCATTAGGGCGTAAGGATATTTGCACCCATAACCCCCACATACTCAACAGTATGCCCTCCAGGAGATCCCGTAGGAAAACATGTTTCACCATCACCAACTACTGACGATGATGGATCTATGGTCAGGGCTCTACATGATAAGATTTCACTTGATTAATAAAATACATTACCATATTCTTTTAGCATCAGACATGTTTTCAAACATAACTCATTATAACAATTGCTACTCAGAATAGGTAATACTTCTATCAAGTACTTTTTGAAGCTTTATAAAATATTGGGATCTTAATCCATTGTCACATAATGGGCATTCTCATCCCTTAATATCTCATCATCATGATTATGGAATATGGGTATACAAACCCTTAGTTCATCAAAGAACACTTGTAACCACTTATCAGATAACTAATACCTGCAGGTCATCTGACCAAGGTAAACATGATACTTGTAATACAGACATCTCACATTGGCTCTCAAAGCCCATTAATCTCTTGTTACCTCTTATTAGGCAATAAAGCATATTATGGCTCACAAGGCCCATAAATCAATTTCAATAATAAAACATCATAGCTCATACCTGGCTATGTCCAACATCTCATGATACCTGCATGATTAGTACACAAGACGATGGAGGAAAATGTTGATAAGGCTGAAAGACTCCAATGGATCTTGAATTGATGATGAGGCCCATGTCAAAACTCTACTCCTTTCATTATTTTCAAATCTCTACCAAGATGTATAACGTCTAACAGGTACAATGCATGTTTTTCCTTCATTGGAACTTTCTATAACCTAGATTCACCTCTGGTATCTTCTTTCTCTAGCATCCCCAACGAAGATGAATATGGAGCTCTCTCAAATCCATGGATCCAGTAAAGGCTTCTAGACCAGCTGGGGTTGATACTTACTTCCTATATAAGAACTACTCTCTAGTTAAAAACCAATTTTGTAGCTTCATCACTATGCCATTATGAGGGAGCTGCATACATACAAATGGCCTTGTGGGACAAGGCAATCGGAGTTCCAGGCAGTCCGTGTGGACAACTGTAGAGGCGGGAGACTTCTGCCGCTCAGAGGACAGTTGTCAATCCTGACAGTCCCGGTGAGACCAGGAGCTGCATAGACACCGTCCAAGACCGAAGGTGAAGACCGCGCAAGCCGCGAGGTAACGTCACCGAGCAAGCCTCATGATGAGGTATGTCTCTACAAACCATCCTTCCTATTGTATAAACGTTGACACATTTCCTTTATTTTGGGTTTGGGAGAAGAAATTTTTTGTTTTTGCTGCATTTTCTGTCTCCCCTAAATCCTAATAGATGTCTCATACAAGAAGAACAGACAACCAAAATATAGTAAGAGACACGAGCAGTGAGCAGACTGGTGAATGAGTGGAGGTAATCACAATATCACCCAATTACAATGGCCTCAGTAGAGAAGTTTAAGAACCTCTAGAACCATAGGAAAATGAGACAGAACAAGTACCAGATAGATCACACGTTTTGACTGAAGCAGGAAAGAGCATCCAGAACCTGGGAGAAGATAGGTACCCAGAGGAACCCACCAAAGAAGTTTTGGTTGAGACCAATCCAACTGAGGGCAAGCTCAACTTTGAGTACGGATGGACGGAGGTGAGGAATCTGATGAATGGGTAAAAGAAAAGATCATCTCCCCAACAAACCAATGAGAACCCGATAGTTGAGAAGGAACCTAAACAGTGGGTGCGGAAACCTAACATTATCAGACGCCATGCATATATAAATGAGGAGGAACCAGTGAGTGAAGAAAGACTGATAACCAGTGCTGGGAAAAGGTCAAGGCAGGAAGATCTGATGCTAGTCGACGAAAAGTACTCGGTAAGAGATAGGGAGATGTCAAAGAAATAGTTCAAAGGAAAGGGGGAGGCATAGGAGGGATGGAACACATCTCAAGTAGCGGGTATTGGCAATGACCAGGCCCACGAACATCAATGAAAATTTTATCTTGGAACTGTTGGGGCATGGGCAAACCTGGTAGTTCAGATGCCCTCCGAAGCTGGTGCTGGAGGGAATGCCTGTCGTTGGTCTTCATCTCAGAGTCCAAGATTAGTGATACACATCTTGAGAGAGTTCAGAGGAAGTGTGGCTTCACGGAAGGTTTGTGCATTCCTAGTGTGGGATGTGCAGGGGGGTTGGGGATGTAGTGGAAGGAGGCAGACATGGATATAGTTTCTTTTTCACAAAGACACGTGGACCTGACCATCAAGGAAGCTGCTAAAAACATAAAGTGGAGGGCCATTGGAATCTATGGGTGGTCGGAACAAACTAATAAATACAAGACGTGGGACTTGATGAGAGAGATGAAGGCGTAGAGTGATCTCCTTGTTATCTTCTTTGGAGACTTCAATGAGATTACAACTAATGAGGATAAATTAGGTGGACCACCTAAGTCAGAGAGGTGGATGCAGGACTTCAGAGATGCCATTGATGATTGTAATCTTCTTGACCTTGGTTTCTCATGTAGTCCTTTCACCTGGGAAAGATGTTTGTCCATGGATACTCTTATTCAGGAGAGGCTTGATAGAGACCTTGCTACTTTTGACTGAAGATAGATGTTTAGCTACTGCAAAGTTTTTTATCTGCCTAGGTAAAAATCCGATCAGACACCTATCATTATTTCTTTTGACAGAAGGCAAGTGCAGAACAAGAGAAGAGAGAGATATATTTTAGGTTTGAACCTTTCTGGGTGCAAGACTCATCGTGTGGGGAGATCATTGAATCCTATTGGGGGCAAGGGACGAGAGGAGGTATACAGGAAAAGATTGACGGTTGTGGGCAGAAATTAGAGGAGTGGACTGGGAAAACCTTCGGGAAGATAAAGAAGAAGATAAAAGAGACAGAGGATCAGCTGAAAGAGGAGTAAAAGAAAGCACCAGACAATAATGTACTGTAAAGGTGTGAAGAACTGTCTAAAATTCTTGAGCACTGGCATAGGCTGCAAGATGACTACTGGTGTGCTCCCACCAGAGTTAATGAAATGAAAGGAGGATATAAAAATATGAAGTACTTCCACCTCAAGGAGTCACACGGGAGAAGGAGAAACCATATTGTAGGTCTGAAGGACAAAGACGGAAGATGGTGCACTGATGAAAATGATATCTCTGTGGTAGTCTTAAAGTTTTTTGACAATCTCTTTATGACAAGCAACCCAACTGGTTTTGAGAAGGCCACGATTGGCATGACCAGGCAGGCGGATGAAGAGATGAACACACTTCTAGAAAAGGACATATCATATGAGGAAATATACACAGCTCTAAAGCACATGCATCCTAATAAAGCCCCGGGCCCCGACGGTATGAAAGCAATTTTCTTCCAGAATTTCTGGCATATAGTGGAGAAAGATATATCTAGCTACATTAAAGGGTGATGGAAAGGAAAATTTAAAATTGAGGAGGTAAACTCAACTTTGGTAGTCCTTATACCCAAGGTGGAATAGCCGAAGGAGATGTCTGAGTTTCGGCCAATTAGCTTGTGTAATGTTGTGTATAAGATTGTTACAAAGGTCCTTGCTAATCGGCTGAAGCCTATGATGGACAGTATTATATCTCAAAACCAGAGTGCTCTTATCCCAGACAGACTGATCGCTGATAATGCACTCATCGCATATGAGCTATTCCATAATATGAAAAATAGTGCCAAAGCCAAAAAAAGGTAGTATGGTTATTAAACTGGATATGTCTAAAGTATATGACAGGGTAGAATGGAGCTTCCTGGATCATGTTATGATGAAGATGGGTTTCTCTGCTTTTTGGAGAAGGCATGTCCTAGACTGTGTCATCAGTTAGCCACTCCTTTGCCATCAATGGGGACCGGTCTTCGGAGATTAAGCCTTCCTGTAGCCTGCGTCAGGGTGATCCTCCCTCTCCCTACCTTTTTATCTTATGTGCTGAAGCTTTTTCCATGTCTATTATTCATACATCCGACAACAAGTGCGTGTACGGACTTAGTGTGTGCCGCCTTGCTCCTAGTATTTCTCACCTATTCTTTGCAGATGATAGCATCTTTTTTGCTAGAGCAACTCAGAATGAATGCTTGACCATAGCTAATGTGATTAGCCAGTATGAACAAGCAACAAGCTAGAAAATTAATTATGATAAGACTGAGATTGTTTTCAACAAAGGGGTGAACCCGTGTGTACGGAAAAATCAATAGGAGATACTTAACGTGCGTGAAGTGGACAAACATGCAAAGTACTTGGGCCATCCAACTGCAATTGGGAGATCTAAGAGATAGGTTTTCAATTTTGTGAAGGAAAGGATCTGGAAAAAGCTACAAGGGTGGAAGGAGAAGTTCCTATCCAAGTCGGGGAAAGAAGACCTTATTAAATCCATTGCACAAGTGATACTGTCATATATAATGAGTGTTTTCCAACAGCCATCCACACTCATCCAGGAAATACATAGTTGTGTGGCAAACTTCTGGTGGGGTGCTAAAGGTAATGAAAGGTGAATTTCTTGGCAATGGTGGGCGAACTTGTGCAAACTAAAAAAAGCAGGTAGAATGGACTTCAGAGACTTGCATAGTTTCAACCAAGCCTTACTAGCTAAACAAGTGTGGAGACTACTGACTAATCCTTCCTCCCTAGCATCATGGGTCCTAAAAGCTAGATATTACCTGAGGACGTCTATATTGGAGGTGCAAAGAGGCTTTAACCCCAGCTATACCTAGAGGAGTATTTGGGTGTCCAAAGCTTTATTATGTGAGGGAGTTAGCTGGAGAGTAGGGGACGGCACAAGCATTGATACATGGAAGGGTAGATGGATATTGGACTCACAGGATACCTTGGGAGATATGTGCCCGGACATTCAGGAGCAATACCCACAGCTGCGAGTCAGTGACCTCATTGATCAGGAGCAAGGTACTTGGAATGTGGAGCTCGTGCACACTATCATGCCTCACCTTATCAGTAACATGATCCTGAACACACCTATTAGCTCACGACAACTTGACACCCCATTCTGGTGGTCGGGAAAGAAAGGGTGCTTCTCGACTCGCTCAGCCTACTGGCTGGGCCACCTTGGTAGGGAAGAATTCATCAACTGTAGATCCACCGAGAACGATCCGACATGGACTTGGGTTTGGAGGACAGAGTGGCCACCATGCATGTCCCATTTCATGTGGCATGTCTGCTCTGTCAGCCTAGCCACCTTTGACAGACTCCACGACCGCCACTGTAAGGTGGATTTCCAGTGCCCGGCATGCAGATCGGTGAATGAGACAATCGAACACCTACTGTTCAAATGCCCAGAAGTTCACTCGACATGGAGAAGGCACCCCCTCAAGGAGAAGATAGCTGATTCAATCCAGCGCCTGCTTGTGGACAAACTCCAATACCTAACGGAGAAGCTTTCAAAGGAGGAGCTTGACGCGGCCGCAGCTGTCTGTCTGGTGGGGCTCGTGGCACTGGAGGAACAAAATCATCTTCAACCACAAGACACTAGATAGAAGCTTAGTGATTAGCAGATATGCGGGGATCATCGTCGATTACAGAGAAGCACTTGCTAACAGTGCCACCTGAGACAAGGTGAGGGAGGACCGGCAGAATAGCAGATGGAGGAAACCACCAAAAAACCACTTCGAACTTAACACATATGTCCTAATGGATGGAAAAGGTACAATTGGAATCGGAGGGGTGATTCGTGATCACTATGGGATGGTCATAGACATCCTAACTGATAAAAGGCAGTTCGGAGGAACTGTGGAAATGGGGGAGGCCCATGCCCTCCTTCACTGCCTCCGACGAGCAGCAGAGAAGGGGTACCGGGAACTGATTTGCAAGACGGATTCTCAGATCCTTCATAAACAACTAAATGAACCAGTTCAAAGACTCGACCATCAGGGTTGTTAGTAGAAGACATTCGTAATGTAGTTGCTTCTTTTACAATTTTAGCTTTCTCTTTTGTTGTTAGATCATGTAATAAAGTGGCTCACTCCATTTCCAAGCTGGCTCTGGAGGTGGGCGAAGAAAGTAGAGTGGTGGGGGAGCTAGCCCCCCAACTAAACTCTCCCTTGGCTTTGTATGATTCTAGTGATTAGTTGAATACAAAGCCAACACTGAACCTCAATATATATATATATATATATATATATATATATATAGAGAGAGAGAGAGAGAGAGAGAGTCAGGCTAGAATACACTCAAGTGTACAGATCACGCCGTACACCCTAATTGTGTTTGCCTATATAGACCATGTTTTTCCAAAATCAAATCCATTGATCTTCATGGTTACAATAATAATAGGTCACATACAAAATTTGAACTCATTTGGATGAGTGTAAGTCACTCATCCAAGGACAACAAAATCGACGCACAAAACTAATTTGAAATACATGATTTTTTCCTCCTTTAGATGCATGACCTATAAGTGTCCAAATGAGCTAAAATTTATTAAATAGTATGTTCTTATGATAATTAAGAAGATCAACAGTTTAGATTTTTCAAAAATTTACTGCATCTTCAAAAACGACTGAGGTGTATGGTGCCTCCGGTACACTCGAGTGTACACTAGCCTGACTCTCTCTCTCTCTATATATATATATATATGTATATATATGTATATATGTATATATATGTATATGTATATATAAACATATATATATAGAGAGAGAGAGAGAAAGAGAGAGAGAGTCAGGCTAGTGTACACTCGAGTGTACCGGAGACACCGTACACCTCAATCATTTTCAAAGATGTAGTATTTTTTTGAAAAATCTAAACCGTTGATCTTCTTAAATACCTTAAAAACATACTATATAATAAATTTCATCTCATTTGGTCACTTATAGGTCATGCATCTAAGGGAGACAAAAATCATGCATTTCAAATTAGTTTTGTGCGTCGATTTTGTTATCCTTAGATGAGTGACTTACACTCATCCAAATGAGCTCAAATTTTGTATGTGGCCTATTATTATTGTAACCATGAATATCAATAGATTAGATGTTATAAAAATATGGTCTAGATAGGCAAACATCAGTGGGTGTACAACGTGATGTGTACACTCGAGTGTATTCTAGCCTGACTCTCTCTCTCTCTGTATATATATATATATATATATATATATATATATATATATATATATATATATATATATATATATATATATATATATATATATATATAATATATATATATATATATAGAGAGAGAGAGAGAGAGATAATTGATTTGCCTAGTTATTACTGTACAATTTTTCATTTATTTGGAAAAGTCTATCAAATTGAAGGTGTATTGGTAATACTTATGCATTCCTAAATAGTTACTCGCTCAATGTGCTGTTGTAAATTTTTCCTTTCTCTTCTGTTAGTTTTCATACTTCTCCAGGCGATAAATTTCTACTAACCAGCTTCGCCACTCTTCTTTCAACCGGAAAAAATTATACTTGTATTTTTTTCTTATTTTTCACATTTAATATTTTTTTTCTTATTTTTCACATTTCTCCGTATGCTTCGCTGGGATCAAGGTCATAGTTTCTCAAGATGCAACGGTTCTCCCTGGTCCACTTCCCCTAACAACTATAACGTGACCAATAAACCAAACATGGGAAACATATTCTTGTCAATGATATGTGGTTTCAACATTTCTCAGATTCTAAATCAGTGGTCATGCCACGCTTCAGCTAAGATCACCACCCCATACGCATGCAGCACAAAATCCACGGCGAAAATTCCAAAAGACCTACAGAACAGAGCCCAGCTGGCAGCAGAAGCTGGACTTCGATAAGCACCTTGATCTGCAATGGGATAACTAACATGATGTGGCGGATGCTATCGCTACCTTCCAACATTCAACGCTGAGATGGAAAGCTAATTCATTGCGCAAACATAACAAGAAGAAATCTATGATCCTAAAGTAAATGACTGAAGCCACAATTATCACGTAACTTTACCATTAGTAATGAGGTTATGATTACTGACTTGCATGAGAAATATCACTCAATCCTTCTTCAAGAAGAACTGGATTGGCGACAAAAAGCCAGAATTAACTGGCTTCAATGGCGAGATGAAAATACTAAGTTTTCTCAATCATATGTCCGAGCTCGACACAATCACAACAAGATTACCCAACTCAAAGATGATAATGGAAACTGGATTACAATCCTTCTCAGCTACAACGGCTCATCGTCGACTACTTCAAAAATCTAACATCGTGCTCATCCACAACCGTAGCTGATTGTATTAATGGGTACTCAGGAATGTTTGCAGGCCTACCACAAACATCTTTGTTGACTCTTGCTATGACTCCCTCCAGTGGAAGAAATTAAAAGCATCTCCTTCACGCTACCTCACTCTAAAGCACCTCGCGCGGACGGAATTTGCAACGAGTTCTTCCAAAAATTGGAGCCATGTAGGTCCTTCAGTTATTGCCACCTTTCACAAAGCCTTCATGCATTGTACATTTGTTGAAAGAATTGTCGATGCCCACTGGTGCTTATACTTAAAGCCTCTGTTCCCCAATGTTGTGGGGATATTAGACCCATCTCTCTCAATAACTCATACTTCAAAATTATATCAAAGTTAATAGTTCAGCGCATACAATCATTCGTAAACTCTTGGATATCGCCAAACTAGTCCGGCTTCAATTCCTGGAAGGAAAATTGGTGATAATATTCTCTTAGTCTAGGAAGTCATACATTCCATGCGATTCAAAAGAAGTATCATGAAACTGATGGCTACCATGATAGATCTGTCAAAGGCCTTTGATAGAATGAATTGGCCATTCATCTTTGATACCTTGAATAGAACGGCCTCCCTAGTATTCTTATCAATATCATCATGTGCATTATCACTTGAGAGTTATATATTGCTCATATTTTGATAATGACTTAACCATTCTATTCATATGTATCTAATATGTTTATTTAAGATTGATTTCAGACTTTAAGTACATGAGAAAGATCAAATTACACAAGCCCAAGCTTGTCCAAGTTCAAGTAAAAAGAAATGCAAATGTGCAATTTGAGAAATCACTCCAAACTACCTTAGAATATTTATCTAATCACTTGTATTGATGACATGACTTGTAACTAAGACGATAAAAGATCAGGGACACTTAATTCCACCGTTTGATCACTCAAAAATCATTTCACAAAATTTGTCACATTAACTTTGTCGGTCGAGTTTGAATCTCGACTGATCCATGATGGAATATCAGAAATGGTTGCATTGGTCGAGTTGTACACTCACAAAACTCAACCAACCGACCCACTGACAAAAATTGATTTTGACTGATCGGTTGAGTTTCTCTAGGACAAACTCGACCGATAGTTTGAAAATTGGCTTTGTTGGTAATGGATCTGTTGAGTTATCTTTATTGAAACCCACTGAATGTACTGTACGAAAAATGTAGAAAAAGTAATTCCAACCGTTAAAGAGTTGTTAGAAACAAAAATAGATCTGTTGCAACTTGTAAAATGACTATTTTTTAGTTCTGAAGTGATCCCACACTCAAAGAAACACCCTCATCTATAAATAGAACCTATTGGAGTTCATTTCAAGGTTGCTCATTCATGATATCCTTGGTCCTTGCTATAGTTGAGTGTAATACAACCCTTTGAGCCCCTTTCTCTCTCCCATTTACAAAACATTTCGTGACTATGAGTGAGTTAGGCATGTTGTAAGAGAGTTACCTCCATGTTATCTTATAAAGCTCTCCATCTTTCCATCTTCCCAATCCTCTTTTTCAAAGAGCAAAGGTTGAAGTGATCTTCTCAAAGTGAAGTAGGAGTTTCTATTCTTCTTCAAGGTTAAAGAAGGTGTGAAGATATTCTCCATGCGAAGGAGAAGGATAAGATGGAATATTCAAGAAGAGTGGGTAATCTCTATGAGGCCAAAGACTTGATGCAAGTGTGGGTAGGTCCTTGGTGAAGGATGAAGATATCTTGATCAAGTGGGTAAGTCCTTGTGTAGGTCAAAGTCTCTTTTCTTGGATAGATAAGCCCTTGGATGTATGGTGATTTTCTTGTATATTTTATAGTGGAATATAAGTATACATGGGTAGCAAAGTTCTATAAGTTGACCTCTCTAGGTAGTGGATTGAAGGTCTCCTAGTTTGGAGATTGGAACCACTCTAACCACCTTGTCCAAGTATTTGTTTCAATGTCTCTCATCCTTGCTATGCCTATTTAGATAGAACTTCAAATAGAGTTTTAGCATTTAGTTTGAATTGATATAATTTGAAGATCTAACTACTCTTGTGAGAATTGTGAATCTCTATTCACCCTCCCTCTAGAGCCCTAGATGCAACAAGTGGTATCAAAGTAAGGATCTTCTCCAATAAATCTCCTATGAGACGAGAAGATGGGAGAGAACCTACTTAGTTCCCTCAACCTAGAGGGAGGGTTATCCATGCGCCCCCCCATTCTTCTAAAACACCAACTTCCTCTATTAGAAGCAGAGGATGCAATTGTACATTCAAGGGATAAACTTTGATATGTGGAAAGTGATGATTACACCCTACAAGGAGTCGACCGAAGTTGTATCAACTTGGGATGAAGCAATCCTAAAGAATGCACAGCTCAATGCCAAAGCAATTAGCATCCTGTATGCATCCCTCACTCCATCTGAGTTCAATCACATCTCCTCATGGGATACAACCTATGAGATATGGCATAAGTTGTGCATCACTTATGAAGGCACAAAGCAAGTGAAGGAGGCAAAGATCTACATGTTGAACAACCTTCTTGAGAACTTCAAGATGGGAAAGAAAGAAGTAGTTGTCGAGATGTACTCAAGGCTCAACATCATCATCAACGGCCTAGTTGCTTTGGGACACACTTTGGATAGAGGAGAAATCAACTCAAAGATCTTAAGATCTCTAGAAAAGAGATGGGAGTCAAATGTGACTCTATTGAAGAAGTAAGAACTCTTGGTGACATTCCAACCAAGAAGCTTATTGGCAATCTACAAACTCATGAGCCGAGACTTGACAAGCAAGAAGCGGAAGCAAAGCAAGAAGAAAAAGAACCAAATAATATCAAATATAGTGCTTTCCAAGCTCAAGTGGAGGCCCTCATCCTTGAATAACAACTTGCTTTCCGAACCTCTCCCTCCTCCTCTAGTGAAGATGATGGCCCTAGTGAGTATGAACCCAACTTCTTCAAGGGAAAGCACTTCAAAGGAGAGAAATCTTCTTCATCTACTCTAAGGTGCTACAAGTTTGGTCAAAAAGGACACTACAAGAGTGAATTTCCTAAGTCTAGAAAGTCACACCACAAGAGAAGCTCCAAGAAGGAAGAAGAGTACAAAAAATATAGCTAGTAAAAGAGGAAGGAAAAGAAGGAGAGGAGGCATAAAGATGTAGCTCATGCAGCTTGGAAAGGATCATCCTCTAGTGGCTCAAGCTCCGATGAAGATGGAGAGTGCCACCTTGCACTCATAGCCTCTACAAGTGAAGACATTGACATTGGTGAGGTAAGTGAGGTAGGTTAGGTAAGTTTTCATGAGTTAGCTAAAGAAACTCTTATTGAAATGCTTGTTACTACCCGTTCTTCTTATTCTGAATGTAAATCTAAATAGAAGAGGTTGGGTAAAATCATTGATGACTTGTATGCTAAACTTGATATTCTTGAGCAAAATGAGAAAATTCATCTTGAGAGCATTGAGTCCTTGAAAGGCCAATTTCTTGATCTTGAGCTCCAATACAATGAAGTTTAAGTAGATAATGGTGTATATCTTAAGAATATTGCATCTCTTGAGGAAGACAACTAAAAGTGCCTTATTGAGATTGAGTTACTTTAGACTAAAAATGTTGAACTTAAGCTTGTTAGTGATGCTCGTAGACATGACAGGGATGTTTATCTTAGAAAAATTCAATTGCTTAAATCTGAAAATGCTAGGTTGCTTGGTCAAGTTAATGAATTATACTCTAGACCTATTTTGCCTAGTAATGATGTTTCTTCCATTACCCTTGAAAAGGATTCTTATTTGACTAAATCCCTCTATTTAGAGGCCAACCTTGTTCATGCTAGAGATGATCTTGGTAGTTTGTCTTCTACTATTATATCTCTTATGATGACAATCATAGACTTAGAGCCACTCTGCAGAAATTCCTCAAAGGGAAAAACTCCCTAACTGAAATCCTTGACCAGTCTACCTAACAAAGTGGTGGTGGTGGTTTGGGATTTGTAGGGGGAGCACCTAAGGGAAAGAGTAAGGCCAAAGGTAAGAAAAATAGTAAGGGAACTTTTTTTTTACATTAGAGAGTCTTCTGGCTCTAAGAACCCTATGATTTGGTCTCATTGCAAAATTGATGATCATTACTCTACTTATTGTCCTTACAAGCCTAAGGGGACCAACCCAAAGATGAAATGGGTCCCCAAGCTAACTATGGATCCCAAAGTTTGAGTTGCGAACCAACACTCTCCTTTCTTATAGGAAAAAGGAAAATGGATTGTGGATAGTGGTTGTAGTAAGCACATGATAGGTGATATTAGCCATTTCAACAATTTCACAAAGAAGAAAGGAGGCTCGGTCACTTTTGGAGACAACAAGAAAGGTAAAATAAAAGGTGAGGGTGATGTAGGTGAATCCATGTCCATCAATAATGTTCTCTTTGTTGATGGCCTACATCAAAATTTAATAAAAGTAAGTCAATTATGTGATAATGGTTACCTTGTGATATTTACTTCTTTTGTATGCTTGCTTCTAGATTCCCTCACTTATCATGTCATATATAAGGGAACTAGAAATGGTCATCTTTATGTAATTGTGATGGACTCTATTAAGCATATTGTTGGTAAATATCTTGTAGTCAATTCAAATGACATTTCTTTTTGGCATCATCGGCTTGGTCATGTAAATATGAATCAATTGAAGAAGTTGAGCAAAAAGTACTTGGTCAAGTGACTTCCCAAATTATATTTTGAAAAGGATGAGGAATACCAATCTTGTACCCAAGGAAAGAAAACCAAGTCCTCCCTCAAATCCAAAGGAGTCCTTAGTACCAAAAGAGTTCTTGAACTTCTCCATATTCATCTATTTGGACCTATGAGAACTCAATTGCTTCGTGGCTCCAAGTATTGTCTTGTTACTGTCGATGATTTCTCTCGATATATTTGGACCTTATTTCTCATTTGTAAAAGTGATATGCTTGATGTTTTCTCTAATTTTTTCAAACGAGTTGAAAATGAAGCTTTTTGCCAGATTGTTTCCATCTGTAGGGATCATGGGGGATAATTTGAAAATTATCTTTTTGAATGCTTTTGTTAAGATTCGAGTTGTGCACATAACTTTTCTTCACCTCGAACACCTTAACAAACTGGGGTTATAGAATGGAAGAATAGGTCACTACATGAAATGGCTAAGATTGTGCTTTTAGAGTATGACACTCCAAAGAAGTTTTGGGCCGAAGCTGTTAGTACTTCATGTTTTGTGTAAAGCTGGGTTTTCACACATCCTTCATTGAAGAAAACCCCCTATGATCTATGGCGTGGTAGGAAGCCTTCTATCGAGTACTTTCATGTTTTCAGGTGTCCTTGTTTTGTTTTGACCACAAAATATTATCTTGACAAGTTTGATCCTGAATCATATAAGACTATCTTTCTTAGCTATATCACTACTAGCAAGGCTTATAGAGTGTTTAATGTTGATCTATCTAAAGTGGAAGAATCTATTAATGTCAAATTTGTTGAGACTAACCCATATATTCCCAGAGATATTGTTCCAAATGATGATGTTGCAAGTGAGGTAATTCTTGTCTTGAAAAAAGTCAACATCACCCAAAAGGGAAAAGAGGTGGACACTCAAGCAGAAGAGATAGATGAAGAAAAGAAGGATTCAACTCCCCGTTTTGCAAAAAAAACATCCTAAAGAGATAATCATATGTGACCCCTTTGAAAGAGTGAAGACACAAGTTTCCTACAACAAGAAACAAGCAAACAACGCCTTCATCTCGCAACTCAAGCCAAAGAATGTCAAACAATCTCTTAGGGGTGATCAATGGATCCTAGCCATGAAGGAAGAACTAGAGCAATTTGAGAAGAACAAAGTGTGGACTCTAGTGCCAAGACCATGTGATAGAAAGATCATTGGCACCAAGTAGGTCTACCACAATAAGCTAGATGAAAGCAGCAAGGTGGTAAGAAACAAAGCAAGGTTAGTGGCTCAGGGCTACAATCAGTAGGAAGGTATAGATTTTGATGAAACATATGCATTTTTAGATAGACTTGAGTCCATTCATATGTTCCTTGCTTTTTCTAGTTCTAAGAACTTGCTTCTATATCAAATTGATGTTAAAAGTGTGTTTTTGAATGGTACAATTGAGGAGCAAGTGTATGTTTCATAACCTCATGGCTTTGAACATGATAGCTTACCGAAGCATGTTTATCTATTACAAAAATCTCTGTATGGACTCAAACAAGCACCTCGAGACTGTTATGAGAAATTAAAGAGCTTTTTGTTAGATCATGGGTATATCATGGGAAAAGTAGATTATACCTTGTTTCTCAAATGCAATCTAACAATTTTCTTATAATTCAAATTTATGTTGATGATGTCATTTTTGGAGGAACTGATCTTGATCTTTGCAAGGAGTTCATTGATCTTATGCAAGGTGAGTTTGAGACAAACATCATGGGTGTGATTACTTTCTTCCTCGGCTTTCAAATCAAGCAAACAAAAGATGGGAACTTCATCAACCAAGGCAAGTACACAAGTGAACTTCAAGCGCCTTGGTATGGAGAACACCAAGTCGATGGACACCCCCATGTCAAACACCACCAAACTTAATAAAGATGAAGAAGGTGAGAGTGGCTGAAAACCTCTGTAGAGGTATGATTGGAAGTTTACCTTATTTAACTACCTCTAGACATGATATAATGTTTAGTGTCGACTTATGTGATCACTTTCAATCAAATCCCAAGAAATCTCATCTTATAGTTGTTAAGAGGATTTTAAGGTACTTAGCCAAAACCCAAAATTTTGGATTGTAGTATCCCAAGTCAAGGGATTTTACTCTTACAACTTATATTGATTCTGATTACACATGATGTTTGGTCGAAAGAAAGTGCACAAGTGGCACTTGCTTCCTCCTAGGACCATGCTTGATGTCTTGGTTTTCTAAGAAACAGAGCACAATGGCTTTATCAACTACCGAGGTTGAATACATTGCAATCTAGAGTTGTTGTGCCTAGAATCTATGGATGAAGCAAATGCTCCAAGACTTTAACATTTATTTTAATGCTTCTCCTATCTATTGTGATAATACTAGTGCAATCAATTTATCTTACAATCCTATATATCATAGTAGAGACAAGCATATAGAGGCTCGTCAACATTTTCTTTGTGATCACATTGCCAAGAAGGATACTTATATCACGCATGTGGACACGAAAATTCAGTTGGCAGACATTTTTACTAAACCTCTAGCTAGAGAAAAATTTAATTTTATTAGATCTAAACTACTCATAACTGCTTGTGATGAATCCAATATGCTTTCTAGTTAGTTTCTATCTATCTTATTTGCTTTGCTCATGTCTCGATCACCCTTGCTTGCTAAAGTGCTAAAATTTCATGTTCTTTAGCCTAGTTTTTTTGCTTGTTTTGCGTATTTTCCACAAATGCTTATTTTATCACTAAATACTACCCAATGATGAGTGATACATTCCTAAGTATGTTTAAAATGCAAAATGGACTGGAAAAATACATTTTATTAGAACTCAAATGGCTAGAAACTAATATTTCTAATGATGGATCAAGTTGACCATCGAACAAGTTGCCAACTCAACCGGGCTGAGGTCTTTTGTAAAAAGCCATTCAGTCGAGTTTCTATATCAAAAAACTCAAATGATGGCCAGGTTGGAGCAAAACATGAGTAGGTTTCGGTCGACTTTAGAGAAAAACCGACTGATTCCTTCTCTAGCTCCCTCAAGCTCTCAACCCTAGCTCCGACCTTCCCTTTCGTAGCCCTATCCAACCCTTACTTGACCTACCTAGCTCCCTTGCCTATCAACCCTAGATGGTTGGACAACCCTTTGTGGTGCTTCCTTCATTTTTTACCTCTCAATCTTCTTCTTCTTTCCTCCACGGCTTCAAATAGGAGAAAGAGACCCACCCCTATGGAGCACCATCCAACTCTCACCTCATTCCCTTCCATGGTACCCTCTTTATTTCTGACTATGCTCTAAATACATACAAGGAGATCCTTCCTAGGAACCCCTTCCCTTTTCATGACTTGTTTGAGTCTCGTCGGTATAGATAAAAGGTCATAGATGAGGTAGTCGAGTTGTTGTATGATCACCACCCAGATGCCCTAAGTTTTGAACATCAGTGCTATAACAACTTCATCATAAACACTAAGGCAATTCATGAGTTCTATGATAATTTGTCATGGAATTATGATACTCTTGTACCCCCGCCTAATACTCAAGTAATTCTTACTTCAATGTTTGTCGGTAAGAAGTTCAAAATATCAGAGGATACCTTGAATATGTTTTTTAATGGTGCTGAGGTGATCGACACATGGAGGAAAGACTACCCTAATTATTTTGACCTCATAGACCATGAGGCCTTCTACAAGCAATATGATATCACTCTCCCTGACATACATAAGTTATTGAAGAAGCATCAGTTTCCCTATAGGAAAAAGTCCACCCTACCTTCATCTACATTGGACCTTAAAAATTACATTCTATCTTTGGTAGTCAACTACAATATTCACCCCAAAAAGAATCAGATAAATTGCAGAGAATACCACAATGATTATGTTTTTCTTATTGATAAACATCAGACTCAAGTGTTCTAGATATGCTATCCACCATATGACTTGCTTCAACTCTAGGAAGAACACCTGAGGCACACACCCACCCTACCCAGCCATGATTTGGGGTCTCTTCCAATCCTCCACTGGGAAGTCTCTTTTTCATGATCTTCATTACAAATATTCTAGAAAAGGAGTTTGTATCAGTAAGGCCACAATCAAGAAAAGCTTGCCTCCATCTTCTTCTACCAAACCTAGAGCCTCTACCTCCACCCAGGCACCTCCACCTCCACTGCCATCCCGACCTACTTGTGCCTCGTTTAATGTACCAAATGAAGACCTCATAGGTTACATGATGCATCAACAAGCATACAACCTATAGGTTCATGAGCATCTTCATCAGGATCTTTGTTCTATCATGTCTTCCATGAACCTATCCTACGCCCATCCTTTTCCTGCCCGCCAGCCCTACCCAGGTGGATATTATGCATCCTATGCATATAATCACTTCTACCCAGCCCCTCTACATGTTGCTTTCATTTCTACACCCTCTTCTATTGGTGGATCTACCACTGGAGTGCTACCTCTCCCTATTGGCCCTATAGCTACCTTTCTTGTAGGACTTGGCGCCTATGCTCCCACATTTCCTCAAGCCCAGGAGTTGCATGACCTTGGTATGTCTTGGGCTGAGAAGAATGCCATATGGCCCGGTTGTGGTTTAAGTCCTTCTTCCGATGAGGAGATGCTCGGCCAAGTTGATGAGGAAGTTGTTGTTGCTCATGAGGAGGCATATGAGGATGATGGTGAGGATGATTTATATGGTTCTGGTGATGACTTTGTTGGTGGCTCTGGTGATGAAGGTGAAGTTGTTGTCTCTGTTGCACCTTCACATGGAGATGATGACTATGAGTCTGACGTTGGTGATGATGATGATGATATTAATGATGATGCAGTGGACATAGATGTCATAGATGTTCAATTTTTTTAGTTTTTAGTCTTTAGATACTGATCATATATATCTTTCTAGGCCATTTTGTACTTAAAACATTTGGGCACATTATATGTGATGTACTATTTTCTATCATCATGTTGTTTCCATCATTTTGGCTTGTAGTTTCTTTGAGACATTGCTTATGTGTTGTAATCTTAATTGTTGTAACATAACTCTATGTATGTTCTATCGTGTGAGTTATTGGTATGCTTTCCATATTTTGAATATGACACAGGTTGCTTATTTCTCTCTCGTCTCTATTTGATGTGTGTTATGTGGTTGCATGTTTTATCTTGTGGTTGGATGTGTTGGTTGTGCTTAGAGAAGACCCATTTTTATGCTCTTCTACCCCCTTTCTTTTTGATAATGCCAAAAGGGGGAGAGAAGTTCAATGTAAATAATTGCTTTATCATGTGACTTGCTAAAGGACCGTGTAGTATACATGTTATTTTGCTTTGTGTCGAAAGACTAACTATGCAGGTAAGAGTGAGCATAGATCGAGGGGGGGAAATTCACATTGTTCAAATTATGAATCCACTTGCAATTCACAAAGCTAAGGTATAACTTTACATATCCTTTTCAATATGTTGAGGAATAGTTTGTCATTGTAAAAAGGGGGAGAATGCTGCCTTGAGAGTTATACATTGCCCATATTTTAACAATGACTTGACCATTCCATTCTTATGTATCTAATATGATTGTTTAAGACTTTCAGGCTTTAGGTATATGAAAAGGATCAAATTACACAAGCCCTAGCTTGTCCAAGTTTAAGTCAAAAGCAATGCAAATATGCATTTGGAAAATTACTCCAAACCACCTTCAAGTTATAATCATTCGTATTGATGATATGACTTGTAACTAAGATGAAAAAAAATCAGCGACACTTAGTTCCATCATTTGATCACTCAATTTTTTTTTGAAAAATTTGTCACAACAACTTTGTCGATCAAGTTTCAATTTGGACTGACCCGTGATGGATTTTTGGAAACGGTTACATCGGTTGAGTTCTACACTCACAGAACTCGACCGGCCGACTCACTGACTACAACTAATTTTGACTGAATGATCAAGTTTCTCCAGGATAAACTCGACTGATAGTTTGAAAATTAGCTTTGTAGGTTAGTGGATTGGTCGAGTTACCTTTATTGAAACTCGACCGAATGTACTGTACTGAAACCACAGAAAAAGTAATTCAACCATTAGAGATTTTTTAGAAATGAAAATAGATCCATTGCAAGTTGTAAAATGCCTAATTTTCATTCTTCAGTGATCCCACACTCAAAGGAACATCCCTTTCTATAAATATGACCTCTTTGAGTTCATTCTAAGGTTTCTCATTCATGCCATCCTTGGTCCTTACTATAGTTGAGTGTGCTACAACCCTTTGTGCCCCTTTCTCTCTCTCATTTACAAATCATTTCATAATTATGAGTGAGTTAGGCATGTTGTAAGAGAGTTGCCTCCATGTTATCTTGTAAAGCTCTCCATCTTTCCATCTTCCCAATCCCCTTTCTCAATGAGAAAAGGTTGAAGTGATCTTCTCCAAATGAAGGACGAGTTGATATTCTTCTTCAAGGTTGAAGAAAGTGTGAACACTAGTACATAACTCACCTTTAGTGTCGGTTATTTAAGTCCTTTAGTGTCGGTTTCAATGTGACACCTATGTGGGCACTGCTAAAAGGCAAACTGTTAGACTTTAGTTTCCAAACTGACGCCGGAAACCTTCATGCGCCACCGAAAACACGCCAGCAGGGGGTTATAGGCGTCGATTATTATTACGGAAATCGATAACATAAACCTTCGTGCTATAGAAAGGACCTCACCATCAGCGTCAGTTTTTTATTGATAACTGAAGCCATATCACCTGTTGCCACGGCCGTGCTGGCCAGCATGACCGTGGTGTCTGGCCTCATTAGGCGTCGGTTTTAGCTATTATCTGATATTGTAAGCATCCATCAGCGTCGGTTTATTATTGATAAGTGACGCCATATCACCTGTTGCCACGGCTGTGCTGGCCAGTACGACCACGGTGTCTGGCCTCATTAGGCGTTGGTTTTAGCTATTATCTGACGCTGTAAGCATTTGTCGTCGATTTTTTCAAATAACTGACACCTATTGTATGTTTTTTTATCAGTCTGCAGGCCTTCTGTGGCTGGTCGCAGGATGAGAAACATGTAGTTCAGTTATGAACTACAGATTTTACGACATCCATTGATATCAGCCAACAACAAGTCACAAACCTGCAAAATTAACAACATTAATTTTCACACATTTAGCAACCTACAGTTCCATTCGTTTTCACACATAGAGAAACATTCATGTAGCAATCTGCAGTTCCATTCATTTTCACATTCACACATGTAGAAACATTCATATAGCAACCATCAGTTTCATTCATTTTTCACATTCACACATGTATAAACATTCAGACACATGTAGAAAATTTCACACATATTACAATTTAGAAATTCATTTACAAAATATCATTCTTTAGTCATTATTCGCTATCAACATCCCAATTATATTTTAAAAACCCCACTACTTGTATGGCTTTTTCCCATTCTTATCTTACATCATTTAATTCTTCTGTCGTATAGGGAGCATGTACATCTAGTAAGGCCTTTCCAGTAGTGGGGTCAGTTTTAAACACCTGCAAAGAGAATGATGTATATATATAATTAATAATATATAAATAAGATTGATATATTTCATATTATTTAATGAGACTATATATAATACCTTAGGAATGGTATCGATGTCCACTACGACATATTTGATAATCATGTGTATAAATTGCATCACATAGTATGCACATGTCCATCCGTTGTCTTGTGTAGCACACTATAAATTGAATATACAAAATATTAAAAAATAAAACTAATTAAGCATTGTTCACATAAATAATATATACATTGGAGTCGGGAACTTACTTCCACGTTCTTCTAAATTATTGGTTGGTTCTTTTTCCTGGGGACCTTTCCTCCAGCCTTTTTGAACTCATCTAAACCCCTACATGTTAATGTAACATAGTACATTGCATAATTAAATAGTAATGTAATAACATATGTTAACGGATATGAAAATGAAATATTTCTCACCGGAATCATGCCATTTTCATTGTGTGTTCATATTTTGAATTCAATTTAGTCCCCTTAGGATCTAGATAATAGACAGTGAACTTCTCGGGGACAATAACTAGTAACTCCCAATGCATACCCCTAGAGATAAAAAAGTTCAAAATTAATAACTCAAAATCCTCAATAAAAATGTAATTTTCTTAAGTCCAAATTATAAGCTAAGTAAATTTACTCCACATTGAATGGAGCTATTATCACCGTCTTGTTATTTAGAGAAAAATGTGTAAAAGCATCACAGTAGTATTGTTGAACAGATGAAGGGTCTTTATCTACTAGACTAATCAAAGATGGAATCAAAAATCCTACATGTTCGAATGAAAAATCTGCACATATCTTGTCTAAGTAGCTGCAAAACATGTATTGCATATGCATTAACATATAAGAAACCAGATCACCAGATCCTACACAAGTTATATGGATGTATAAAGAAGATCTCACCTTATCCATAGCTCTATCACATATGTATTCAGCCAATCATATCAAAACAACTCCAAAATATCTTGTATAAATAGTTTGTTTTCGTATGATTGACCTGCAGCATCCACATCTATAGAAATAGTTATAGGGCAATTTATATCATGTTCTCCTAACCATATTGCCATACCCCTACAATTAGGACCTAACAGGATAGGTAGGTCCTGTGGAACCCAACTTGGTAATGTAGGAGGTGGAGGTGGAGGACTAGATACTCTGGGTGTCTTCTTTTTAACCTGTATATATATATAATTTCAGATCAATTGACATCATATACACACACTAACAATTTAACATAATGTAAATTTACCATACAATTTCAGTATAGATGACATCCGCTTTTGGCCACAATATCACTCCTCCTTCTGCCTCACCAAGTGTTTCACAATCTGGTTGGGCATATGGCAATGGAAGATCCATCCAACTGGGGAATATATGTAGCGGGCTCACACGAACCCAACCCGCTGGTAATGGATACCCATGAAACATTTCCCCTGGTAGGGATGGGTAAGCCGATGCCTCGGCAATGACATATTCTTTACTTTTTAGACAAAATGGCTTCAACCCCTACAAATTTGTGTAAAGAATGTTATATACATATATACATATCATCTTGAAAATACTAGTTACTATGTCATAAAAATACTTACAGCGGATGTGCTAGGTGGTGGGTCTACAGGATTACTACTCCCAACCTCTACAGTAGGAGTAGAGTGGGACGCCATAGGTACTGTCTGCTGAGTGGCAGTCAGAGATGCATGCCACTTGCTCATTGCTTCATGGAGTGTCTTATCAACTACTTCCTTGACTCTCTTATCAACTACTTCATCAACTCTCCTATCAACTATCTTATCTACCTATACATGGATAAAAGAAACGTTAGCTTCTTATTATTGAATTCTCTTTTACAGTAACATTCTAAAGAAAGAATAGGTTACCTCTTCTTGTGAAATTCCTACTTTTGGGACATGTTTGTGCTGGGATGGCCCAAAGAATGCTTTGATGCCCACACCAGCGCCTGCAACCCTAACACGTCTAGGATGCTCTGGGTTACCCAGAGCAATTGTCAATTCATCCCTTGTGCCCTCAGGGATGAACTTTCCTTGTTTCCTCATGTCGTGTAGCTCCCGCTAATCGCCAAAACAAAAAATTGTAATTAAGTAAACACCACAAATAATCAATATTCAAACGATTGCTCTAAAAGTTGTATTTAACCATTTTTGCAGCCGCTTCAGCAGTTGCGGGCTTCCTTATTTATCCCTTCTTATTTTGCCTCCTAGCTATCCAGACAGCATGGCAAGGTAAAGGTGTGGTACCTATAGTAGAGGACTCCTGAGTAGCAGCAGATTGAGCAGTAGAATCAGCCTGTAGTCTTTGGTGAATGCCTGCATACCCCTTTGGACCCATTGTGTGGTTATGCACATTCAGTGCACGCCTTTCTCTTTGCGCCTCACTGAGGGCCTAGTTAGTATGCACATTGATTTGGTTAGTAACATTAAATGTTAATCTTGAATAGGTGAATACAATGTATATTAATTAAATTGGGAGTGACGCCTAATACCTTGAATTCATCAGTTTTTCTTGAAGCAACAAACGCGTCCCATTCTTCTGGGTCCAGGAAGTTCCACTGTTCAGTGGTTGTCTTCTTCCTCTTGTCACCTTCTTTTATGTATTCTCGGGTGAGATTTGTCTTATAGTTCCTTAGGACTCTCCCACAATGTTGCATCACGCATTTACGATGCAACTTTTCATCCAATGCAAATATACTCTGCAAAATAGAATTGCTATTAACTAGTATCCAAAAAATTAGTAATCTACCAAATAGAATTACAAATTAATAATAACTCACGCATAAATCCTTCCATATTAAGTCTTTCTTCCCCTGAGGACCTTTATGCCAAGAATCTATCTTACAACCGCAATGGCTACGAGTAACATACCCAAGATATGAAACAAACGAATTGTGATTCACTCCAATTGCATTTCCTACATTATCAAAATCCACAACAAGTTCGGGACCATTACCCCTTAGCACTGTTAAATTCTTCATCATAGTGATGCCCCTTCTCTTGTCAACTTTTTTGTACTGCTCACCAAGTGCCTCAAGTGCTTCAGAGGGTACATGTGCATCATCAACCTAAAATTTGACAAAATAAACACACTTACAGGATATAACTATAAATGGACATATAGATATAAATATATGATATATTTTTAAAACTTACATTGTGAGGCAGCGCATTGATGTCCTCACCCTCACAGTTATCATCAGCACAGTCATCAGGAGAATGCTCAGCCATATGAAAGTTCACATTCACATTGTAAAGTTCACATTGTAAAGTAATTAACATTGTAATGTTCACATTCACATTGTAAAGTAATTCACATTGCAAAGTCACATTGTAAAGTTTACATTGTAAAGTAATTCACATTATAAAATTAACATTGTAAAGTTCACATTCACATTGTAAAGTAATTCACATTGTAAATTTCACATTCAAAAAAATAAAACATATAAAAAAATATAAACATTCCTCTAATATTGCGATTTTTTATCAATTAACAATCCTTCATTGTGATCTCCGCACACATACAAGTCATCATTAGCTTCAATATTTTTTGGTGTTGGCAACCCAACTGAGAATGGACTGGAGTCATCATACTTATCATAGTACTCTTCTTCATCTATAGGATCTTCAATGAACTGTCTTGTACCATGAAGAACAACCGACCATGTATCATTTGCAGGATCATCGATATAAAATACTTGTTTTGCCTGTGATGCCAATATGAATGGTTCACCCTTCTCACCAATCTTTTCAAAGTTCACTAAAGTGAAACCCAATTCATACACTATAACTCCTTTGGTGTTATCAACACAATTACATTTGAAGAGCGAAATTCTGAAATCTATGTAGTCAAACTCCCATATGTCTTCAATGACACTATAATATGACATTTTAGCTTCACGTGGACTCTTATCCTTTGCACTTGCAAAAAACATAGTCGACGCTTGAAGGGTGACCCCACTGTTTTATATGACACTCTTATCATCTTGGCACTTTGTGTAATATGTGAATCCATTAATGTCATACCCTTCATAAGACATAACATTCAATTTTGGCTTAAAGGTGAGCCATTTGATAGTTTTAGTAATATCATCTGGTGTTTGAGATAGTTGATGTAAGACTTTATCTTCAAACCACTTAATAAATGTCTTGTTATGCTCTCTAACAAGCCACATTGTATTGGCTCGAGGATATTGTCTCTTGATGAAATTGGTATGTTCCTCGATATAAACACTCACTTCATTCATGTTGTGTAAAATATACAAGTGACCTTGTTCCAACTGCTCATGGCTGATTACTTTCACCCGTGATCCCAAAATTCCTTTGCCAAATTGCTCCTCAATATTCTTGTCATTACCAGGAGTGTCATTACCACTGAGAAAATCATTGCAAAAATCCATAACCTCACTCATCACATAACCCTCAATAATACTCCCTCCAGGCTAATAACGGTTTCGAACATCACTTTTAAAAATGCTCATGTATCGTTCAAAGGGATACATCCAATGCAAGAAAACTGGTCCCAACATTTTCACTTCCCTAGTCAAGTGGACAACAAGATGTACCATGACATCAAAGAACGAAGGAGGGAAATACATCTCAAGCTGACATAGGGTAACAACCACTTCTCTTTGAAAATTATCGAGAGTATTAGGGTCAATAACTTTGCTGCATAGACTGTTGAAAAAGAAACAAAGTCTGGTGATTGCAAACCTTACATGCTTCGGCAATATAGATCGAATTGACACAAGCAGTATTTGTTGCATTAGAGTGTGACAATCATGAGATTTAAGACCTATCAACTTCGGATCTTTCATTGATACCAATCTACGGATGATGGATGAGTAACCCTGTGGCACCTCAACATTTACCAAACATTCACAAACAACTTTCTTCTCCTTTCTAGACAATGTGTAACAAGCGGGAGGTAAGTATGTTCTCCGATTTCCCATTTCACAAAATTCTATTAATTCTGACCTTATTCCCATTTCACGTATGTCCAATCTGGATTTTATCCCATCTTTAGTCTTACCTGGTATATTCAACAAAGTACCAATGACACTATCACATACATTTTTCTCAACGTGCATGACATTGATACAATGCCTGACTATCAAAGAACTTCAATAAGAAGATCCTAAAATATTGACTTCTTCTTGAATAAAGATTTGTCACTCCGTGTGGCCATAGTACATTGTGATCTCTTACCAAATTCATCAACAAAGTCTTTTACTCTTTCATAAACAACATCCCCTAGTATAGGTTTAGGTGCACTCCATTCCTCATTCAATCCATTGAATGCTTTGCACTTCCTACGATACAGATGGAATTTTGTAAGAAATCTTCGATGAACGAGATATACAGTCTTACCACCATGTTTTAGTCTTGTTGAATCAGTGTTCTCTTCACATATAGGACACACTTTAGCTCCTTTGACACTATATCTAGACAAATTCCCATATGCTGAAAAGTCAGTAATAGTGCAAAACAACATAGCATGCAAACAAAGTGTCTCTCTTCGTGAAGCATCATAGGTCATCACACCTTCACCCCAGAGTTTCTTTAAGTCATCAATCAGAGGTTCAAGATAAACATCGACATCATTTCTAGGTTGTTTATGGCCCGATATCAACAACGACATCATTACATACTTATTTTTCATACACAGCCAGAGAGGAAGATTGTAAATAACAAGCATGACTGGCCAAGTGCTATGTTGGCTACTCAATGTCCCGTACGGATTCATCCCATCTGTACAAAGCCCAAGTCTTATATTCCTGACTTCTTCACCAAATTTAGGGTACAATAGATCAATCTTCTTCCACTGTGGGGAATCAGACGCATGTCATAGGATCCCATCATTATTTTTCTTAACATATGCATGCCACCTCAAATTCTTCGGATCTATCAGATTGGCAAATAAGCATTGAAACCGTGATATTATAGGTAGATACCACATCACCTTGGTAGGAGAACCAGTTTTGGACTCCCCCGAAGTCGTCAATTTATACCGTGACACACCACATTTTGGACAATCTTTCAAATCCACCTAGTCCTTTTGAAATAATACACAATCATTCGGGCGTGTGTGTATCTTCTTAGCCTCCATTCCCATTGGGCACAACAATTTCTTTACCTGGTATGTTGAGATTGGCAGCTTGTTTCCTTCAGGAAGCATTTCTTTCAACAAAGACAACAATGACGTGAAGCTTTTGTCGCTCCATCTATTGTTAGCTTTCAGCTTATACAATCTCAACACAGTGCTAAGCTTCGTAAACTTAATACAACCTATGTATAATGGTATCTCAGCATTATGCACAATGTTTCTAAACATGGGAGGTGGATCGGTGTGCTCTACCCCACAACTATCATGCATCGCATCAATGATGTCTACTGGAACTAGTTCATTCACATCTACATCATCGGAGGCAATTTCTTCTTCCACACAAGCACTGCTATCGACATCCACTGGTTTCGGGTTTGAAATCTCTCCATGCCAGTGCCATTCTGTATAGCCTTGTACAATCTCGTTGCACATGACATGACTTTTGATTTCATCACCAGTGTTGACTTTCAAGTTTTTACCGCAATGCCTACATGGACAGTAGAACCTATCTCTAGGTTGTTTCCTATGTTCCTCAGCAAATCTAATAAATTGATCAAGACCAGAAATAAACTTTGGGATGCAGCGATTGTGAATGGACATCCATGATCTATCCATTCTATGATTAAAGAGAAAACAAGTATATATTATAACAAGATTAGGGTCAAGGGTTAACAGATTAGAGTTGATGCATGGTTAAAACTTCAGGCCAACAAATACATGTGTTGTAATTCTTATATATAATAAATGTATACCACCTATCCCATTCTTGAACACCTAATCTTACTAGTAAGTGTATAATGTGTATTGGGTTTTCAAGAAAATTTCGACAACATTTCCCCGTTGTTCTCCAAGTACATATGTACTTAGAGAACAAATGGGGAAATGGTACCAAAATTTTCTTGAAAACCCAATACACATTATACACTTACATCCTAAGTGAGATTAGGTGTTCAAGAATAGTCTCGAACCGGGGACTATCCGAGATTTACTCCTAATGAGTAAATCTTGGATGGGTTTCTAGGCCAACAAATACATGTGTTGTCATTCTTATATATAATAAATGTCTATAAACTACAGGCAACATGGTTAATCCTATTCTATAGAGCATTATTAAATAATAAATCAATAAATCAATAGTTTCAAACAAAAGGGCAAGGAATCTTTACTAGACGTTATATGTAGACCTAATCATCATATTTAACATACTACATTATTATGAACATCCAGATCAGATTAAGATCATACTATGTTATAATAATTGGCTTAATAACCCTATTTCTGCATGTACATGTTTATCAACTTTAAAACCCTATAATTCATTGAAATCATTCTAATTCAATTTAAGATGTTGGGATCACATAATTATATAATGACATCAGAATATATAAAAGAATCATAATTAACATGATTACCAACATGCTCATCAAACTAGGGTTTTCTTGAATATCATCTAATATTTGTGTACTAACTATACCTATGTAACAAGAAGAATAATAGAACTTTAAGTATATTTTATTCACAATCTACACATTTTTTTATCAAAAACATATACAATATGTCTATAATTGGAGCTAGCATTCATTTCCTATATTATTTGCAATATTAATGTGTGAATCTGACCAACCAATGGTGGTCAAGAAGGAGCATGGTACCTAGTTGAGGGCGGAGGAAGAAGAGTAGGAGTAGGGTACCTTAATACGTGGTGGTGCCGGCCTAGAGAGTAGGGAGCAGAGCTGTGGTCGGACCTGGAGAGGAGCTATGGTTGGACCTGGAGAGTAGGGGCTAGATGAGCCACTGCCGGCCTGGATAGCAGCGGCCGGAGAACTAGACGGCGGAAGAGAGTGGGAGATAGCGACGGAGAGTGGGCAACAGTGACGATGAGTGGTGGCGGCGCGCGGTGAGCGTCGAGTGGGAGACGGTGACCAGAGAAAATGGCAGTGGTGGCGGAGGCGGAGGCACGGAGGAGGTGGAGACAGAGGAGCAGTGGCAGTAGAGAAATCGTTGAACCAAACCCTTAATCACGCGAGATGAATGAAACAGAGAAAGGGGGAAGAGTTTGGCTCGCACGGGTGTTGTTAAGTTAACAATAGGTGTCAGTTAATACAAACAACTGACCCTAAAAACAATAGGTGTTGGTTACAAATAAAAAACTGACACTATTGTTCACTTATAGTTGTCGGTTCCAACTAGAAAAACCGAAGTCTATCTTTATATGCTGACAAAAATAAATGTTCTCGAATTAAGACCATAGTCGTCGGTTTCTGTATAAACACCGACACTAAAGTGATGTGAAAATTTTCACGGTTAAGTGTGTGAAAATACAACGGCGTCGGTTACTATAAGACAACCGACGATAAAAATTGGGCAAATTTCTATCTTGCGGAAAACCTTTAGTCGTCGGTTTCTTTTTTAACAACCGACGTTGTATGTTAAATTTTGGGGGTAATTTTTTTGACTGGGAATTTTGGATTTGGCGGTTCGTTTTAGGTGTCGATGTCTTATTAAGGAACCGACACTGAATCAAAGTGATACTCGTGTTTTTTCACCCTTCACAAATATATGTCGGTTTTTTTATTGAACCGACGCTTTATGTTGTAGGCGTCGGTGTGTTTATACAACCGACGCCTTTAAAAGTGACGTTATAAGCCATTTCTATAGTAGTGGAATGTCTTCTCCAAGTGAAGGAGAAGTACAAGGCGGAAGATTCAAGAAGAGTGGGTAATCCTTGTGAGGGAAAAGACTTGATCCAAGTGTGGGTAAGTCCTTGGTGAAGTCTGAAGACATCTTGATCAAGTGGGTAAGACCTTGTGTAGGTGATAGACTCTTGTCTTGGATAGGTAAGTCCTTGGATGTATGGTGGCCTTCTTATATCTCTTATAATGGAATATTAGTATACATGGGTTGCAAAGTGCTAGAGGTTGAACTCTCTAGGTAGTAGATTGACAATATCCTAGTTTGGAGATTGGAACTAATCTAACCACCTAGTCCAAGTGTTTGTTTCAATCTCTATTGTCCTTTCTATGCTTGTTTAGATAGAACTTTTAATTGAATTTTAGCATTTGGTTTAAATTGATATAATTTGAAGGTCTTACTATTTTTGTCAGAATTGTGAAGCTCTATACACCCCCCTCTAGAGCCCTAGATCGAACAGGAACCACTTCCATTCTCTGGAAAGGGAAACCTCTCTGTCCCTTCAAAATAAAACAAGGGGTTCACCAAGGAGATCCAATGAGACCTTATGTCTTTGTTTTATGCATCAAAAGTTTGAGCCAAGCTATTGCAGAATTAGTTACACAAGATAATTGGAAACCAATATAATTGTATGGAGGTGGTATATATGTTTTGTAGATGATCTCATCCTCCTTTCAGAATCATCTAAAGCCGAGGATGACAATATCATGAAAGTACTCACTGACTTTGTCATGGTTTCCAGTCAGATTGTATCAAAGCACAAGTCTCGCTTCTTTTTCTCAAGTAACACTTCTAACAGTCTTAAGAGAAGGATTAGCAGACAAATGTGCATTCAATACAAAGAAGATTTGGGACGTTACCTAGGTGTTCCTATTCTGAATCATTGTATTAATAATTCAACCCATGTTGCTATTGTTGATAACTTTAAGGCTAGAATGAATTGTTGGACTATGTGGCACCTTTCACTTGTAGGAAAAATAATCTAGCCAAATCAAAACTCCCAAGACATCCCTTCCAACACAATGCAAATTATTACGCTCTCAGTGCCTCTTTGTGATGAGATCAATCAACATGTAAGACGGTTTATCTAGTCTGGAAAAAGCGAGTAGCAAGGCTCTCATTAGTATCACAGGGAAAGCTTACTTCAAATAAGGATATCCATCAGTTGAGCATCAGATATTCTTGGGATCAAAATGATGCATTGATGATGAAGAATGTATGGTCATACCTAAATGATGAAAACAAGCTTTGGGTTACAAATGGATGGTGGGTTTGAATAGAGGGAGCATGGGAGCGGCGATAGGGAATGACTGGCAATTATTTTCCTAATGGTGCTTTTTGAGAGGAAAGGTTGGATGATGGATCTCAAATGTGGTTTGCTACTCGGTCTTCTACCTCAGACACGCCCTATTAAGATTGGATGAATGTGTTCATCACTAGAAAGGAGGAAATGCATCGAGGTTATCGAAGACGTATGTTATAGTTTTGCATGGGAAATTGCTATACCCTAAGGCTATTGCTGAGAAGAATCTAGATCGATGGGTCCAATCTGTCACTTGCTAGATAAAAAGTTTGTACCACACTGGCCTTCCTTGACAGAGTTCCTATGTCAGCTTTGGAATTTAAAGGTTCAATTGAGGTAAAAATCAAGAGGTAAGGGCTTCTTCATAGTGAATTTCTCGTGCGATGAAAATCTGATGACTGCTATTAAGGGGGGCCATGGTTTTTACTAAAAAGCCTATTATAACCAAAAAAATGGGATTGGGGTGAACCTCTTGAGAAACTTAGCTTGTCTAAAATCCCAGTCTGGATTGGGATTTTTGATTTACCTCCTGAATTATGGGATGAACATATCTTTTCCTTCATTAGCTCCTATCTAGGTTGGCTAGTGTGAGTTGATTATGCTACACATGCTTTTAGTAGATTAGAATTTGCTAGAATGCAGATACTTATTCTGAAAATTTCTATTTTCCCTAAGGAAATCACTTGTGTTAGTCATGACAACTTGGAAAATAATGCTCATATTGAATAAGAGTGGTTTCCTGAGAAATGTAAGTTATGTGGGAAATTTGTCCATGAGGATAGCTTTTGTTGTGATTGTCCAAAGAGTACTGAGCAGGTTGAGAAGAAGATTACTCGAAAAGTCTGGGTCTACAAGAGGAATGTGTTGAAGAAATGCCAAGTGAAGATGATTTTGTAGATGTTGTGACTAAAATTACAGATGTTACTCTGCAAGAGTAATCTGTTACTGGTATAACTACCCCTTTGGTGACATTGGTACCAGGACCTTTGTTTGATGATTTTACTGTGGTTATCACTACAAGTAAGAGAACTGGTATTCCTCCAAAACTATCAAAACACCCTAGTGTATCTTTTAAACATTTTGATTTGTTGCCAAATAAGTTTTCCTGGTATGAATTTCAATGACGATGATGGAACTATTACTGAAGTCAACAGGCTTTTGACCAAGAGACCTAATGGTTAGTCCAATCTCTATTACCTTTTGGAATGTTAGAGGAGCAATAAAAAAAATTATGCATATCCAAGAAGAACTGAATAGGGTGGGAGGAGATATTGTGATCATTTTGGAATCTCATATTCGTTCTTAGAATCTTCCTGATGCGTTCAATCTATGTGGAAGGGTGCTTTTTTATCTTAAATAGTGAATTTTACTCTTATGTTAGAAACATAGTGATGTGGAACAATAGTGCCATCAGATTTAAAAGGATTTTCTGTAGTCTACCATTTTTGCATTGTGAAATATCTTTTGGAGTTTTGCATTTTCTTTCGTCTATAGTTTATGGTGTGAATCCTAACTTGGAGAGAAAAAGGTTATGGCTTATGGGCTGATCTTGTTCATGTCTCTAATCCAATTGATATACCTTGGTGTATGCTAGGTGATTTTAATGTGGTCAGACTTAATTGTGAAAAGTTAGGCAAGCATACCCCTACTTATATTTTGATCAAGGATTTTAATGATGCTTTGGAAAATATTGGTATTCTGGAAATCCCTACTCATGGGTCGTTCTTCACTTGGGACATCAGAAAAAGAAATGGAAATTCTACCTTTTCCAAGATTGATAGGGTCTTCTCTAATCTTTATTTTTCTGAATTGTTTCAATGATGCATGGACTCAGGTTATTTCCTTAATTCATTGTGATCATGGAATCATCCAACTCAATTTGTCTAAAACCTTGAATAGAGGAACTCCTTTCACATTTATTAATGCCTAACTGGGTAGGAATGATTTTTCTAAAGTTGTTAAAGATAGTTGGGAAATTATTATTTTCAGTGGCCTCATTATGTATAAACTTTATCATAAATTAATCAACTAAGAGGAGTGCATGTATCTTAGAACAAAGACTCTATTGGAAACTTTGTAACTAATGTTAGGAATTTTGAGATGGATTCTTTGGACCTTCAAAAGTTGGTTGATGCTAATCCTCTGGACTCTATTTTGATTGGTAACCTCACTATTTTTAGAAAGAATGCTATTGACACTTCTAAATCTGAGGATCTATTTTGTAAGAAGAAATCTAGAATTCTTTGGCTTACTAACGGTGATAGGAACACGAGATTCTTTTATACTTATATTAAAACTCACATGCTCAAGAAAAATAACTTTGTTATTAAAATTGAAGATAATTTTGGCTCTGATCAATAAATTATTAAAAAGCATATTATTGGTTTTTAACAGAATCTGTTTTGTTATACCTCATCATCTACGAAAAATTGGAAGGATGAATGGGGGTTCCTCCTCTTTCGCCAGATCATGTCAAACATTTAATTGGGTGGGTTACTAAATAGGAATTTAAAGCTATTGTTGACGTCCTTAAGTGCAATAAAGAACTTGGTCTTGATGGTTTTAATGTTGATTTTTTCAAAAGTTCCCAGGACATTGTTGGGGATGATTTCACTGAGGCTATTCTGATTTTTTTTTATATAATTTGATGATTTTCGAGGAATGCAACATAACTTTTATAACCTTAGTGATGTTTAAACTATTTAATACTAGAGGCCAATTTCCTTATGCAACACAGTGTATAAAATCATCATTAAAATACTAGCTAATAGATTACAGGGCATTCTTTCCTCTGTTATTGATCTCAACCAAGTTGGTTTTGCCAAGGGCAGAAAGATTGGGTATGCTCTTCTTCTAGAAAACAAAATTCTAAGATCCTTCTAGACCCATTCTAGTGGTCCCAAGCTCTATATAAAATCCAATTTATCTAAGGCATACAACATTGTGCATAGGAAGCTCATTCTATTTATGATGATGAAAATGAACTTTCTTAAATGTTGGACTAAATGGATTGATATATGCTTTGAAACTACTTCCTTTTAGGTGTTAATAAATTGAATTCCTTCTCTGCCTTTTAGTTTTACCAATGGGATCCGTCAAGGGGACCCCATTGCCCATACTTGGTCATTAGTCACCCAATGAGAGATGTAGATGGGTCAACTACGCTATCGTCCTACAACAAGGGTAAGCTTGCTAGTTGGCCTGGTTGGTGACAAAATTGGGGTTAGCATGAGATCATTTGTGGTCTAACATAGATATAGTCATATGACTATCTATGTGTCCTATTGGAATTTGTAAAATGGATGAATCTTATACTTCTAGGCTACCTAACACCTATGTATCACCATAGTGATCTTAGACCCTTATTTAGTCAGAAAGGGTGTATGTGAGGGAGATATATATGACCATAGTGATCTTAGACCCAAGTCAGGAGTCATCACCATAACCTATAAGAGAAACAAGTAATTTTCTTGTCTCTTAATTACATTTTTACATATTTTCTCTCGTGTCAACTTTTTGACCGGAGGATCTTCAACAACCATGAAAGAAAACTTAATGCATCGCCCGACTATTCTAGTTGGACGTGGTGCATGATAATGTGGTATGTATGATCTTGGTTTTAAGATATTTTTGATCTAGGGAATTTGCTTCATCTAGTAGAAAAAAATTATTCATAAGACAAGTAATATAGCTTTTCTACACATTTTCTCCTAAACTCACTAAAATAGCATGATATATGACCTGGAAGTTTAATTCTAGGATGGCTTATGGGTGAAATGTATGGGAATACAAAGGATTTGATTTCTCCATAGTATCTTACTATACCAACCTGAGAAATATGATCTTTTCATTGTATGTGATTAAACATTATGATTACATGATACTTTCTGTAATTTACCAATTTAAATACTTTATAAAAACTTCTCATTTGAGATCATATGATGAAATCTTGTAATAAATCATTCAAAAACTATGTTTGATTGATAAGTAGAGATATTTATATATTTGGTGATAGATTTTAAGCTAATTTATTTTCTGTAATACGAATTTCCTAAGGAAAATATTCTAGTTGCTTATGTGCTTGATGGACTAAAATTTTGGTTGTCATTGTAAATGCTTTAATTGTTAGAATCTTAGTAGGAAATTCAGAATTAGTATCTTTCATAAAAGATGAGTTACTAGACTAACTAATATGTGAAATTTAATTCATATAATTCACTATGTGTAGTATATAACTTCTCTTGTGTTCATTAGTCAGAGAAGAAAACTTGGTATCTTTGTAGTAACTTAGGGCTCATGAGAAGGCACTCGGATTCGTATGGTTTTGAGTATACATAGATTATTCAAAGTCCATGTAAGGTATGGCCCACTCGATGCCAAAAATCCCTTGTTATATATGGGTGCAATTGTAGTATTATATCCTATTGTTATATTGTTGGCATTCTATGTGATGATAATATATTGTTTTACTATTATAGGTTAGATATGTGGAAGTGTCATGGCCTAGGTACCAACACGTACCTAATGTTTTATCTAAGTGGTATGATGATGAGACCCTACTTCTTATACCCTCACTAATACAGGTGCAATGATATCTTAGTTGACCAGATAATTAATGATTCTTTACATTAGGATAAGGAGTTTCACATCCTTTATTAGGTAATTTGGATGGTACATTGATTTACGTTGGATGTTTACTTTATATTTCATATGCACTTATCTTTAATTTGATATTTCATGCAAATGTTACCCTCAATAGATAATTTGCCTAATGATTTATGCATATCTTGCATACTCTTATCACTTATACTGATGTGTTATATCTCACTTGAATTTTGGTTTAAGTCTTGTAGTTTATCTCCTTTATAGGGTCTCAACACCTTATCATGTGATATGTTGGTAAGTAATCTCTTACACTGAGGCCACAATGAATGAACATATGTTTTGTGTATAGTGGTGGTGTTTTTAGAGTAATTCTTATTTACCTGAGTCTTCTAAAAGGTCATTTACATACATATTTATGACCCAACTTCTGCTAATCCACTAAATGTCAAGTAGTGCCTGTTCAAGCTTTCAATCCAACATTTTTAATATTCAATACAATTTATTCACTATGACCTTAGGTACATGTATTTCAATTTCAAACTTCTATCAAATTTAATTGCTCAGTTCTAAATGATTCATGTATCTACATGCATTAGATTGCTTTTTCCAATTTCCTTTAGGAATATGGAGAAAAAATAAAAAAAGATGGTGTGGCCCAAAATTCCATAAAACTGAATATAATGCAAAATCTTTAAATCTAAAAAAATAACATGTAAACCTTGAATGAACAAAGAACACAACACATGATAGCTTGATAGTGACTAATAGAAGGGAAATCATTTTTCTTGTTAGAGTTTCAAGGGATATATGACAACGATTATAACATGTGAGAAATTAAAAATTAGCTTAGATGGTATAATTTAGTTTTTTTTGTAGCCTAAGTCTTGTGTTAGAAACCACCAAGATAGTTGGAAAACGATTTAAGAACAAAAATATATCTTGCTACATGCATGTATAGTAGATTGTGACTGTAACATCCCTGACCTGGGTTATGTACTAACCCTAGGTGTTTTAACTAATAAAGTTGATTAGATGTTTGCTATTATCTATTTAAAAGTAATTAAGTCTTTTGAGGAAACAATTTTAGTCCTTTTTGAATAATGTTGAAACATTGTTTTGTTAATTTTGGACTAAAGTGCAAATTACCCAAGTTGAGGGATTAACTTGAAAATTCCACATGATAAGATGTTACTATGATGTTGAGATATCATAAGAATAAATAAGATGTAGTGGCATGGTTTCCACAAGCTTGGGCACCAAGATAAAGCTTGTAGAGCAATCTTTGTGCATTAAAACCTAGTTTTGGTGTAATGTGCAATTTACCCAAAACCTAGGGTTCAACATGCAAAATATCACCTCTTGAGGGTCACTCATGTTTCTTGGAATCAAGTAGAGCATATAAAATGAGAAGGGCGCCTCATTTGAATTATCATGGAGGATAGAGAATCTTGACATTAAAATAATCAAGATTTAAGCACAAATGGCTCTTTAATATAATTTAATGCAAAAAGAAAGGAATTAATTGAGGAACCCTTAAACCAAAAAGTTGAAGGATTTTTTTGAAATAGTTTGGACGAGCTTTTTCCATGCTTGGGCACAAGAAGATCTTGGTTGAGTAGAAGCCATTCACATTAATATAATATAAAGCAATATCCAATAAAAGGATGGATATTAATATACAACTCTTTAAGGTGTTTAGTTCCTTTTCCAATATTTCTTTGATAATGGAGAGGTTTTTGATTATATTGAAGATGGATTCGTGGCCAAGAAGTGGAGGAGGACTTGGTGGAAATAATTGGGAAATAAAAGGGATTAATCCTCTTTTTCTATTTTCCTTGAAAACCCATATACATATTCCTTATGTATATCTTTTCCAAACAACACCCAAGGCTCGTTTCCTTAGTCTCTTTCTCTTCTCAACCTTGCTTTGTCCGACCAAGGAAGAGCTATGGCATAGAGGAAGGGTGACCAAACCTGTAGGTGTGTTTTGATCATCTCCTACCTCGGATCCATGGTGGAAACCCTAAAACAAGGCTTGATTCATGGTTTTCTTCACTTGGTTTCCATTTCTAGCAAGTTTGTTCATCCAAAAGTTGAAGGACGGACCTTGGACAATTGCTGGAGCTCAATCCACCAATAAATCCGTGGATCTTGGATCTTGAGATTAGTTCTATAGGCGGGTTTTATAACTCTAACCCTTAAGCATTAGTATTGCACTCTTTTCTATAAGAATCGTTGGTTACTTTTTTTCCTTTGATACTCTTGTGAGTCCTTGATATAATTTCTGTGAAGAACAGCACTTGTTCTTGGTTGAATAGAGGAAGACGAAGATGACATCTTTCTAGATAAATATCCAAAAAATTACTTTACCAAACGGTTTGCTTTTTTTTGCTCAAACGGTTTCCCAAACCGTTTGGGAGCAAACGGTTGCAAACCGTTTGAATGCAAACGGTTTCACCTAAACTGCATAGAAGCAAACGGTCCAAGACTGTTTGGTGGCATTGACAAAGTGTTGACCATTTGGAGACCTGTTGAAAATAATGTAGGTTAATAACCTATCAATAATTGTTGATTAATTCCAATTGATTCACCAATTGAAGGTCCAACAATCACCAAAACCCTAATCGGGTTAGGTGCTGATTTGATAATTGGATGAGTTTGAAACTTGGGTTGAGTGACCCAAATGGTTTCAAAACCGTTTGGGGATCACCCAAACGGTCTCAAGACCGTTTGGTGATCACTCAAGACCATTTGGAGTTCTAGGGTTAGGTATGGTTGACCAATTGAAGATCCAAAGATACTAGGTTGAAGTATAATCAATTATTGATTTTATTGATCAATCCAATGGACCAAACCCTAATTGGTTGACTTGGTTTTTGATGTTGACTTGAGAAAACGGTCTCAAGACCATTTGGAGGTCATCCAAATGATCCTAAGACCGTTTGGGGTCAGGTCATGTCCAACTTGGATGATGGTTCAATGGTTTCAAATCAATTAGACTCACATTGATTAATGATGAAGGGTCATCGATTCCAAACCCTAATCCAATTGGTTCAAACCCTAATTGATGACCAATTGAGGGTCAAATAAGTTGAGGGTTGACCTAATTAACTCCATTTAATAATGGTGATAGGTCCAATTGATGATTGGTTACATGTATTTAATGGGTGAAGGAACCAACATTGGAAACCCTAATTCATTTAATGGGTTGAGACCATAATTGGTCCTTGTGGTTTTGAGGAGGTTTGGACCAAACGGTCTCAAGACCATTTGGGACCAAACGATCCCAAACCGTTTAGGTTCATGCGGTTTCAAAAGTCAACTTTGGGCAAACGGTCTTCACTACCTATTTCTCTAAACGGTTTCAAAGGTAGTCCAAGATTGCATGGAGGTCCAAACGGTCTTAGACCGTTTGGAAGTTAATTGTGCAAGACCGTTTGAGGTCTGAGTTGGTCAAGATCATTTGGGGTCTTAGTGGCCAAGATCGTTTGGTGGATGATTAACCAAAACTGCATGGGTACTTAAAGTGGTTAAAGGAAAAAGTGATTAGTTAACTAATACATGATGTAATCAAAGATGATTATGGTAATTATATCTTAATGGGGTAAGGTGATTAGTATCCTTAAATAAATAAGTCTTAATGATCATGATAAAAACTATATGTGAATTCTCTTTCATGTTGAGTTGAGTTAGCCTAATCAAGGCTAAAGCTAATATCATCCTATAGGGGATGAGAGAGAAAAGACTTCTTATATGAAAGTTAATCAAGTAATGGACTTCCAATATGAATGAATTTCTAATTAGGGAATGATCCATGAAGATGAGATCATGAAACCCTAATTATCATGATTAATGAATCATAACCCTAACTGAGGGTATTAATGGAAGTAATCCTAATATATGATGATGGTAAGATCTTAATTCACAATGATGACATAATTAACCTTAACTCAAGGTATTTTGTTGATCACTCCTACTTGAGGTGAATAGTAAACCCTAACCTAGAGTGATGTGATATGAATAGTAAACCCTAACCTAGGGTTATGTGATATGAATAGTAAACCCTAACCTAGGGTGATGTGATATGAATAGTAAACCCTAACCTAGGGGGATGTGATATGAATAGTAAACCCTAATTCCAAGTAAAGTAAATGGAAGTGTGAAACCCTAATTCTGGGTTATGCTTTAAAGAATGAAGATCTATGATTGGATAATGAAATGAGGAGTCACTAATCCTATTTGAGCTTAAGGGGGATGATAAATCCTTTTGAATTAAAAAGGGATGCAACCCTTGAATAGTGATGATATTATTGTTTTACATTATGCTGGTATGAAATAGATGTATATGTTATCATTTGTACTAATCATGCAGGATTTATGAGATATTGAACATAGCCAGGTAAGAGCTAAGATGCTTTGTTCATTAAAAGTACTTAATGAGCTTTGTAAGTAATGATATGCTATGTTGCCTATTGAAAGGTAACTGAAGAGATTAACAAGTTGTATGAGCTATATAAAATACCTGCATTGCTACTATCATGTTCACACTGTTAAATAATTTGATGGCATTAAGTTACCTATTAAGGTGGTAACAAGTGGTTTGATAATCTAAGGGTTTGAACACCCATATTCTTGAATCATGATGATGAATTGATAGGGGATTGAGATTCCAGTGTTAATATAGCTATAAAATGAACTTGATAAAATAGTACTCTTTCTTTATAGCAATTGTTTTAATGGTTTATGTTTGAAAACATGATTGATACTAAAAGAATGTTATAATGTACTTAAATAATCAAGTATAATGATATCATGTAGAGCCCTGACCATAGATCCATCATCATCAGAAGTTGGATGATGGTGAAACGGGTTTTCCTAAGGGAATTCCTGGAGAGCATACTTTTGAGTATGTGGGGGTTATGGACGTGAATATCCTTACGTCCTAATGGAGGAATTGATGTGAGATAAACATTAAATCTCTCAATCCTTCATTATATGCATATGCTAGGATGACGTATCACTAATCTCCCGATGACGTTGTTAATGTCGCATCGATGTGAGATAAACAAGAAATCCCTCGATTTCTAAGAGAGCACAGCATGCCACTGTAACTCTAATAGTGAAGTTGTCAGAATACCCTGGAATTCTATTTGAGCTGAAACATGAGATGTCCTGCATGTTGTTCCTTACACTAACTGAGGAGGATGAGGTCATAAAAATCCGACTCTTCTGATGACCTATGTATGGTACCGATTTCAATTTTGCAATGGTCAGTTGGAGTATGAGCGGTATACCTCATCTCCTCAGGTCATAAGTATGTTTGTAAAATGTAATTAGTCATGTAGCATAATTTCTTAGGTTGAACTATGAGAAATAATGATTGATAATACATTGTTTATTATGTCCTAGTTAGATAGATGATATACATGTTCTTCATATTCCTTAATGATTAAATGACGTGCTATTCAATCAAGTTATAATTGAAATGATTACATAAAGAATACTGCTTTATTTAGTTATTCAATGAATTACCTGATGTTGAATATTTATAATCCTACTGCTCAGTGTTATTCTATTATTTGCAATAACAATGTTTCTGGTGAAGAGTTATAACTCTCGCTGGGACAATTTTTCAATTGTCTCACCCCCGTGGGATTCAAATTTTTAGGTAGACGCCAAGGAAGGAGAAACCCATCAGTGGGTGAGCAGCAACAGTAGTCGCAGCAGCAACAACAGGGACAGCAGTGATCTTCAGGTGGAGACACTATCTCCTAGGTTTTGTATATAGAAAGTCCTATGTGTCGTCTCTTTACTCTCAGGTCCTAGGAGACAGTAAATGGTTTGATATAGATCTGAGATTTTTGGCTTAATGCCTCGAGATTTTTGTATACTGCTCATGCACAGTTTAACAGGGCAGTCAATGTTATGACTCTCGAGATGAGATGATACAGAGATGTATTGAGGAATCAGAATGTAAATAACTTACCTTGTTTCTTTATGAAAAAGTTTTACAGTTTATGGATCTCTTTGCAAAAAGTTTTAATTTTTAATGATTTTCAATAATTCTGTTGCTAATGATTCACTTCCGCATCAGTTAGTTGAGTTAATCCTGTTTTCACGAGACGGTCGCCAAAAGTTAGTGTTATCAGAGCCCTAGGTTCACTGAGTCTACAGAGACATAGGACTAGGGTTGTAGAGTCTGTTCTAGTGTTTTCCAGCATATCTGATAGTATCTTCTGCTCATATAGGAGGAGAAGAGAAAACTAAAGATGTCTGGACCACACGAGGAACATGTTGTGGAGAGTAGTGTTGCCGCACCTGGAGGAGGTGCAAGAAACCAAGAAAGGGAGGAACTTGTGCCTGAACCACCCCAGTTCAATCCAGCTGACATGGGGAACCCAACCTTCCAAGCCATGTTTGGGCAGTTCATGACTGCCATAACTCATATGACTGATAGGATGCCTATACTTGTACCTAGGGTACCTACCCATCTAGAAGGACAAGGAGTCGGCAAGATGTTTGAATGACTTTGCCGAGTTGGAGCCACAAAATATGCTGGAACAGCTGACCCAGTAGATGTTGACTTGTGGCTAACTGAACTAGAGAAGGCCTTTAGAATCCTAAACATCCCAGAAGCTGGGAAGGTTAGACATGCAGCGTACCTTCTCAAGGGGAGTGTTGGTCACTGGTGGACCATTGAGGAGGGGAAAAGGCCAGGTGTGGAAATCGAATGGGAAATATTTCGACGAGAATTTGTTAACAGATACTTTCCTAAGACGTTCTTGGATGAGAAAATCTCTCAGTTTGATAGGTTAAGGTAGGGACCAATGAACATTAGCGAGTACGAGGCTAAATTCATGGAGCTTTTGCGGTTCTGCCTGCACATGGAAACTACAGATGAAGAAAGGATTAGGCATTTTGAGAAAGGATTAAATGCTGAGTTGACCACTCATGTGTCTGCTCTGGAGAACAGGGAAAGATTTTCTACCTTTGTGGATTCGGTCCGAAGGATAGAGAGGACTGTGTCAGAGAAGAGACAGACCAAGAACAAGAATATGTATCCCCAGTTCCAAGGATCCTCATCCAAAGATCTCAAGAAGCCAAGGTTTTCCGTGCCTACACCACCACCTAGATTCAGTACCCAGACGCAGTAGACGTCAAATAGGGGTAGAGGATGAAGTTTACCACTAAAGGGAGCTCGCAACTCAACATATGTGTTGGTCACAGGACCATCCAGACCACAGCAAGGGATCATAAGTTGTTACATATGTGGAAAAGTGGGACATCTGATGAAGGATTGTAGATCCAGAGAGGCAAGTGTGACCCAACCCCAGAAGCAGAGTCAGTAAGGTTCTCAGAGGCGACAGTTTCCAGGTAACGCTAGAGGACGTGGACAAGCGTCCCAAGCTGGATCATCAACACCCAATCATCGAGCACTGAATCAACCATAGGTGACGGCAAGATTCTATACGATGAATCCACCTTATGCAGTGATCAGCCCTCAGGTTGTGACAGGTCAGATGGAGTTGTTTTATTCTGACATGTCTACTTCTTGTGTCGTATCTATTTTAATTGATCCAGGTGCTACACATTCATTTATCACTCGAAGAGTGATTCTTGATTGTAACATGACTACACAAGTCATAGAGAAGATAGTTTGTTGTTAGAAACCCCTTTGATGGGATCTGCTGTTTTGCAGGAGGTGTGTTCTCCCTGCATTCTTTTCTTTTCTGAACATCGCATTCAAGTGGATCTTATACCACTTGAGATGCATGGATTTGATGTAATCCTGGGGATGGATACCTTGAAAAGGTATAAGGTTGTCTTGGATTGTGAGTCCAAGCAATCTTTGTTCACTGATGATAGTGACACATGGATCTTTCAAGGAGATAGAAAGATCCTACCAACTTGTCTTGTGTCGGCTATGGTTGCTGAGAAGCTGATGAGGCAAGGATGTAATGCATTCTTGGCCCATGTGGTAAATACCACTATGGGGAGTTCTAATCATGTTGAAGTTCCGATAGCCAGGGAATTTGTAGATGTATTTCCTAAAGAACTTCTAGGTGTACCTCCGTCCCGAGAGATTGATTTTGAGATTAATCTAATCCCGAGCACGCAGCCAATAACACAAACACCGTATAGGATGGCACATGCTGAGATGGCAGAACTCAAGAGACAGTTGCAAGAGTTACTTGAGAAGGGTTTCATCCGACTGAGTACTTCACCTTGGGGTGCTTCAGTCCTCTTTGTTAAAAAGAAAGATGGGTCAATGTGGTTGTGCATTGATTACAGACAATTAAATAAAGTAACAATAAAGAATAAGTATCATTTGCCGATGATTGATGATCTCTTTGACCAGTTGCATGGTGCAACTGTCTTCTCAAAGATAGATTTGAGGTTGGGATACCATCAGCTACGTATTAAGGAAGGTGGCATACCTAAGTCTGCCTTTAGGACAAGGTGTGGTCACTATGAGTTCACAGTTATGTCGTTTGGACTAACTAATGTGCCAACTACATTTATGGAACTCATGAATAGAATCTTTTGCCCTTTTCTTGATCAGTGTATAGTTGTCTTCATAGATGACATCCTGATCTATAGTAGAGATGCTCAGCAGCATGAACAACATCTTCGATAGGCTCTAACTTTGCTAAGAGAGCATAAGTTATATGCTAAGTTTAGCAAGTGTGAGTTCTAGTTACCAGAAGTTTCTTTTCTTGGACGTGTAATATCTGCCTCAGGTATTCATGTTGACCCTAAAAAGGTAGAATTCGTCCTGCAATGGGAGCAGTCAAAGACTCCGACAGAGATTCGCAGTTTCTTAGGGTTAGCAGGCTATTCCAGGAGGTTCATTAAGAACTTCAGTTCTATAGATTTACCCTTGACTAAGTTGACTAGGAAGGATGTTCCTTTTACGTGGAGTGACAAGTGTCAACAATCTTTCTAGTTGTTGAAGGAGAGGTTGATAAGTGCACCTGTGCTTTTGTTACCTAAGCAAGGGAAAGGGTATATAGTTTTCTGTGATGCCTCTAAGAATGGACTAGGATGTGTGTTGATGCAGGATAAACAAGTGATTTCTTTTGCTTCTCGACAGCTTAAGAAACACGAGGAGAATTATCTGACACACGATCTAGAACTAGCTGCTATAGTTCATGCCCTAAAGATCTGGAGACATTACCTTTATGGAGAGACGTTCCAGATTTTCACAGACCATAAGAACCTAAAGTACCTCTTTTCTCATCATGAGCTTAATATGAGGCAACGCCGCTGGATGGAATTAATCAAGGACTATGATTGTACAATTGATTATCATCCAGGAAAGGCCAATGTAGTTGCTGATTCTTTGAGTAGGAAATCAGCAACACCAGCCTTAGACATAGCACAGCTGAATTCTTTGGTGAGCTCTAGGAGGGATATGCTTATCTCTTTAAGGCAAGATGATGTATATTTAAAAGTATCGTTGTTATTTGGGTTGCTAGCTGAGATGCATATAAAACCTACTATGAGACAACAGATTAAGGAGGCGCAGCAAGTTGATGTAATAGTTCAACAGATTAGGTCAGAGTATGGAAGTGAGAAATGAGAAGGTTTCCATGACTCAGATGATTAGGTATCTTGTTATCATGGTAGAATGATAGTTCCTGATGTGAATAACTTAAGGAAGATAGTCATGGAAGAAGCTCATTCTTCTATGTATGTCATGCATCCATGAAGCACCAAGATGTATCGTAACTTAAAAGATATGTATTGGTGGCCTGGTGTGAAGAAGGATGTTGCTGAGTTCGTTATGCGGTGTCCTGTGTGTCAGTAGGTTAAAGCTGAACACCAGAAGCCTGTAGGAACACTACAACCTTTGCCCAAACCACAGTGGAAGTGGGATCATGTAACCATGGACTTTGTGGTTAGTTTACCTAGAACAACCAAAGGACATGATTCCATTTGGGTAATAGTTGATAGGTTGACAAAGACAGCACATTTCTTACCTATCAAAACAACCTATTCTGTAGAGAGACTGGCACAGTTATATGTAGATGAGATAGTACGGCTACATGGGGTCCCAGTTACCATTGTTTCTGATAGAGGTCCCCAGTTTACGAGTCGTTTTTGGGAGCGACTTCATAAAGCCTTAGGCACACAGTTAAGGTTTAGTACAACCTTTCATCCTCAGACTGATGGACAGTCAGAAAGGACTATACAGACCTTGGAAGATTTTCTTAGAGCATGTGTCCTTCAGTTTACAGGAAGTTGGGATCTGCATCTAAGTTTGATAGAGTTTGCCTACAATAATATCTATCAACACGGCATTGACATGGCACCTTATGAAGCTTTGTATGGTAGACGTTGTAGATCTCCCTTATGTTGGTATGAAACCGATGAATATCAACTTTTAGGTCCTGATCTTGTGCAGCAGACCATCGAGAAGATTAAAATAATACAAAAACAGTTGAAGACTGCACAAGATAGGAAGAAATCTTATGCTGATAAGCGTCGTAGACCTTTAGAATTCTAGGTTGGAGACAGAGTGTACCTCAAGGTCTCACCTTAGAAGGGAGTTCTTAGATTTGGAAGGAAAGGAAAGTTAGCTCCTAGGTTTATGGGGCCTTATCCAATCATTGAACGGATTGGAAAGGTAGCTTATAAGCTAGAGCTACCATCATAGTTGCAAAAGTTACACCCAGTGTTCCACATTTACATGCTTAGGAAATGTCATCCTGACACAGAATCAGTTCTGCAGCCTATGGAAATAGAATTGAACGATGATATATCTTATGTTGAAGGACCTATGACAATCCTTGACAAAAGAATTAAAAAGTTGAAAAAGAAAGACATACGTCTTGTGAAAGTCCTCTAGAATCACCGTGGCATTGAAGAAGCTACGTGGGAACTAGAGGAAGAGATGAGGAGGAAATACCCTGCTCTTTTCTCTTAATATGTTTTGTAGATGATTTCGGGGACGAAATCCTTGTAAGGGGTGGATAATTTGTAACATCTATGACCTGGGTTATGTACTAACCCTAGTTGTTTTACATAATAAAGTTGATTATATGTTTGCTCTTATCTGTTGAAAAGTAATTAAGGCTTTTGAGGAACTTATATTTCAATTTCAATCCTTTTTGAATAATGTTGAAACATTGTTTTGTTAATTTTGGATTAAAGTGCAAATTACCCAAGTTGAGGGGTTAACTTGCATATTCCACATGATAAGATGTTCCTATGATGTTGAGATATCATAAGAATAAATAACATGTAGTTGCATGGTTTCCACAAGCTTGGGCACCAAGATAAAGCTTGTAGAGCAATCTTTGTGCATTAAAACCTAGTTTTGGTGTAATGTGCAATTTACCCAAAACCTAGGGTTCAACATGCAAAATATCACCTCCTGAGGGTCACTCATGTTTCTCGGAATCAAGTAGAGCAGATAAAATGAGAAGGGCGCCTCATTTGAATTATCATGGAGGAAAGAGAATCTTGACATTAAAATAATCAAGATTTAAGCACAAATGGCTCTTTAATATAATATAATGCAAAAAGAAAGGAATTAATTGAGGAACCCTTAAACCAAAAAGTTGAAGGATGTGTTTGAAATAGTTTGGATGAGCTTGTGACATGCTTGGGCACAAAAAGATCTTGGTTGAGTAGAATTCATTCACATTAATATAATATAAAGCAATATCCAATAAAATGATGGATATTAATATACAACTCTTTAAGGTGTTTAGTTCCTTTTCCAATATTTCTTGGATAATGGAGAGGTTTTTCATGATATTTAAGATGGCTTCGTGGCCAAGAAGTGGAGGAGGACTTGGTGGAAATAATTGGGAAATAAAAGGGATTAATCCTCTTTTTCTATTTTCCTTGAAAACCCATATACATATTCCTTATGTATATCTTTTCCAAACAACACCCAAGGCTTGTTTCCTTAGTTTCTTTCTCTTCTCAACCTTGCTTTGGCTGACCAAGTAAGAGATCTGGAGTAGAGGAAGGGTGACCAAACCTGTAGGTGAGTTTTGATCATCTCCTACCTCGGATCCATGGTGGAAACCCTAAAACAAGGCTTGATTCATGGTTTTCTTCACTTGGTTTCCATTTCTAGCAAGTTTGTTCATCCAAAAGTTGAAGGACGGGCCTTGGACAACTACTGCAGCTCAATCCACCATTAAATCCATGGATCTTGGAGCTTGAGATCAGTTCTAGAGGCGGATTTTATAACTCTAACCCTTAAGCATTAGTATTGCACTCTTTTCTATAAGAATCGTTGGTTACTTTTCTTCCTTTGATACTCTTGTGAGTTCTTGATATAATTTCCATGAAGAACAACACCTATTCTTGGTTGAACAGAGGAAGACAAAGATACCATCATTCTAGATATATATCCAAAAAATTACTTTACCAAATGGTTTGCTTTTGTTGCTCAAACAGTTTCCCAAACCGTTTGGGAGAAAACGATTTCAAACCGTTTGAATGCAAACGGTTTCACCTAAACTGCATAGAAGCAAATGGTCCAAGACCATTTGGTGGCGTTGACCAAGCATTGACCATTTGGGGACCTATTGAAAATAATGTAGGTTAATAACCTATCAATAATTGTTGATTAATTCCAATTGAAGGTCCAACAATCACCAAAACCCTAATCGGGTTAGGTGTTGATTTGATAATTGGATGAGTTTGAAACTTGGGTTGAGTGACCCAAACGGTTTTAAAACCGTTTGGGGATCACCCAAATGGTATCAAGACCGTTTGGTGATCACTCAAGACCATTTGGAGGTCTAGGGTTAGGTATGGTTGACCAATTGAAGATCCAAAGATACTAGGTTGAAGTATAATCAATTATTGATTGTAATGATCAATCCAATGGACCAAACCCTAATTGGTTGACTTGGTTTTTGATGTTGACTTGGGAAAATGGTCTCCAGACCATTTGGAAGTCATACAAACGATCCCAAGACCGTTTGGGGTTAGGTCATGTCCTACTTGGATGATGGTTCAATGGTTTCAAATCAATTAGACTCACATTGATTAATGATGAAGGGTCATCGATTCCAAACCATAATCCAATTGACTCAAACCCAAATTGATGACCAATTGAGGGTCAATTGAGGGTCAAATCAGTTGCGGGTTGACCTAATTAACTCAATTGAATAATGGTGATAGGTCCAATTGATGATTGGTTACATGTATTTAATGGTTGAAGGAACTAACATTGGAAACCCTAATTCATTTGATGGGTTGAGACCATAATTGGTCCTTGCAGTTTTGAGGAGGTTTGGACCAAATGGTCTCAAGACCGTTTGGGACCAAACGATCCCAAATCGTTTAGGTTCATGCGGTTTCAAAAGTCAACTTTGGGAAAACGGTCTTCACTACCTATTTCTCTAAACGGTTTGAAAGGTAGTCCAAGACCGCATGGAGGTCCAAACGGTCTTAGACCGTTTGGAAGTTAATTGTGCAAGACCGTTTGAGGTCTGAGTTGGTCAAGATCATTTGGGGTCTTAGTGGCCAAGATCGTTTGGTGGATGATTAACCAAAACTGCATGGGTACTTAAAGTGGTTAAAGGAAAAAGTGATTAGTTAACTAATTTATGATGTAATCAAAGATGATTATGGTAATTATATCTTAATGGGGTAAGGTGATTAGTACCCTTAAATAAATAAGTCTTAATCATCATGATAAAAACTATATGTGAATTATCTTTCATGTTGAGTTGACTTAGCCTAATCAAGGCTAAAGCTAATATCATCCTATAGGGGATGAGAGAGGAAAGATTTCTTATATGAATGTTAATCAAGCAATGGACTTCCAATATGAATGAATGTCTAATTAGGGAATGATCCATGAAGATGAGATCATGAAACCCTAATTATCATGATTAATGAATCATAACCCTAACTGAGGGTATTAATGGAAGTAATCCTAATATATGATGATGGTAAGATCTTAATTCACAATGATGACATAATTAACCTTAATTCAAGGTATTTTGTTGATCACTCCTACTTGGGGTGAATAGTAAACCCTAACCTAGAGTGATGTGATATGAATAGTAAACCCTAACCTAGGGTGATGTGATATGAATAGTAAACCCTAACCTAGGGTGATGTGATATGAATAGTAAACCCTAACCTAGGGTGATGTGATATGAATAGTAAACCCTAATTCCAAGTAAAGTAAATGGAAGTGTGAAACCCTAATTCTGGGTTATGCTTTAAAGCATGAAGCTCTATGTTTGGATAATGAAATGAGGAGTCACGACTCCTATTTGAGCTTAAGGGGGATGATAAAAACTTTTGAATTAAAAAGGGAAACTCTAACCCTGGTAAGGGATTAGTGGGGAAACCCTTGAATGGTGATGATATTATTGTTTTGCATTATGCTGGTATGAAATAGATGTATCTGTTATCATTTGTACTAATCATGCAGGATTTATGAGATATTGAACATAGCCAGGTAAGAGCTAATATGCTTTGTTCATTAAAAGTACTTAATGAGCTTTGTAAGTAATGATATGTTATGTTTCCTATTGAAAGGTAACAGAAGAGATTGATAAGCTATATGAGCTACATAAAATACCTGCATTGCTACTATCATGTTCACACTGTTAAATAATTTGATGGCATTAAGTTACCTGTTAAGGTGGTAACAAGTGGTTTGATAATCTAAGGGTTTGAACACCCATATTCTTGAATCATGATGATGAATTGATAGGGGATTGAGATCCCAGTGTTAAAAAAGATATAAAATGAACTTGATAAAATAGTACTCTTTCTTTATAGGAATTGTTTTATGGTTTATGTTTGAAAACATGCCTGATGCTAAAAGAATGTTATAATGTACTTAAATAATCAAGTATAATGATATCATGTAGATACCTGACCACAGATCCATTATCGTCAGAAGTTGGATGATGGTGAAACATGTTTTCCTAAGGGATTTTCTGGAGAGCATACTTTTGAGTATGTGGGGGTTATGGACGTGAATATCCTTACGTCCTAATGGAGGAATCGATGTGAGATAAACATTAAATCTCTCAATCCTTCATTATATGTAAATGTCGGGATGATGTATCACTAATCTCTAGATGACATTGTTAATGCCGCATCGATGTGAGATAAATAAGAAATCCCTCAATTGCGAAGAGAGTACAGCATGCCACTGTAACTCTAATAGAGAAGTTGTCAGAATACCCTGGAAAGCTATTTTAGCAAAGACACGAGATGTCCTACATGTTGTTCCTTACACTGACTGACGAGGATGAGGTCAAAGAAATTCGTCTCTTCTGATGACCTATGTAGGTACCGATTTCAATTTCGCAATGGTCGGTTGGAGTATGAGAGGTATACCTCATCTCCTCAGGGCATAAGTATGTTTGTAAAATGTAATCAGCCGTGTAGCATAATTGCTTAGGTTGAACTATGAGAAACAATTATTTATAATACATTGTTTATTATGTCCTAGTTAGATAGATGATATACATGTTCTTCATATTCCTTATTGATTAAATGACGTGTTATTCAATCAAGTTATAATTGAAATGATTACATAAAGAATACTGCTTTATTTAGTTATTCAATGAATTACCTGATGTTGAATATTTATAATCCTACTGCTCAGTGTTATTCTATTATTTGCAATAACAATGTTTCTGGAGAAGAGTTATAACTCTCGCTGGGACAATTTTTCAATTGTCTCACCCCTGTGGGATTCAACTTTTTAGGTAGACACCGAGGAAGGAGAAACCCATCAGTGGGTGGGTAGCAACAGCAGTCGTAGAAGCAACAACAAGGATAGAAGTGATCTTCAGGTGGAGACACTATCTGCTAGGTTCTATATATAGAAATTCCTATGTGTCGTCTCTGTACTCTCAGGTCCTAGGATACAGTAAATGGTTTAATATAGATATGAGATTTTTGGCTTAATGCCTCGAGATTTTTGTATACTACTCATGCACAGTTTAATAGGGCAGTCAATGTTATGACTCTCGAGATGAAATGATACAGAGATGTACTGAGGAATCATAATGTAAATAACTTACCTTGTTTCTTTATGAAAGAGTTTTACAATTTATGGATCTCTTTGCAAAAAGTTTTAATTTTTAGTGATTTTCAGTAATTCCACTGCTAATGATTCGCTTCCGCATCAGTTAGTTGAGTTAATCTTGTTTTCATGAGACGGTCACCATATTGATCCCTACTCTTTAATATATAAAATAAAGGTATCATTTCAATGATATTAAAATTTCTTAACTAATAGATTTTCATGTTTTAAGAGATTGGTTGTTTACTCTAGCTTTGGCATAATTTGTTATTGAATTAAATAGGCGACAATTAGACAAATTTATGGATCTTTATGTCACGCAAGGATGAGCATACTTATTCTCTTTTTGTTTCACAATTTTTTATTATACCTAAACTTCTGCTAAAAATTATAAATTAATTTGAAAAGGCTCTTATTGTTGATGGACCGTGTCATTCAAAATATTTGAATAAACAGTAAAAAAATGGTTTGGAGTCCCAAGATTTTGAGTTGTTCATGAACCAACTTTAGTTCTCTAAATTCCCATCTTCACATTTTTGTACTCAGTTATGAGATTCCCATTTTTTTCATAGAAAAGATAAAATATCAAGCTTGATTCAGATGCCATTTGTCCAATTGTCTCTGACTTCGGCTACATTAATAGATACAATGGTCTTAGAAAAGGGGGTCTACTTTCTTCTTATCATTTTAGTCTTGAAACATCGATTCTTGTCAAGATGTTTCATCTACATGGAGAAACATAATTGAATCTACTGTCATAGGCTTAGCACAAATCGTTCAATATGTATATGATACCATACTCTTCCTTAGACCTCATGATAAAAGTTTCATCAACATCATTCACACTTTGGGCAATCACATCTACATGGCCTCAAAATGAACTTGCATAAATAATCTATCCTTGGTACCCATATCTCACATTTTGATATAGATATTTTCATGCATATATTGCACTTGCGAGGAAGAGAAATATGCCATTAGATATCTCCACATACCCTTATCACCACACACATTTCTTACTTTAATTTGAAACCCCATTAGCATAGCTTTTCAACATAAATAACCTATCTAGAAATAAAAAACAATGAGCCTTTTGGGCCATCTCACCCTGCTCAACAATCACTGACCCCGCCCACCACAGACTACCACAGTTGTATACCTATCCCTTCCAGAGTGATACATAGAATAAACATACAACCTAAGAGATTTTTATAGTGAAATACAACATGAAAGAAGAAAATACATATGGATAAATTGGATATCATTTGCAAACCTAAACAACTAGGGTGGGGGAATCATCAACAACAAACTTCATGGACATTGTCACATTCACAAAATCATGACTGCTCTTAGCACATGGAAACAAACTATATGGATATCACAGATTATAGAAAAACATTTGAAAAAAGAACCCTTGGCATAATAAAAGAAAGAAGGGAATATCTCCTTGACATGTAAAAATTGTGTGTTAAATGCAAGTGAACGTATCAAGTAATTCAGTCCTTGTGAGGCCCGAGTCGAACATAGGGAAACAAAATTAGATGCTACTACTAACTATGATCTAATCATCTAGGTCGGTACAAATGGTTGAAATTGGTTTTAAGTAACTAAAAGCAACGCAAAAATGAAACAAGAGTGACAAATAAGTGAATCAAAGTAGAACGAATTCCTTAGGATGGTGGTTTCACCATAGACAACATGACTCTAAAACTAACATACATCACTCCTACCCCTAGATAAAGAGCCTATAGAAATAACTACCCACTCTCGCAGTGTAGTTCGCTACCTAATCTAATGTCAATTCCATTTTCATATCGATTGGTTGATTAGTTATGTGCTTTATGATAAACTTTGGGTTTCTCCTCCCGTTTATGCTCCACCATTCTCAAAGGGCGTAGTAAATAGGTAAACCAATGCTTTTCCAACCCTTATCCCTTCTTTCAAATGATTAAGGATCTAATTATCTATCTATGGTGATCAATCACAAATAGACCAACAATCTCATAGGTTTATATTCAGAAATTAGGAGCAAAAGCTATATTAATGCATAAAAGTTAGGTACAGTTCATATTTGGGTTACTCCCGGATCCTAAGGAATCAAGGGCATTAGCCCTGCATGGTTTCCATAGATGAATATATAGCAAGTAAGGAGAAAAACATAAAAGACATTAGAAATCTAAAGTAACTCCTGGAGAATAGTTGGCCCGGATGATCCCCCTCGACGTACGTGCGGTTTGCTGTCTTTTGATTGTAGAATCACCCACCAGAGGTGCTTGAATCATCCCCATACGTAGCCTTTGGCACTATTCTCTCCTCTCCTCGCTCTTAGGTGTCGTTCAACGGAAAATAGCTGAATCATTAGGTCTGGCCGCACTCTCATTAAGTCATAAGAGCCACTTAGGGTGCAATATAATGCCAACCATAAGATTAGAGTGCTACCGTCAGATTGCCTGATCAGGAAGACTCGGTAGTGCCGGCTATGTAGTCGATCGTACTGAGTCTGTTGGGTGGTCGCTCATGATCTGAGTCTCAATTTCGAGCCAACTCTATCTCTCTGATGTAGTTTTGGTAGTACTGACTCAAAGTACTCAATACTACTGAGATTTCTCACTTCCTTTCATGTTCCTCTCTAACATGATTTTAGTACTACCGACTGGAAGAGTCGGTAGTATCGATTATGTGTGATTCCTTGGGTCTTCTACTAATGTGATTTCTATATTACTGACTTGTGTACTCGGTAGTTCTGAGTCTGTGGGACTCTTGTGGTACCTAAAAGGCAAAAAAACGTACATAACTACTTGAGATGATCTCCAACCATTTGAAAATAATAGAATTGCATAAGTTTGATGCATTTAAGTGAAACAGGCTAATGATAATATTTTGTGCATAATTAATCATGTAATTGACGAATAGGTGCACAAAACCACAGAAATTATGCCTATAAAAGCAACTAAAAACCAATGCATCAAACTCCCCAAAGCTTGAATATTGATCATCCTTGAGCAACACACTCTTGGATTTGTTTGAGAAAAAATTAGCAAAATGACACAACACATGAATTCACATCTTAATCATCCCCACACAATCCCAAACTGGCCTTTAATGACAACTGAACCAATAACTTCTATGACGTGACCAGAAATATCAATAATAGGCATCCATCCTTAGATCAATGAAACACCATATGAAGAGAAGTTAATATGATAGTCAAATCAGGCCTTCATTGGGTGAATTATGTGATTTCCTATCTACATTGCTCTTTTTCCTAACTACCGATCTATGTGGAAGTTGTTCTCCAGATAAAAATGAATGAGGAGAATAATCATGTGAGTAGCCTACCAATAAGAGAAATGGGTGGCATGGAATGGGTGGCTGATATGGAATCACAAGAAACAACTACATCATTTATGCAATCATAAAAAATTATGAACCTATAGGACGTTGGTAATGAAAAATGAATCCTAATGCCTAACATTATGAGTGGAACGATGCATGCATTCAACATCTCATCAACAAGATGAAAACAAAGGAATATCCATAATATGAATGTTCCTACCCGATTATGAAGAAGTGAGCACATCCTTTCTCCTTTTATTTTACAGAATACTACTTTTTTTTCTTTTTTTTGTCTCATTAACTAGCATGACAAAGTTTGTTCTTGGGCTTTGCTTACTATGCACATTCATTGCAAAATATTTTTTTCTTTTTTTCCAAGGGTATGGATGATAACTCTACATTCTTAATTCTGAGAGAAGGAAACATTTATACTATGCATTTATAGAGAAATGATATTAGGATGCAATCTATATGTAAAATTGTCTTTATACAACTACATGATGTGCACAAGAGTTTGTTTGTGCATGTTCGTATTTTTTTTCATTTTTTACTAATGTGAAGAGAAAATAAACTAACTATCAAGCTATCTATTTTGCTATGCTATGCAATCAAGAGGAAATGATTCAGTGTACTTGATCATCTTTAAGGTGGTGATTCATGTGGATGAAAGGTGGATGAAATCACATAACTAAGAGATAAATACTTTAAAGACTATCATATGTCCCTCTCTAATGACCTGTGTATAGGATAACCTTAGGATTTCTTTCTTAAACTTCAATTTAAGATCTCATTAAAGGTTTGGCTAGTTTAGGCTCAACATCATCTTCCTTCACATTCCAGGGATAATTGAGATGTTAATTCATATTCCTTGTCCTAAAGATGACTAACCATACACTTCCTCAAGTTGTGTGACTCAAAGATATTACAATTAGATTATAAAGATGTGACAATTTCTTTTCAAAAAAATTTAAATTTCATTGCAAAGACACCCCAAAGAAATAGTCTATGTGGTATAGAAACTCATGCATTTAATGCTCCACGTTTACACTAGATAGATGTGGATGCTATAATAACAAAAACCTATGAAATGGAAAGCAAATAGAATAAAAATGGAAGAGAAAAACTAAGATAGATGGTTGTTCCAGCACCCCCTAAGATTGAATATGACTATGTCCACATAGTCAACATTCAAGCTCATGAGATGGAATAGTAGTACCATTATCAGAATAAAGGAGGTGGTTGAGGTGGAATTGTGAGGTCATGGGGAGGAAACATCCCCTAAAAGGTAAGGTTAGACGGCGGCATTAGTGGTGGTTGTAGATATCCTCCAAAATACCCTTGGTTCTAGTAGTGGCCAAACAATGGTTGTTGATACTACTCCATCCACTGTAGACAGTGATGCATGTTCTCTTGGTCATCCAAGAGAAGACGCTCATTCTTGTAGATCGCATGTTGGTTCTGGTACGACCGTCTGTGGACATCTTGTATTCCTACCAGCGCCGCTTGATGTTGTTGTTGCTCATTTTGAATATCCTACAGCATGCCATATATGCTCGCCATGCCATACAGATCATGCTCCTCTTACGAAGGTGAGGTGCAGATAAGCTCAAGGCAGTGTAAGTGCGCACACGCTTGCGTAGGACCAATCTCCAGGTTATGGGAATGGTAGGATCCACCTCCTCAATGTCGTTGTTGTCATGTTGCTACTCAAGGTTGGTGAGAGCTTCTTTCTCTACTGGTGCATGCTCTTCCTCGGCGTCAACCGGCCACCTAATATACTCGACCCCTCATAGATTGAAGATGGGGTTAAGGAGTGCTCCATGTACCATCCTCCCACTGTGCAGTACACATACACTATGTCGAACTATGTACTGAGGAGACCCGTCTTCTTGAAATGTTGGAGATCTAAAATCTTTGTGGTCACTAAAGGCATGAGGGAGGATAGGCCAAGATGGAGATGCATTGCAATGGGGGTAATCAGCCCCCAAAAAAGGATTGGTGCTTTCATCTACACCATTTGATGGACTGTGACCATGTGGAGGAGAAAGAAGGATCCAAAGTTGGTGTGTTCTCGCTCCAACAATGTATAAAGGAAGAAGAGGTCCGCGTTTTGGACCTTCCCTTGGCCTTGGTTGGAGTGGGCAAAGATGGTATTGGTGAGGAGGCGATGCAGAATCTGAGCAAATAGATGCTTGATGTCGTTGATGGAGTTGACATGCCAGCTGATGTGGAAGCCTTCTGGCATTTTAGTAAAATTCTCCCATGCAAGGTCGTGGTCAAAGTCCATGGGAGAGGAGTGTTCAAGGACATGCAGCCAGTTGAAGATGTGGTTGAATTCCCTCAATGTGATGGAGTAGTTGTTGTTGAAGAGGCAGAAGCTGAGTCTTCCTTCTCTCCATTCTCCTCCTAGTTGTTGCTTGGGGGTGATGAGGGCATCCAAAGAGTCTAGGAACTCACACACACGTTTTGGGTAGGTAGGCTAGTCGCTGAAGAATGGGTCATCCACCTCCAACAGATGATGTTCACGTACCCAACGCATGTTGTCGATGAAGCCTAATCTCTATTTGAGGGTGCGATCTCCGTATCTCATTGGTATCATTTTCCTCTTCATCAGCTCCTCATTGACCTTGTTGATCTCTGGGGTGGAATGTTGAATGCGGGTTGGTCGAGGGACCAACTCACCTTGCTCTACTAAAGAAGATGTACCCCTCCTAGGTGCCATGTTGAGGATGCTAGAAAAGGGATGGAGAAAATGGAGCTCGGCGAAGATCGTCGATGCCCGATGTTGTTTTCTCAGAGTTGCTTGATGAAGTGGGGATGAAGGTGTGAAGAAAATGATCTTCCCCCACCTCCTTATATAGCCTGCGAACACCCAACTGTGACAAACTCAGTACTACCGAGTTGAACTAGGTAGTACCAAGATTTCTTCATGAATCTGTGGCTTAAAAGTAACGACACTGACATTTGCTAATGCGCGAGTGAGGACCGCTCCAACGTCAGTAATACCAACTTGTGGTGTGGATCAGTACTACCGATTGCTTGATGAAGATCATTTCTGTCGTTAATGTAGGCACACACAGATTGCTAACGTCATGAGTTAGTAGTACTGAGCTAGCCATTTTGCTCAGTAGGTCTGAGAAATGTCTCGGTATATCAAAACTAGGAGCGCCAAAAAGTCGGTAGTACCAACTGTGTCATCGATACAACTGAACACTTATCAGTTAGGCATTGTAATCTCCAGAAACTCAACATTACCAACCTTGAAGTCGAAAGTACTGAGTTGTCATTTCTTTTACGGATGACAGCTCTGATGTAATTTTGGTATTATAGAGTTTGAATTTAGTAGTACTGACCCTATAGTCACCTGCACACTCAAACAAACAGATGATGGTACCTTTTTTACATAAGAAATGAAACAACAACTATGAAACTCGAAATAAAGCATAACCGAAAAGAAATAAAGGTTGGGTTGCCTCCCAACAAGCACCCTTGTTTTACATCCTAAGCTAGACATGATTAAGCACGAGAATCTAAGAAAGCTCAAAGAGCTTCACCTCTTCTATTCTCCTCTCCACTTCACTACCAAATAATGTTTCAATCGTTGGCCATTAACAAGGAATGACCTAGCCCCATCTCCTATCTTTACAGCCCCATGGGGAAAGACCTGCAAAACCTCAAATGGTCCACTCCATTTGGACCTTAACTGGCCTGGATGTAGATTAAGCCTAGAGTTGAATAGAAGAACTTTTTGTCCCAGATTGAAAACCATATGCAATATGTGAGAATCATGAATATTCTTGGTTCTCTCCTTATATATCCTAGAACTCTTAGGCATCCATCCTCAATTCATCCAACTCATTCAACTCTAACAATGTTTTCCTACCTGCTTCATCCAATTTGAAATCCAGCTTTCTCAAAGCCCACTTTGCCTTAGACTCAAGTACCACTGGTAAATGGCAAGCACGCCCATAAACCACCTAAATGGTTTAGTTCCTATAGGTGATTAATAGGCTATCCTATATGCCCAAAGGGCATCATTCAACAACATACTCCAGTTTGTCCTGTTAGTTGAAATTTTCCTCTCCAAAATCTTCTTCACCTCTCTATTTGACACCTCAACTTGTCCCTGTGTCTGTGGGTGGTAGGGAGTATCCACTCAATGTTTCACCCCATACTTACTCAATAAAGCTCTGAACTTCCTATTAGTGAAATGAGATCCACCATCACTAATGATCAATCGAGGGACACCAAATCTGCAGAAGATATGATCTTTAACAAAATGGCACACAACCTATGCATCATTGGTGCAAGTTGGGATTTCTTACACCCACTTTGAAACATAATCAACAATAATCAATATATATATATTAGAATTTGAAGATAGGAAAGGGCCCATAAAATCAATGCCCCACAAATCAAGCTGTGAAAACCTAGAATTCCACTATCATTAAGTCAATTTACATCTTGACCCATTATATTCTCTATCATGTTTAATAAACCCTCCACCTAGAATTATACGACTTAAAGTCACTTTATACTCATTTGAGGAGATAGAATTGAATAAATGTCACAATATGCTTAATTTACCAAAGTTGAGTGCATGATTACACTTGAAAATGAATTTCTAAAATTTAATTCCCTCAACATTACAATCCTAGATCCAAACTTTTAATATAACAAGTAGAGGAAATTTTTGATCCAACAGTGAAAATTTCATGTCAATCAGAGTTACAGTTTGGGAGATATGCATTTTACAAGTTTGCTCAAGAAACACAAATTAAAACCTTGGTTTTGATATATTAATGTGCCACATCATCAATCCGAGCAAGTTTCTCCCAACCAATAAGAATGTTTCCTTTTCTAACCACATATTTCCCATGTTTTCTATCATCTTTAATTGCCATGGCCAACCATAGCCCTTGGATCCGATGGGCGTCGATCTGGACAACATTTGATGGCCACAGTGTCGTTTTCCATACATGCTCCTGTGGATGGGAGTAGGTGGCTGGAGAAAAAGCTCCCCCACTTGCATAGCCCTTTTCACACATATAAATTGTCTCATTTCACCCCATTCTTCCTCTTTTTCCTTCCTTTTTCTTTTTCACCCTTAGTTGTGCATTTTTGTACATTATAACTCCCACACCACCTTCATCTTCTACCTCCAAACCCTACCGCTGCCAGAGATAACCCATTTGGGCACTACTACTACATACCTCCCCAGCCTCTCCTTGGACCGTCTGTGGGTTTGTAGTGGCTCGACGAGTCTATATGGACACCTCAAGACCACATTTGGGGCCATTCCTGCCCTTCTTTCCCTGCCCCGATGACACCGCGGTGGCAAGCAGAGCAACTATACATGGGGCTCAGTTTTCCCCTTTGTGTGATCATGAACCCTCCTTGTTGGATGGTCCACCTTGACCGCGAGCAGCTAGCGGCAGTGAGGAGCCTCATACAACTGCTCATAGGAGACACGTGAGGTTGTGAGTGGTGATCGGCGACCATGAGAGTTTGGATGGAACCACCAGGCGACAACACCCATCTGGGCTGCATGGCTCATCCACAACCACCGGATCAAGATCCAATGATCCAAGATCTTCATTTTTAAAGTAAACTATGAACAATTGATAACTCATGCATACTTTGGCCAAATGAGTAATATTATATATGAAATTTGATTTACTCAACGAGGGCTATCCAACAGACTTTTTTTCTAGAAAAATTCCATTTGTAGCTCATGTTATGTTAATAATGGTATCAAATACATCTCTTTTATAAGTTCAATGATTTAATGCTCAACCTTGGCCATATCATGAATCCACTTGTTTTATATGACTCTAATCATAATCTATCTTGTGCTATATAAATCAAACATGACCATGCTTGGCCCTCATAATGACCCTACTTTATGAAATGTGCCTCTAATGACACTGAAGATGATTTCTTGTTCTAAAATCATGGACATTGTGCACCAATATGATCTTATGATCCTTGATTGTTTATAATCACTCTATATTAGTACTTGCTAATGCATTATTGAGCCATAAATAGATTTTTTTTCTTATTTTAATTCTATTACAACTTGATGATATGAAAAGTGACGTTAAATGGGATATTTATGGACTTCTAATGATGATCTTTAAAGCTTATGCTAATGTATCTCAAATCTCATCAAAACTCCATATAGACCATCAATATAAATAACTTTATTCTTTGGACACCTAAATTCGTTATGGATATATCATGTGCCATTTTATGATTAAGTAACCTACATGACATAAAATGACATAATGTGCATGTTGATATATTTGAGATCTAATCTTGTACAAATAGAATCCTAATGGTCTCCCATGCTGTTTTATGTACTCAAATCAGTAACATGTTGATCTTTGTAATACTAAACCAAGCTTGATCTCATATGTACTCTAGTGTTGACTATCTTGCATGAAAATGACTCAATATGACTTACATGGATGCTTTGATGATTAAGTCATCCAACCTTGTACAAATTTTATGATTTCCCTTTCAAGATCAATGAAACCTTATGTCTAAATCCCTGATCTTGCAAGGATGTTTCACTCTAAGTCAAAATTATGTACGATGTAGTATGTAGCTTGACGATGAATATTGCATGAACATTGGACATGTAGAAATCAATCGATGAGAATAATGGAACATAGATTAAGTGAAACATCCACCCTTGATGAATATGTTTAAGATGGCCTAAATCTTTCTGATTTTAATCAAAGTACACTTACTTGTACTCCCAAGATCACTTTGTGGACTCTATTGCCAATATCTAGATATGTCACTATACATGGTCTTCTAAATCAACTGGTTATTATTTTTCTCTAATTAAGGTACACTTTATCCTCCTATTGGCCAGACTAGTAGTATTGAACTTGCTTGTATGATTGTATCATTAAAATGTTTGGCATTATATACTTGTTTGATCTACTTGTTCCCTGTGATTAGTATGTTCGTTTTGATTGAAATATGATGAACAAAACCTTGTGTACCTTCCTGAGTTCTTGGGGTAAGGGAACAAGGCATGTTAAGAATAGGGTTAGCATATTGACTTAGGTCTTGAGGTCCCTCACATATATAAAAAGGGTTAGCTAATTTTAAGGACCCTTACAGATCCTTCCTTTGAGGAAGTTGGTCAATGGCCATATATTTTTGTTTAAGTATAATGGAAATGCAGTTAAAATATGATTGCATGTTAATAAGAAAGTCTTTATGTTGCTTATTTTCATTCTTGTTATCATATCAAGTTTCTCCAAGCATATATGTTTCTTAAACCTATGAGTTTATGTATTTTATAGTGTACTCAGCACAATTGTGCCGATGTGTACCCATTTTATGATTTTAGGTAACATGTACACCATAAATCTTTCTTTGATCATTGCTTCCACTCTATTATGTTAATCTGCTGCTCTTACTCTTAGGATTAGCTAATGTCATGCAAATGTAATTTCATATGGGACTAAGATCTTGTTAGGTACTAGTTTAGTTTCCTTTATGTGCTATCTTGTCTCTTATATTGTTCTTTTGTGGTTTTATTCATGCATATGTTATATGATCCATTCTAGGGACGGGCACCTAGGTCCATTGCCTTTGGCTATGTAGCCATTATGAGTGTTGACTTAGGGTAACAAACAGTTCTGGGACACAAACACTTCAATCTCTTTAAAAACATTTAATGGCATTTCATGTCATTTAGATATATTTCTTGCACATTGACATGCATCACAATGAATAACAATGTTGTATGCATCCCTAAAAAGCGTCGGCCAATAAAAACCACTCTCCAAGTGTAACATCCTAGGATTTGAGACCTCGAATAAAAAGATCTTATAAGGAATGATCAAACTACCCATATCACCAAGGTGCACCTCCTTTTCAGGGAGCCCATCTCTAAAGAACTCCATAGTTAAGTGTGCTCAGCTTGGAGTAGTACTAGGATGGGTGACCAATCGGGAAGTTGATCCTGGCTTGCACGTCAGTGTGGACAAAGTACACAGTTAAGGCTAGTGGTGGTTTGTGGGGCCAGATGTCATTCCTAAAACTCTACTAGAGCCTTGGGCAGTGGCCCGGGCGTTACAAATGGTATCAGAGCCAATTCCCCTCCATTAGGTGGGGCCCATATGGGCATGGCATGCCAGTCTTGAGTTGTGCGGTCCAGGCATGTAGGAAAGGGATGTCCATGGTTGACGTAGCCACCCTTGCGCTGGTATTCCGTGATCAGGAGCTGGGTATCCATGGGTCATTGTGGGTCTGCAGTGAAATGGGGAAGAGATTATGAGGCCTTATAGTTGAGCCTTGATGAAGACGTCAAGAGTTTAAGTGGGGGAGATTGTAACATCCCAGGATTTGAGACCTCAGATAAAAAGATCTTATAAGGAATGATCAGACTACCCATACCAAGGTGCACCTCCTTTTCAGGGAGCCCATCTCTAAAGAACTCCATAGTTAAGCGTGCTCAGCTTGGAGTAGTACTAGGATGGGTGACCAGTCGGGAAGGTGATCCTAGCTTGTGCGTCAGTGTGGACAAAGTACACAGTTAAGGCTAGTGGTGGTTTGTGGGGCCAGTCGTCATTCTTGAAACTCTACTAGAGCCTTGGGCAGTGGGCCCGGGCGTTACACCGAGACCTTAGCTGATGTCCTAGAGCTAACGTGATGCCCCATGTAGGTATAGAATGACAATGTGACAAAATGCGCTCCAACTCACATTCTTGTACACATTTCCTCAAAATTTTGTCCCTACATTGCTTAAGCAGTATAGGGTCATTGCATATGTAAAATCTCAAAGAATGGAAGAATCTCTTCTTCTCTTGGTATCCCCAATCCTCAGGCATCTCTTTACATGCTAAATAATTGACAATGTCTGCAAACTAAGGATCCTTTGCTTTTAGAGAAAAAAGTTGCTCACCAGGGAACTCCTTCACAATCAGGATATCTAAATCTTTCTCCCGCACCCTTTCAAGCCTAGATAGGTGGTCAGTTACAACAGTATCCACTCCTGCCTTGTTCTTAATCTCTATTTAAAATGCCTATGGTAGGAATATCCACCTAATCAGTCTAGGTTTTGCATTTTTTTTCTATAAAAGGTATTTAATAGTAGTGTGATCTGTCCACACAATCACCTTGGCCCTGACCAGATATTGGTGACATTTTTCAAATGTAAAAACAATAGAAAAGAGTTTCTTCTCCGTGATTGAATAATTAAGTTGAGCATCATTTAAAGTTTTGGACACATAGTATATGACTGTAGGAGCCTTGTTTTGGTGTTGACCCAACACAGCTCCCTCTGCATAATCCGATGTGTCATTCCTGAAACTCTACTAGAGCCTTGGGCAGTGGGCCCGGGCATTACACCAAGACCTTAGCTGATGTCCTAGAGCTAGCATGATGCCCCATGTAAGTAGAGAATGACAATGTGACAAAATGCGCTCCAACTCACATTCTTGTACACATTTCCTCAAAATTTTGTCCCTACATTGCTTAAGCAGTATAGGGTCATTGCATATGTAAAATCTCAAAGAATGGAAGAATCTCTTCTTCTCTTGGTATCCCCAATCCTCGGGCATCTCTTTACATGCTAAATAATTGACAATGTCTGCAAACCAAGGATCCTTTGCTTTTAGAGCAAAAAGTTTCTCACCGGGGAACTCCTTCACAATCAAGATATCTAAATCTTTCTCCCGCACCCTTTCAAGCCTAGATAGGTAGTCAGTTACAACATTATCCACTCCTGCCTTGTTCTTAATCTCTATTTAAAATGCATATGGTAGGAATATCCACCTAATCAGTCTAGGTTTTGCATTTTTTTCTATAACAGGTATTTAATAGCAGTGTGATCTGTCCGCACAATCACCTTGGCCCTGACCAGATATTGGTGACATTTTTCAAATGTAAAAACAATAGAAAAGAGTCCCTTCTCCGTGATTGTATAATTAAGTTGAGCATCATTTAAAGTTTTGTACACATAGTATATGACTGTAGGAGCCTTGTCTTGGTGTTGACCCAACACAACTCCCTCTGCATAATTTGATGTGTCATGCATCAGTTCAAATGGTTCGCTCCAATTTGGAGCCTGCACATTGGGTGCGGAGATCAGCTTCTCCATTAACCCCTTGAAAGCTTTCAAGCATCTTTCATCAAAAAAAAAATCAACATCCGTTTCTAGCAATTCCAGAAAGAGGTTTTGTGATTTTTGAGAAGTCTTCTATAAATCGACGATAAAACCCGACATGTCCTGAAAAGATCCTCACTCCCTTCAATGATGTCAGTAGAGGTAGCTTGGAGATGACCTCTATCTTAACTGGATCAACTTCCATGCCCTTATTGGACACCTTGTGTCCAAGCACTACACCCTCACTCACCATCATATGACATTTCTCCCAATTCATGACTAAGTGAGTGTCTTCACACCTTTGTAAAACCCTATCTAGATTATACAGACAATCATTGAATGACTCTCCATACATAGAATAATCTCCATGAACACCTCCAAGAATTGCTCCACCATATAAGAAAAAATGGCAAGCATACAATGTTGGAATGTGGTGAGTGTGTTACAAAGCCCGAACAACGTCTGTCTATATGTAAATGTGCCATAACGGCATGTGAAAGTAGACTTCTCTTGATCTTTGGCTCAATTAAAATCTGATTATAAACAGAATACCCATCGAGGAAAGAAAAATGTGAGCGATCGGCGAGTCGCTCCAAATTTTAGTCAATGAATGGAAGGGGAAAATGATCCTTTAAAGTGGCGACATTCAAATGTGTGTAATCAATGCATACACACCACCCCATCACTAACCTAGTTGAAACTAATTCACTCACATAATTGGTTGAGATGGTGATCCCCCTTTCTTTGGAACTACTTGAGTTGGGCTCATCGACATAAAATCAGAAATAGCATAAACTATACCTGCTGATAGGAGCTTGACTACCTCTTTCTTTACTACCTCATTCATGATGGGGTTGAGTCAGCTGTGAGGTTGAACTATCACCTTGGCTCCATCTTCTAGCCGGATTTGATGCTGGCACATACTAGGAGAGACTCCCTTGATGTCTGTTGTCGACCACCCAAATGCGGCTTGGTGGTTCCTTAGAATCCTTACTACTCAAGGATGATGATATAATGACGTGAAGCTTCTCTTCTGATGCCAGAAAGACATACTTTAAATGTGACGGTAGTGGCTACAACTCCAAGTCAGGTGGGATCAATAAGGATAGGACCAATGGTGGAGGAGGTGGTCCAAGATCTTCAAAATGCTTTGTATAGTAGTAGGATAGCACTTTTAGCAATAGTACACACTCTTTCAAAGAGAGGCTGCGTGTATATTCATCCACTTAATTCATCAAACATGCCTCCAAAGGTAACTGTGGATATGCATGCACAAGAGATTCAACAATGACCTCTTCTATTGTAGATGGGCAATAGTCTTCTTCATCATTCTCCGAGTAGCACACTGCTTTTTCTAATGAAACCACCTTGGTGTTTTCCATGATGTGGACTGCCAGTGTGCCCTTATCTACCTTAGCCGTCACATGGGCTATGTCAAGAAATGGCTTCCCTGGAACTAAAGACATAGTTCCCTCCACTTGTTGCAGCATATTGCACCATGCTTTGTCCGCTGTAGATTTTGAGTACTCAGGCATCTTGATTTCAAACTAGTCATCCTTGATACCCATGGTCAAACATCCTCTGCCCAAGTCCAAAATCATGTCAGTTGTAGCTTGGAATGGCATTACAAGCAAGAGTTCATTGCCATGATCATCCTGTATTTAAATCACCATGAACTCTATAGGGAAAACAAATCTATCTACCTTTACCAGAACGTCTTCACAAATGTCGTATGGTTTTACCACAGAGTTTTCTGCTAATTCAATAGTCATACTACTTTTCCTGGACTCCTTGAGATCTAGCTTCTTGGACATGAGATTTATTCTTACCCCTGAATCACAAAGAGCTTCTCCAAAAATGGTCTTCCCTATGAAGGAAGTAATTTTGAAACAACCTGGATCTTGTCTTTTCGGCGGTAGAGTTCCTAGAATGAATGTGTTCACCTATTCCTTCAACACTACTAGATCAATATCAGGTTTCCTCCTCTTCTTGGTAATTATTTGTTTCAAGAACTTGTCGTACGACAGAATCTGCTCAATCACATCAATGAGTTGAATGTTGATGAATAATTTTTTGAAGCCATCTAAGAACTTCTTGAATTGCTTGTCCACTTTCTTCTCCTTCAAGTTGTTTGGAAAAGGAACTTGTAACACCTGGGCCCACTACCCTAGGCTCTAGTAGAGTTTTAGGAATGACAACTGGCCCCACAGATCACCACTAGCCTTAATTGTGCACTTTGTCCTCACTCACGCACAAGCCTGGGTCAACTTCCTGACTGATCACCCATCCTAGTACTACTCCAAGACAAGCACACTTAACTATGGAGTTCTTTAGTGATGGGCTCCCAGAAAAAGGAGGTGCACCTTGGTGATATGGGTAGTCTAACTATTCCTTTTAAGATTATGTTATCCAAGGCCTCAAATCCTGGAACGTTACAATCTCCCCCACTTGGACTCTTGACGTCCTCATCAAGGCTCAAATATATGGCCTCATAATATTTTCCTCATTTCAAATCATGGCTACCAACACAAGGGTGGCTCCATCAACTGGGATATCCCTTTCCAATAGGCTGGATACTACCAGCGCATGGGTGGCTCCATTAACTCGGATAGCCCTTTCCAACATGCATGGACAACACGACTCAAAGACTAGCATGTCATATGCCCATGTGGGCCCCACCTATTGGAGGGGAATTAGCTCTGATACCATTTGTAACGCCTGGGCCCACTTCCCTAGGCTCTAGTAGAGTTTTTGGAATGACGACTAGCCCCACAGATCACCATTATCCTTAACTATGTGCTTTGTCCTCACTCAGGCACAAGCCTGGATCAATTTCCTGACTGGCCACCCATCCTAGTACTACTCCAACATGAGTACGCTTAAATATGGAGTTTTTCAGTGATGGGCTCCTAAAAAAGGAGGTGCACCTTGGTGATATAAGTAGTCCAATCATTCCTTTTAAGATCATGTTATCTAAGGCCTCAAATCTTGGGATGTTACAACACTGGTGTCACTGGTGTCCTCTGGTGAGGTGGGATATATACTTTCATTCGTGTTTCCTTCACATCATCAACATGTTCCTCCAATGTCTTTTCATCTGATGTAACATTTGGTTCATCTGCATCCACTGTCACTTCCTTATCTGTAACTCTTGTAGTTTTACTTGCATCCAAACTAGATGGTGCACCATTCATCAATTTTTTGCCATTGCGGAGTAAAACTGACTTGAATTGTTGATTTCTAGAAAGCACAATGGTGTTGGCTAGGAACCCCTGCTGGCTTGGCTGCTTCAATGTGACCACTTCCACTACTATTTGAGAAATCAATGTCTCAATAGTGTGGATTTTTTCCCCTTGGTTCTGGGGTTCTCTTTGAGTCTGACCGATAAGAACATCATTTTGGCTAATTAGATTCCCAAGCATTTCTTCAATACGGTCAATAATATTTGGACCCATGTCTTGTTGATATTATGATTAGCCACTACCCTACTGCGGCATGGACTATTGTGAATGAGATAGGTCTTACTCAAAATTGTTGGGATCCTTCTAGGAGAACTTAGGATACTTCCTCTAGGAATAGTCATTGTTCATTACTGTTGTTGTTGGCTTGCAAATTTGCATTCCTCCTCCTCTCCTTTTGAAGAATGTCCATCCTTAGCACACAACCTTTTGGCAATTAAGTCTAGCTTTTCATTCAGAACATAAATAACCTTAGACTCCCCAATGCTTTTAAGGGTTGTCAATATTTCTCTCTCATCTCCCCATGTTTGATTCTTAGACATGTTCTTTAAGATCTCATGACAATAGATATGTTTGTTGTTGAGGAAGAAACCTGCTCTTGCACTATCAAGTGTAGTTCACTCTCCATTGTGTAGACCGTAGTAAAATATCTTTGACTATCCTAAAAAGTCAATGCCACGGTGGGGGACCTTCCACAACACATTTTAAAATCTCCCCCATGCTTCAGAATATGACTCGTCAACCTATTGTCTAAGATTATGAATCTTCTTTACTACATCATTCATCTTTTGTGGAGGAAAGTAGCGCTCGAAGAAAGCATCAATCATTTGCTCCCACATCTCAATGCAGTCATCATCAAGGTTGTGAAACCATGACTTAGCACTGTCTGTCAAAGACGATGGGAACAACTTCAAGTATATGACAGTCGTCGGTATCCTATTGTAATGACTCTGCTTCCCGGTAACCCCCAATCAAGGGAGACCAAGATGTCGGAGGTGTTATCCCAAAATCCAGGATCAATGGGTACTAGACCTGGAAGCTGGAATAAAATTTAACTTTACATACCTTGCAAAAATGGGTACTAGACTTCTATCGACAATAGAGATATATCTAGCTAATCCTCCTTTGAATAATGAACTTTATCTTCACAAATTTTGTTTTACTGTTTGTCCAATTTTAGATAATTCCTAAAACACATACAAACAAAATGTCAGTTAGCATAAATGAATATGCTGGTATGTGGGGACAAACAAAATATCACAATTAGGCTCTAACAACCTATACATAAAAAATAGTTGATTAACAAGCCAAATTACGTTTTCAATGTAACTTCTTAACCGGTTTTACACATACCCTGGAATACCCTCACTTAGGGTTTTGTCCTTGCAAGGGACACAAGGACAACTTCTCCATCCTGAGCTTGGTGCCTGGGGTCACCTCTTTGGGTACCCAATGGTCTTCCCTCTAGGGCTTGACCAACTTAGACCTTCCCTCTACGGCTTGGTCTTGCATCATACATCAGGGATGGTATGTAGGTTCGAGACAGTCACACTTATACTTAGTTGTTATACACATAGTCACTTTATGAGATTGCAGAATTGAAACAACCAAGCAGTTTAGGGTTCATGGCAATTGCTTAATCTTTGAGAAAACATCGTGAAACATAATTCGGTTATTCATAATTTAACCACATACTTGATTTACAAATTTCACAAGCAATAACCAATTCCAATCAAGCAATCCAATCCAAGCAAGAAATTTAATCACACAGTCACAAAATCCTGAAAAGCATATGTAACCTATTTACTAGATACTTATCAAGAATCTACTTTATTGACTTGAAATTTCTTACTAGTTTCCTAATCCATTTTAGGGTTTCATTAGGCTTCTTTTAGATCTATTTACAACTTTTCTCTTTCATGTCCACAAAACCCTAAACAACAGATCTAGGTGTAAAACCCTAATTACTCATTTATTCACATTAACACTTTCTTTTCATCTATTAAGCTTAGGATTAACCTAATAACATTTTTATACAAAGAATCTCGAAATAGTTCACATTAGAAACCATTAATACCTATATTAGGGTTCCTAAGCCCATTAATGCATGTTAACATATAAAAACCCTAAATTAAGATATTTAACCCATGGATCATCTACTTAGATATTCAAAACACCTTTTTATTAACAACAGGTTGATAGGCTCATAGATTATCCATATCAATCATTTCAATTTCAAGAGCCCCACAGACTCGGTACTACTGAGTACACAAGCCAGTAGTATCAAAATCACATCAGTAGAAGACCCAAGGAATCACACAGACTCAATACTATCGACTCTTCTATTCGGCAGAGAGGCACATGAAATGAAATGAGAAATCTTGGTAGTACCAAGTACCTTGAGTTAGTACTACCGAAATTACATCAGAGAGATAGAGTTGGCTTGAAATTGAGACTCAGTACTATTGACACTATTCAGTAATACTGATAGTGTGGATTTTGCATGACCACTCTAAGGACTCGGTAATATCGATTACACAATTGGTACTACCTAGTCTTCCTGATTAGGCAATCCGATGACAGTGTTCTAATCCAATGGCTGGCATTATTTCACACCCTAAGTGGCTCTTATGACTTAATGAGAGTGTGATCTAACCTAATGATTCAGTTTTTTATTATTGCACAAAAGCAAAGAGTAAGGAGAGGAGAGAACAATGCCAAAGGCTATGTCCAGGGACAATTCGAGCACCTCTGGTGGGTGACTCTACAGCCAAAAGACAACAAATCACACGTACGTCAAAGGGGATCATTCGAGCCAACTATTCTCTAGGGGTTACTTTAGATTTCTAATGTCTCCCACGTTTTTCTCCTTCCTTGCTATGTATTCATCTATGAAAACCATGTGGGGCTAATCCTATTGATTCCTTTGGATCTGGGACTAACCCAGTTATGCACTGTACCTAACTTTTATGCATTAATATAGTTTTTCTACTAATTTCTAGATACAAACCTATGAGATTGATATGTTCTATTTGTGCTTGATCACCATACATAGATAATTAGATCCTTAATCATTTGAAAGAAGGGTTAAGGGTTGGAAAAGCATAGGTTTACCTTTTTAATGTGCCCTTTGAGAAAGGTGGAGCGTAAATAGGATGAGAAACTCAGAGTTTATCTAAAAGCACCTAACTAATCAACCAATTGATATGAAAATGGAATTTTCATTAGATTAGGTAGTGAACTATGCTGTGAGAGTGGGTGATTCTTGCTACAGGTTGTTTATCCATGGGTAAGAGTTATGCATGTTAGTGTTTAGATGTTAGTTTCTGTGTTATCCATGGTGAAACCACCATCCTAAGGAATTCGTTCTACTCTGATTTACTTGTTTGTCACTCTTGTTACATTTTTGTGTATCTTTTAGTTACTTAAAATGAATTTCAACCATTTGTACCAGCTTAGATGATTAGATCATAGTTAGTAGTAGTCTTTGGATTTCATTTTCCTATGTTCAACTTGAACCTCACAAGGCCTATATTACTCGATACATTCACTTGTGTTTAACGCACAATTTTTGTTCATTCCAAGTTTTTGGCGTTGTTTTCGAGGAAACAATAACATCCAACACTATGAGTGTTGTGGTCGGCCATTCTAGGCCACATGTTTTTGTTATTTATTATTTCATTCAAAGATAAATTATAATATCTTTATTATTTCTACAATTAGTATCGTGCTCTTACAGCTATTTTTACTACTTTCACATACTAGTTCATGGTGCACACCTGAGCCCATGATTACGGAGAGCCGTCTTCACACAGTTTTGGTCATGTAGAACTCCTTCACAGTGAATGGGAGTATGGAAGATCTATTGACAGATTCAACTGAACCCCACCATCAACACCTCCACCTCTGGGACCTAATGCACCTGAGGAACCTAAACTAGCAGAAATAGGTGACCAAGAAGAAGAACATACGATATGGGAAAGGATCAATGCTTCTTCTTCTACTGCTAAAAATGGCCAATTAAAAGACAAGCAAACAATCTCGGCAGCTACAAGATTGATCCATGATTGGTCTCATTAGTCAAGTCACATTCCTTCCATGGTCACATTTCTGAAGACCCTATGATGCACATCAATAACTTCATCGAGAGCTATGATATGATCAAGATAGACAGGTGTTACAACCCCAATTGTTTTGGGTTTTTTTAGTTGGAAATGCAATTTCCCCAATAAATGTATGATTGTGTAATTGTGTGATTTATGTGCCTTAAATGGATTCCTTTGATAAATAGCCTTGCATGTTTGATTTCATGGGCCTTGTTGGCTATTGGGCCCAATAACAAGAAAAAGGAAATAAAAAGGAAAAGGAATAAAGTAATAAAGGAATAACTAAGATAATGAGAAAAGAAAGATGCGGAAGCATTCTGATAAAAAAAAGATGTGGAAGCATCTAGAAGGCTATGAATTATCTTTGAAGGAGGGATTTCATATCTTTAGGATTTCTTGGGTTCCAAGGAGTCCAAGTTGCAAAGATAATAGGAGAAGAAAGAGATAAAATCAAATAAAGCATTATTAATAAGGAAAGTTGAGATAATGGTGAAAATATAAGAAATATGTGAAAATATGGATAATGGAATCATTATGAATGAGATTTTAACTCCACATGGTTTCTTGGGATACAAGGAACCCAAATAAGGAATATAAAAGTATAGGAGTGGGGAAATATGCATAAAATATGCCTTTTTAAGTAATAACTTGCATATGAAGAAAAGTACCTCATACTTTTGAGTTTGAGTCACAAACTTGGTACACACGTAGATTAAGTCCTCATGGACTTTCCTCTAAAATTTGGGATCCAACGGATAAGAAGTTTAGGAGATATGAATTTTTATAATATTTCCTAAAGTGAGTAGTATATCAGTGATGTCACGATTTGATTTAAATTGGGAAATCGGGGACCAGTTCCCTTACTCTTTTTGCTTGGCCTAAGGGTCATAGGATCCACGATCAAGGGTGGATGGATCATCACCCACCTCAGGATCAGATCGGGAAAGCAAAGCACAGGAGGCTGAACCTTCCCAAACACTTTTCTCTTTGCTCCCTCGATGATTTTCCATGAAATAAGGGGCAATAGTTTGGAAGAGAGAGACAAATACAACAAGCTATTATATAACTATTTTCTCTCCCTGTATGAAAATTCCCCAAATCCCAGACCGTCTAGGAAGAGAGGTCAAAGTGGGGTGACCCTATAGACCATCATCCATGCCTATAAAAGGGATTCTGGAGAACCGTTGTGCAGTACCCAATGCGCTGGAGGCCTTAATTTTGTGAGAAACACCATTGGAAACTCGTAGCTCATCACTTCATATTCTAGTGGAATTTCTGCCCTTTGAGAAATATGGGGCAATGGAGGCCAATTGCTTGAGTCGGGAAGGTGGGGAGAGTATGCAAAGAGGTTCAGACTCTTCTCGGGGAGAGAAGGGAGTCAACCGGGCTTCATCCAGGCGACCACGGTGGACCTTCCTACAAGACGATGGTTTTTATTGGGGGTCGCCAACCCCGGCCGCCAAATATGGTGGCGAGCATCCAGGTGAGTTTAGGTGAAGAGGAGAAACTCATGGAGCAGTCACGCACTGATTTGGAACCAAGAGGCGGTGATCGACGGCTAGAAAGGGGTAAAAAGACAGAGTCTGCCGATACTCTATTTTACAAAGGAAGCAGTGGAGTGGGACTCCGCCTACGCATGACGATGATGAAGGCAGGCCAGATCTGGGTTCCGGGTTGACGGACCCCACAGAGGATCCGCAAGCTAGAGATGGATCGAAAAGAAAGGGGCTGACGTAACAGCTGATGATTGGCTAGAAGGTATGATATTTTGCAAAAATCCTATAAATAATTTGGTAACTTTGATGGGGGAATGTTATATATGAGAATTGATTAGAAAAACTTATATAATTCAATAAAAATAGATTTATAGCTTGAATCTGATCATAGTTTGAAAAGTAGTTAAAGTTGCTGACCTTAATGCTTTACAATACAGAAAAACCCTAACTTGATGATTGGTACCTGAAATGCAACAAAAAATGTACATAAGTACTTGAGATGATCTCCAACAATTCAAAAATAGTATAATTGTATAAGTTTGATGCATTTAAGTGAATCATGCTCATGATAATATTTCAAGCATAATTAATCATGTAATTGACGATTAGGTGCACAAAACCACGGAAAATACACATGTAAAAGTGACTAAAAACCAATGCATCACTCCTCTATGGCGTTACATAGTCAACACACTATATACCATTCAGGAAAGTATCACATTGCCACCACACTGATTTGCATGCATTAATTTCTAGGATGAACCTAGTTATATGAGTGTAAGATCATAAACATGAAACTTCACAACAGCATCCTGCCTTAATTCACTAACATCAACACAGATAAGGATTTGCTCCTTCTAAAATGAAATAGTCAAAATGTATATTGTAGACCCATCCATGACTCATTAAATAATGATGATATCGAATTCATCAACAACATCCAACAAAATTGAACTTGCAATCACATTAATTGGAATTGGGAAAATATTGTAGAGCTAAAATTATATACCAATTTTTGGCCACCCTGTATCAACAAATAAATTAAAAAAAAATTAGAAGATATAATGTTCAACTAAATTCATTATACATATATTGTTGATAGGTCTTGACAAATACTCAATGGAAAAAATTGAACCTAGAGAGGTATTTCAGGACCTATAGTTTGTCATATGTCTTGATCACTACAAGAAACATAAAACATATATTATTTTACTATGATTTCTCACTAAACATATGGCATAAATATTTTGATATACTAAGACAAAGGAATTGAATTGGTAAGAAAACTATCAACATGATATTTAAAGCCAAATCAAAAGAACCAGACACCAAATACCCATATACTTTAGCCATCACTATTTTCTACTCAATAAGTAGAGAAAGAAATAAGAGGATATCTAGAAGTAGCAAGAGAAACATAAACAATTTATCAAGGAATAAGAACGCTTATATGATGACATTGTATCTTCCAACCATTGATTAAGGTACCAGACCAATTATTATAGAGGCAAAGGCTACAAAAATGATACATTTCAAGGGTCACTATTACATGTTTGGCCCATAGCATCACATGATATAACACAACACATATTGAACATTGAATACTAAAATGAAAGTGTTTTAATAGTTCTATAGTAATGATAGAGGGATAAACTAGGTTACCACTTTAGTTACAATGTCGATTTCTTAAAATGTTATTAATGTTACAAATTCACCAAGAAATTAAAGTTCTCAGTGATTTTTTTCAGATTGTAAATACAACATAAGTTTTTTGTAAATCAATGTTGTAACCTCTCGAGCTATGCTACATGTGAAATACATGTTCCCTACTAAATTTGACATAAAATGTTAAACACTATATCAATTTCTTATCAATTTTAACATGGGTTTGTGGTAACAAAATTGATGTTATAATTTTTTCATGATGCTCCCTGTGAAATAAATATTCCCTCCAAACTAGCATGTTATGATAATTTCCTAAGGTAAATAGAAGTAGAATGTCAGAGGTTCTACAAAAACTTTACCTCAATTATCTATTTAAAATTGACATGGAAATGCATTATTGCTACATCAATTTTGTAAGGAACTGAAGTAAGATCCAAAACTCGAGTTTCATTTTGGCTTCAACGTCAGTTTGTACCCCTGAACTAATATTGAATCTATGTCAATAACATACATAATTCTTTTATTTTTTATTTCTCGCTATCACTATAGTAAAATTCTCAATTGTGCAACAAATTCTCACCCCTGGCCCTGACCACAATGACATCACGGCAAACACTCTTATTGCCTCTTACCTATTATAGGTTCTCCCTCTGTGCTTCTGTGAATTTCCTGTCCAAGGAAGAAGAAAGAGGGTATCTTCTTGGAAAAAGAATCTATGGTTGCAATTGACTTCCTTTTAGGGTTTGAGAAGCTTCCTTCTAGTAATCTTGACCTAAAAGAGTAAGAATCTCCTTCTTTCCTCCATTCATTTCTTTTTTATCCCTCCTCCTACCTTTCTCTAGGTCCTAACCTTGCTTTTCCATGGTAGAAATTTCTCTAAAGCTCTAAAACCCTATCTTTCTTGCTCCTTATTCTTAGGGTTTGCTCAGTTGATGAAGAAAGGTGCTAGATGGACGAGTTCACAGCTTATGCTTGGATTTTCTACCCTACCTGCTCAAGTTTTCTTCTATTTGGGGTATCATCTTCTAATGAGAGGCAAGTTTTATAACTTTCTCCACATTTATTGCTTACCATAAGATTTCTAGCTCATGTTCTTGCTTGAAAATGATGATCCATGCACTAAAAAGCTATGCTTGACTTGGATTTCGATTTTAATAATGTTCCTTATTCTGATTTCAATCATAGATGAACCTGTGATCATGTGTAAATTATTCCTAAATTATAATATGACTTGGATTATGTTGGTTTGGCAACTTATGGTATTAATCACCTATCAACCAATGGTCAATTTTAGGGTTTAAAGTTGATTTCTTATATAAACCCATGACCCGATGATGGTACCATTGCAACAACCCTATGGTGTTGTCTTCATGACAACTGATGGTTCGAATCAAAGGGGTCAGATGATGGTGACAACCTATGGTCACCCCCTTAGGTCAGGTTTTGGATCAATTAGAAGTTTAATGATCAACCATTAAGTACCCTACTGATGTTATCAATCAATGATGACATTAGCTTAATACTTGATACTTATTAATGAATATACTGTTGATATAACAACCTATGGTGACTTAATGGTCACTAATGATGGTGGATCAGGTCTCCACAACATATGGTGAGTTAATCATATAGTTGTAGCATCAATTAAGCCTTAGACCAATGGTTTCTTTGGTCACTTGATGCAATGGTCAAACCTATACTGTAATTGATGGTTTTAACATATGAACTTGAGCCAACGGTCAAGATCTAATGTTCATTCCTCAAATAAAGTAGAATTATGGCTAATGTAATATGTTGGTTCTAATAATGTGATTAAGATGGTTTCCTTTATATGATTAACTTACGGAGCTTACTTGTTGACAATGGATGGCTTGCATTAAATGAACAGTTGATTGTGGGTTTTACCCTACTCTCAATGGAACTTTTTGTGTTGTTAATCAAGGGATGTCTAGGGTTAAATGGCAACTCTTTCTAGAGAACAAATCAAAGACTTCATAGGTTGCTTATCCTAGATGTTTACTTATGTAAACAACCAATGGTCTTACTTTTTAAACATCCAATGGTTCTGGGTGACATTGTGGTATGGTGATATGGGTTGAATGATAACGGAACAAATGGAGGGTTACCCTTAATAAGGTAGTTGTTACGACCCCGCCTCCCAGTAACCCCCAATTAAGGGAGACCGAAAGGACAGAGTCGTTAATCAATAACCCAGATCAAAGTTTCGGCAATTAACCAAGAACAATTATTAAATTTTAACAGACTAAACTGAAAAGTTGTAAGAAAATAAACTTTTACATACCTTTTTTTTTGAAACCTTGGATCTCTAAACTTCTATCCACTTAAGGATTCTACTCTAACTAATCCTCCTTGTATTTTACTTCATGTATTTTGCAATATGACGATTTACTATTTGTCCTCTTGGTTTGAACCTAAAACGCCGACAAACAAAACATCAGTCAGCCGAAGCTGGTATGTGGGGGAAACAATAAACGTGCAACTATGATAACAACATAATCATTCAATTACTCATTTAACAACCAATATTACATTTTAAACCATACTACTAATACCTATCCCCAACTCTGAGATGTCCCTATAGTGGACTTATATGATACCTCTATAAAGGTAGATCTTTACCCCCATGGTCCTACCTTATAGGTAGCCAATACATAGGGTAATAGAGTCGCATGGCACTACCCAAAGATAGCCCAATATCTAACTCATTATGACTTGATGGTCCTACCCTCTAGGTAGCCATATACTAAGTCATTCAATGACCTGATGGACCTACCCTCTAAGTAGCCATATACTAGGTCAACTATTAAGCCACAGAGGGGACCATGATCTGAGCTAGTAGGCACATATATTAGGTGATAGTCATATCCACATTATAGTTTGCATGAACTAAATTCAATCAATAGTTAATTCATGTCATCGATGAAAACTTTGGAAAACCTCGGAAAACTAACTCGAGATATTTATAAGCGTAACCACATATCTGTATTGTAGATTTAGATATAGAATTAATCAGAACATAGAAATCCCAATCAAGAAACCAATCATGCACAGAATCCTAAAATAAATATACCAATTTCCTTTTATTAATATTTATCCAATATCATCATCATCCTTAGGATTTCTATTCCAATTTTAGGGTTTCATTAATCTTCATTGGGGTTTCTTAGATCCATTCCTCAAACTTTATCTCTTTTAGGTCAACAAATCCTAAAATACTCTTTTCTACTCATATAAACCCTAATTGCTCAAATTATCCATTTTAATAGTCTTTTATACCCATATTGTCTTAGGATCATCATATCCCTATTTATTTATGGATTTGAACAATTAAAACAATTAAAAGACATATTCACCTAAATTAGGGGTTTCAAGCTCATTAATGCATATTCATGCACGAAACCCTATTTTAAGCCAATTATATAAAAAGATCATCTTTTTAGATCCTATTTTCACTTTTATTAACAATAGGTTAATATCAACTTGAATTATCCAAATAACATCATTAAGTCCATCTATCATCAAATCTAAGGGCTTTTCCTTAATTAAATCATTAAAGATGATAACTTTATGTACTTTTCAAATTTCAAGCATATTTATGCACATAAACTCTAAATTAGACTAATCACGTACAAAATTCTTCCTTTTTGAACATAATGTACCTTTTTACATTTAACAGGTTAACATCAACTCTAATGATCCATTAAACCCTATTAAACACTTTATTCATTTCAAAATAGGGTTTCTTAATCTTTAATTCATTAAAGATGATAATTTACACTACATTTCGAACTATGATCAGATTCAGGCTATAAAACTATTTTTATTGGATTCCTTGTATTCTTCTGATCAAAATTCATATATTACTTGTCCTAATCGGAGTTACCAATCTTTATTTATGAAATTTGCAAGGAAAAGTGCCTCTCGGCCAATCAGATGGCGCCACGTCACTTCATGCGTGCAATCACGGCTTGCCTTTGAGTTTATAACTGAATTACGGTCTTGCCCCCCGTCTAAGTGGCCGGCTCTTCATACCCGGGAGGGGTAAATCCGTCCAACAACCATCTGCCCTTCATCTACCCCGCGACAACCTAACGACGCCGACCTGTAGCACGTCGGAGGGCCGTCCTCCTCTCCTCTGGGCTCGGGGGTGGCCACCCTAGCTCCGATACACCCTGGAGCCCTCGAGGCACATCCAATCGTAGCCAAAGATGGCGGTTCTAGAGCCTGGTCTTCCCGCAGTTACTGGTGTGGTGAGTTGCAGTTCTGTAGACATATGGCAGGGGTTGCCCGAAGGCTAGGGCGGGGGTTGGATAGCTGATCTTCCTTGGATCGTCACTGATGCTTCTTGCCTTTAACAAGACTATACTACCATACTCCGTGCTCTAGGGATCGCACTACACCTTCTTGGTTAGGGTTTATATGCCAAAAACAAGAAGAAGAAGAAGGAAGGAGAAGAGAGTGGGAGACGTGGGATCTCTCTACAACTCGATCTAGGGGGTCTACCCCTTTATATAGAGGGGTACCCATTCCCATGAACGTTTGCCCACAAAGAAAACAATGTTTTTCCTAAAAGGAAAAGGATTCCTTCATCAAGAAGCTAGTTCTCTCTCTTCCTCTTCATATTCCTTTTTCTTTTGATATTACGATTTCGAAAATTATCCCACTTACTCTCTTTGTTTCTTTCTTTTCAATCTAATGGCACAAATTTCTATTTTCTTTTAATAGAAATCACTTCCTTTTTCATAATGCCACCAAAATCATTAATAATGTATCATGTTATCTTTTATTCTGCAAATTTTGGTATTTTCTCTTTCTTTCCTCTTTATTGGGACTCCTTGGATCCCAAGACATCCATTATTTCGAAATTCTTTTCCAAGGATATTTATTATCCTTCTAGATGCATCTAAATGCATTATTCCTCATTATCTTGTTTTATTCTTATTAAAATATTTCCTTTTCAAGATTTCTCTTTATTTCTCTTTTATTTTCCTCATTGGTATTCCTTTTAACATTAGGAATCCTTGGGATACGAAATCCACCAAGGATAACCCAATTATACCTTTTTCTACTTATTTCCAACATTTTAACATTAGTTTCAATATTTTCTTACTAAAGAAATACTTAATTAATCTTTTCTTTTCTTATTGGTTTCTTTTTGCAACTTTGGGCTCCTTGGAACCCAAGGAACCCAAGAGGCATGAAATCCATCATTGGATTACATCTCTTTGCCTTCTAGAGGTTTCTACCTCTTTCTTTTCTCAAATATTCAATTATTCATTTACTAATTGAATTTTCTTGTTATTTGGGCCCAATAGCCAATAAAGCCCACAACAAAACCATCAAGGCTGTTGTAAATGAAATCAGTTTATCCGAAACAGATTATATCATTATTTGTTCGAATATCTTTACTATGAGAAATTACATTTCTCACCAAATGAACCCAAAATTTGGGGTTGTAACATCCTTCCCCTCTTATAGGAATTTTGTCCTCAAAATTCTATCAAGCAAAACAACCAATTCATGATAAGAATTTTCCATGTCCATCATTGGCCCCTACGTGGCTTTACCTTACCCACGACGCTTTCAAAGAACCATTATCATCACATATTTTTTCTCTGAGTTCTTTCATCCTGGCGTCTATAAACTGCACAGGTGACTCAGGCCATTTCAGCCTCCCTTGGGGCTCACTAGGTTCATTTCTCAGCACATGGTTGGGGTACCTCACATAGTGCTCTAAATTGGACACATGGAACTCATCACACATTACTTTATCCTGAGGGGTAAGGTCAAACTTAACCTTCTCCACCAGTCCATCTCAATGGACCCATGTATCGAGGACTCATCTTTCTTAGCTATATCTCAGAGGGGTCAGATTTTCATGTCACATATTTCCCACAGTGAACTGCATGTCAGTCTACTTTGCATCCGCTCACGACTCTTGTCGTCTCTAGGCTCCTTTCAGCCATTGCATGATCAAAGTGACTTCATCTACACACACTATGGTCCTTTTCTAACCATCATGTGGTCCTTTCACCAACATCACCTTACTGAAGTGGTGACCGACACAACCTCTCTTACAAAGCTTCTTTAAATCTCGATACTGGCTATGGTGTTTATCTTCACATCTTTCATAGGACAAGAACTGTCCCTAGTCATCACCCTGAACGAGCACATATGCCCTCATCAGACCCTTTAGTCTGGATCATACTAACCATTATGGGTGATGAACTATACTAACATCGAGTCCTTCATATACCTACTTCCACCTTTTGGAAGGGAACCTTTAGGTCAAACTCAAAAACCTTTGAACTCGCTTCATAGTTGAACCATCTCTCTCATGGGTAGTTCAACCAGATATGCCCCTTGACAGAACTCTTTCTTTCTCATGTCATCTAGGTAAGGCGAACTACCATAACCCATATTGCATCTCGACCTTCCTTGATCCAGGGGAGACTTACAACATCCATTGAGATGAACTCCCATTCCCTCTCGGGGACTCCTTATTCCTTAATTCAACTTATTGGGTTACTGATGTTCGTCCTTCACCTTCTGGATTGCATGGCAGCATACCCCATGCAACTTCATCTTAGGCATCCAAGGTACTAATGTCACTTATTATCTTCGTAGTACAGTGTATGATGATCTTAAAATCATGATCTTCTGTATGTCCTGATTCCTTAAGATTGATTCCTCAGAAACCCTAAACCACTCTAGTCGAGGTTTCATCACCTTCTTTTCCAAAGAAGTGCATATGAGGTTCTACCACCATCCTTTCATTGCATCAAAGACTAGACTGGCTAACCAAACAACCACTAACTTTTCAACATATCTCGTTATATCTGAGTGTTAGCCAAACACATCTCCTTTCCAAACTTAGGGTTATCCTAACAACCTCTTCTAGCTTCTAGCCAAACTAGTCAGATACATCCCAACCAGAACATCCATTACCACTTCACATCCTTAGGTATTAGGTAACATTGAGGACATACACTCCCATGTTTTTCACTTATCATCTCAACCTCGAATTCTAAGTCTGTATTCTCTGATCTCATCAACATGGTGATCAAACTCAACCTTGTATGACTCATCTTTTGGTTTTTGAATTCAACCTAGTATAACTCATAGCTCATGCTAAAAACATTCTCATAAGGTGATTACCTTAATACTCTTATCGTTTGTACCTGTCCATGTATCATTCACTTCACCAGGGTATGTTATCATCTCTGTCCTCATTCCTCATAAAAACATTCCAACTCACATCATCTTTTATCCTTGGTTTATGGCATGCGTACTGTCCTATCTCTCACTCCCATAACAAGAGGAAATAAGCATTTGGCTGCAGTCCAAATATAGAGTTCTTCCTGTTCCAAAAGTAGATATGGTACATCCCATCTTGTCAGTACACCTTTAAATCTAAGTTGAAATGTGTTGATTATGCTTCTATATTACAATCATCTTGGTATCAAAGTTACCTCCATGGAAAACTGGTTTCGAACCTACTTGGGTCACCTCACAATCCTTGGTCATCTCCTCCAGGTCTATAGGGTGCCGGCACTTTTGGGGTCATCCCTCTTTCCTCATGCATCAAGAGAGTGCCCTACTCATCTGCCTTTTGGGTCCCATGAGTTCATGAAGGTGATTGATACTCGTCGTTTTGCAATATCAATCACTAAGATGGTTAATCCTAGAGTTTAAACCTTTTTTACTTCCAGTTTTAAGGGTAGTATAGAAGGGTCGATCTCGGAGGACAACTATTTAGAGATTGTTCTTAGAACCCAAAGATTGAAGAACTTTATTATTTGTTTTTGGTATTTTTTTCTTTTTATTAAAGCAGAAAGTAAAGTCCAGTTGGGGGTTTGAGTGATTACACTAATGCAAGAAGGAAAGCACTTAACAAAAATAAACATGCACAAGGAAATAATAAAAAGATTGTTAACACAAGCAAAACTATGTGAATGGAAGACTAAGAATTAAAACAAACAAAGGATGCGGTAATTAAATCAAGAGAAGGAAATCGAGGCTCGTAGGGGTTTTCACCACCTTAGCCTAGGTGATAACAACTAAATCTTAAACGACGATTTGATGAAGGTTTGCGAATTTAAAAACTCACAAGAGAGAAACTCCACATGAGCCCATTGGTCTTGGTGCTCATGCTTCCTAGTTTATCATCCTAAAAGACGAAAATCCACAGTCATATCAAAACGTCTATGTAATCGATTTTATTGTTCTAAATCCGGATTTCCATGGTCATATCCATCCGGATTAACATGCGATCCGAAGATCAACCCTTCAATTAAAATCGATTACCATCTAATCGTTTAAGAAGAAGTCGTTAAAACCATGGCTAAGGGGTTATTCCCCTTGCCCCGATAAAAGTCTACTCACACATGGAGAAAGGGGAGACGGAGGAAGAAAGAAATGAAGCCATAGTCTAGCCCAGAAATCAGGAAATTAATCCTTATGCTAGAGACGATGAAATGGCTTAGCTCTTCGTTCCTTGCTCCGGAATTGAAGAACGGAAAGAAGAGGATTAAAAATAAGGCAGAGAGAAAAGACAAAAACAAGAATGAAAGAACTATGCTTGAACCAAAACCTACTTTATTGCATAACATGAGAATGATTACAAGATTAATTGTTACAAAATTCCAAAATACAAGAAATCCAAGATGATACAAAAGATGATCCTTGGGAGGAGGAAATTCCCTTCCTTTTATAGGAGAAGGAGGGGTAGGCTATCTAAAAAAGAGGGGGAAAAAGAGAGGGAGCCATCCTTTTGAATTTTCAAATCTAGTCAACAAACTCTTGATTGTCTTTCTTTAATGCAGATTCTCGCAGTAGCAATTTAGAGCGCATTTCCGTTGTCCAGAGAATTTAAAGTGCGCCCAAAAATATGATTTTCCTGTAGTCCTTTGAATTCCTTTCCAAATCATATTTGAACATTAAATTCCGCCTTAGGATGTGAGAGTTATGCTAATTTTGGTGCAAGGTATGCATTTAAGTCAGCATTGCGGGAAACTGAATTGCCTTTTACCTGCATCTCTTCTTTTCTCAATTTAATTACTTAGATAATTCCTGAAAATTAAGAAAAATATCATAAGAATTCAGGAAAAGTATATCAAGAAGATGAAAGTGCTATTTATTTTTGAATTAGCTAAAATTAACAAAAAAGTCCTAATTAATTATTCTAAATGAAGCAAAAATAAGAGATGAATATGCATTCATCAAAATACCCCAAACTTAAACTTTTCTCGTCCCGAGAAACATTAAAATCAAGAAATACTTTCAAGACATACTCTCAACCCATCATCCTCACTCTCCTAACAATCACTGGATTCCTTCCACCAAAATATGGCTAAGTGACCCTGACTTCCTGAATTCACAAAAAGTGACTTTTATATTTCCTACTTCACAAACTTGCATTTATTCAAGACCTGCAATAAAACAGATTTTCATTTCACCTTTGCATTTGGTACTCTAATTTTTTTTTTTAGTTTTACACAAGAACACGACTGATTTGGATGGTTGGGGTTTTTATAGTTTTCCCCTGGGTAGAAAATTGGAGTGAAGGAGGTATGGAAGAAGGACAGTCTCTCCTCTATTCGACTCGAGACCTTTTTATTTAGTGGACATGCAGTTACATTGACCGCATTTTTTTTCTTTGATTTTTGGTGATACACCCAATTGCGTGGGTATGGAAGAAGCGAAAGAGGGAGAAGGGGTTCCACCCCAAACTTAGCCTTTTGGGCATTATTGGCTTTTTTTCTTTTTAATGAATGGAAAGATTTGGAAGTGGTGGAAGAAGAGTAGAAGAGGTTGTTCTTGTGCAACTTTTTTTTCCATCTTTTTTTTTGAGTACCATGCATTGGTTCAACTATTACCGAATCATGTAAAAAATCAAGAAAATTTATACAAGTTGTACATGATAAGAAAGCATCACTCTTGAATCCTATCAGTCCTCTATGGCTTGCCATCTTTTCCAAGGAGTGATTATTATTTGAGGTCCTAAGTGACACGAGGATCTCTAGTCATGAAAGTTTTAAAATTTTAGTTGCAAGGCAGTTACATCGTTAAGGGGAGTATTTTGACAAATTATCATATCAAGGTCGACTAGATAATGGCCTTTTTACAATTAAGTAAAAAAAATGGCCGACTAGATAAGGGCCAAAAACTAAAGTAACTAATGAAAATAAAGATGAAAACGAAAAATAAAACAAATAAGGAAAAGATAGGGGTGGATCACGTACCACCCACCCCCACCCCGGACTTAGAATTTTGCTCGTCCCGAGCAAACTGTTAGACCGAGATGGAGGAAAGAGGATCATGGTGGTGGCAGATAGTATGGTGGTGGAGGAGCGGAGGAGGAGGCATGGTTGTGGTAGTGACTTGGTTGATTTCCTCGGAACCACTCCATCATCTTTGCTTGCGTGTCTCGAAATGTATCCTGAATGGCTTGGCGTACGTCAGTATACCAAGGATAAAAATTGAAATCAAGATGGTTAGGTCCCCATGGTTTGACATATGGTGGAGAACAATCATATTGAATCTCATCTGTATAAGGATTATTATTATAAGAAGCATTGTTTTGACTGAATTGTAGTTGTTCGATTATATGTTGTCCACTAGTATCAATGGGGGTTGGGATGAAGGGATGATAGTCAGAGTATCCATCCATGACATTTGGTTGCACTGCTTGGGTAGTGATATGTAGTAGTGGCTCAAGAGATGTTTGGTGGTTATCATAGAGCGGTTCCTCAAAGGGAGAGGGAGGAGAGGAAATGGGTATGGTCATAGATGGGTGAGGGGGTTGTGGGAGGGGAACTTCTTGAGTGGTGATGTTGGTTGTACCCATAGTATGAATAGTGGGAAGGTAAATGTCCATCTTGATAGGACTGACTGGGCCAGTTTGAGTAGCAACTTGATTGTCCACCAGAGAAATTTGGGTTTCGATCACATGTGGTGGTTCAGAATTAAGGAAACGTTGTTGCATCTTATTGAACTGGTTCATGCATTCAAGGAAATAGATTTCTTCCTCCTGGGTGTACTTCATGTTACCCCCAGAGGCTTGAAAATGTATGAACTCCATTCCCACTCTTAGTGTGAGAAGTCTTGCCTCAACGTCGATGAGGGCCCTAGCCGTGGCGAGGAATGGCCAACCAAAGATGAGAGGGTAGCTAGTGTCTTCTTTTATATCAAGTACCACAAAGTCACAAGGGATATAGAAATTTCCGACCTTGATTGGCACATCATCAATAATACCAAGAGGCTTGGTAATGGAAGAGTCTGCAAGTTGAATACGCATCGGAGTTGGTCTAGCATCAGTTAGGCCAAACCTTCTACACATGCTCAAGGGGATGATGGACACACTAGCTCCAAGATCACCTAGGCCTGAATGGATGGTAGAGTCACCGATAGAATAAGTGATTTTGAAAGATCCTGGATCTTTGCGTTTCTTTGGCATTTTACTTTGGATGATGTCTGATGTAGTTTTGTCCAATTTTACCATTTCAAATTCCTCGGTAGTGCGCTTACAGTTTAGAAGGGCTTTGAAGATTTTTTTCCATTCAGGTAGATCAGTCATAGCGTACAAAAGTGGGATGTTGATGCATAACTTTCTCATAATTTCCTTGAATTTGTTGAACCTAGAGTCTAATTGGGTATACTTTAGCCGACCTGTAAAAGGTACACACGGCTTATATACATGACTCTCTTCTTGTGGGGGAGGTGATCTCAGCGCTTGAGGGACAACAAAATCCTCTTCATCACCCCCTTGGTCAATATCTATGATGGGGGAACTTCCTTCTTCTTCTGTGGTAAGGCCAGATCTAGTAGTAACAGCCTTAAGTTGTTCTATATGCCTGGGGTTGGGTTCAGGCTGCCCATGGAAGGAACCGGTGGGAGGTTTTTGTTGGGCAAATAGGCGGGCCAACTGTGCGTCAGTTGCCTTTTGATGGGCTTGTATGGCCACAAGGGTTTGTTCTATGTTTTCCAGGCTAGGATGACTTGGGGGAGGAGGAGGGGGGGCATTTTGAGGTGGCTGGGGAGGTTGAGGTTGGTTTAGATTTTGGGGTGGAAGGTTTAAGTTTTGGAATTGTTGGTAGAGTTGGCGATTTTGGTAATTTCCTTGATTTCCAAAATTTCTTTGATTGTTGTATGGGAATCCAGGTGGTGGTCGATTGTTACCTTGAGGGTAGGGAGGCCTTTGTTGAAGTTGGTTAGAGTTCTAGGCACCGAAAGGGTTCCCATATTGAAAACCAGGATGATTTCTAGGTTGATTGGGATTGTAGTAACCTTGGCCTGGTATTGTATGAATTGAGTTGAGGTCTTCTGTTTGTTGTCCTACTTCAGGTTGAATGGGTGTGTTGTAGAGATATTGACAATGGAGGGTGGTATGGTCATATCCTTGGCAAATACCACAAAGGGAATCCATGGCTTTTAGTTGATGGGGTGACTCCCAAAGGGTGACCAATGATGACTCTAACCGATCTTGTTTTAAAGCAATTAATTTTAGGCTTTCCGCTATGCTTTGGATATCATTATTGACTTCTGCCTTGGCTACCTTAAGGATTCCTCCAATCCCCCTTCTAGCCCTTGTTTCGGAAGCCCGTTTAACTACCTCCCATGTGCTAGTTAAACTTTGATGCATGAAATTTCCTCCAGATGAGGAATCGAGAAAGAATTTGGTATCATCATCAACACCACGATAGAAAATCTCTATGAGTTGGGCTTGAGAGATATCATGGTGGGGGCACTTTCTAAGTAAATCTTTGAATCTTTTCCAGGCTTCACCTAAAGACTCTCCTGGGGACATAGAAAAATGAGTTATTTGACCCCTAAGTTCATAGGTGAGAGACGGGGGGTAAAAATTTTCAAGGAACTTGCCTTGGAGAACTTCCCGAGTTGTGACATGTTATTCACTCTCCATGGTGTTGTACCAGCTACTAGCTTAGCCGGAGAGGGAATATTTGAACAACCTAAGGCGGATGGCATCTTCAGAGACACCTGGGAGTTTGTTCAAGGAGCAAAGGTCAATGAACATTTGAAGATGATCTTGACAACTTTCTCCATTGTTGCCAGAAAAGGGGTTGGCTTGCATCATAGTAATCCATTGTGTTCGGATTTCAAATTGTGGAGCAATAATATCGGGGGGTATGACTGGGTGTTGTGCATAGGCCGTTTTGGGAACAGAAAAGTCTTTTAATTGTTTTTGCCTTTCGGCTTCCCTCCTATCGGCTTCTATGGTTTCTTGTTCGGCCCTAAAGGCTTCTCGTAAAGCAGCTTCTCTTTCCGCTTGTTCGGCTTGGATGAGCTTTCTTTGAGATGCGAGAGCTTGGTCAATTCTACGAGCGACCTCGTCTTCATTCATTGTTACTAGATTTTGATGGTTTCGATGATGCAAAGTTCTTTCTATTTCCGGATCGAAAGGTTGAAAATCGTCGTTCGGGCATCGCATGCACAATTAAAGTAGTTAATTCGTGTGCAGAAAAAACGTACTGCCGGAATGGAAACTCGGCAAAAAGAGGAGTACACTTTTGGAATGTTACTCGGAAGGCATGAAAAAAAAGAAAAAAAAATTTCAAAATGGTTTTGGGGTTCGAGAAAACAATCTGTTGTCCCCGGCAACGGCGCCAAATTGATACTCGTCGTTTTGCAATATCAATCACTAAGATGGTTAAACCTAGAGTTTAAACCTTTTTTACTTCCGGTTTTAAGGGTAGTATAGAAGGGTCGATCTCACAGGATAACTATATAGAGATTGTTCTTAGAACCCAAAGATTGAAGAACTTTATTATTTGTTTTTGGTATTTTTTTCTTTTTATTAAAGCAGAAAGTAAAGTCCAGTTGGGGGTTTGAGTGATTACACTAATGCAAGAAGGAAAGCACTTAACAAGAATAAACATGCACAAGAAAATAATAAAAAGATTGTTAACACAAGCAAAACTATGTGAATGGAAGACTAAGAATTAAAACAAACAAAGGATGCGGTGATTAAATCAAGAGAAGGAAATCGAGGTTCGTAGGGGTTTTCACCACCTTAGCCTAGGTGATAACAACTAAATCTTAAACGGCGATTCGATGAAGGTTTGCGAATTTAAAAACTCACAAGAGAGAAACTCCACATGAGCCCATTGGTCTTGGTGCTCATGCTTCCTAGTTTATCATCCTAAAAGACGAAAATCCACGGTCATATCAAAATGTCTATGTAATTGATTTTATTGTTCTAAATCCGGATTTCCATGGTCATATCCATTCGGATTAACATGGGATCCGAAGATCAACCCTTCAATTAAAATTGATTACCATCTAATCGTTTAAGAAGAAGTCATTAAAACCATGTCTAAGGGGTTATTCCCCTTGCCCCGATAAAAGTCTACTCACACATGGAGAAAGGGGAGACGGAGGAAGAAAGAAATGAAGCCATAGTCTAGCCCAGAAATTAGGAAATTAATCCTTATGCTAGAGACGATGAAATGGCTTAGCTCTTTGTTCCTTGCTCCGGAATTGAAGAACGGAAAGAAGAGGATTAAAACTAAGGCGGAGAGAAAAGACTAGAACAAGAATGAAAGAACTATGCTTGAACCAAAACCTACTTTATTGCATAATATGAGAATGATTACAAGATTAATTGTTGCAGAATTCCAAAATACAAGAAATCCAAGATGATACAAAATATGATCCTTGGGAGGAGGAAGTGCCCTTCCTTTTATAGGAGAAGGAGGGGTAGGCTATCTAAAAAAGAGGGGGAAAAAGAGAGGGAGCCATCCTTTTGAATTTTCAGATCTAGTCAACAAACTCTTGATTCTCTTTCTTTAATGCAGATTCTCGCAGCAGCAATTTCGAGTGAATTTATGTTGTCCAGAGAATTTAAAATGTGCCCGAAAATATGATTTTCCTGTAGGCCTTTGAATTCCCTTTCCAAATCATATTTGAACATTAAATTCCTCCTTAGTATGTGAGAGTTATGCTAATTGTGGTGCAAGGTATGCATTTAAGTCAGCATTGCGGGAAACTGAATTGCCTCCTACCTTCATCTCTTCTTTTCTCGATTTAATTACTTAGATAATTCCTGAAAATTAAGAAAAATATCATAAGAATTCAGGAAAAGTATATCAAGAAGATGAAAGTGCTATTTATTTTTGAATTAGCTAAAATTAACAAAAAAGTCCTAATTAATTATTCTAAATGAAGCAAAAATAAGAGATGAATATGCATTCAACAGTGATCAATATCCTAACCCATGGCCCTCAGACAATGATAGCTGTTACCTCCCGACCCTATGGTCATGTGCAACTGGGGAATTTGGCAACTCCTACTTTCATCGGTCTTATCCCCACATGACCCTAGGATAGACTTAGGATTCTCCATTTATAGTACATGTCCAACTTAGAACCTTGCCCCAACCTTCATCATCTCTCTTTGTATACATGGGCTGACTTTCATCCTTTCATAGGGATAATGACAACCTACCTACCTTGTTCAAGCCCCATACCGGTTACTTCCATGGTAACACATCCACATGCACATAGAGATGGTTATCTATGGGTCTATAGGTTCATTCTCATGCCATGTACTCTTCACTTAGCTTCTCAAGATTCTATGAAACCTCCTCAGGTTACCTCAAAACCAATCAAACTGGTAAACTCCCTACCAAAGGGTCCCTCTCCCAGGATGGGAGGAAACTACACCTTGATAACAAAGGTCACAAGTGTCCTTAGGGTTTACATTCACCTGAGCATGCTTAACCCTAGCAAGCTATTAAAGCACAAGCAGATCACCTACTGAACCATGCTAGGTCATACTTGTCCTCTTTCCTCGATGCTGGATCAAGATCATACTTTCCTTTATCATCAGCCTAGTTGGGAGGGGTTCATCAAACATGCCTTAAACTTAAGGGGCTTCCCTTTTCCTCTTAACATAGGAAGTATCATGCTCGCATCTATGGACACTCAACTCTCATCATGAGCATTAGGTACACCACTTCCCTTCTTAGGCCTAGGAACCCTAGGTTCACTTTTAGGTGTCCGACTGCATGCTCAATCTCTTAACCATGAATCAAGCATGTCCAAGTTATGTCATGTACTTCCATGATCCTTCTACTCGAGCAACGCTTCGGAGTTGAGTCCTCCTCCAGGACAACCAACTAGGTATAAAGCCTCACAACTGGTTACTTAAACCTCCTCAAGGTCTAAAGCACTCTTTATCTCATCCAGCAGATAATCACTTATACCATAGGTGCTAGAAGCATCCACTATCATCCACTTAGGTCGCATCATCCTCAACTCCCCACTATTCCTCATATCTCGGGGTCTAGGTTTATGACCTTCTTACTTTGTGTCCCGCTCTCTCTCTAACCCTACAACCAACCTCACATTAGAGGTCCTTTCTTCATGAAGGGTCGACCTCAAAAGCATGCCCCTACCTGGATGAAGCCTATGTTCAACTTATGTTTTTCTCAAGGTTATCCATAGTTCTTTATGCTTATTTCATAAGCCATCCTTCATACTCTCCTGGTTAGGGTTTCAACCCTTTACTCACACTACTAACGTACCCTGGGTGCATGCTATGCCCTACTCGCATAATCCCATAGGGTTTCTAAGGTCCTTCACTAACATCATCATCTAAGGAGGTATCCTTTACCCTAACATGCACGACCCTCCCCAGGGTTAGGTTGCCAAAGGTGCTAGGTCACCCATGGATCATATGGCATCCCAAAGGTATGTCCTTTCAAACACCTAGTCTACCATGACATCTAACTCATCATGTCATCTCTCTCTAACCTTCACTTAGGGTTAGGGTTAGCATCATCCTCAGAGGATGTGCCAGGTCTCCACTTGCAATGGAGATCTCTATCTCCAAGACTGACTTATCCTCCCGACAAGAAGGTCTAGCCTCAGGTCTCTTCTGAGGACATGACAACTTATGTCATACGTCCTAAGCATGTATATATTCTTTAATTTGCACTTAATCTATTAAGCTTATGTCCATGACATCTTATTTACATGCTTTTCATTAATTTGGTGGAGGATTCCTTAAACCTTATTAACCTTACCCATACCTCAACAGGGTGAGGAGAAGAAAGAAAACCCTAATCCTTTAGGTCCTTAACAGAATTTTGTGATGAGAAGGGATGAATAAGATGAGAAAGTCCTAGAGGTATCTTATTTTGATTCATACCCTAAGACTTTGGCCAGGCAGTCACACGGTTCTGGGAGTCCTCGTATTTCGACTAGTGGTGCGGAGGAAAATATTGCCAGCCCCCGGTTGTGATCCTTTTCTAGACACCTCCGTCTTTCGGATAATCCTCTAATAACTCCCTTGGGTTCTATGGAGTTTGTAAAATTTAATAATTATTAATTGTTAAGTGAGGAACCTACGCTCTGATACCAAATGTTACGACCCCGCTTCCCAGTAACCCCCAATTAAGGGAGACTGAAAGGACAGAGCCGTTAACCAATAACCCGAATCAAAGGTTCGGTAATTAACCAAGAACAATTATTAAACTTTAACAGAAAAAACTGAAAAGCTGTAAGAAAATAAACTTTTGCACACCTTTTTTTTAAACCTTGCATCTCTAAAATTCTATCCACTTAAGGATTCTACTCTAACTAATCCTCCTTGTATTTTACTTCATGTATTTTGCAATATGATGATTTACTGTTTGTCCTCTTGGCTTGAACCTAAAACGTCGACAAACAAAACGTCAGTCATATGAAGCTGGTATGTGAGAGAAACAATAAACGTGCAACTATGATAACAACGTAATCATTCAATTACTCATTTAACAACCAATATTACGTTTTAAACCATACTACTCATACCTATCCCCAACTCTGAGTTGTGCCTGTAGTGGACTTATATGATACCTCTATTAAGGTAGATCTTTACCCCCATGGTCCTACCTTATAGGTAGCCAATACATAGGGTAATAGAGTCGCATGGCACTACCCAAAGATAGTCCAATATCTAACTCATTATGACTTGATGGTCTTACCCTCTAGGTATCCATATACTAAGTCATTCAATGACCTGATGGACCTACCCTCTAGGTAGCCATATACTAGGTCAACTATTAAGCCACAGAGGGGACCAGGATCTGAGCTAGTTGGCACATATATTAGGTGATAGTCACATCCAAATTATAGTTTGCATGAACTAAATTCAACCAACATTTAATTCATGTCATCGATGAAAACTTCAGAAAACCTCGGAAAACTAACTCGAGATATTCATAAGCGTAACCACATACATGTATTGTAGATTCAGATACAGAATTAATCAGAACATAGAAATCCCAATCAAGCAACCAATCATGCACATAAACCTAAAATAAATATACCAATTTCCTTTTATTAATATTTATCCAATATCATCATCATCCTTAGGATTTCTATTCCAATTTTAGGGTTTCATTAATCTTCATTAGGGTTTCTTAGATCCATTCCTCAAACTTTATCTCTTTTAGGTCAACAAATCCTAAAATACTCTTTTCTACTCATATAAACCATACTTGCTCAAATTATCCATTTTAATAGTCTTTTATACCCATATTGACTTAGGATCATCATATCCCTATTTATTTATGGATTTGAACAATTAAAACAATTAAAAGACATATTCACCTAAATTAGGGTTTTCAAGCTCATTAATGCATATTCATGCACGAAACCCTAAATTAATCCAATTATATAAAAAGATCATCTTTTTAGATCCTATTTTCACTTTTATTAACAATAGGTTAATATCAGCTTGAATTATCCAAATAATGTCATTAAGTCCATCTATCATCAAATCTAAGGGCTTTTCCTTAATTAAATCATTAAAGATGATAACTTTATGTACTTTTCAAATTTCAAGCATATTTATGCACATAAACTCTAAATTAGACTAATCACGTGCAAAATTCTTCCTTTTTGAACATAATGTACCTTTTTACATTTAACAGGTTAACATCAACTCTAATGATCCATTAAACCCTATTAAATACTTTATTCATTTCAAAATAGGGTTTCTTAATCTTTAATTCATTAAAGATGATAATTTACACTATATTTCGAACTATGATCAGATAAAACTATTTTTATTGGATTCCTTGTGTTCTTCTTATCAAAATTCATATATTACTTGTCCTAATCAGAGTTACCAGTCTTTATTTATGAAATTTGCAAGGAAAAGTTCCTCTCGGCCATTCAGATGGCGCCACATCACTTCATGCGTGCAATCACGGCTTGCCTTTGAGTTTATAACTAAATTACGGTCTTGCCCCCCGTCTAAGTGGCCGGCTCTTCATACCTGGGAGGGGTAAATCCATCCAACGACCATCTGCCCTTCATCTACCTCGCGACAACCTAATGGAGATGACCTGTAGCGCGTCGAAGGGTTGTCCTCCTCTCCTCTGGGCTCAGGGGTGGCCGCCCATGGCCGCCCTAGCTCTGATACACCCTGGAGCCCTCGAGTCACATCCAATCATAGCCAAAGACGGCGGTTCTAGAGCTTGGTCTTCCCACAGTTACTGTTGCGGTGAGCTGTAGTTCTGCAGACATATGGTAGGGGTCGCCCGAAGGCTAGGGCGGGGGTTGGATAGATGATTTTCCTTGGATCGTCACTGATGCTTCATGCCTTTAACAAGACTATACTACCACACTCCGTGCTCTAGGGATCGCACTACACCTTCTTGGTTAGGGTTTATATGCCAAAAACAAGAAGAAGAAGAAGAAGAAGAAGAAGAAGAAGAAGGAAGGAGAAGAGAGTGGGAGACATGGGATCTCTCTACAACTCGATCCAGGGGATCTACCCCTTTATATAGAGGGGTACCCATGCCCATGAACGTTTTCCCACAAAGAAAACAATGCTTTTCCTAAAAGGAAAAGGATTCCTTCATCAAGAAGCTAGTTCTCTCTCTTCCTCTTCATATTCCTTTTTCTTTTGATATTATGATATCGAAAATTATCCCACTTACTCTCTTTGTTTCTTGCTTTTCAATCTAATGGCACGAATTTCTATTTTCTTTTAATAGAAATCACTTCCTTTTTCATAATGCCACCAAAATCATTAATAATGTATCATATTATCTTTTATTTTGCAAATTTTGGTATTTTCTCTTTCTTTCCTCTTTATTGGGACTCCTTGGATCCCAAGACATCCATTATTTCGAAATTATTTTCCAAGGATATTTATTATCATTCTAGATGCATCTAAATGCATTATTCCTCATTATCTTATTTTATTCTTATTAAAATATTTCCTTTTGAAGATTTCTCTTTATTTCTCTTTTTTTTCGTCATTGGTATTCCTTTTAACATTAGGAATCCTTGGGATACGAAATTCCACCAAGGATAACCCAATTATACCTTTTTCTACATATTTCCAACATTTTAACATTAATTTCAATTTCTTTCTTAGTAAAGAAATACTTAATTAATCTTTTCTTTTCTTATTGCTTTCTTTTTGCAACTTTGGGCTCCTTGGAACCCAAGGAACCCAAGAGGCACGAAATGCATCCTTGGATTACATCTCTTTGCCTTCTAGAGGTTTCTACCTCTTTCTTTTCTCAAATATTCAATTATTCATTTACTAATTGAATTTTCTTGTTATTTGGGCCCAATAGTCAATAAAGCCCACAACAAAACCATCAAGGCTATTGTAAATGAAATCGGTTTATCCAAAACAGATTATATCATTATTTGTTCCAATATCTTTACTATGAGAAATTACATTTCTCTCCAAATGAACCCAAAATTTGGGGTTGTAACAGTAGTCTTACCTATTCACTCATATGAATATAAGGGATGATGACCATATTGTATTTATATGTAACCCTAATGAGGTATAGCTTGTTATACCTAGCTTTAATATAACTAAATGATGGTAATTGGGTATGAATAGTCCTTGAATGACTAATAAAATCATGGAGTACTCTGTTACTGTTGTTGAATCCCTAGTATGCTATAACCCGATGGTTACATCTTGATTTATGTGTGGGTTCATACTTGAGAATAGTTTGGAATGTGATGGTGATGCTACACCTTATACATCCATGACCCAATGGGGATGTCGTGAGTTAGGGTTTGGGTATAAGTGTTGATTAATAACATTGATATAATTTATCATGTTGAACCTAACTCTAATGTAAATAGATAAAATGAGTATTCATGTTTAACATTCTTATATGATGGAATGATGGTGGAACAACCTCCTTAACATGATTATAACATTAATGTGTTAATTGGTGGTTATCATAGCCACATGGTTGATACTTTCTTATGCTGAACATATGCATTATACATATGATGAGTGTTAATCATATCTAGATTCCTTCCATGTGGATGTAATAAAGGAATGTTCTTAATGTTAATATAACCTTGCTATGATTGTTTATGAATATCTCCTAGCTCATTAATGAAATATTGTGCTAATTTGGTGTATTATATGTAAGTGATGTTGTTGAGCCTCATTATAAGGCATGGAAAGATAATGATGATGTTGTAGGGAATAGTATGATGGTCTTAATGACCTTTGGGCATGGTTGATCCCTGAATGAGGTGTAATCCTCTTATGTTGATAAGGGCTGACACCTTTTGATATTGTGAAAAGGATTTATATCTTGTGATAGTATGATGACTAGTGTGGTCTCATGAATGGCAAGTGAATAGTACCATTCGATGATGAGATGAGAAATTATGTTTCACATGTTTTATATGTTTTAAAAGTTGTGATATTTATGTGCTTGCTAGAAGTGAAGTATGGTTTGTATGTCCAATTGTTTGATGTAGCCTCAATTCACCCAATTGGCATAACTAATCAAGTGCAACTCTAATCATGTAGTGCCATGTGTCGTAGAGCCATCTTCAGTGTCAGAACTTGTTGGATGGTGAAATGAGTATTCCTAAGGGAAACTCGGAGCATATATTGTTGAGTATGTGGGGGTGGCAGTAGTCTCCTGTGTGCCTGGATACGATGTTGTTTCTGGAGGTATGGAGCAAGAGACATAGGAGTAGAGTAGTTTCAAACACAGGAGTATGACACGACTCAAAATTTCAAGTCAAGGAAAATTTTTCTCTTCTGTTCTAGATAAAACAAAGTAACTGAGTAATAGGCCCTGGTGGGTCACCGTTCAAGAATCCTCATCTAGGAAGTTCATATCATCCATACACAGTGTTAAGAAATCATCATATAATAACTGAGAAATTGCAATAGAAAAGAAACAAGGGTGGTTTGTGATGATTTTGAAACCTTTTCTACTAGGTAATCTATTATCCTTATACATAAAGATAATCAATCTGGTCGTTGTGGTCAGACTGTATTATGAATTTCTTATCACAATCTCCATAGTGACCTCTTATCTCTTCCTTCTTTGAGCTCAGGTTATGGAAGAAGGAACTGAAAAGGAGATATCAACAATTGGTTTTATTGCAGGACAGCTCATGATGTTCATGTGGATCTATTATGCGCCTCTCCATCTAGCATTGGGTAGACCCCATACAATAATTGTCCTAGTTCTACCCTATCTTTAATATTAATATATGAAATATTAATAGTTTGTAATAATTAATAGTTTTGTAAGAATTTTTAAATACATTTATATTTATAATTTATATCTATAATTTTATAATTAAATAATTAACTTATAATTAAATTAAAATCTTATTTTTTTATTTGATATTCTTTTGATTTATAAAATTGATATTTATAAAAATATTTTTATAAATATAGTTAATTTATAGTAGTTGAATGATAATTGATTTTTAGTTTCTAATTTTATTTTTAATTTTTATTATGAATTTATCTTGTAGGATTCCCAAGAATTTCGTAATAAATAATAAAACAAAATAGAAATCAAACTTGAAAAGGATCTTTTTGATTATCGAAGAATGAGGGATTGATTGAGAAAGATTTCTTGTTCTTATTCTAAGTTCTAAGATCGTATTTGAAACAAGGGATGCTTCCGGTTCTATCTGTGCATCAAACAATTTTGTCTTCTCCATATTTAGCAAGAATTAATTGTTGGGGATAGATAAACTGGTAAAATAGCAGTAACCACCGATACGATTCTCAATCAAAAAGGGAAAAATGTTGTCTTTATTTATGTGGATATTGGTCAAAAAGTGTCCTCAGTAGCTTAGGTAGTGACAAATTTATAGGAACGAGGGGCTATGGAACACACTATTATAGTAGAAGAAGTGGCAGATTCACCTGGTACATTACAATATTTAGTTCCTTATACATGAGCATCTCTATCTAAATATTTTATGTATCGTGAACAACATACATTAATAATTTATGATGATATGTCCAAGCAGGCACACGCCTATCGTCAAATGTATCTTCTATTAAGAATACATATAGGTCGTGAAGCTTATCCAGACAATGTTTTTTATTTGCATTCACACCATTTAAAAAGAGATACTAAATTATATATCAGATATCACTGCCTCTCAGGCATCCTCGACTGATTCAACCATAGTGGCCATCGATAGACAATAACTCCCCCCCACCCTGAACAGAGCTTACAACTTTCATCGTACTATGCTCTTCAAAGAGCAACTCTTCTCAAAATAACAAAAGGTACTGAGTTGGAATCCCATTATAAGGATTGGATTCTTGTGGTTTCAGAGGATCTAGCTACAGGAGAACCATGAATGGAGATCTCTCCCCCTCTTTCCACCCAACTCTTTGATTTTAAGAATAATGGTTTTGATTTTAAGAACGAGTGATTGCCCTTCTTCGACCCTTACTATCCAATTAAAGAGTGAATAACTAATGTGTTCCACTTATTGATATTGAATAGGTTCTATGGTTGGTCCACAACCCCTGGATGCCAAAGCATCCTTGGGGTGATCTCATAGTTCCTACGGGGTGGAGACGATGGGGTCAGTACATGGATTTTCTTTCCTTTTGCCATATTTAGCTCAAAGGGTTGAAAGGAGATAATGCATAAAGTTGTTCGCAAGGTCCAACTTGATCCTCTTCCCCATGGATCCCAGATGAGGGGACCCTAGGAGAGTCACTAACTCCAACTATCATCCATGTACAATCTATTCTAGATCTGACCAACTACCCATCCTACCTCCTCTACGTTCATGACAACCCATCTTTGTCTTAGTAGATTCTTTCACTGGCATGTTTTGGTCCTCTTCCCCATTACTTAGAAAAAGTGAGGCGCCAGTTCAGGTACAAGATGCTACCATTACCGCCTGGACAATTAGACATCATGGGAATATACTCATAAAAAATATCATATTCCATATATTAATAAAAAAAATTCTTTAGTTAATAACTAATAATAATCTTGACCAATCATTTGGTCATATTCTTTGATCAACAACATTTGAACTTTTTTCATTTTTGAAAATATGAGAAAAGTTGAACAATTAAGAATAAAAATAGTGGTGTTCTTTCATATCTTTTTCTATTGATTTCTTTTATCTTTTTTTTTGGTGAAGTCAGGAGGCTATCTTATTCATCTTGCCCTCCTCGTACAAGATAAATTATCAAAAGGGGTGACTACATTATTTGAATTGCAAGAATAAAACCTGGTAGTACTACTACCATTACAAAATTCTTTATGGATGATTCCTTCAACAGTTTTGGGCGGTATTCTATAAAAACAGAATCCATTCTTGGATTTTAGGTGGAACTTAGCCAGAGTATCTGCAACATTATTTGCTTCCCTGTGGACATAGCTAATGGACCAATTGGCCTACTTCTTCTTCTTGATTTGTAGGATCCATCTCGCCAGCTTCAGATTCGCCTCATGATCCATCTCCACAGTAATGCATGCTAGCCGGGAATCAATTTCTATAATAGCATGGCCAATCGCAAGGTCATGGGCAAGGTCCATAGCTAAAGCAATTGCCTGAAGTTCATCCTCAAGAGAGTTCTCAGCCTTACAATCACGTGTTATTCCTCCATGCCAACATCTGAGCTGGTCTCTACATATCGCCGCAGCACCTGCATGCTTGTTCTTGTAGGCTGCATCTGCATTGATTTTATAGGTCGGATACTTTTATATTTTATCTTTGTTCCTTAAAAAAATATCATAATTAGTTTATCAGAGATAATGAAATTCATAAGAATAAAAAAAATCCAAAATTCATTTTCTTATGGAACATGCATATCAATAAGTGTAGATAATACCTTTACTTCCACTTCTTCTTACTATTTCAATAGGATTTGAACTCCTACTTGTTCCAACAGCAACAAAAATATTCATCGTATATGGGCCTTTTTTAGTGTTTTTGTAAAGACCCGATCTTTACGATCAAATATTTACAAAATGTATCAAAAGTATAAACAATCTTTATTACAATCATGCTTGTACATCAGAGTTGCGGAAGCTTACAAATATAATTACAAGTTTAAGGAATATAATTCATTCTATCTAGTCTTCAACGGAGGACTACCCAGTGCATGTCTCTTCAAGTTCTTCCATCTATCACCTGCCCATGAGTTCCCGGAGGGAACGAAACCACACATGGACCCCATTGAAGGGAAAATAAAAGGTCAGCAAAGCTGGTACTAAATCCAAGTAATTGAACTATGCACGAAATAGGTTTAGATGTATAATAAAAGTTAGGAAAGGACTATTTAGTGGACTAAAGGCTTACAAAAAGAAATTCCAATATCAACTTCAAAATAGCAAATCTTTCACAAGAATATCATTAAGCAAGATTCAATAATTCAAGTATGCAAAATTTATCCAAGCTATTCACAAGGTATATCAATTTCAAGATATTCTATTTGGCAAGTTTTGGCACCTTTCTATCATATCTTTTCTAGGGCTAAGTGTCTTGTGTTCTCACACTCTAGGAGAGAACGACACTAGTGCCTTATTAGCTATTCCAGTTAACTGGGGGACAACTAATCCCTATCCACTGCGCAGGGTTGTGGGGTACTTGGCCCACTCAAGTGAGCCAAAGCTCTAAAGGGCCAAAGCCCAAGGGACCAAAGTCCACAGGGAGTCAAAACTCCAAATAGATCAAGTCCAGTGCCAAAATATTTTATCAACAATATTTCATCAATTGTAAAATGAGAGTGGTGAACTTTCAAGAATAAATAAAGGTTTCAAAACTATATGGAATTCACCACGAATCAAGATATATGTATGTCCATCAAGAGGGAAAATAGTTCAACAATGAAATAGAGGAATAGTACCTTAATCAATCAGGACTGCGGGAGTTGCATAATCATAATGTGGCTCCATTAATTATGAAGAGGTAGCTACAAAAAAATAATAATCTTGTCATTGTTTGACTTGGAATCACTCCATATTTTCTTAATTAGGTTTAGTTTCCCACCTAGGTTCGTTACTATAATATGGTTGTTCCATTACTTTCTTTTTAAAGTTTATTTTATTGCACATCTATATAATGAAGGTCACATGTTTATGTATGTAACTATAATATAGATAAGTGCCACATTATTTTGCCAAGATTATATCATATTCTCATTTAATGGTTTCTAATTGTCTTAAGCCAACATATAATCTATTATATATGTATTACTATCCATGTGAGTAGTTAATGCATGTCTACCTTTACAATATTATATGTTGTCATGCATATATTCTTCCAAGATTATAAACATAGTAATTTAGAATGGACTAATATGTAGGTCGACAAAGTGGGTATGTATACATATATATAATTGTATTTCTCGTTAAAGATACAAGATATGATTTCATATCAATCAACTTATTCTTTTCACGATAGGGTTTCTTGATCTACATGCTTTCTCCAATGACTATATTTAAATTATGACTATTCAAGTTCTCTCAAAAAATTCTATTCATCAATATGAATCTAAGTATTCCAGAGTCACTCATACATATAGTTCATAATACATTTTCCTCAAATTAGATTTTAGTTAGATACTTAAACCCAAGTATGCAGTGAGATTATGATTTGGAATATGGAGTCATTTACAATCAAATCCAGGAACTTATATTCCTTATTCATTGTCTTTGTCTAGGATCCATTTTGACAAAGTTTTGAGTAAAGTTCCTCATATCTCAATCTAGACCAAAATGTTTCATTATTTTATGTTTTGTTTTCCAATATACCCCTAACCTATATATATTTCGAGGACCTTGATTTTATAAGTAACCCATCATGTGATAAACGACACTTATTAGTTTTAGTTGTAGGCTACATATCTATATCTATATACATAATGGAGGTATAATCATTATCCAACTACTGAAATGATTCACCACTTCGTATCCACTAAAACCCTTATATATATGCATATACAATTCAAATCAATATGTATGTGTGTACACGTTAACTATAATGGGTTGACTATTAGTATGGTCGACTTTCACATCCTAATAATTCATATTATTATCTAATCTAATGTTTAGCGTTAGGAATATACAGCTGCAGAATTTTAGATTTCCTGTTTACTATTTTAGTACAAAATCTATATATTTTTATGCATATCATAAGTTAGGTAAACGAATCTGAAACCTAAATAGATGATGTTTACTATCAATAATATTGTATTAATAATATTTTAAGTATAAGTATCATCGCTATATAATTTTCTACGATATGAAATAGTGTAGCCATGCATACTGAATTTCCAGAATTTTCTCCTTTTAACTAATACACATAAAAATGATACGCGTAGTTGGATCTTTGTGTCAATATGAATATGTTATATCTCCTACAAGTTCAAGTGCTTAGTTACTTAATGTATTGTCCCTTAGTGACATGTTTTATCTCCTACACGTTACTTAATGTATTGTTCTTTACTGATTTCTGAAATTTCCGATTTGTACAGGAAATGATGAACCTACTAACCTGTTGTTCGTGCATACTATGCATTAGCTCTTAGCTTCAGATCTACGAGGAGAGGTCGATCAAGGCATGCCATTACATTCTGCAAACCCTTCGGTCTTCTGTATGCTCAATGGTTCATCTTGGAGTTGACAGCAGGTTGCAGGTTAGATGTTGTGGGAGGATGATGGTGACGGATTCTGGTGAGGCGCCATTGATCATGGTTCGGAGTAGTTGCAGGTCGACAGTCAAGAGGGATGAGACACGATGGAGCTGATGTTGGTAGAAGGTGAAAGTGTAGGTGCGAGGGGCTTGAGTGACGGAGTACAGAGTTAGCGGCGGTAATAGCTTGTAGGGCGCCATTGCAGATTGGATTTGTTACAGATCTGTAGCTGGCAAGGGTCAAAGAATGTGAGGTGCTGCCGAACTAGTGGTGCTCTTGGTGTAAGGATGACGATGATCTGCAACTCTATGGTAATAGGATGGCGTTGCTGGTACCATGGAGGAAGTAGCAGGGGTGTGAGGCTCTTCATCGAACTTGGGGTGATCGGCGGCTTGTCCGGGACTGCTGTCTTGTGTTTCAATACGGTAAGGTTTGAAACTGGTTGGAGTAGACAACTGAGGGTCCACGATGCTCTTGGGCCTCAAACCACGCCGACTAAAATCTGTGTGGTGGCTGCCGGAGTCTGGGTGAAGGCGGCAGCAAAGAGTTTGCAGATCTTCAGACTCCTCGCCAGTGCAGATGTTAACTGAAATTGCGGTGTTGGGTTTGATGGTGTCGTCATTACTGGTTTGCCAACCATCCACGATGGGTCTCCAGTGGTCCAGGCAAGTGTGAGGGATCATAGAGGACAAAACAGGGATGCCTAGCATCAAAAGGTTGGTAAGGCAAGTCTTTAATTTGCTGGCGAGGCTGTCATGGGGGTTGATTGCTGATCACTGGTCGTTGTTGCAGGTCTGTGACTGTGATCAGAGGCAACGTTGCAGGTTGTCGTGATGGCCGATGGGCGGCAGCGTTTCTATGCCATTATGGTGGCTGGCGAGGCGTCCATGGATGCGGTTGTAGATGGGTAGCGTCGGGTTGGTGGTGAGAGGCAGAGGGCGGCGAAGATTCAACCAAGCATTACTGACAAGGTGGGGGCGCATCCATGGCGAGGTCAGGACTCAAAGCGGATGTAGGGATGCTGGAGGAGGAGGAGGTGAATCCAAGTGGCGGCATTGCTATGAGTTTGCTGCTGGGCCAGCTACGGTATTTATAGGAGTGACGACCCTAGGGTTCGTGTCCAAGGAGGTCGACACAGGTTTAGGATGGCGCGGCAGATGGAAGACGGCACGTCGGCCGTTTTTGCCTTTAGGTCGTCGCCTGCAACGCCCCTGGCGTCAAGATCTAATCTACCTTGCGACGGATGATCAATAGGTGTTGGCGTTAGGCCAGACCGTAAGAGAGAGAGGAAGCAAAGTTGTGGAGTGGCCACAAGGTGAGGACGATGGGGCGTTTCCCTACCATTCATTACTGCGAGGTAACGGCTGCGAGGGAACAACCCTGCCCACGTGGAAGAGACGCAACGTTATGCTGTCCTCGGTCAATTAAGGCCAAAATCAATTAACTTGGAAAGTTTCCAAATAGCTTAGGCTATTAAAATGGTAATTAATCCTATCTCTCCAATTATTCCATAATTTTGTAATTTCTAATCGAAAATCCCCAAAAGATCTAAGATTATGACCATGGCTTTCATTCTTATTAAGTGCCACAACGCTTTTTTTTCTAATTACATTATAACTCCAAAAAGGAAAGCTCAATGCAATTGATCCTTCCTTTTAATTACGTGTTGTTTAAAATTTTACTTTCTAATAAAGAAATCGATAAAGATACCAACTCCTCAACTATGGTCCTTAGGTGACTAAATTGATTGATCTAGTAAATCATTTACTTATACATATATATTAATATATTTGGTGAATTCACTTATATTAAAGTGATTTATCTGAATCAAGAGTATATCATTCGACGAAAGGTTAGATCAAAATGTGTAGGACCACAAGTATTGAATTGAACTAATTGGTAATTGAGTACTATGATATTTGAGGACCTATATGTATATATTTCTTTAGAGAGGGAAAATAACTTACTTAAACCAAATAAGCACTAAAAGGTTAACTATATCAAAGGATATGATGTGGAGTCAAAATAAGTAAGTGAAATTTGGATTGAAAGGCAATATTGTAAATAAATTCAACTTAGGGGAAAATTCCTCAACATAAATATAATAGCTAAAATTTGGGTATGTTACAACACTACCGCCCTTAAAAGGGATTTCGTCCCCGAAATCCTATCCTTTCTTGACCACTTTATTCCTTCCATGTCAAATTTTTCTACCATATTTGTAAACCTAGGGGTCAAAGTGATGCTCTACTTGACCTCATTGCAAAAGTCAACGCATATATTGTAGTTTTTTTTTTCATCCATAACTCAAAATAAGTTCATGCCTAGATTAAGAGTTGAAAATCTACTAAATGAAGCAATTATATCCTAAGTACTTCTACGGAAAGGTACATATATGGCCGCTTATGCTTTTATTTCTATCCTTGGTAGTTAGGGCTAGTAAAATTGGAACTATTTATCTAGGTCCTCACTACTGAATTAATGTTCCTAATTACCTAACTTCCATGAGACATGCATGAGTGCCGACCGTTTATGGCTCTGATACCATCTTGTAAAGACCCGATCTTTACGATCAAATATTTACAAAATGTATCAAAAGTATAAACAATCTTTATTACAATCATGCTTGTACATCAGAGTTGCGGAAGCTTACAAATATAATTACAAGTTTAAGGAATATAATTCATTCTATCTAGTCTTCAACGGAGGACTACCCAGTGCATGTCTCTTCAAGTTCTTCCATCTATCACCTGCCCATGAGTTCCCGGAGGGAACGAAACCACACATGGACCCCATTGAAGGGAAAATAAAAGGTCAGCAAAGCTGGTACTAAATCCAAGTAATTGAACTATGCACGAAATAGGTTTAGATGTATAATAAAAGTTAGGAAAGGACTATTTAGTGGACTAAAGGCTTACAAAAAGAAATTCCAATATCAACTTCAAAATAGCAAATCTTTCACAAGAATATCATTAAGCAAGATTCAATAATTCAAGTATGCAAAATTTATCCAAGCTATTCACAAGGTATATCAATTTCAAGATATTCTATTTGGCAAGTTTTGGCACCTTTCTATCATATCTTTTCTAGGGCTAAGTGTCTTGTGTTCTCACACTCTAGGAGAGAACGACACTAGTGCCTTATTAGCTATTCCAGTTAACTGGGGGACAACTAATCCCTATCCACTGCGCAGGGTTGTGGGGTACTTGGCCCACTCAAGTGAGCCAAAGCTCTAAAGGGCCAAAGCCCAAGGGACCAAAGTCCACAGGGAGTCAAAACTCCAAATAGATCAAGTCCAGTGCCAAAATATTTTATCAACAATATTTCATCAATTGTAAAATGAGAGTGGTGAACTTTCAAGAATAAATAAAGGTTTCAAAACTATATGGAATTCACCACGAATCAAGATATATGTATGTCCATCAAGAGGGAAAATAGTTCAACAATGAAATAGAGGAATAGTACCTTAATCAATCAGGACTGCGGGAGTTGCATAATCATAATGTGGCTCCATTAATTATGAAGAGGTAGCTACAAAAAAATAATAATCTTGTCATTGTTTGACTTGGAATCACTCCATATTTTCTTAATTAGGTTTAGTTTCCCACCTAGGTTCGTTACTATAATATGGTTGTTCCATTACTTTCTTTTTAAAGTTTATTTTATTGCACATCTATATAATGAAGGTCACATGTTTATGTATGTAACTATAATATAGATAAGTGCCACATTATTTTGCCAAGATTATATCATATTCTCATTTAATGGTTTCTAATTGTCTTAAGCCAACATATAATCCATTATATATGTATTACTATCCATGTGAGTAGTTAATGCATGTCTACCTTTACAATATTATATGTTGTCATGCATATATTCTTCCAAGATTATAAACATAGTAATTTAGAATGGACTAATATGTAGGTCGACAAAGTGGGTATGTATACATATATATAATTGTATTTCTCGTTAAAGATACAAGATATGATTTCATATCAATCAACTTATTCTTTTCACGATAGGGTTTCTTGATCTACATGCTTTCTCCAATGACTATATTTAAATTATGACTATTCAAGTTCTCTCAAAAAATTCTATTCATCAATATGAATCTAAGTATTCCAGAGTCACTCATACATATAGTTCATAATACATTTTCCTCAAATTAGATTTTAGTTAGATACTTAAACCCAAGTATGCAGTGAGATTATGATTTGGAATATGGAGTCATTTACAATCAAATCCAGGAACTTATATTCCTTATTCATTGTCTTTGTCTAGGATCCATTTTGACAAAGTTTTGAGTAAAGTTCCTCATATCTCGATCTAGACCAAAATGTTTCATTATTTTATGTTTTGTTTTCCAATATACCCCTAACCTATATATATTTCGAGGACCTTGATTTTATAAGTAACCCATCATGTGATAAACGACACTTATTAGTTTTAGTTGTAGGCTACATATCTATATCTATATACATAATGGAGGTATAATCATTATCCAACTACTGAAATGATTCACCACTTCGTATCCACTAAAACCCTTATATATATGCATATACAATTCAAATCAATATGTATGTGTGTACACGTTAACTATAATGGGTTGACTATTAGTATGGTCGACTTTCACATCCTAATAATTCATATTATTATCTAATCTAATGTTTAGCGTTAGGAATATACAGCTGCAGAATTTTAGATTTCCTGTTTACTATTTTAGTACAAAATCTATATATTTTTATGCATATCATAAGTTAGGTAAACGAATCTGAAACCTAAATAGATGATGTTTACTATCAATAATATTGTATTAATAATATTTTAAGTATAAGTATCATCGCTATATAATTTTCTACGATATGAAATAGTGTAGCCATGCATACTGAATTTCCAGAATTTTCTCCTTTTAACTAATACACATAAAAATGATACGCGTAGTTGGATCTTTGTGTCAATATGAATATGTTATATCTCCTACAAGTTCAAGTGCTTAGTTACTTAATGTATTGTCCCTTAGTGACATGTTTTATCTCCTACACGTTACTTAATGTATTGTTCTTTACTGATTTCTGAAATTTCCGATTTGTACAGGAAATGATGAACCTACTAACCTGTTGTTCGTGCATACTATGCATTAGCTCTTAGCTTCAGATCTACGAGGAGAGGTCGATCAAGGCATGCCATTACATTCTGCAAACCCTTCGGTCTTCTGTATGCTCAATGGTTCATCTTGGAGTTGACAGCAGGTTGCAGGTTAGATGTTGTGGGAGGATGATGGTGACGGATTCTGGTGAGGCGCCATTGATCATGGTTCGGAGTAGTTGCAGGTCGACAGTAAAGAGGGATGAGACACGATGGAGCTGATGTTGGTAGAAGGTGAAAGTGTAGGTGTGAGGGGCTTGAGTGACGGAGTACAGAGTTAGCGGCGGTAATAGCTTGTAGGGCGCCATTGCAGATTGGATTTGTTACAGATCTGTAGCTGGCAAGGGTCAAAGAATGTGAGGTGCTGCCGAACTAGTGGTGCTCTTGGTGTAAGGATGACGATGATCTGCAACTCTATGGTAATAGGATGGCGTTGCTGGTACCATGGAGGAAGTAGCAGGGGTGTGAGGCTCTTCATCGAACTTGGGGTGATCGGCGGCTTGTCCGGGACTGCTGTCTTGTGTTTCAATACGGTAAGGTTTGAAACTGGTTGGAGTAGACAACTGAGGGTCCACGATGCTCTTGGGCCTCAAACCACGCCGACTAAAATCTGTGTGGTGGCTGCCGGAGTCTGGGTGAAGGCGGCAGCAAAGAGTTTGCAGATCTTCAGACTCCTCGCCAGTGCAGATGTTAACTGAAATTGCGGTGTTGGGTTTGATGGTGTCGTCATTACTGGTTTGCCAACCATCCACGATGGGTCTCCAGTGGTCCAGGCAAGTGTGAGGGATCATAGAGGACAAAACAGGGATGCCTAGCATCAAAAGGTTGGTAAGGCAAGTCTTTAATTTGCTGGCGAGGCTGTCATGGGGGTTGATTGCTGATCACTGGTCGTTGTTGCAGGTCTGTGACTGTGATCAGAGGCAACGTTGCAGGTTGTCGTGATGGCCGATGGGCGGCAGCGTTTCTATGCCATTATGGTGGCTGGCGAGGCGTCCATGGATGCGGTTGTAGATGGGTAGCGTCGGGTTGGTGGTGAGAGGCAGAGGGCGGCGAAGATTCAACCAAGCATTACTGACAAGGTGGGGGCGCATCCATGGCGAGGTCAGGACTCAAAGCGGATGTAGGGATGCTGGAGGAGGAGGAGGTGAATCCAAGTGGCGGCATTGCTATGAGTTTGCTGCTGGGCCAGCTACGGTATTTATAGGAGTGACGACCCTAGGGTTCGTGTCCAAGGAGGTCGACACAGGTTTAGGATGGCGCGGCAGATGGAAGACGGCACGTCGGCCGTTTTTGCCTTTAGGTCGTCGCCTGCAACGCCCCTGGCGTCAAGATCTAATCTACCTTGCGACGGATGATCAATAGGTGTTGGCGTTAGGCCAGACCGTAAGAGAGAGAGGAAGCAAAGTTGTGGAGTGGCCACAAGGTGAGGACGATGGGGCGTTTCCCTACCATTCATTACTGCGAGGTAACGGCTGCGAGGGAACAACCCTGCCCACGTGGAAGAGACGCAACGTTATGCTGTCCTCGGTCAATTAAGGCCAAAATCAATTAACTTGGAAAGTTTCCAAATAGCTTAGGCTATTAAAATGGTAATTAATCCTATCTCTCCAATTATTCCATAATTTTGTAATTTCTAATCGAAAATCCCCAAAAGATCTAAGATTATGACCATGGCTTTCATTCTTATTAAGTGCCACAACGCTTTTTTTTCTAATTACATTATAACTCCAAAAAGGAAAGCTCAATGCAATTGATCCTTCCTTTTAATTACGTGTTGTTTAAAATTTTACTTTCTAATAAAGAAATCGATAAAGATACCAACTCCTCAACTATGGTCCTTAGGTGACTAAATTGATTGATCTAGTAAATCATTTACTTATACATATATATTAATATATTTGGTGAATTCACTTATATTAAAGTGATTTATCTGAATCAAGAGTATATCATTCGACGAAAGGTTAGATCAAAATGTGTAGGACCACAAGTATTGAATTGAACTAATTGGTAATTGAGTACTATGATATTTGAGGACCTATATGTATATATTTCTTTAGAGAGGGAAAATAACTTACTTAAACCAAATAAGCACTAAAAGGTTAACTATATCAAAGGATATGATGTGGAGTCAAAATAAGTAAGTGAAATTTGGATTGAAAGGCAATATTGTAAATAAATTCAACTTAGGGGAAAATTCCTCAACATAAATATAATAGCTAAAATTTGGGTATGTTACAGTTTTATTCTTAATTATAGCTTTAGTTTTTTCAGTCAATTTATCTATTCAGCAAATAAGTGGAAGATTCAGTCTTATACACATGTGAGGAAGGTAATAAAGAAAGAAGATGAGTTCTTTCTTTTATCACTTAGTAGCCGTGCGAGAGGAAAGTCTCATGCACAGTTTTGAATGAGAGATAAAAGTGAAGAATCCTCTTTTCGACTCTGACTCTCCCACTCTAGTCATTTTTGTTCTTTATGTTACTTCAAAAGTAGCTACTTCATCTCTAGCCACACAAATTTTTGATATTCCTTTTTATTTCTCATCAAAGTAATGGCATCTTCTTCTAGAAATTCTAGCTATTCTTAGCGTGATATTCAGGAATCTCATTGCTATTACTCAAACAAGCAAGAAACATATGCATGCATTTTGTCCATCGGTCAAATCAGATATGTAATTATTGGAATAGTTGTTGGAGACTCAAATGATTGATATGCAAGTATGCTAACTTATATGTTGTTCTATATCTCCATGAATCTAGGAACTTTTGCTTGCATTGTCTTATTCAGCCTACGTACCAGAACTGATATCATTTGAGATTATGTAGGATTATACAAGAAAGATCCTTTTTGGATCTCTCTTTATCCCTATGTCTCTTATCCCTAGGAGGTATTCCTCCACTGGCAAGTTTTTTTAGAAAACTCTATCTATTCTGGTGTGGATGCCAGACAAGACTATATTTCTTTGTTTCAATAGGACTCCTTGCCGATGTTGTTTCTATTTACTAATATCTAAAAATTATCAAGCTATTAATGACTGGATGAAACCAAGAAACAACCACTCACTTCCAAAATTATAGAAGACCCACTTTAAGATCAAACAATTCTATCGAATTGAGTATGACTGTATGTGTTATAGGGTCTACTATACTAGGAATATCAATGGACCCAATCCTTGCAATTGCTCAGGATACCCTTTTTAGGTCTATATCTTAGTTTCTTACTAATTGGAATAAAAGAATTAGTAGATCAGTTCCGCCCAAAATAGGATAGGAATGGACTGGGGTTATGAACTTATAATCATGGAATCGGCTTGATCAACAAATTATAAGTTCACTCCATACCGGACCAGACTAGAATGAATAGGGTTATGTACATTCTTATTATGGGAGGGGGTCATTCGTACATAGATATTATGTTTACATATGGATCCCTAGGTAGTGACATTTTATTTAGGATTATTAATAGGCGTAATGGCATCAGCTTTTGATATATCTATCATTATTTTTGTTTTGGGTACCATATTAACTTCTTTGAGCTTTATTTTGAATTGAGAAATAGGTTTGATTATACATCTTTTTTATTGATATATTTTTTATATATATTAGGTATCCTCCAGATAATTCAAATCGAAGAAATTTGATGTCTGACTCAGGCCTATATTATATGACCAATTGATAGAAATACTCCAACAAATACTCTAACTTTGTCACATATTCCATATATCACACTATATACATATCATATTCATGGAATATGATTCACTTTCAAGAGGCCTTGATGGTGAAATGATAGACACACAAGACTCAAAATCTCATGCTAAAGAGTGTGGAGGTTCGAGTCCTCTTCAAGGCATATTAGAATATTAATATGGAGAATGCTCATTGAATGAACAATTCATAATAGATCTCGGATCTAATTAAGATGGATATATCGAGTATCTGTTGATACGAAGTATTCCAGTGATCCCCGTGATCTGAGTTTGATCTCTTAGAATAGGTTTGGTAGCTAATCACGTAATCTTCTCTATCTAATAAATGAGGAATCCATTTTGAAATTTTCCGCCCTACACCCCCCCCTGAGTACATGATTCAACATCATTCATATAAGGGTAGATAGAAACCTCTGGTAAAATGCTCACCACAATGTATAATGTACATTACATAGTTCGTTTTAGGGATTGGCAACTTGCTAATTTAGTTAGTTTGGCACTAGAAATTTCCAAAATGGGTACTATTGGGTCGGGTGAATTAGAGAGAGTAGGCAGATTTGGCATTCCTTCTCCTTTTAGGTCATATCTAAAAGATAATCCAGTACCTCTTGGTCGTGAATATCTAAATAGGCCAAACCATCCCCCATGGATATCTTTGCATTGGAACAAAACAATTATGCTCAGTCAACTGGAATGTGTATTATCCATATGAGAGATCCTCAATTGAGAAGATCCATCGACCTGAGATGAAGAGAAAGATCTATCTATTTTCTTTAGTTATTCGGTTAAACCAATTATTTGTTATTCGAGCAGATAGCAACAACCTTTTCATCGGACATGGGTATTTTTTATTTTCCTATGGATTTACATGGTCTCAATAATGGAAATTATTTGATGTAGTGACTAATGGGCTCTGGTTGTTCTCCGTTCAATAATCCTTATCTAGGCAGTTCATATCATCCATACATAGTGTTTTGATCTAAGATTTAAATTCTTACATGTTTCAGCATTAACATATTGTTCCATGGGCTAAGGTCAAAAATATGAAATAAATAAGTTTTCATAACTCTACCAATCAATCAATTCAATTATGTTCCACTTAATCCCTTTTTCATGGCCACATATTTTTACGGCTAAGGAATAGGAAATCTTTCTCCTGTTACATGAATCAAATATTTCATTTCATCCACGAAAAGCAATTTCTTTCTCAACAATGTCTTTGTCATTTGATCCACTAGCCTTCTGTTAGATAGGAACATATTTGATAAATATGGATAACTCACAGATAGAGTATTAGAATGGAAAGACCCATTATTATATAATGAACTATTGGTTCTAAGCCATCTTTCTTCCCTCTTTTCCCTCAATTACTTCTAAAAATTCAGGGTAAGATACATTATCTAAAAAATTTCTGAGATTCGAACCCATAGTTGATGATAGAACTAGAATAGATATTTTTTTCCTACTCACACGAGCCCATAATCAAACCCAAGTTTGAATAGAAACTGAGATACTAATGTAAGTTCTTCCCTTCTAAATCAGATAGATTCATATCTGAAAAAGGCTAACAATAAGTTTACCATTTTTATACAATGATGAACGGACAACCTATGTATAAAATAAGAACTTTTGGATTTGAACAGTTTGATAATTAAAATTGAAAGTGCCAATTTCAAAGAAATAATAAAAATATTATTTAATCAAGTTTATAAAAAATATAAATAATTAAATAATAAATATTAAGAAGAGAAGAAATAAGGAATAAAAAACAAATTAAAATAAAGAAGATAGTCAACTTTACTGACAATTACAAAAAAAAATTCTAGTTAGAAGAGTCCAACTTATTGATTGGCACAACCCTAGATTATTCATCTTCATATTAATATTGATAAAAAAAATCAATATTTTTTGCTCGAGCTCCATCAAGTACTATTTATTTCAACTACTACTTATTATTTATTATTATTTACAACCCAATACAAATTAAGGTCCTATGGAACAGAGAAAATGATGTCGAGCCAAGAGCATTTTCATTCTTAGAGAAAATGATGGATGTTAGAATCCACATATGATGATGTCCTTCAAGTCACACATTGCTTTCTACCACATCGTTTCAAACAAAGTTTTACCATAACATTCCTCAAATTTTCAATTTTGAATCCATATGGAATTGATTCAATATGTCAATATGGAATCATGAATAGTCATTGGTACATAAGAGTCCATACTTTTTATCTTTTATCCATGGATAGACAGATCACCCTATAAAAGTTCAAAGTTTCTTTTTTTTATAAGATTGTTTTTTCCATTTCTTTTCTTCAAGTATCAAGAAAAGAATTCATTCATAAGAAATAAGCCAAAAGGCTTTTATTTTGAAAAATAACCTATATAAGGTAAGAATCAATACACTTGTATTGCTCTCCCACGAACCCGTCCTCAGTTTGGATTGCAGAGTGCAACTCGCATGTACGAAGCCAAAATTGCTAGTAATTGCCGGTCAGCCATGTGATGGTGAATTCATTCTTGGGCCTTGTACACACCGCTCGTCACACTGTGGGAGATGGCCATGCCCAAAGTTGTTACCTTAACTACAAGGACAGGGATGCCAAAGGCGGAACTAGTGACTGGAGTGACGTTGTAACAAGGTAGTCGTACTCGAAGGTGCGGCTGCATCACCTCCTTTTTAGGGAGAGCTAATGCTTTTTGGGTATTTTGGTTTGAGATTGCATCACACCCAAAAAGAAATGAGCTAAACTTGGATATAAATATCTTCTTTTGTTTCATGACGGTGAAATTACACCTAGCTCATGAGATTATTATCCTAGGTTGAAACAAGTTGATAGAACACCCTTTTTTATGTCCCCATGTCCCTCCCATGTGGCGACATGGGGGCACAAAAAGGAATGAGAAGGGTGGGATTTCTCTCACTTTTGGCATTGTGGGCCTACCACTAGGAGGCTCGCATGACAGGCTATTATCTCAGCGGTAGAGTGCGTCCCTAATAATTGCGCCGATGTGTCTGGGTTGTAAGGACTCTCAGCCACATAGATACTTCAATGTGCTCATCAATGCCTGACCCAGAGATGTGGATCATCCAAGGCACATTAGCATGGAGTACTCCTCCTATTCGAATTGGAGTTTGAAATCTAAGTTCTCCTCAGGATGATAGATGAGACGATTGTGATAGACTGGATTTTTGTCTTAATTTTGAGGAAAATGTTTTCTCTTAAGGTGTGTAGGATGTGATGGAGTGGACTTTTGGAATCCTTAAATATCAAGGACATACGTGAATTAATGTGTTTAGTTTATAGTATTGGGAGTTACAGACTTTTTGGTAAAGTTGGATTGTCGATTGATGCACATATCATATTTAAATTTCCTATGTTATGCCCTTTTGAAGTACATAATGGAATGGTCAAATAAGTGAGCTTTGGAACCACACAGAATGGAATTAGAGTTGTGATCAAGATATGGTTAAAGTTTCATTAGGTTTTGATGTTTCTAGAGGATGTTATTTAGATTTGAAGTTTGTGAAATTATGTACATCTTTTAGGTGTTTTGGATAAAAGTGCATGATCTTATTAGCCTAAGTTGGGTGGCACATGATCATGTCTCACACAACTTTGATAAGTATTCACGACCTTCAGTTTAGAGGGTAGCCAAGGATCACCAGTTTACGTGCAAAGATCCAGGGCTCAAGTTTCTGATCAGATGATGGGTCTTTATCCCCTACCTTCAGTCTGGCTAGAGATCATAGGGTGGAAGTAATGGCAAGCCCCAACCTCATCCCACGTTGTAGTCATGGCCTAAGTTTGGACTTGGTGTGAGAGGTTATACTCCTCTCTTTCCAAACTGTCTTTTGACCCCTTAAAGCGAGATAGGAAACCACACCAGTAGGGAGAACGGAAACCCAGTCTGCAATGTCTCTCCACCACAACCTACAGGTCAGAAGCAGAGATTGGATTATGAGTATAAGAAGGTCTGAGCTGGGATTCGGTTGGGGAAACATTCCTCACATTCTAGGAAAGCAACTCAAGAACCCACCTTCTGTATTCGCGACTGTCTGTATGGTCGACGAACCCCTTGAAGCCTGAGGAAGGAAAAGGGTTCAAGGATGGTGTATTGATCCTCTCTGCCGCGGCCATGATTAAGTTTTGATAGGGGGTGATGCTTTTGGAAGAACCCGTACCAGGTCCAACCACACGTAGGCTATTTGCCTCTTCTCCTCCACAACAGCTGCAAGTGGTGACGAGTATGTGGAGGAAGAGCTCTTAGGGTGCAGAGAAAGACCTGAGATGCTAAAGGGGTTTATTTGAGGCCGCCGAACGTGATGGTGTCTAAAGGAGTTGGCCACTTTTCATGGAAGAATAGAGCCCAGCGCCATCGCGACGCGAGAAGCGGAAAAAGAAGATGAACCCGAACCGGACCAAGTTAGAAGTGAACCGGACATAAATGATGTGTGAACCAGCTTGAACAGAGTCCAAGCCAAGAGAATCAGCCGGCTGATCCAAGCCTGCAAGGGTCGCGCCCCCACAAGGCTACGTGGCAAGACGGTATTGGCCAGAAAGAGGTAAAAACCTGGAAAATATGCAGATCTTTGATAAATCGTAGAAACTAGCTCGTTTATCAGAAAAATACAAATAAGGTACAAAATTTTTTAACAAAATGAGTAGAATAACATGGAATCATCTTTTTAGTCTTTTGATGCTTTAATAATAGTGATATCAGGTAATACATATTATACTTGTTTCATGATAAATAAATACTAAACGATAAACAAAAATTATGAAATTGTTCCAGTAACTCCTAAATATGACTTATAATCCATATGATGTTAGTAATATGATGATGATGCATGAAATCTTGTAATTTTCTCAATATGGCTATTTAGGGCTAATAACCCTAAATAAAAGGAAATAAATACATACATGCTCAATAAATGATGAAATTCATAGAACACCTGAATATTCATAAATGGAAGCTCATGTGGAACTTTGATATCAGTTAGATGCATATAATTCATGTTATATAAAGATGGCCCTTAATACATGGGTTGTAACCCTAATTTGATTAAGGTATATATAAAGTAGGGTTAATATGTGCACAAAAAGGATATGGAACCTAATGTTCAGATAATGAATCATAATTTGGAAAATGACATCAATAAGATAATTCTAAGAAAAGAATGCAAGATGCACATATCCTAATGAACTAAGCTAAACCCTATTGAAAATGACTAGGGTTAAGATGATGAGAATCTGATGATAGTATATGATCTTGTCTTGATCATGGTTTGACCAAGGGTAGAGATGATCTCAAAAATATATGATGATTAGGTTTGTCTCTTGATCAAGGTATGCCATTACCTCTTACTTGGCTTATTATACAATATGCTTGCAATATATGTGTAGTAAAATACTTGGCATATGGTATTGGATGAAATGACTGTTCTTGTATAATATCTTGCTTGCTTTTCCATACTTATGGCTATGAACACATGGAGAATAAGATATCTGATCCTTCATATGATAGCACTAAACTCTTTGGTAGTACAGTGCTTGGAAAGTGATCTCAAAATCTTTGTATAATGATCTCAAACTCTTTGGTAGTAGATCATAAAGGCATTAATGCATTAGTGATCTCAAACTCTTTGGTAGTAGATCACAGGCATAATGATCTCAAACTCTTTGGTAGTAGATATTAAGGTATAAAAACATCTTACAGATGTATGAGATATATGATGTAAATGTGCTTAAAATATATATTTTCTCTTTTGTTAATGAACATCTATGTGCAAGTATATGCTTTTCTTATATTTGTTTATTGCTACCAAGTATTAGTTTTATATTATTGCCAAGATATGATGAGAGGTATATAAAAAATGCGTAGGCGTACTCAGTATAATATTCTTAAATATTGTGCTGACATGTACCACATGTGATCTTTTGCTTATGTTGTGGATATGTGCTCTTGAAGACCAAGATAGTTGTGAGTTGTGTGACGAGCTGATGTACAGGTGGACCTGTTGTCTTAAGATCATGTTGTTTAGTGGTAGTATATGTATATGTATAGGTTGTTGTTCAATATGTAATATCAAATGTTGTAATAATTCATTTTGTAATTATATGTTGAATGGTGAACGTGTGTTGTATGGTTTTATTATTGTTGATGTGCATGTGCTACTGTTGTTTCCTTCTGACTTCCTCTAATTTTCTTTTTCTTAGCCTCGTATGGGATGTTTAAATTGAGATTCTCGCTGATGTGAGGGTGTCAATTTGGACGTCACACAATAGATTAAGTTTTATAAAATTCATGGACGTCACAAGTGGTATCAGAGCATGAACAATAGCAAATCCTAACATTTGGTCATTATGCAACTTGAAATAAGAGAACCTTAAACTTAAAACAAATCTTTAGGGTTATATTAGTCATCTTTTAGAGACTAGATCTGACCTAGCCTCTAAGTTAGCACCTAGATGTCTGAGAACTAGGTCTAGACTAGTACTTGTTGTATAGTAAGTCCTTAGATGTCGTTCTTTCCTTATAGTGCAACGAGATGGGACGTTGCATTATTTAGAAATGACGTGCATCAAGGGAAGAGAAACCCTACACATATGGCACTCATTGTCTAGAGTAGCTACACTAGTCTACACCATGTTATCACCCTTTTCACTAGCTTTCATGGCACTATACTCTCTACTATGTGTGGGACACTCGTTTTCTAGATTTGGTTTTTGATTCCAATCAGATCAAACCTTGATAGTTTTTTCTAACGCATGTTTTACCGGTGAAAAATATATAATATTTTATTATATATATGTATTAAGAAAATGTGTCCCCACACATGTACGAGTAGGAGGTGGTCATGCAACCTAAGTGAAAGTGAGTGACATCAGTCTAGAAGAGAGAGTAGTTCTTGATTAGATGTCTAGAGCCTTGTTGGAATATGTGATAGATGGAATAAGATTAGATGATGATCTAAGATGTATATAAATGATATAAGATAGATTATGTTGATATATTTTTGTCTTTAATGACTTAAGTTTCAGTTTTGAGGATTTGAGATAGGCTTTCGTGATGAAAGTATGTATGTTCTTGTTAGATGAGATAAGATAAGCTAAGACAAGGTTGTTAGTCAGTATGGGCCTTAATCTCTTTTATAAAGGAGGACCTCTAGTGTTGGGACCAGTTATAGGGTTAACTTCAAAGAGAGTGAGACCCAGAGGGAGAAGGTCAGATAACCTAAACTCCAAGATATGAGAATGACGAGAAATATGTGATATGATATGTCCTAAACTAGACTACTCCTAAGTGTTTGAGTTGAGTTGCTTTATGTATGACTTATATAGCTTTCTTGAACCCTAGATGTCCTTGGGACGACCAAATCCTAGAGTCATGGAGAGGCTGGTCATATTTTCATATGTGAATAAGGAAATATGAGAACCTATCATCTGGCTAAGGGAGAGAGAGTCCTAAGACACTGGAGGAGGTAAAACTATGTTAGTTTTTATGAAGCCTCATTCTTGGGTCTGTGGTTCCTTCTAGGACTCTAGTGGTGTACATATAAGAGAGAGATGATATATAGTATGTAATGGGTAGAAATCTATGATGAGAATGTCATATCATGTTTTGGTTTGTCCTTATGTGGCTAGAGAATGTAAGGCTATCTCTAGTGCCAATGAGGTATACCTGAGAACCCTAGACCGAGAGGGAAGATATAGTTTGTACATATGAGATGCTCATAGAGTTGAGTTAGCTCAGAGAGACCGAGCATGGCACTACCCTCATGATATGGGTCAGGAGAACCTTAATTTCACTAGATAAAGTTTTGATATATATTTGATGAGACACTTATATAAGTTTTCTAAAGCTCTACCATGATATAATATATGTAAGGATGTGATTTAATCTCTAGATGTGATATATAGACATGATATGATGGAAACCTAGAGATGGTTTAATAGATATCAACGCATAAGTGGTTAACCATATACATGAATAATGGTGATAATGTATCATTGTGGGTTAATCTTATTATGAAATCACTAGTAAATGTTGAAATTTATTATGAACAATGAAATAAGATCATATGAATGAAACATGTTACATGAGGTGTTAATCTTAGTGCTTAATAATGATGAAAAATATTGTTTGATAGTTAGCATCGCATAATGATTATGACACCTTAATATGATTTAGATGGATAATGTGCGTTAACTATAGTTAAATTCCTCCTAAAAGGCATATGTTAATGTTGAACATGTTCTAACAATTTGCTCAATAAAATGTTCATCACACCTTGATATATATGCTAACTTTAGTTTACTCCTTTAGAACATGGTAATATAATGTGGGAACCCTAATGCATGGGTAAAGATAAGGATGCAACCCTAACATATGAGATATGTCATGGCATAACTAGAATTTCTAAGCCGTTGTTTTAATCTTTTATGAAGGGGTGATTCACCCTAGATGTTTTAAAACCTCCTAGAAAAATATGGATATAGTTTTGGAGCTTTTGATTTTGGATATGTTGCACCTATAGTGGTGCCCTAGAAATTAATGAAGTTCCTTAGAGTAAGAGTGTGACTTAATTTTGGGGATGAAATTTTCTTTTAAGATGTATATGATGTGATAAACTGGATTTTTGGCTTAATTTTGAGGATGAAGTTTTCACTTAAGGTGTGTAGGATGTGATGGAGTGGGCTTTTGGAATTCTTAAATATCAAGGACATACGTGAATTAATGTGTTTAGTTTATAATATTGGGAGTTACAGGCTTTTTGGTAAAGTTGGATTGTCGATTGATGCTCATAACATATTTAAATTCCCTAAGTTATTTCCTTTTGAAATACATAATTGTATGGTCAAACAAGTGAGATTTGGAACCAATTAGCATAGAATGGAGTTAGAGTTGTGATCAAGCTATGGTTAAAGTTTCATTAGGTTTTGATGTTTCTAGAGGATGTTATTTAGATTCGAAGTTTGTGCAATTATGTACATCTTTTAGGTGTTTTTTTATCAAAGTGCGTGATCTTCTTAGCCTAAGTTGGGTGACATATGATCATATAACACAAAACTTTGATAAGTATTTATGACCTTCAGTTTATTGGGTAGCCAAGGATCACCAATTTACGTGCAAAGATCCAGGCCTCATGTTTCTGATCTGATGATGGGTCTTTATCCCCTACCTTCAGTCTGGATGGAGATTGTAGGGTGGAAGCAATGGCAAGCCCCAACCTCATCCCACATTGCAGTCATGGACTAAGTTTGGACTTCGTGTGAGAGGTGATACTCCTCACTTTTGGAACCGTATTTTGACCCCTTAAGCGAGATAGGAAACCACACCAGTAGGGAGAATGAAAACCCAGTCTGCAATGTCTCTCCACTACAACCTGCAGGTCGGAAGCAGAGATTGGATTAGGAGTATAAGAAGGTGTGAGTTGGGATTCAGTTGGGGAAACATTCCTCACATTCTAGAAAAGCAACTCAAGAACCCACCTTTTGTATTCGTGACTGTCTGTATGGTCGACGAACCCCTTGAAGCCTGAGGAAGGAGAAGGGTTCAGGGATGGTGTATTGATCCTCTCTACCGCAATTAGAGGCCATGATTAAGTTTTGATAGGGGGCGATGCTTTTAGAAGAACTCATACCAGGTCTAACAACACGTAGGCTATTTGCCTCTTCTCCTCCACAGCAGCTACAAGTGGTGACGAGTATGTGGAGGTAGAGCTCTAGGGTGTAGAGAAAGACCTGAGATACTGAAGGGGTTTATCTGAGGCCGCCGAACGTGATGGTGTCTAAAGGAGTTGGCGAGTAGGAGGAGAATGAACCGTATTTCTCTTTGAAACCATTCCAGGCGGCAGCGGCCACTGTTAATGGAAGAATAGAGCCCAGCGCAATCGCGACGCGAGAAGAGGAAAAAGAAGATGAACCCGAACCGGACCAAGTTAGAAGTGAACCGGACATAAACCACGTGTGAACCAGCTTGAACTGAGTCCAAGCCAAGAGAACCAGCTGGTTGATCAAAGCCTGCAAGGGTCGCGCCCCCACTGGGCTACGTGGCAAGACGGTATTGGCCAGAAAGAGGTAAAAACCTAAAAAATATGTAGATCTATGATAAATCGTAGAAAATAGCTCATTTATCAGAAAAATGCAAATAAGGTATCAAAATTCTTAACAAAATGAGTAGAATAACATGGAGTCATCTTTTTAGTCTTTTGATGCTTTAATAATAGTGATATTAGGTAATACATGTTACACTTGTTTCATGATAAATAAATACTAAACGATAAACTAAATTATGAAATTGTTCCAGTAACTCCTAAATGTGACTTATAATCCATATGATGTTAGTAATTATGATGATGATGCATGAAATCTTATAATTTTCTCAATATGGCTATTTAGGGCTAATAACCTTAAATAAAATGTAATAAATACATACATGCTCAATAAATGATGAAATTCATAGAACACGTGAATATTCATAAATGGAAGCTCATGTGGAACTTTGATATCAGTTAGATGCATATAATTCATGTTATACAAAGATGGCCCTTAATACATGGGTTTTAACCCTAATTTGATTAAGGTATATATAAACTAGGGTTAATATGTGCACAAAAAGGATATGGAACCTAATGTTCAGATAATGAATCATAATTTGGAAAATGACATCAATAAGATAATTCTAAGAAAAGAATGCAAGTAATGATGCACATATCCTAATGAACTAAGCTAAACCCTATTGAAAACGACTAGGGTTAAGATGATGAGAATCTAATGATAGTATATGATCTTGTCTTGATCATGGCTTGACCAAGGGTAGAGATGATCTCAAAAATATATGATGATTAGGTTTGTCTCTTGATCAAGGTATGCCATTACCTCTTACTTGGCTTATTATACAATATACTTGCACTATATGTGTAGTAAAATACTTGGCATATGGTATTGGATGAAATGACTGTTCTTGTATAATATCTTGCTTGCTTTTCCATACTTATGGCTATGAACACATGGAGAATAAGATATCTGATCCATCATATGATAGCACTAAACTCTTTGGTAGTACAGTTCTTGGAAAGTGATCTCAAAATCTTTGTATAATGATCTCAAACTCTTTGGTAGTAGATCATAAAGGCCTTAATGCATTAGTGATCTCAAACTCTTTGGTAGTAGATCACATGCATAATGATCTCAAACTTTTGGTAGTAGATCTTAAGGTATAAAAACATCTTGCAGATCTATGACATATATGATGGAAATTTGCTTAAAATATATGTTTTCTCTTTTGTTAATGAACATCTTTGTGCAAGTATATGCTTTTCTTATATTTGTTTATTGCTACCAAGTATTAGTTTTATATTATTGCCAAGATATGATGAGAGGTATATAAAAAACACGTAGGCGTACTCAGTATAATATTCTTAAATATTGTGCTAATGTGTACCACATGTGATCTTTTGTTTAGGTTGTGGATATGTGCTCTTGAAGACCAATATAGTTGTGAGTTGTGTGACGAGTTGATGTACAGGTGGAATTGTTGTCTTAAGATCCTGTTGTTTAGTGGTAGTATATGTATATGTATAGGTTGTTGTTCAATATGTAATATCAAATGTTGTAATAATTCATTTTGTAATTATATGTTGAATGGTGAACATGTGTTGTATGGTTTTATTATTGTTGATGTGCATGTGCTACTGTTGTTTCCTTCTGACTTCCTCTAATTTTCTTTTTCTTAGCCTCGTGTGGGATGTTTAAATTGAGATTCTCGCTGATGTGAGGGTGTCAATTTGAACGTCACACATAAGATTAAGTTTTAGAAAATTCGTGGACGTCACAAGTGGTATCAGAGCATGAATAATAGCAAATCCTGACATTTGCTCATTATCCAACTTGAAACAAGAGAACCTTAAACTTAAAACATATCTTTAGAGTTATATTAGTCATCTTTTAGAGACTAGATCTGACCTAGCCTCTAAGTTAGCACCTAGATGTCTGAGAACTAGGTCTAGACTAGTACTTGTTGTATAGCAAGTCCTTAGATGTCGTTCTTTCCTTATAGTACAACAAGATGGGACGTTGCATTATTTAGAAATGACGTGCATCAAGGAAAGAGAAACCCTAGACATATGGCACTCATTGTCTAGAGTAGCTACACTAGTCTACACCATGTTCTCACCCTTTTCACTAACTTTCATGGCACTATACTATCTACTTTGTGTGGGACACTCATTTTCTAGATTTGGTTTTTGATTCCAATCAGATCAAACTTGATAGTTTTTTCTAACGCATGTTTTACCGGTGAAAAATATATAATATTTTATTATATATATGTATTACAAAAATGTGTCCCCACACATGTACGAGTAGGAGGTGGTCATGCAACCTAAGTGAAAGTGAGTGACATCAGTCAAGAAGAGAGAGTAGTTCTTGATTAGATGTCTAGAGCCTTGTTGGAATATGTGATAGATGAAATAGATGGAATAATATTAGATGATGATCTAAGATGTATAGAAATGATATAAGATAGATTATGTTGATATATTTTTGTCTTTAATGACTTAAGTTTCAACTTTGAGGATTTGAGATAGGCTTTGGTGATGAAAGTATGTATGTTCTTGTTAGATGAGATAAGATAAGCTAAGACAAGGTTGTTAGTCAGTATGGGCCTCAATCTCTTTTATAAAGGAGGACCTCTAGTGTTGGGACCAGTTATAGGGTTAACTTTAAAGAGAGTGAGACCCAGAGGGAGAAGGTCAGAGAACCTAAACTCCAAGATATGAGAATGACGAGAAATATGTGATATGATATGTCCTAAACTAGACTACTCCTAAGTGTTTGACTTGAGTTGCTTTATGCATGACTTATATAGCTTTCTTGAACCCTAGATGTCCTTGGGAGGACCAAATCCTAGAGTCATAGAGAGGTTGGTTATATTTTCATATGTGAATAAGGAAATATGAGAACCAATCTTCTGGCTAAGGGAGAGAGAGTCCTAAGACCCTGGAGGAGGTAAAACTATGTTAGGTTTTATGAAGCCTCATGCTCGGGTCAGTGGTTCCTTCTAGGACTCTAGTGGTGTACATCTAAGAGAGAGATGATATATAGTATGTCATGGGTAGAGATCTATGATGAGAATGTCATATCATGTTTTGGTTTGTGCTTATGTGGCTAGAGCTTGTAAGTCTATCTCTAGTGCCAATGAGTTATACCTGAGAACCCTAGACCGAGAGGGAAGATATAGTTTGTACATATGAGATACTCATAGAGTTGAGTTAGCTCAGAGAGACTGAGCATGGCACTACCCTCATGATATGGGTCAGGAGAACCTTAATTACACTAGATAAAATTTTGATATATGTTTGATGAGACACTTATATAAGTTTTCTAAAGCTCTACCATGATATAATATATGTAAGGATGTGATTTAATCTCTAGATGTGATATATAGACATGATATGATGGAAACCTAGAGATGGTTTAATAGATATCAACGCATAAGTGGTAATCCAAATACATGAATAATGGTGATCATGTATCATTGTGGGTTAATCTTATTATGAAATCACTAGTAAATGTTGCAATTTATTATGAACAATGAAATAAGATCATATGAATGAAACATGTTACATGAGGTGTTAATCTTAGTGCTTAATAATGATGAAAAATATTATTTGATAGTTAGCACCGCATAATGATTATGAAACCTTAATATGATCTAGATGGATAATGTGCGTTAACTATAGGTAAATCCCTCCTAAAAGGTATATGTTAATGTTGAACATGTTCTAACAATTTGCTCAATAAAATGTTGATCACACCTTGATATATATGCTAACTTTAGTTAACTCCTTTAGAACATGGTAATATAATGGTGAACCCTAATGCATGGGCAAAGATAAGGATGCAACCCTAACATATGAGATATGTCATGGCAAAACTAGAATTTCTAACCCGTTGTTTTAATCTTTTATGAAAGGGTGATTCACCCTAGATGTTTTAAAACCTCCCAGAAAAATATGGATATAGTTTTGGAGCTTTTGATTTTGGATATGTTGCACCTAGAGTGGTGCCCTAGAAATTAATGAAGTTCCTTAGAGTAAGAGTGTGACTTAATTTTGGGGACGAAATTTTCTTTTAAGATGTATATGATGTGATAAACTGGATTTTTGGCTTAATTTTGAGGACGAAGTTTTCTTTTAAGGTGTGTAGCATGTGATGGAGTGGACTTTTGGAATTCTTAAATATCAAGGGCATACGTGAATTAATGTGTTTAGTTTATAATATTGGGAGTTGCAGGCTTTTTGGTAAAGTTGGATTGTCGATTGATGCTCATATCATATTTAAATTCCCTAAGTTATATCCTTTTGAAGTACATAATTGTATGGTAAAATAAGTGAGCTTTGGCACCAATTAGCACAGAATGGAGTTAGAGTTGTGATCAAGCTATGGTTAAAGTTTCATTAGGTTTTGATGTTTCTAGAGGATGTTATTTAGATTCGAAGTTTGTGCAATTATGTACATCGTTTAGGTGTTTTTGATCAAAGTGTGTGATCTTCTTAGACTAAGTTGGGTGACATATGATCATGTCACACACAACTTTGATAAGTATTCATGACCTTCAGTTTAGAGGGTAACCAAGGATCACCAATTTACGTGCAAAGATCCAGGCCTCAGGTTTCTGGTCGGATGATGGGTCTTTATCCCCTACCTTCAGTCTGGCTGGAGATCGTAGGGTGGAAGCAATGGCAAGCCCCAACCTCATCCCACATTGCAGTCATGGAATAAGTTTGGACTTCGTGTGAGAGGTGATACTACTCACTTTTGGAACCATCTTTTGACCCCTTAAGCGAGATAGGAAACCACACCAGTAGGGAGAATGGAAACCCAGTGTGCAATGTCTCTCCACTACAACCTACAGGTCGGAAGCAGAGATTGGATTAGGAGTATAAGAATAGGAGTATAAGAAGGTCTAAGCTGGGATTCAGTTGGGGAAACATTCCTCGCATTCTAGGAAAGCAACTCAACAACCCACCTTATGTATTCGTGACTGTCTGTATGGTCGACGAACCCCTTGAAGCCTGAGGAAGGAGAAGGGTTCAGGGATTGTGTATTGATACTCTTTGCCGCAATTAGAGGCCGTGATTAAGTTTTGATAGGGGGGCGATGCTTTTGGAAGAACTCATACTAGGTCCAACAACACGTAGGCTATTTGCCTCTTCTCCTCCACAGCAGCTGCAAGTGGTGACGAGTATGTGGAGGAAGAGCTCTTAGGGTGCAGAGAAAGACCTGAGATACTGAAGGGGTTTATCTGAGGCCACCGAACGTGATGGTCTCTAAAGGAGTTGGTGAGTAGGAGGAGAATGAACAGTATTGCTCTTCGAAATCGTCCCAGGCGGCGGCGGCCACTGTTCATGGAAGAATAGAGCCCAGCACCATCGCGACGCGAGAAGCGGAAAAAGAAGATGAACCCAAACCAGACCAAGTTAGAAGTGAACCGGACATAAACCACGCATGAACCAGCTTGAACTGAGTCCAAGCCAAGAGTACCAGCCGGCTGATCCAAGCCTGCAAGGGCCGCGCCCCCACCGGGCAACGTGGCAAGAGGTATTGGCCAGAAAGAGGTAAAAACCTAGAAAATATGCATATCTTTGATAAATCGTAGAAAATAGCTCGTTTATCAGAAAAATGCAAATAAGTTACCAAAATTCTTAACAAATGAGTAGAATAACATGGAATCATCTTTTTACTCTTTTGATACTTTAATAATAGTGTTATCAGGTAATACATGTTACTCTTGTTTCATGATAAATAAATACTAAACGATAAACTAAAATTATGAAATTGTTCCAGTAACTCTGAAATGTGACTTATAATCCATATGATGTTAGTAATTATGATGATGATGCATGAAATCTTGTAATTTTCTCAATATGTCTATTTAGGGCTAATAACCCTAAATAAAATGTAATAAATACATACATGGTCAATAAATGATGAAATTCATAGAACACCCGAATATTCATAAATGGAAGCTCATGTGGAACTTTGATATCAGTTATATGCATATAATTCATGTTATATAAAGATGTCCCTTAATACATGGGTTGTAACCCTAATTTGATTAAGGTATATAAACTAGGGTTAATATGTGCACAAAAAGGATATGGAAGCTAATGTTCAGATAATGAATCATAATTTGGAAAATGACATCAATAAGATAATTCTAAGAAAAGAATGCAAGTAATGATGCACATATCCTAATGAACTAAGCTAAACCCTATTGAAAATGACTAGGGTTAAGATGATGATAATCTGATGATAGTATATGATCTTGTCTTGATCATGGTTTGACCAAGGGTAGAGATGATCTCAAAAATATATGATGATTAGGTTTGTCTCTTTATCAAGGCATGCCATTACCTCTTACTTGGCTTATTATACAATATGCTTGAACTATATGTGTAGTAAAACACTTGGCATATGGTATTGGATGAAATGACTGTTCTTGTATGATATCTTCCTTGATTTTCCATACTTATGGCTATGAACACATGGAAAATAAGATATCTGATCCATCATATGATAGCACTAAACTCTTTGGTAGTACAGTGCTTGGAAAGTGATCTCAAAATCTTTGTATAATGATCTCAAACTCTTTGGTAGTAGATCATAAAGGCCTTAATGCATTAGTGATCTCAAACTCTTTGGTAGTAGATCACATGCATAATGATCTCAAACCCTTTGGTAGTAGATCTTAAGGTATAAAAAAATCTTGCAGATGTATGAAATATATGATGGAAATGTGCTTAAAATATATGTTTTCTCTTTTGTTAATGAACATCTTTGTGCAAGTATACGCTTTTCTTATATTTGTTTATTGGTACCAAGTATTAGTTTTATATTATTTCCAAGATATGATGAGAAGTGTATAAAAAACACGTAGGCGTACTCAGTATAATATTCTTAAATATTGTGCTGACGTGTACCACATGTGATCTTTTGTTTAGGTTGTGGATATGTGCTCTTGAAGACCAAGATAGTTGTGAGTTGTGTGACGAGCTGATGTACAGGTGGACTTGTTGTCTTAAGATCCTTTTGTTTAGTTGTAGTATATGTATATGCATAGGTTGTTGTTCAATATGTAATATCAAATGTTGTAATAATTTATTTTGTAATTATATGTTGAATGGTGAACATGTGTTGTATGGTTTTATTATTGTTGATGTGCATGTGCTACTGTTGTTTCCTTCTGACTTCCTCTAATTTTCTTTTTCTTAGCCTCGTGTGGGATGTTTAAATTGAGATTCTCGCTGATGTGAGGTTGTTAATTTGAACGTCGCACATAAGATTAAGTTTTAGAAAATTCGTGGACGTCACAAGTGGTATCAGAGCATGAACAATAGCAAATCTTGACATTTGCTCATTATGCAACTTGAAACAAGAGAACCTTAAACTTAAAACAAATCTTTAGGGTTATATTAGTCATCTTTTAGAGACTAGATCTGACCTAGCCTCTATGTTAGCACCTAGATGTCTGAGAACTAGGTCTAGACTAGTACTTGTATAGCAAGTCCTTAGATGTCGTTCTTTCCTTATAGTGCAACGAGATGGGACGTTGCATTATTTAGAAATGGCGTGCATCAAGGGAAGAGAAACCCTAGACATATGGCACTCATTGTCTAGAGTAGCTACACTAGTCTACACCATGTTCTCACCCTTTTCACTAACTTTCATGGCACTATACTATCTACTTTGTGTGGGACGCCCATTTTCTAGATTTGGTTTTTGATTCCAATCAGATCAAACCTTGATAGTTTTTTCTAACGCATGTTTTACCGGCGAAAAATATATAGTATTTTATTATATATATGTATTACAAAAATGTGTCCCTACACATGTACGAGTAGGAGGTGGTCATGCAACCTAAGTGAAAGTGAGTGACATCAGTCTAGAAGAGAGAGTAGTTCTTGATTAGATGTCTAGAGTCTTGTTGGAATATGTGATAGATGGAATAGATGGAATAAGATTAGATGATGATCTAAGATGTATAGAAATGATATAAGATAGATTATGTTGATATATTTTTGTCTTTAATGACTTAAGTTTCAACTTTGAGGATTTGAGATAGGCTTTGGTGATGAAAGTATGTATGTTCTTGTTAGATGAGATAAGATAAGCTAAGACAAGGTTGTTAGTCAGTATGGGCCTCAATCTCTTTTATAAAGGAGGACCTCTAGTGTTGGGACCAGTTATAGGGTTAACTTCAAAGAGAGTGAGACCCAGAGGGAGAAGGTCAGAGAACCTAAACTCCAAGATATGAGAATGACGAGAAATATGTGATATGATATGTCCTAAACTAGACTACTCCTAAGTGTTTGAGTTGCGTTGCTTTATGAATGACTTATATACCTTTCTTGAACCCTAGATGTCCTTGGGATGACAAAATCCTAGAGTCATAGAGAGGTTGGTTATATTTTCATATGTGAATAAGGAAATATGAGAACCTATCATCTGGCTAAGGGAGAGAGAGAGTCCTAAGACCCTGGAGGAGGTAAAACTATGTTAGTTTTTGTGAAGCCTCATGCTCGGGTCAGTGGTTCCTTCTAGGACTCTAGTGGTGTACATCTAATAGAGAGATGATATATAGTATTTCATGGGTAGAGATCTATGATGAGAATGTCATATCATGTTTTGGTTTGTGCTTATGTGTCTAGAGCTTGCAAGGCTATCTCTAGTGCCAATGAGGTATACCTGAGAACCCTAGACCGAGAGGGAAGATATAGTTTGTACATATGAGATACTCATAGATTTGAGTTAGCTCAGAGAGACTGAGCATGGCACTACCCTCATGATATGGGTCAGGAGAACCTTAATTGCACTAGATAAAGTTTTGATATATGTTTGATGAGACACTTATATAAGTTTTCTAAAGCTCTACCATGATATAATATATGTAAGGATGTGATTTAATCTCTAGATGTGATATATAGACATGATATGATGGAAACCTAGAGATGGTTTAATAGATATCAACGCATAAGTGGTTAACCAAATACATGAATAATGGTGATCATGTATCATTGTGGGTTAATCTTATTATGAAATCACTAGTAAATGTTGCAATTTATTATGAACAATGAAATAAGATCATATGAATGAAACATGTTAAATGAGGTGTTAATCTTAGTGCTTAATAATGATGAAAAATATTGTTTGATAGTTAGCACCGCATAATGATTATGACACCTTAATATGATCGAGATGGATAATGTGCGTTAACTATAGGTAAATCCCTCCTAAAAGGTATATGTTAATGTTGAACATGTTCTAACAATTTTCTCATTAAAATGTTGATCACACCTTGATATATATGCTAACTTTAGTTAACTCCTTTAGAACATGGTAATATAATGTGCGAACCCTAATGCATGGGTAAAGATAAGGATGCAACCCTAACATATGAGATATGTCATGGCATAACTAGAATTTCTAACCCGTTGTTTTAATCTTTTATGAAAGGGTGATTCACCCTAGATGTTTTAAAACCTCCCAGAAAAATATGGATATAGTTTTGGAGCTTTTGATTTTGGATATGTTGCACCTAGAGTGGTGCCCTAGAAATTAATGAAGTTCCTTAGAGTAAGAGTGTGACTTAATTTTGGGGATGAAATTTTCTTTTAAGATGTATATGATGTGATAAACTGGATTTTTGGCTTAATTTTGAGGACAAAGTTTTCTCTTAAGGTGTGTAGGATGTGATGGAGTGGACTTTTGGAATTCTTAAATATCAAGGGCATACGTGAATTAATGTGTTTAGTTTATAATATTGGGAGTTGTAGGCTTTTTGGTAAAGTTGGATTGTCGATTGATGCTCATATCATATTTAAATTCCCTAAGTTATATCCTTTTGAAGTACATAATTGTATGGTCAAATAAGTGAGCTTTGGCACCAATTAGCACAGAATGGGGTTAGAGTTGTGATCAAGATATGGTTAAAGTTTCATTAGGTTTTGATGTTTCTAGAGGATGTTATTTAGATTCGAAGTTTGTGCAATTATGTACATCGTTTAGGTGTTTTTGATCAAAGTGCATGATCTTCTTAGACTAAGTTGGGTGACATATGATCATGTCACACACAACTTTGATAAGTATTCATGACCTTCAGTTTAGAGGGTAGCCAAGGATCACCAATTTACGTGCAAAGATCCAGGCCTCAGGTTTCTGATCGGATGATGGGTCTTTATCCCCTACCTTCAGTCTGGCTGGAGATCGTAGGGTGGAAGCAATGGCAAGCCCCAACCTCATCCCACATTGTAGTCATGGAATAAGTTTGGACTTCGTGTGAGAGGTGATACTCCTCACTTTTGGAACCGTCTTTTGACCCCTTAAGCGAGATAGGAAACCACACCAGTAGGGAGAATGGAAACCCAGTCTACAATGTCTCTCCACCACAACCTGCAGGTCGGAAGCAGAGATTGGATTAGGAGTATAAGAAGGTCTGAGCTGGGATTCAGTTGGGGAAACATTCCTCACATTCTAGGAAAGCAACTCAAGAACCCACCTTCTGTATTCACGATTGTCTGTATGGTCGACGAACCCCTTGAAGCCTGAGGAAGGAAAAGGGTTCAGGGATGGTGTATTGATCATCTCTGCCGCAATTAGAGGCCATGATTAAGTTTTGGTAGGGGGTGATGCTTTTAGAAGAACCTGTACCAGGTCCAACCACACGTAGTCTATTTTCCTCTTCTCCTCCACAACAGCTGCAAGTGGCGACGAGTTTGTGGAGGAAGAGCTCTTAGGGTGCAGAGAAAGACCTGAGATGTTGAAGGGGTTTATCTGAGGCCGCCGAACGTGATGGTGTCTAAAGGAGTTGGTGAGTAGGAGGAGAATGAACCGTATTGCTCTTCGAATCCATCCCAGGCGGCGGCGACCACTGTTCATGGAAGAATAGAGCCCAGCGCCATCGCGATGCGAGAAGCGAAAAAAGAAGATGAACCCAAACCGGACCAAGTTAGAAGTGAAATGGACATAAACGACGTATGAACCAGCTTGAACTGAGTCCAAGCCAAGAGAACCATCCGGCTGATCCAAGCCTGCAAGGGTCGCGCCCCCACAGGGCTACGTGGCAAGACGGTATTGGCCAGAAAGAGGTAAAAACCTAGAAAATATGCAGATCTTTGATAAATCGTAGAAAATAGCTCGTTTATCAGAAAAATGCAAATAAGGTACCAAAATTATTAGAAAAATGAGTAGAATAACATGGAATCGTATATTTAGTCTTTTGATGCTTTAATAATAGTATTACAATGTAATATATGTTCCACTTGTTTCATGATAAATAAATACTAAAAGATAAACTAAAATTATGAAAATCTTCCAATAACTCTTAAATGTGACTCATAATCCATATGATGTTAGTAATTATGATGGTGATGCATGAAATATTGTAATTTGCTCAATATGGCTATTTAGGGCTAATAACCCTAAATAAAATGTAATAAATATAAACGTGCCCAATAAATGATGAAAGTCACAGAACACCCCAATATTCATAAATGGAAGATAATGTGGAACTTTGATATCATTTAGATGCATAGAATTCATGTTATATAAAGATGTCCTTAATACATGGGTTGTAACCCTAATTTGAATAAGGTATATATAAACTAGGGTTAATATGTGCACAAAAAGGATATGGAACATAATGTTCAGATAATGAACCATAATCTGAAAAAAAAACATCAATAAGATAATTCTAAGACAAGAATGCAAGTAATGATGTACATATCCTAATAAACTAAGATAAACCCTATTGAATACGACTAGAGTTAAGATGATGAGAATCTAATGATAGTATATGTTCTTGTCTTGATCAGGGTTAGACCAAGGGTAGAGAAGACCTCATAAATATGTGATGATTAGGTTTGTCTCTTGATCAAGGTACACAATTACCTCTTACTTGGCTTATTATACAATATGCTTGCATTATATGTGTAGTAAAATACTTGGCATATGGTATTGGATGAAATTATTGTTCTTGTATGATATCTTGCTTTATTTTCCATACTTATGGCTATGAACACATGAAACATATGATATCTGATCCATCATATGATAGAACTAAACTCTTTGGTAGTACAGTGCTTGGAAAGTGATCTCAAACTCTTTGGTAGTAGATCACGTGTATAATGATCTCAAACTCTTTGGTAGTAGATCATAAAGGCCTTAATGCATTAGTGATCTCAAATTCTTTGGTAGTAGATCGCATGCCTAATGATCTCAAACTCTTTGGTAATAGATCTTAAGGCCTAAAAACATCTTGCAGATGTACGGGATATATGATGGAAATGTGGTTAAAATATATATTTTCTCTTTTGTTAATGAACATCTTTGCGCAAGTATATGCTTTTCTTATATTTGTTTATTACTACCAAGTAATAGTTTTATCTTACTGCCAAGACATGATGAGAGGTATATAAAAGACACATAGGTGTATTCAGTATAATATTCTTGAATATTGTGCTGACGTGTACCACATGTGATCTTTTGTTTAAGTTGTGGATATGTTCTCTTGAAGACCAAGATAGTTGTGAGTTGTGTGATGAGTTGATGTACAGGTGGGCATGTTGTCTTAAGATCATGTTGTTTAGTGGTAGTATATGTATATGTATAGGTTGTTGTTCAATATGTAATACCAAATGTTATAAGAATTTATTTTGTAATTATATGTTGAATGATGAACATGTGTTGTATGGTTTTATTATTGTTCACGTGTAGGTGCTACTATTGTTTCCTTCTAACTTCCTCTGATTTTCTTTTTCTTAGCCTCATGTGTGATGTTTAAATTGAGATTCTTGCTGAGGTGAGGGTTTCAATTTGGACGTCACGGATTAGATTAAGTTTTAGAAAATTTGGGGATGTCACAACGATTAAGGTGAGATCCAATGTAGATCCAACTTTCTATTCACTCGTGGGATTTGGGCAGTCTAGAGGCAACCACCATGGCTCCTCTCTTCTCGAGAATGCATACATCCCTTATTAGTGTATGTCCTGCTATCTCTCGAGCACATGTTTAAGTTTGGCCTCAACGGGAAAATGGAGCACCTAACAACGCATCTTCATAGACCAAGAACTATGAGATCACCCCTTTCATTCTAGAGTGACAGAGAGATTGTACCATTCAACCTTTTTTTCATGCTTTTCATAGAGGTCTGGAGAATTCTACAATCAAAAGGATCATAGAGTGTGCAATATCTTAGGGTTTGCAATGATAACTTTGTATATCTACTATACAACTATTAATTAAAATGTGTCTATGGTTAACTAATTTCTTGGATCCAGGAATGGTCGAAGCCATACCCAATCGAAAAAGAATATTATCTAAGGCTATAAATGGGTATGAGTAGACTGGCGGACCCACAAATTTGGACCCTTAAAAAACCTACCACAGGTCTATTTTTTATACCCACATACCCTTGAACCTGTATACCCTTGGACCCACATATAAGTGGGTCCAATAATGGATATGCTTGGACCCAGATGCGCTAGACACGTGTAGCCTCTATACACAAGTAACTACTTAAATAATATGTTATATATATCATACTTTACTAGTCTAACTAATATAATTCTTGAGATTATATCCTACTCTGACCACAATAAGGTTGAGACTAGTCATATAATTAAGAATCAACTATTCTAATTACAGTAATGAAGAACATATGTAAACTCAAAACCAAGTGTCTACTAATTTACATTACTTTCTACAAACGTTAACGTTATTATGATGACTACAAATATGTAAACAATTAACTCAATTAATGTTAATGATAAAATATAGCATTATCTAATATAACTATTGCATGCTAGTATACTATATAATAATAATATCTTGTTGTATTAATATATATATATATATAACATTGTCATTTCTCTTACAAAACAATATGATGTTTTATAGAATTGCGTACCCGCATACTTGCATTGTATACCCACTATTATTTTGGATACGGGTATGGTGCGATTGCAAGTTTTGTATTATGTAGGTCTAGAACTGGAAACTAACCCGCTAAATTAGATGTGTATGTGTATGGCTATGGCCAGACCTGTACTGTACCCGTGTCGTTTACACCCTTAACATTATCCAGCGATATGCACATATCTAAGTAACTGTCGTTCAGTCAGACAATAATGAAAGCGCAATTTCTATTTTTCTTTTAGACAAATATGATACCGTGATCTTGACCTAGAGCGTAATTAGTTTTTCAATCACTTCTAGATCAAGGTCTTTTACTAGTTAGTCCTGGTAAAGCCCCCCGGCGGCGTATTTTTTGAAACGAGGTCTTCGATAATGAGACATAAAGACTCCTTTATTTTTTATTAAAATTTCAATTTAAATAATAAATTCATGAATCAAGACTGAACTAAATAAAATAAAGTAAAGCAAAGCTAACTCTATAAAAGTACTGCAAATATTAGAAAGTAATATTTCCATTCATAATTTCTTAGAATTACTAAATAATGGGACATAATATAAACGTAATTAAAACCAACAAACAAAATATATATTAAAAAATATTCAAGATTTGCTTAAATTTATTAAATCAAATAAAAATTATAATTCATTTCATATTTATCAATATTATAACTTAATTCATTTACTTGTTCAATTCAAGGAGCAAACTTTATTTTAACATTTGAGATCCAATTTATTAATTGGAAGTCATTACATGTAGTTGTTAAAAAAAGGGGGGAACTCACTATCCTTGTGGAACTCATTTTGACGATCCAACTTGAATGACTACAAAATTGGCAGTAATGACTTAATAGTTATTAATAGTTAAATAATAAATAAAAAGCATAAGTTTTTATTTATATTATTTTATGTTATTTAAGTAAACTTTCTTCAACTATTTGATTTTATCAAGTAACCCCCAGATACGTAGGTATATAATTTTCATTATTTTGACACTATCTGGATTACACGCCATTTTTTTATTCGGAAAAAGGTATATTTATATACAATAATTAAATTGTAGCAGGTATAGTTTAGTGGTAAAAGTGATATTCGTTATATTAAAAACATAAATAGTTAAGGGATCTTTCTTTTTTGTTCATATTCCAACCAAAACCAAAAGCCTTATCTCTTAAAAGGTTTCATCCTTTTCCTTCCTTTCAATGCTTCATTTGAGGAAAAATATGCATTTTCATGATTTGTATCTAGAGTTCAATCAATTGAAAATTACAAAAAAACTAGATTCTGAAATTGTGAAGCATAACTATTTTGAGTAGATTCAATTTTCTAATTGAATGAGTATAAGTAAAGGATCCATGGATGAAGATACAAAAGCTTATTTCTTATCGTAACTAAATCTTCAATTTTTATGTTATAAAAAAATAAAAATTGAAGCCAAGTAGCTAGAAAAGGATAACTTTTGTTTACTAGAATTATCAACATATTGGTTCAACTCAGGAGAACTGAAATTCTTCTTCTCAGGATTATGCAAGTAGAAATAGGGAACGGAGTAACTAGAAAGAGTTGATATATAATTCTCTCCTTATAGAGAGATAATCTAAAAACTGAGTAAGAAAAGCTAACATAGATGTTATGGGTTTCTATTTTTTATATAGATGCATTTCTCGCATTATTTCAATTCTTGCTTGAGCCAGATGATGAAAAATTATCATGTCAGGTTTCTTCGGGGGATGGATCTATAAGAATTCACCTATCCTGATAACAAAAAACTTGATTTGAACAATCTTGGAGCTAAATTGGCTAAAGAAATGGGACATAATTATTGTGGGGAACTTGCATGGCCTAATGATCTTTTATATATATTCTCATAGTAATTCTAAGTACTATAGCATGTAATGTATGCTTAGTTGTTCTAGAACCGTCAATGATTGGTGAACCAGTGGATTCATTTACAACTCCTTTGGCATATTTCCTGAATGGTACCTCTTTCCTGTATTTCAAATACTTCATACAGTACTGAATAAGTTACTAGGTGTTCTTTTAATGGTTTCAGTACCACAAGGATTATTGACAGTAGCCTTTTTAGAGAATGTCAATAAATTCCAAAACCCATTCCATCGATTAGTATCTACAATAGTCTTTTTTATCGGTACCATAGTTGCACTTTGACTAGGTATTGGTGCAACATTACAGATTGATAAATCTCTGACTTTAGGTCTTTTTTAAATTGATTCGACTATAATACAGAATAATGGGTATCTAGGGAATAGTTCTTTCAGAGTGAATTTTTCCTAGGTACCTAAAATTTTAGACTTTATTATGAATGAAATTCCATGAATATATTATCAAATATATTACATGGATTCACTGAAAAAAGTCCAAAAATGAGTTTGTGAAAAAAAATGAATGGGCAAATGACGGTTATTGAACCTGTACATGGTGGTTTCACAATCTACTGCCTCGATCCACTTGGATACATCCCCCCTATACCAGGTCATAATTAAGTTGATTAAAGGATTTATTACAACCATTATTATATGAAAAAAAAAATTCCTTTCTGAATTTGATTAGTTAATAGGAAAAATGATATTAATTTTTTTAATACAATATTTTTTATAATATAGAAAATTTGAAATTCTATTAAATTTTTAGATTACATCTTATGTAATTGTTTAAATTCTATGAGGGCTCTTAATCTTTTTTATTTGTGGACAAAAAAATAAAAAGTAAGGAATTCAAAATGTGAAAATAAGAGCTTTTGTTCATAAAATTTATGAAAAATGTCACCGTAAATGAAAAGAAAACAAAGGTGTTCTAAGATTTATTAAAGAGACCAAACTTTTACGTTTTATTTAAGTACACCTTTGTAAAATAATGACGATCTTACAAAGAGGAAATATTACAATGGCTTCTTTATTTCTTCATGTCCAAAAAATTAAGATTGTTTAGATATGATGACTTGATCTATGGTATAAAACCACGGATGGGATATAAAGGAATTCACCACTTTGTATTAAGAATATTCAAGAAATTGTTCTTTTCATACTAGTGAAGTATTTACGGGTGGTATTGTTGAGCATGTATAAACCCCTTATAATGGAAAAATAAAATTCAATGAGGGTTTGGTTCATCCCATACGTACTCGTCATGAACATCTCCCTAAATAGTTGATCCCACTTTAATAACTCTGAATAAATTAAATACATGCATTAAGGTACGAGGGCTCCTTTTCACATTTAGATAAATCCAATTTCTTATTTATGAATTAATTTCTATGAATACATGCATATATATCCATATAATATATATACAGATATTTTTCTAAGAGACTCATCAATGTCGGTGTAGTATAATAAATAAAATAATATAGGAAAAGTCTTTTTATTTTTGTTTTAGCATGGAAACTAGAAATTTTATATTAAGTTAAAGGTTTATCACAATTCAACGAATCAAATCAATTAAGAAAAATTGAAATTAAGGAATCAAATCGAACTTTAGGAAAAAGCAAGGGGGGATAGAAATAGCTGCAAGAAGGCCTCGATGTCATTTTGTTAATAAAAAATAGCTTGGTGGTATGTTAACGAATTGGTCCACTACATAAATGAGACTTCATAAGTTTAGGGATTTAAGAGCGGAACAAAGGACTCAAAATTTTAGTTCAAGGTAGATTTTTCTCTTCTGTTCTAGATAAAACAAAGATCCATTTTTGTACAATGGTACTGTGGATCCATGGTAGAAATTATAGAATCAAGACTACCCAAAATAGATACTGGGATTAGGATAAGAATAATCAAATATTGTAAAGCTATATATTCTGCAAGAATATTGGGTTGTCCATAAGGGTTTTCAACTATTGTGATAGAAAAAATATTGGAATTGATTGAAATCTTTCTCGAAACAAACAAAAAGGAAAAGAAAGATGAAACATAAATCATGGATCAACCAAGACATTGTACAAATCTTTCCATTTTCCAATTCTATTTGAGCCATTCAATCATTTAATAACAAGAGTCATTCTTTGTTAAATGATCACTACGAGTCAGACTCAATAGAAAGACTTGAAATGAAAATCTTACTGAGTATCTTAACCATATGATAGTGTATACTAACTATTAAGTTTAGTATTAGATTGGATAGGCTTATACGAAATCATCGGGACAGAATGTGGTCCTTGGGTTCCCTTTATTGGAACTATGTTCTCATTTATTTTTGTTTTAAGTCAGGCATTTTGCAGAAAAATACAAGCGGTTCTTAACTACAACTTATGATCAATTGTGTGTATTACAATAAAGAAATAAAGGAGGATTTCCAAAGCGAGATATAAAAACATATCTCTCTGTGGCACATGTGTTAAGTACTCTATGGTTTAGCTGGTCTATTGATTGAAATTAATTGTTTATTCCTAGATACCTTGTCATTTCCTTTTTTAATTCTAGTTATTTTATTTCATTAACATTAGAATGATAAGAAGTAAAATAAAAACACATCATTTCATGAATTATACATACAATATTATCAGAATGCGGATGAAAATAGGGTCCTTGATTCTTTACTTTTGTATAGATAAATAGTAATACTTTAGCTCATTAGTATACTACTTAAATGAAATTGGGTTTTATCCAATTAAATAAAAATATTTATTATCTCTACCTCTTCAAGGAGGAACAATTAAAGTTCACATTTTTTATAATTAGAATTAGTCTGTTTTTATGCTATTTCGTGCTGTGTAATTTCTTTGTTTGTGAGACCTCCCCCCCCCCCCCCCCCGAGAAAATGAGAAGAATTATAAAATGGATTTCTAATTATGCCTAGATCTCAGATAAATGGAAATTTTATTTATAAGACCTTTCCAATTGTATCCAATATATTCTTTGTTTTGCTCTTCATTTTTGGATTCTTATCTAATGATCCAGGACACACTACAAAAAAAACAATGATTTAGCTACATTTCTTCTAATTACATATCTTTTATTTGTAGTTAAAACCAGATTTGTTTACAGAATACAAATATATAGATAAAACAATCGTACTTAATAACATAATTACTTTAACACCATCTTAAAAAAAATTCCGTCCCATCTATCCCTGCGTACTCACCCCAAAGTGTACTCGCACCCGATGTCTGCCACACCCCTCCCCCTTATTAGAATGTGTGGTATTCTACCCAAAACCAATTGGCAATGGGTGAAGGGACCACACACCTTATAAGCCCAGGACTTATCCCAGAGCTCAGCGGTATGGGACAATCCTAACACCCCCCATCCTTGATTTCGCTCAAACCCCCCCATCCTGATTTCGCTCAAACCCCTCTCTCTAGTTGTGATCTATACTCATCCGAGAATCTATGTTTCCCTCTTTGCACCCTCCCTCCAATCGCACCGCACCATACCGTCCTCCTCATGTGCTGCGCTCCTATTCTCAACCCCTATGCCTAGTAACCGGAGGCTGACGGCGGCCACTCTTCTCGTCTGCGATTCTGCCGCCAACTGCACCTTTTCTCAGCGTCTCCGAGAAACACCCTGAGAGCACTGCAGCACACAGACCTATAAATTAGATGCTTCAACCGGAGCCCTTCATAGTTAACTACTCAAATGATTATACGCACTACTATATTGAACATTGCAAAACAATGTCATAAAAAGGTGGTTTATGTATATTTTATTAACACTTCACACTTACGCCTTTATAAATTGTCGTGGACTCATGTTTGGATTTATAATCAACAACTAATGGCTTCAACATCTAACTCTATCTATGAAATAATTACACTTGTTTAGCCATCGTCTAATTCTCCGTAACCTTCAGTTGCCTCGACTTCTTTGGCCTTCTCATCCTCTTCATCATGGTTTCTTTTTAATAACAATTCCTATGAAATGGGTAAACTTCGTCAAACTCAACCTCTTTGTAGAATGGAAAAACTAGTTATAAGCTATACATCTCAATAAAACAACAAGCCAAGTCCCAGACGATTAAATCTAATTCTGAAATTTACAAAGAGAATAATGATAAAGGAGCTACTAAAAAAAAGGCTATCGTACCAAAAAAACGAACATTGTCATAAGAGAAAACAAACAGGAGGGCAAATCCACCTAACCGGACACAAAGGTCAAGGATTCTAAGCATCATTATCATCATCTAAGCCTCAGTCCCAACCATGTTGGGGTCGGCTACAAGGATTCTAAGCATGAAATCGGGAAATTTTACAAAAGTAAGGTAAAACTAACCACTGTGCTTAGTTTAAATATGAGTTCAATTTGAATGAGCCTCCTCTAATTGCGGTGCACTCTCAACCCATTTCACATTATTGAAAATATCCAATACACACATGGGCAGACTAAGAATGGCATAACCTTTTGTACACAACTTATTGGCGCAAACCCTCTAACAAGACATGTCAATCTTATTTTTTTGCAGATAATGATGTAGGGGCAATGATCATCACAATATCTCAAAGGACTTGGATTAGACAACGCAATACTACAGAAAAACTTCTTGTCAGGGAAGTATGCTCTCCCCTCAACATGAGAAGCTCAAACACCCAAGCTACTGCCCTGTATTGCCTTAATCATCATAGTGGAATCCCAATGTAGTGTTTCATCTGATCACAGTTGGAATTTCAATGTTTCTTGAGATGTGGAGATGCTTTACTTGGTATTGGGTTATGCCTCAATATTGAAGCTAATATTGAAACAGATTCCTTATACATTTGTCTGTGATGTCTACTTGGAAGCTGGAAGCAATGATATCAACTAATGAATAGATAGCCATGTTTTATTTCTCCTAATTCATAAGAAACCCATCCCTGTTATTTTAGTTTATCCATTGTCTTTGTGCATTATGGTATTTCTCCTTGAATTATTTTAGAGATACAAACACATCCCTAAGTTTCTTATGCAAACACATCTTAGCAAAGTTTATTTATTGGCTTTTGAATTATTTCAGAGATACAAGAATGATGAACATGTGATTAGTCTTTTGGCTGCTGAATATGGAAGTGGAAGCTCTCGCCAAGGGCCCAATGCTTTGGTATGATTTTTGATTTTTATATTCTTGAAAACCTGCTTATATTTACTCTAATGTGAACTCATATTCAGTGTACAATAGGGAGTATAAGATGTCATGGACAAAAGCTTTGAAAAAAATCACCATCTTACAACCAGTTGAATTCAAGTCAGTCATTAGTATCTCAAGATTCGTTAACAATATCAAGTTCTCATCATTCAACTTCTCTTTTCAAATGAAAGTGTCTCAATTCGCTCCTTTTCTAGATTATTTTCTTCAAGTGACTCAGAAAGTTTGAAGAAAGTGATTCAATTTCTTCATCTTTGAGAACCATTCTCAAAACCCATGTTTTTATGGAGAGAGATTAAATGGAGTGCACACCAAGAACACAATGACAATAAATGATCAGGTGAATAATGGTATGTGTCTGTGTAGAGGTGAACAAGTTGGTGTAAGATTGGTTTGTATGGGAAATGCATCACTTAATCTTTTTAAATTTATCTATTCTTTGTATTTTACAAATTGTATACTCATTTTGCGTGATGTTGATTTTTTTGAATCTTGTAGGTGGATTTAATCTAATTTTCTTCAGTGTCTTAGGTCATCAGAAATTGTCAGTGTCCTATATTTTGATTGGGAAGATTGATGGATACATGTACTTAATGTGATCTACCTTTAAGTGGCCTAAGATATATATTTTTTGGGTTGAAGATGTTTCAGCTCTACTTTTTGCTTCAGTGGTAATCTGATCTAATGATATGAAATTTGAACCTGATCCTGCAGGTCCCGATCAAAGTGATTTTAATCTTCTTGAAAAAATTTTGAGAGCTAGGGTACAACGTGGGGTGAAACCTCGAGATTGATGTAAACTTGTATTCTCATGGGGGTCATTGTATACATATAGCTTCATTCTATGTTGTAAAATTGGGGCAAGGTTTATGTCCTCCCCATGTGTACTCATGCTTCAATATAAATAAAAGTATGATTATTGGCATCACAACCAGAATTTGATCTGAATCACTATTGATTTCAACTTCTTTCTGAAAAGTACTTTTGTATTGAAAATTTAGTGAGTGTATACATAATCTAACTACATATGCATGCATATGTAGTTAGTGATGTATCTAACTACACACTAACTACAATTACAAGTGTAGCAAGTGCTTTTTTTTGTTACACATAAACTACATATACAATTGTAACTAATGGCATTTTCACCTACATATCATAGCTACAAATACAATTATAGTCATCTATTTAACTACAATTGGAACTACATTTGTATGTGTAAGGAAAACCTTTAGCTACAATTGGGGTTACATATGCAATTGTAGCTAGATGAATCTCTAACTACATTTTTAAAAAATGTAGTTAAAACAATTAGCTACACGGGTATTAGCTTCATATTCTAAATGTAAGGATAAATGTAGCTAAAGCTTTTAGCTACATATTTTTGGGTTTTAACTACACATTTTTTTTGTAGTTAAAGACTATTTTTTTGGTAGTGACATAACCATGGGCAAAAAGAATACAAAAAGAAATAGGAAAAGAATTTCTTTTTTTATTTCTTTATTTTATTTTGATTTCTTTATTTTATATATAAGTATGACAAAATGGGGGATCCCCATTTTTTTCAAATTAGAAAGTATCAAGTAACCAGAGAAAATGGAGAGAGAGAGAGATTCGAACCCTCAGTATGAATAACTCGTACAACAAATTACCAATCTCAAACTTTAGTCCAATCAACCATCTCTCCCAAATTTTAAGATTTCCTATTTTTGTATTTTATGCATGAAGAAAATATTAATAAAAAATGATTGTTACCATCTGCTTATTTATCCTCCTATTCAACTACTTCAACCATTTCTGAGCACCTCAAAAAAATTCTAGGGAATAAGACAGTTCGATTATCTATGGACAATAGCTCAGCAAAACCCTTCCAATAGGTTTCAAAGATGTAAATTCTCCTTTTATATTAGACCACAAACTAACCTAGGTCAATCCATAAGTTCAATTTGATGAGTCATTACTAACTATTTCTTAATAATGACTTGAATCCCATATGGTCCCATGACTCAAATTTCATAGTATATCTTTTAACTAATAACTAATGGATCAAATGAACGAAAAAAAGAAACTTCACATATTTATCTTTTTACCAGAACTACTTATTTTTTATTTTTTAAATTTATATTAGTTAGATTCTAATTTAAATATTAAATAACATTATACTGAAAATGAAAACCCTTTTCTTGCATTTGTCCTTTAGAGCATTGGTGGAACAATAATATCAAATTCTAGAATTAGATAAAGATATTTAAAAATGGATTATCAAAATCAACTTTTATTTGTAACGGTAATTAAGGAAGTAGTGAAGATGCCAATTCTTGTTTTTCTAGGTTTGCCCCTCTTCAACACTTTCTTTTATTTCTGAGAAGATGGGTAGTAGTGATTTTTTATAGTGTCTTTTGTATTTTCATGACATTTTCCCCTCAAATTTAACTTATCTTGCCTGTCACACATCCATATAATGATGTGTAATGCAAAAACAATGAAGTCTTTTGTTTGATTTTGATTTTAATAATTCATTAAATTTGCTTAATTTATAAAATTTATATGAAAAATCTACTGATCTAAAAAATAAATAAAATATTTTGAATCGTGGAATTTACTCCATCCATTGGTATTATTTTTACCATCTAATTACAATATAATAAAATATGATTTCCAAGAATTTTACTAATTGGGCAAAATTTATAATGTTCATATATAAAAGTTTGTAAGTCACAAAAATAAATTAAAATATTCTATGAATTTATGAAAAGATAATCTACATGTTAGTGTACTTTTAATAATCAAACTTGTTTATAGTGCCAAGATGAACCAGACAATCATCGTGCGCAGGAACTACCTTCACTACGTCAAGAAGTATCAGCGGTACGAGAAGCGGCACTCGAATATCCCCGCTCACATATCACCGTGCTTCCGTGTGAAGGAGGGCAATCACGTTATCATCGGCCAGTGCAGACCGTTGTCCAAGACAGTTCGATTCAATGTCTTGAAGGTCATCCCCGCAGGATCTACTGGAGGTGGAAAGAAGGCTTTCGCAGCAATCTAAAGCTTCAGTTGAAATGTGATATGGTTCTGAAATTTTGTTCAATGCCAACTAATTGGCTTTTTTTGTACTTTGCAACCTGTTTCGTTGTCAAAACATACAATGATTTTCCAGCAAACAAACGCCCCATTACCTTTTAATCTAAAAAAAAGATTATTTTTAGGGTTTATGAATTTAGTAAGAAGTTAACCCTAATTTCTCGTATGGTTTTAGTAGGTGGCATATGAACCTGTAGTTGAACTAGGGTCGAATTTGGACATAACTAGACTTAATATGAGGTATGATGCATCCCATACTAATCATATTGAGCAATAAGCTATGTTTTTCTTTCTCTTGTTCCTTTGGGACGTACTACCCTATATAGTTTTTCTCTCTCATGATTTTGATGCATGTGAGTGGTTATATATTGATATTGATATTGTAGTCTTCTTATTTTGTTAGATATTCTTGTTGGACTCTAAATTTATATCTTTTTAATCCTATTTTAGTTGTATCCTTATTTGTAGATTTGGAAAAGGATTGACTCTATCCGTGGAATGGAATCGTATTTTCCATGTGATGGACTCTGATGGGCTTATAATGGATCTTGATTATGGATGTTATTGGATATTATTTTATTGTCCTCTGATTGCACTTGGTATTAGTTGGATGTTCTCATTCCTTATTTATTATTGACTATAATTTATCTTTCCTGGCCTATTTACAAGTGTCACTGGCTAGTCATAACTAGAATTAGTGAGTCCATATTTTAGGTACTAAGTTTTATTCCTCTGCCATTATGATGTTTTAGGAAATGGGTTATATTCCCCTTCTAAGGACTAGGTTTTATTCCCCTACCACATATTATGCTAGGTATTGGGTTTTATTCCCCTACCATGCACTGAGGGCTTATAAATCCTATCAAATTTTATATTTTTGGCATTGAGGTTTTAGTCATCTTGCCCCTCAGTATGGAATATATTAGTTTGTACCCAACATTTTAGTGTATGCTAGTTTGCTTGTTACTCATCATGAAACTACTTATGATTGTGATAGTTTTTTTGAGATTGTTTAAGGTAAGAAACCCACTCGTTGATTATCTTCGTTAAGTGTTCACTTTAACATGCATTTGGATGTTCGCTTTCCCTCTTTATTTAGGAAGCCTTGGTACTATATTGATGTTTGTTTTTCTTAATATTTCTCAATCTCTATTTATATTCTCATATCTAGAATTTTATGTTGAAAACCCCCACTTCGTCAGTATGCGTCCAACCCCTTAGGTGAAGGACATGGAGGACTTGACATGATGACTTAGACTTGGCTTAGACTCTTGGGAGATAGACTTGAAATATCTTGGACATCCAACTGCTTAGGGAAGAAGTTGTTTCTTGTATGTGGGAGATTATTATGTAATTTAGTAAATTGAAAATAGTCATGTTATTTCATTATGCTGGTATTCTTATATACCATTCATTTGAGAAATTATAAATACACTTATACCAGCATACATGTTAGTGTTTTTGGATTAAATGCTTTTATTCTTAATTAAGTAACAGGTAGATCCCCTCTCGGGTCTCACTCCTTACAACAACATCCACAAGAAAATAAATGAGCTTGAAAACTAATGGACAATGTTGAGAGTGTTTGCAGAAAACTATAATTAGAGTGTTTGTGGAATCAAAGAAAAAAAAATTCAATGGAACAAGCATAGAGACTAAAAAATTAAATTCTTCCAAAAACTTTTAAGATAGGAAATAATATTCATTCATCCACATCCTTATATAATGATATGGCTTCTTAAAAGTACATCATCACCAATCTTGGTTTTGATCACTTCAAAGGACCTTTTAACTAGATTGGGTCATAGTTAACTTCATTCTTATTTAATGATGCGTGATTGCACCCTACTAAAGTGACCTACACTAATAGTATAGCTGAGCCTTACTTAGAAAATGGAAATCATCATGATATCACTCAATTTGATACTATAAATTCCCTAGAACTAGATATTTACCCTATCATTTTATCATGATATCAAGAATAATATCAAGAGTTATTCTTGAGCCCCTTCAACTATATCATCTATCACGATGACATAACTCCCCACAATGAGAACTTGAATCAAACTAAAGTTATCCTTTCCCAAAAAAGACTGATAATCACTTCTACGTTAAGCACTTTCGGCCTTTTAGTCTGATTAATGCATCATACTCGATCATACTAAAGGCCCTTAGAAACATGCTCAAACCTCACACTTATAATATAGTCAGGACTAAGTAGTCTTCTTTCATTATTGGATGAGGTGTCCAATATGCATATATTCGTGTCAATGAAACTATCCATTCTTTAGAGTCCTTCGTTACAAAACTTTTTACCCTTAAAAATAACTTTGATAAATCTTTTTATAATCTCAAAAACAATTTTCTTATTGACTACATGCATGGTTAAGGACTACCAACTTGATGGATACAATGGATTGACAGTTGTATCAATTTAGCACACTTATCTACTTGATCAACAATTTTGTCTAAATTATTTATGATGCTTGAATGGGATTCTTCAAAGAGAACCTCTCTCACCATGAGCTTATTCATTCTAGTTACTTCAAATTTCATAGGTATGTTCAAACATGTCACCTTCATTAGCATTCTTGATAACATCCACAGTAAGAGGGTTTGATGAGAATAACTTCACACACTTTGTGGATGACATCGTCATCTTTTATAAACTAAGTGATAGAAATCATATCAATATTTTCCCCATCTTAGGAATTTTCTCAGACTTATTGGGGTTACAAATAAACTTTCATCAATCCTATTTTATTGAATCCCATAGTTATGTTGGAAAAGATATCCTAGGTTTCCAGGAAGAAACTTTTCCTATCAAAAATTTCAAACTCCCGCCTTCCCCCTTAAATTATAGAAGTTTAATTTCACAATCTAGTATTCCCTAAATGATTTTCATAGTTTCTACTTGGAAGATAAATTTATTAGTTAAGAACAAAGACTCAGTCTACTTAATGTATCAGTTACTAATATTTCCCTTTTAATTATTGATCTGCATATCTCTACCTACCTAGGTGTAAAAACAAATCACTACTGTTAGACATGAGTTTCTTTGGGGAGATGCAATCGACATAAGGCATGCTCATCTAGTCAATCGGGAGACCATTTACAAACCTTGTAAACATGAAACATGAGGAATCATGATCACTAAACATAACTCTTACAAATATGTTCAAGAAAAATCTTCAACGGGCTCTCTACATCACTCTAGGACACAATCCATACACCATCAATATCATTACTTCGAGTCAGTTCGTTGGATAAAAATTTGGACTATTTTGAATGTGAAACCTAACATTTGTTTCAATAAATTTTTGTAGTAATTAGATGCCTATAAATATTCCAATATTCTTAGCTTAAATAGAAAAAAACTTCTTAAATGCACTCTTATTGCACATGAACTTTTGCTAAGGGAGATCTTAGACATTACATTTAATCTTTCTCAAAACTATATTCAACAACATTTGGCATGGACTTGGTGTGCCAATTTCAAAGTTTCAAAGGCATATCATTTATCTTCCTAGGAATCATATGGGAAGAAAGTTTTGGAACATTATATGCTTAAGAAGGATGTTATCCATATGCGTTTGATGGATCATGATAAAATACTTCTCTTCGGAAGTCACTGATCATCTACACGAAGGATCAAACCACCTCGTTGTTAGTTACGTTTCAAGAAATTGATGATCATTATATAACAGTTTCACTTGTACATTCACAAAATAGATTTGGGATCATTTTTTTTATATAGATGAATGTCGACAAATAATTCTTATCACTGCAATAATGACAACCTTTTTAACAATAAGTGTAAGAATCACCATATGGGAAGAGAAGCAATCTATGTTGGAGGCATGCACTTTTTAGAATATCTGGTGTAAAATAAATAAGATGTTCTATGATGATTTTAATCGCAATCCAGACTGACTTTGCTCTAACATTTTAGAACTCCTCTCCTCTTGGAACCATCCTCACATGTAATGCATATTTGACATATATAGGTAAGGTGAAGGTCCCTCCTAGGGATTTCACAATACATGAGGAGGGTGACAATGAGGCTTCTAGAGGAGTTATCTCCTTTGAGTTCCTCATCGAGGCTTCAAATGAAGATGTTTGAGGTTAGGGGTTAAAGTGACAGTTGACGGAAGGTCTTGTTGGACAAAGATGATGACAATGAGGCTTTGACCTCTAATTCTTTTACTTTAATTGTCGATTGCGTAAAGAGATCTCACCGTATGTAGTTAATTTATGATGAATATTCTCTTTTTAGTTGACCCATTTTATTTTTGGAAGACCACATCATGGAACCCGGTCTCATATTGTAGATACTTCGATTACTTCTTGTACCTTTTCATTTAACAACTTTGTCTCCAAATTATTTTCACAGTTGTAATTTCTTTTTAGTGGCTTTCTAGAAGATGAATGTATATAAAAAGAAATAACGGAAGATGGAACAGTGGCTGCAATTTACACCTAGAAATTATTTCATGAAAACCAATATGTTTCTTTTCTTTTCTTATTGTGGTTGGATTTAAGGGTATAGGAATGTGACAATTAAGAAACAAATTCTAAAGACAAACCGCATGTGCTTAGATTTCGTTCATTGAATACTTAAATCAACAATGTTGCAACATTAAATATTTAACATTATTCCATTACTGTAAATACCTATAAATAAAAAGAGTATTGATATACAACACATAACTTACACCAATATTCTCACGCTAACCTCAAGATCTACAATAGTTATTAAATCTAGCCAACCATGGGTGATACCAAGGAGAAATGTTCGTACAATGTTAGACAAAAACAAGTACATTGCAAAGAGACGAACACCAACCAGGACTACAAAGATTACCCCACCCACTCTCTTCCTTTTCTAATGTTCTCCTCTTCACTTCTAGACCACGTACCATCACACTCGATGAGCGCCACATGTTGACTACCTCCTTGTCTCCACATATATCACCATGACTAGGCCTCCATCGTGTCCAACCCGCCACCGTCACTAGGACACCATCACACCAGTCTGCCATCACGCCCAGGCTTCCATTGGACCAGGATGTCATCGTACCCAGGCTGAAGACATGCCAAGACTACAATGGTGACTAGGATGCTATTGCGGCCAGGTTGAAGTCTTGCCCAGCCAACCACTATGCCATGACTATCGTCATGTCCATGCCACATCCACGCCTATCCTGCCTTCACGTCATGGTCTCTGTCACAGCCAAACCACATTCGCGCCTAAGTCTCTATGACGCCATGACCGTCGTCGCATAAAGACCGCATTCTGGCTCTGCCGTCAACCATGCCCAAGCCACCGTCCGTGCTTGGTCTTACCTCTGCCGCCTTTGCTGAAGTGTTGGTCTTGTTTGGTAACTACATAAGGAGAAAAAGTCATCCATGCTTGATATTGTGATGTATCAAATTTAGATAATGTATTTATTTATTATGTCATTTGTAAAATAATTTTCTTTTCGTTCCATTTTGAGTAGTATGAACTTATATGGGTATGTGCAATATTGTTAGGTTATGCCTAACAAATGTAAACATTATCAAATAAACAATGAATAATCATTGTGTCTTGTATTGTAGTTGGGACTCCCCTAACTTTAGCACTGTCCTAGTTTATTTGAGTCTAATTCTTGATATTTTTGGTATTATGATGAAGGCTAATCAATATTGTACTAGAAATTAGCAACAAAATGTGAATCGACGTGGCCAGACACTTAAAGCAATATGACCTCTTATCACATATATAGTTCTTTGTACATAGCAACTAAAACAATAAAATCAAAAAATGAATCACTAATAATCTTTTTGAAATGTAATGCACTATGTTGGTTTATTTTAGGCTGATTGTTAACAGTTTTTGATACTGTCTCGAACATATTTAAGTAATTTTTAGATTTAACCGTGAGATATGTGGAAATGTGACTGTGAACAGTTGAGACATGATACACAGCTAAATGATTGAGCGAAAATGAAAAAAAAAATTGAAATTAAACTAAGTTATTTGTGGGAAGGAAAATAAATGGAGGTGGCTCGGTATGTGGGTGGGTGGTGGGTAGTTGGGCAGTAACGTTAAGTTTATTGTAGTAGCTACATGTATGCAACCATACACCTCCACTAGTAAACTTTTCACCTAAGTTTTGTGTCACACTGTGCTAAAAAAGCATATAATAATTTTATTAGAAAATTTTTGTTGGTGTCGTTGTACAATTAGATAACACGATGATATTTGATAATAGATTTAATAATTTATTACACATATATAAATAACGAACAACTCATCTATGGGTACATATTGTGTTGTTTTATAAAAGGTCAAGTTGTTGATATGTTTTGGTACTGCTTTGAATATGATTAAGTATTTTATTTTCGGAGAAAGTAAAAACGTAAATCTGGTCAAATGGCAACTTATATTCAGTTGATAAGTAAAAAAAATGAAAGTATATAAATTTTGAAATCAGACACACTGAATTAGTTGATACATGGTCCATTTGATGATGGTTATTAATATTGAACCTATTTAAATAACATTTTTGTATCTAGCAGCAAAATAGATACATAACCATGGTGGGAAGTAGTATAGACAATTGACAATCGGAGGGAGAATAAAAAAATGAATTTTTAAATTAGCACGAGAAAGGTTGTTGGTAGTTGGGCCAAAAAGTGTATTGGTTGCAGTGTTTGCATGCAATGCAAACAACACAATCAACTTTTTGTCCAAAAAGATGGATAGAATTAAATATTAGTTGCTGTGTGTGTTCCCAATATGTGTGGATTTCCTTTTTGACGAAGGTGGTGCTGGCCAAATAATTTTTCTAATAAGAAAAAATTGTGTCGTCGCGTACGCCTATGGACACAGTGCCAGGCGTCAAATATGAGATCTGACGAGCGTGTGTGATCACTGTTTTCAACTGCTGAGTCATGTATAATTTTCTGTAATCGTCACAAAGTTTTTTTTTTACGGTTTTTCTTGTTTTTCTAGGTAATTTGATAGGGCGTAACTCCCGGTCCCTATGGTTTGGGATCTAATTGAGATTAAGTTTTGTCTTTTCGCACTACATTGGCATATATCCCGACCAATTTAGCCGCACTCTAGACCCTATTTTATTTGGTAAAAGTTGGATTAATGGGTCCGTTTAGGATTCTGTAATCTTTTTATCCAGCAATCTTATTTTTAGCAAGATTACGAAATCTTTAACTCTATCTTATATGCTTGTTCTATATGCAACACGGAAGAATACTGAAAACGAAGTCAGTCTAATGAGTTTTTTCAATAAACCTGAGTTGTCAAATAAAATAAGACCATAATCAGATAAGACAAATCCGGGTTCTGACTTGGTAATCCTTGTCCGGAACCAAATAGGGGCCTCGCGAATGTAAGACGAACGGATTCAACGGCGACCCTACCCTCAGATTACACGTTAACCTCTCCGTGGAGACCACTATATCGGATGCCCTCGTCTTACATGATGTCTGCCCCAGAACCTCCATGCATCTTTAGCTAAAATTACTTTTCATAAAAGCACAGGCGGTGCATATTGGGTTGAAATCCTCTATGCCTGGGGACAATGTGCCCAGCACATCCTATCCACACACTTCACTATGGGACCCACAAGTTAATAGATCAGATGTGGTAGACACAGAAGTAGGATAGAAGATGGGCACAAAAGATTTAGACCCGTGCATATTTAGAGCCTATATAGAAGTCAATGATAACAACAAGAAGAGTAACTGCTAGCTGCTTTTGTCTACCTCGGATTATGCTTCATGTTTCTGTACTGTCGTCATACAAAATTCACGCGCTTCAAAGAATATTTTATGTGTTCTTGTATCACATAGACTTTATATCCATAGAAATCGTATGAAGACCGCAGGGTTTTGGCAGTCAATGACGGGTGTCTAATTGTTTATCAGCTAGGAATACCGGTGTGAGACCAACTCCAAAGAATACAAACGTCAACTAAGCTATCGACTTTCAACTGATTGTTTGAGTATTATCGATCTTACCCCTGCAATTCATAAATCATGAAAAAATGGTTAAACATGTAATCGCTGACGTTACAGTGAATTCGTTAGTTTTGATTTTTCTTTATTTAATTATTATAAAATGCCAACCAGTTTTTAGAATAGTGGATACTTTTGAAGTCCTCTTTTTGAAGTGAGAGTGAGTCCAGTCAATCACGAATGCAAAAGACTTCTGTATTATTTATCATCCCCTAGTGCTCCATCAGGATTCAAACCCGCAGCTCATTAAAGCAAGTTTAACAAGCATATGCAATCTCGTATGGTATGGACAATGGGAAAAGTTTAAGAATAGATAATAATACAGAAGACAACTGTTCCAACCAACCATATTATCTTCCGGGACATTTGGTCGCGTGGGAGTAAAGTAATACTGACAGCGAAATAAAAAGGCAAAAGATGACAATGTGCAACTGCCATATGATGTTCTGTGAAGAAAAGAGTAAACTGAACCCTGTGACTTCTTCAACGAGTCAATGGTAAGCGTAATCATAATGACCTTGCACTGAACTTTGGGTTAAAACTGGAGCGCTTCAAATTTCACGATTGTCATTTAAAACTATAACTTTCATTCCTAATGCTTATTCACGTCTTAGTGTATAACACTTGTTATCACAATAGGATCGGGTCGATTCAATTTTTCCACTAAATGTACTCAAGTGTGTTTGATCATCATATGCTATACATACTAAAAATCAATATACCATCACATATTGTCAACTTCAGACATTTTATGGCTATGTAATATCATTCTATGGTGTGTATTGTATTCACTTTGTTAGATAGGTTAACGTATGGGGACTAGTGTATTTCCCCTAAGTACCCCTTCAAGCTGTTCATGAAGGTCATAAAATGTATGTGAAGAATTGCCATCGACCCAATTGTTGTGTTGCAAATTCATATTGGAAGCAATCTGTAATTTTTTGTTGATTCCATATCAAAATTTAAAGATATCAACATTTCTCATTCAAGAAGAACTGAAAGGGACACAATTATAGAAGTAGATTACTGTGCGCATCCCATGAATTTTAAACAAAGAAAATTTACATTTTGTTTCAAAATGCTAACTATGTTTAGTCATATGTTGTTGAACATGTTACATCTTTGAGCACCCAACCTTCATTTAGGGGAGATGCATTAATTAAAAAAGTTAATGACTTTCTCACATTGCAAGTAAAAATTGGCATTACGTTTTTTATTCTTAGGTATATTGTTTATCTGAAACATAATTAATCGTTCATCTAGAAAATAATAGATTTATCTCCTTAGGCCAAAGGATAAAAGAGGTAGTACCGCGAAACACTTGACATGTTGTTCTTTGTTTATGATTGTTTACGTACTCTTAGTGGTGTCTAGGGTGTTGGAACTTGCCTCGGTAAAGTCAAAAACTATTATTTGTACTTATTCTAGACTTCCACCTTGAAATAAGATTCTTTTTCATTTATGTCTTTTTCTTACGTTTGATCCTTGATTGATATTTCCAAATACTCTGACTTCAGTCTGACTTTGATTCGGAGCTAGCAATCCAGACGTCGAAGACTTATCATTTTATCAAGAAAATTAATCGGAGTAGACGTTAGGTGAAACTTTTTTAGCACTCGAAACACTCGGATCCATCTCTTCCGGGGTTGGTCGTGCCCGTATGGCGGCTGATCGGGGGGGGGGGGGGGGGGGGGGGCTCCTCCATCCCCGCCTCCACCACTTCCGAACCACCCTCTTCTCTCCTTCTCGCACCCCTATCCCTTCCGCCTTGGGGTGATCCACAGGCAGATGTTACAGTGGGGCGACATCCCGATCGGTCAATGGCGGGCGGAGCTGGTGAGGCGAAGACGGGAGAGACGGTGACTGGAGAGGCCAATGGAGAGCCCCCTCCAGAGGGTGCTCCCCGTGTGGGTCTGTGGGTGGATAGGGTCACGACCTTCCATGTCAATAAGTCTTGCCGACCTGTTGATATGCCGGAGGATCCAAAAGGCCCTTTCTTTAGAGAGGACGACAATAGGCCCTGGATGAAAACATTTGAACATGTTATGAAGGCTATGGACGAGTTCCATCGGACTTCGTTCTTGGTCTAGATCTTGGGGAGGAAGGTTATCATCCATCAGCTCTACGAGTGGATGTTGCGTTCATGGAAGCCGAGAGGTGAGCTACAGCTTTCTCTGCTAAAAGAGGGTCTCTTTCTCGCACGCTTTGCTTCGGAGGAGGATATGAAGACGACGCTTGAAAAAGGGCCCTGGTTCTTCGACAGCAAACTGGTCCTAGCCTCCAAGTGGACTCCAGACATGGATGTTAACAAGGCAAGGCTGGCTTCAGCCCCTATTTGGGTGACGTTCCCGGACTTGGGTAGACACTGGACTAGGTGTGCCCTTACCATCATGGGTTACGCCATAGGAATATCGAAAGTGGTGGACTTTGTGGCTGAAGGGAGATACTCTGGTGCCCCACCTCTGTGCATTGAGATCAAAGCTGACAAACCTCCACCCCCTGTTGTGATGATTGAACTACCAGGAAAAAAAGAGATGGAGGTTAGGGTGGTTTATGATGCTCTACCAGACAAATGCCACACCTGTAAGGTGTTCGGGCATATGTCTGAGTGTTGCCAGACTACAAAGGACAACCTGGACGAGAATACAGAGAGGGGCAGATCGAGGAGTGCTAGACCCAATAGAAGAAGAAGGACAAAGAATCGGAGTAGGATCGGCAACACCCCACCTCAGGGGTTCACTGGTCAGTGAATAGGTCAAAGCAACCCACAAGCTAACCTGTTATTAACGGAGCGGGAGGCAGTGGTTGAGAAGGTGAATACTGAAGCAGCGACCCAAGAAGCTATGGGCGTGGAGGAACCAGCCGACGTCGAGCATGAGTGTGTGTACAACACTGCTCCGCCTAAAGGGAAGGAAATTGTTGAAAACTCCAGGCGGGATAGGGATGACCAAGAGGACACTTTAGAAGTTGTGGTAACGGTGACCAATCCTTTTCAGGGTCTCGTGGACCTACCTGGAGAAGGCGAGATGGTGCTGAGTAGTGCTAGGCGTACAACCAGAATCGGCCCCAGTGGTGATAAGGGAGAATGTGGGGGAGGAAGAGGGAGAGGTGGCACCTCCTCAAGCAGACGAGGTCAGTCCAATACCTCCAGATGAAGATCTTCACCTGGAATGTCAGGGGCGCCTCCCTTCCCTGTAAGCAGAGGGTCCTTAGACAGATCATACAGGAGAAGTAGGATGAGATTGTTATATGCCTTGAGACAAGGATAAGAAGGGAGATGAATGAGAGAGTGGAGGGTTTGTTTCCTAGAGGTTGGAGGTTTTCCTCTAATCTAGAGCAAATTGAAGGAGGAAAAATTGTTGTGGGTTGGAAGCCTGGTTGCTGGGATGTGCAGGTGATTTTCAACTCAGATCAACTCATGATGTTGAGTTGCATCAACCAAGGTGGATTCCACTGTGTCATCTCAACTATTTACGGTTCCAATTCAGAGAAAGATAGAAGAAGGCTCCGGAAGTACCTAGTGAGCACCACGCAACACGACCTGCCTCATCTGGTGGTGGGCGACTTCAACAATACTAGGAAGGCCAAGGAGAAGTTGGGTGGCCTTCCTGTCCCGGACTCGATCCTTGGGAGGTTTAATGATGTTGTTAATAAAGCTAATTTCATTGAGTCGAATACGAAGGGTGGCTTAACTATGTGGCATAACAAGAGAAGCCCAGTGAGACGCATTGCTAGCTAGTAACCTTGATAGGGGTCTTGTTAATGTGAGATGGCTGGAGGCGTTCTCCCATGCTTCAATTTCATTGGGAGCACATCCCAACAACAACCATGCCTGGATGGAGGTTGATCTTGCTTATAAGATAGCACCTAACAGGCCTTTTTGCTTCCTTAATCATTGGCTGATGTGGAATAAGTTTGTGGATACGGTGAAGAAGGCTTGTTCTACTAATGTAAAGGGTAACCTGCTTTTTGTTGTTGTGGATAAGCTAAAAATTCTGAAACTTGCTCTAAAAGCATGGTCTAAGGATAAAATTAATCTTTATCTGTTGGTCAAGGAAGCCAGAAATGATTTCAACATTGCGGCCAGGAATTTGAGGGAGGTCCCACTCTCTGTGGAGTTCATGAAAGCCGAAGATGAGACCGGAAAACGCCTTGTACAGCTGGAAAAATCCCAGGAGGTTTACTATTGGCAGAGAAGTAGAACGAATTGGGTTAAATATGGTGATAGAAACACGAAAGTCTATCATGATGCGGTGAAGAAAAATGAAATGAGAGACCACATACATAACCTCATCGATCCTATGGGGATTATTGTTGACGAAGAAGACAAGATGGCTAAGATGGCGGTGGACTTCTTCTCAGGGTTGTATAATCGGGAAAGCAGACATGATCAGTCCCATTCCAAAATCCAAAGACATGTCACAGATGAGATGAGCAGAAACCTCTTGAGAATAGCAGATGATGAGGAGATAAAGAAAGTGGTTTTCTCCATAGGTGCTTCTAAGGCATCGGGGCCCGATGGCTTCAATGCTAAATTCTTTCAATCTTGTTGGCCTATTGTTAGCCAGGATGTGTGTAGAGCTGTTCGATGGTTCTTGGTGGGTGGTAGAATGGTGAGGCAAGACAACCATGCCTTCATTAGGATGATACCAAAGAAGTCGTCTCCGGCTGCCATTTCTGACTTTAGGCCTATAGCATGTTGTTCGGTCATTTACAAGGTGATTGTAAAGGTTTTGGCTAGCAGGTTAAAACTTATCCTTCCTTCTCTGGTTTCCCCGAATCAAGCTGCCTTCATTAAAGTTCGGTCCATCTCTGACAATACACTTCTAGCTAATGAGTTCCTTCTTGAGTTTGGTGTTAAGCACACATCAAAGAAGGCTTGCATTAAGCTAGATAAAGCTAAGGCTTACGATCATGTCAGATGGGATGCTCTTTGGAGTACTTTGCAGGCTTTGGGGTTCTCCGTGAGATGGATTGAGGTTATTAAGCAGTGTGTGTAGACTACCTCCTTCTCTGTGCTTATCAATGGTGTTCCATACGGCCTCTTCAAGGCGACTAACGACCTCCACCAAGGAGATCCTATATCCCCTCTGCTTTTCATGCTGATTATGGAAAATCTAACTTGCTTAAATGATTTATCCGAACAGGAGGGGCTTGTCAAACCTTTTAAGGTTAAGGGTACTAAAGTTTTATCTCATATGATCTTCGTGGATGATGTGCTCTTCTTCATTGCTGGTCACTGCAAATATTTGAGATATGTGAGAAGGCTGATGAAGACTTTTGGGAAGATGACAAATCTGTATATGAGTGAGCTGAAATCTCATGTCTTTCTTTCTAGATATTGTAACACTAGAAGAGGCTGACTGAGGGAAGCGATCAGTCTATCTGAAGGTACTTTCCCAACGAGATATTTAAGCATCCCCTTGTCAAGTGGGAGATGTAAAGGCATGGATTACATGAGGTGTGTGGATGACATGAGAACTACGATTGAGAAATGGAGTGGGCTTCACATCTCCATGGTTGGACGGGATGTCTTGATCCAATCGGTCCTTAATGCTAAAGTCAACTTCTGGTGCAGACAAACTGAGTTACCTTGTTTCATCCTTCATAAATTCAAAGCTATTGCTGCTAGTTTCCTTTGGGGCGGAGGTGCTCATGGTATTAATTGGAAGATTGTGGCTCAGCCGCGTAGTGTTGGTGGTTTGGGCCTCACCTATCTGATGGATATTTCCTGGGGAATGACTAATAGAAGAGTGTACAGATTTCTTAACTGGTTGGACTCTCTGTGGGTGATATGGATGACAGAAAGGTATGGGGCCATAGGGAATGTCTATTGCCCGAATGATTCCAGAACATGGAGGAAAATGAATGATGTGTGTGAGCAAACGAACAACCATTACCTACTACACGACCAGAATGGCGGCCTACTTCCACCGTTCAGACCTTGGAATCTTAACATTCATATGCCATAGGTTCTCTAGCATTCGATTGTGTGGACCAAGTCCTTATGCCCAAAGTGGAGATTTGGTGTGTATAGGGCTATTACGGGTCGCCTGTTTACAAAGGATAGGTTGACCAAGTGGGGGCTCAATTGCAATCCTCTTTGTTTGTTGTGTAATAGGGTAGATGAATCACACAAGCATATCTTCTTTGAAAGTGACTATACAACCTACCTTTAGAGGGGGGGGTGAAGTGTGGGTGGGGTGGCCAAGCCCCCTTGGAGCTGAATGAGGCGCTGTTGTGGATTTTGGAGAGAACCAGTAACAACCCAAGGAACAAAATCTTGGAGGGGTCTTCTTCACCTCTCTCATTTTTTCACATATGGGGTGAAAGGAACAATAGGATGCACGACAAGTGGCCTAGGGATATCCTCAACATTTTTGATGTAATTAGCAATAGCATTGTGTGGTTCCTTAAAGTAAACCCAAAGGGCATGGTGGGTGTCGATACCATGACTCTCAAGATGTGGGTCTATTGTAGACCATGTATAGTATACGAGATTTTGTTGTTTCCCCTATAATCCCTTTTGTTTATAATAATATTTTACCTTATCCTAAAAAAAGAGAATTGTTTCTATAAGGAATTCAGCTTTAGTTCTAGAGAATAAACTAAGCAGTATGTGATTGTTGGTTTTCTTTCATGAAATATGGTCTCTTACAGGAAAAACAATTCTTTGTCAATTGGTTTAGAAGTTCAAACAATCTCACATTCGTACACATGTGAATAGTATGTGGTAATCTATGTAATTATATGGTTATTACCTAATAGTTACGGAAAACAAAGGAAAAGAAGTAGAAGAAACAAAAGATTAAGAAAAAGAAAAAAAAAAGAAAATTAAACAAAAGAAAAGAATACAGTTAGATATGTATTTAGTGGCTCTCTATAATGAATCAGGTTAAACCTAAGCATAGGTCGCTATGCCTAATCTATTGTTTTTGTCTTTTCTGGCCTCTAGTTGAGTTCCAAATTGTTATTAACAAATACTTCGCCAATAATGTTCTACAAAAATAACATATATGTGATAGAGAAATTTCAATGTTTATATTTTGCACGTTATATTAAAATTTAAATGCTCGAAGTATGAAGAAAAATGGGATGACACAAATAATGTAGAATCTAATTATATTTTAAATATGTAAAGTTGGTATGAATCGATTTTGGAAATGAATGATTTAAAGGTATCTATTGATGGTAAATTGTAATTCATAATATTTTGAAATTTTGAATATTCAATGAAGTAATTTTAATGAACATGTTACAAATCAACCTAATCATGGTATCATAATTGTTTTATATGTTTGTGTTTTGATGTTAGCATGTCCTTGTTGACAAAAAATGGTTGATGTGAAGTTGACATTTACCTATTTGATTGATATCACACCCAGGAATAAGTTTTTATAGAGAGGCATTGATCACTTCACATGGTTGATTCCATAACACATCGACCCCTTAGAGTGATTGATGTCTAGATAAGCATTTATCGGTGACATAGACCATGGGGGTCGAAGTGAGAGATTAAAAAAAGTCTCTAAAGATAGACCATGACAACTATATATATATATATATATATATATATATATATATATATATATATATATATGGGATTTATTTAATACCCGCGAGGGTAGCTACTCGCGCACCCTTCCTGAATTTTTTTATTTTTTGCAATTGTAGAGGATCATTTTATCTAGCTCCCCAAAAAATTTCATCCAAAAATAATATCATTTTCCCCTCCAAAATCAAAAAGCCCGTGCATATATTTACTGACTGTATATTTTCTGTGCAGTTACTTTTTTGGTCTTAGAGTTACTCTTGTGCACCACATAGTTACTCTATTGATCTCAGAGTTACTCTTGTGTACCATATAGTTACTCTTTTGGATGGGCGGGTAGAGAAAAACCAGGCTACCCGCGCGGGTATTAAAGATGAGTCCATATATAAATATATATATATATATATATATATATATATATAAATATATATATATATATAAATTATCTTTAATACCCGCGTGAGTAGCTACCCACACACTCTTCCCATCATTTTTTAAAAAAATCACAATTGTAGAGGAGCATTTTTTCTAGCTCCCCAAAAAATTTTATTCAAAAATAATATCATTTGCCCCCCCCCAAAATAAAAAAAACTCGTCCATATATTTACTGAATGTATATTTTATGCACAGTTACTCTTTTGCTCTCAGAGTTACTCCAGTGTACCATATAGTTACTCTTTTGATTCAGAAGAGTTACTCCAGTGTTTCATATAGTTACTCTTTTGACCCTGAGTTACTCCAGCGGGTAGTGAAAATCTGACTACCCGCACGGGTAACGAATGAACAACCATATATATATATATATATATATATATATATATATATATATATATATATATATATATATATATATGAGTTTGTTTTTGTTGCTTGCATGGGTAACAAAGGGGAAGCTACCCGGCAGTAGGGTGTGGTAGCATAAGACCATAAATATTTCAAAAAGAAAATGAGCGGAAAAAATGAGAAAACGGGCGGAAAGACAGCGAGCGAAAAAAACCCCAAAACCTCCATTCGAACCCTCGTTCTGCCCTCCGATAACTTCCGTTCTCGCGCAAAAGCACCGGTGACCACATCCCGCAAACCCTCCATCCCCACCTCCTCCATCTCTAGTCGCTCTGACTGCAAATTCCGTCTCCATCATCTTCGATTCCACCTCCTCTCTCTCTCGTTGCATCTCAATTACGGAGAAGATACCCTCTTCAGAGATGATGAGGACGAAGAAGTCATCATGGAAGACCTCGACAATGCCACCATGGAGAAAGAATCTAAGGACTGTGATTGAAGAAGACGACGACTTCAAATTGCACCACTATCAAGCCAATGAGAAGATGGCCAAAGAACTAGAGGAAGCGGCAAAAGCTACGGCAACGGAAGGGGAGATAGAATAGGATACAACACCGCCGAGTACTCCGAAAGGGGATAAGAAAGGGGCTACGATGGCCAAAGAAGCGGATGAAGCTAGAAAAGAAGCAAGTGCGGAAAGGGAGAAGGAAGGTGTTGTGGCAACTACTCCAACGAAATAGAAAGGGAACAAAAGGGGGGCTGCGATGGCCAAAGAAGTAGATGAAGCGAGACAAGAAGTGGATGTAGAAGGGGAGAAGGGAGGTGTTATACTGAGACTCCTATGACAAGATGGAAAGGGAACGAAAGAGGGGTTGCAGATCCCCTAGTGAGTAAACCTTCAGCGAAAAGAGCAAAACGCAGTAAGATGGCTACTGCTGGTAATGGAGGCAATGGAGCTATCGAGACTAAAGAACCTCTGCGTGACAAAGGGGAGAACGAAAAACGACGAGGTAATTTGTGTTTTCATGTACATTACAAACGAAAAACATAAATAAAAAGATTTCAACTAAAAAGTAACAATACATGTTGAAAGAGTAATTGTTACAAGAAGTAGAGTAACTAGACGATGCCTTGAGTAACTACAGTAAAACATTGGAGTAACTATACGATAGTCTATAGTAAATGAAGTAATTCTGGAGTAACTATTACAGAACAAAGAGTATCTCGCACACTAGATATAGCAGTTAAACTAGGAAAACCATATTGTTAAGCTAAAGACTACACTTTTTGAGTAACTGTGTTCATTTGCAAGAGAAGGAAAGGGGATGATGACAATACAGATGAAAATCAGCAAAAGAATGAGACAGAAAAGGCTACTGCAGATGAAGGAGAGGTGAAAAGAAGTAAAACAAAAAGAAGGGGAAAGGGAAGGCCGAAGAAACTAAGGAGAAAGCGAAGGCTGCTGATGAGAGAGGAGAAGAGGAAAGAAGGAGGAGGAAAGAGAAAGGAAAAGAAAAGGCTACCGATGAGGGAGGAAAAGAGGAAAGAATGAAGAGGTCAGAAAAGGGGAAAGGAAAGGCAAATGAAGGTAAGCTTGAATGGATTTATAATTGTATTAATTTGTTGTTACTCTCATAGGACACTTACTTGCAATTTATTAAATTGTTGTTACAAAATAAATAGTTAGTTTTAAAAATGTGATCAACCTACCACGTATAATGAATTGTGAAAAAATTAAGAGTAACTTGACTGACTAAGAAGTAATAATAATAAAAAAACTAAGAGTAAGTTTTGATATGTTTGCAGTGGGAATCAAAAGGTTGTACCACAGGTGTTACATAAAGAGCTACATCACCACCAGCAGTAGTGTGATGTTTACAAGTAATTAGCTTAGAATGATGAGGTCGATGGCCTTTGCAAACATGATAAAGATGTCGAATCTTACAGTTGACATAGGCCTTTTGGAGGATTTAATAGATAGATATGTGGATGATGACATATTTTTGCTGGCCAAAGGGATGGAAAGAAGGATGACCGTTGAGTATGTGGGGGTAATTCTAGGTATCCCCAACAAAGGTATGGATATAATACCTAGGAAAAATTCTGAGATAGTGAGCTCAATATGGCAACAGTTTGCGAGGCCCACAGGTAAATAGGGAAATGAAGGTGAGACCTCGAAGAGGTTAAGGAAAAAGGATGTACTACACAAGGACAACTTATCAAAGCTTTGACAAGAATATGCCAAGACTGACGATCCAGCAGACTATCAGAACATGTGTTGTGTGTGGATGTTGCACTTGCTGGAAACATTCCTACTTCCAGACACCAGCTATTGCACACCAATCTACATAATGCACTACCTAGATGATGTTATTACCACTAGGCAGATGAATTGGGCAAAGCTGGTGCATGGGAGTATCTTCAAGAATATGAAGATGCTGAAGGAGAATGTCCAGCTAAGGAGGAAAGGGGAGAAAGGGAAAACTACACTCTACACAATAGGGTGTGTGATGTACCTATGCGCAAGTGAACAAAATTATTTTCATCTACATTGTTACAATAATGACTAGGGGGCATTTACATATGCATTATATTTTCTCTCTGTTCCATGTAGGTTTGGGCATATGAGATGACAAAGATGGCAAAGCCAACCTTCCTTGATGCCAAGCCAAGGATAAAGAAGTGGGTTGCGCCGGTCAAGAAATTGATAGATTTAGGGGTTGTGGATCCTAAGGATGTAAGAATATTTCTTCTTTGTTACAAAAGCTAATATACAACATAATCCTACATGTTTGCATTTTGACACATTTTTTTTTGGACAGGTTTGTCAAAGGATGAAGCTAGACCAGGGAGATGATTGGTGAGTTGCAAGAACAATGAAGGACATGCCCTACTACCTTGCGGAAAAAAGGGCAAAAAGTAAGACAATGGCAGACAAGGCGCCAGCAAAGCCGATCATCAAAAAAGGAGTGACTGCTCAGAACTCCACCCTAGAGAGAAGAATCCACATACTGGAGGAGGAGCTAAAGATGCAGAAGGAGATCTGCACAAAAATAGTTGTTGAGGCATTCACTGACCTGTAGAGGGAGAAGAAATGGCTAGAAAAAAGGATAGCCGAGCTAGAAGAGGAAAATAAAAATCTGGAGAGAAAGTGGGGAGATGAAGGTGACAAAGCACAATCACCTGCCAGTGGGTTCAAAAATTTTGCAGAGGGGTTTGCCTTAGTGAATGTTGATGAACCCAAATACAGTTCAGATGTGCTTCGCAAGAAGGATGTCGATATGGAAGACAAAGTAGACAAGGAAGGTGTGGAGAAGGACGACACACCGAGGAAATGAGGCAGGCTGAGCCCTGAGAAGAAAGTATGTAGAAGAGAAGGAATCAGAAGATGAGAATGATGATAAGAAAACTAGTAATAAAGAGGAGAAGAAGAAAGAAAAAGCAGCTGATAGTTCTGACCAAGGAAAGTCTGCACGAGATGCAGAAGAAAAGAGCCAAGAAGAAACAAGGGAACAACCAGAGAAAATAATCGAAGAAGAAGAAGGGAAGAAGGAGGATCCCAGAAAAAGGTTGACAAAGAGGAAGAAGATGGAACAACACATAATAGGGAGCATAGAGAAGAACGTAATGAAAAGGAGGGAGGAAAAGGTAAGTTTGTATCTTCTTTCAAGTATATCAATACTTGAGTAACTGTTTAATATAGTAGAGTAACGATGTGATATAGAAGAGTAATTGTAGGAATATAAAGATTAACTATACTATAGTATAGAGTAACTGTGTGAATTAGTAGAGTAATTGTAGGAACATAAAAATTAACTATATGATAGTCTAGAGTAACTATGCGACATATCAGCATTGGGTAACTTGTGGAAAATGAAGATTGATTTTAACATGGACTGCTCTTTTGTTGTTGACAGCATAAGCTGTCAAATTTCATTGGTTTTGAGCATTTCAAAACAAAATAAACCAAAGAAATTATCCATCACTTCATGGACAACATAGAAGAAATGTAAGAAAATTGGTTATTTTGTCAAGTGTACAAAGATAAAACATTACTTATTCAATATCCAACTCATATGTATAACATCTATAAAAACGATTGGCAGGTCAAAATGAGAATGGAGATTCAGTGATGACACTTGGGGCACAGGGAAGGACCTTTCTGCCCTAATGTACAAAGATCAGATGACACAATCACTTGTAAGAAACAAGAATGTAGTGTAACTCTTTGAAATAAATAATTTGGATTGTTAAACAAGAAAGCTTGTGGTTTTTTTCAAGTTCTGGACTGCTTTGTGGAGATGCTCAAGGCAAGCACAAGCAAGAAAAGGAAGAAGGGTTTGATGTGGCATTGCATGAGCACTTATACTCCGGTAAGAAAAGAAAAATTAGTATACAAAATTACGTCAAAAAAAAAATAGATACACAAACTGAAACTTATAGATGTGCATTTTTAAATTCTACATTTGCAGTAGAAACTTGCATTTGATGTTGAGAACATCACCTTGGAACAGATTGACATGCTATCTCCACTCTTCAACGTTCCATTGAAAGATTGGGACACAATGGACTCGGTGTTCACCATACTAAACAACGACAGCCACCGGTACTTGTATGAAGCAAGCTTCAGGGATGGAGCACACTGATCTTATAACTCGATGAGTGGAAATAGCAAGTCAAGAAAGGAATTCCTTAGATGGGTAAGCGATCTATAAAAAGTAACTCTATTAGTAGTGGATTGACATGATTAATGTTTGTTGATTGATGATTAATAAAAGTTGTGTTTTTTTAATGCAGGTGGGTATTGTGCACGAATTCTTTAGGGGTGCACCGGAAAAGGGAAGCCAATTGTCGTAGTGGGAATGGGAGTACCCAATGTGCCCATAGTACGAAGAAGACTCACTTTACTGTGGGATCTTCATCATGAAGTACCTAGAATGCCTAGTCAATGGAAAACATATGGACTTCACCTGCAAGGACATGCCAGCAATAAGGGCTTATATTTTCCAGAGAATGATGGTAAGGGGGCAGCTGCAGCCTATACAAGCAGATGAAAAGGATGCAAATGAAGACATCAAAGAAGGTCCATCTGAGGAGAATAAGGGAGAAGAAGATGAAGGTCAAAAGCAGCAAGAAGCAGAGCAGAAAGAAGCAGTAGATGCAGAAGTGAATGAAGAAAAGAGCACGGAGGATGAAGTTGTTTCAAGCCTAGATAGATGGCTGAATTCTAGCTGAAATATTGAATTATTAATTGAAATGTAAAACTTGAACAATTTTCTTCTAGAGTTTTGATGTGTAACCAGTGTGAGATACATTTACTTGTGTGTTGCAAAAAGCCTGAAAAATACATTTGATCTAAATCATATTGTACATATGAGTATTTCTGGGTTTAATATATAACATTTTATGCTTTGAATTTTGTGTTCTTGAATGTACAACTGATGTGGCTTTGTATGAAGATATATACTTTCAGTTAGCCTGCCAAAAAATAAACTAACTCAAGAGGAAGAGTGATTGTAACATCCCTGACCTGGGTTATGCTTTAACCCTAGATATTTTTTTTAATAAAGTTAATTAGATTCTTGCTATTATTTCTTGAAAAGTAATTAAGGCCCAAGAGGAACTTATTTTTCAATTTTAGTCCTTTTTGAATAATGTTGAAATAATGTTTTGCCTATTTTGGACTAAAGTGCAAATTACCCAAGTTGAGGGGTTAACTTGCAAATGTTTCATGATAAAATGTTCCTCATATTTTGAAGCATCATAATAATGAGAATGATGCAGAGGTATGTCTTGTAATAGCCTGAGGACCAAGAAAGAGCTTATTGAGCAATGCTTGTGCATTAAAACCTAGTTTTGGTGTAATGTGCAAATTACCCAAAAATTAGGATTCAATATGCAAAATACCACCTTTAGAGAGTCTCTCATGTTTCTTGGAATCATTTAGAGAAAAGAAAATTATAGGGGTGTCTCATTTAAATCATTTTGGAGGAGAGAGAATCTTGATATTAAAATAATCAAGATTTAAGCATAATTGGAAACATAATTCAATTTAATGTAAAAATAAATATATTAATTGAAGTTCCCTTCAACCAAAAATATTTTGGATGAATTTGAATAAGTGTTAAAGTCCTTGTGCCTTGCAAAGGCCACGAAATATCCTAAGTGAGTGGAGAGCCCACTCACATTAGTTAAAGCAAAAGTAATATCCACTCAATTTTGGATATTATTATTATAATGGTTGAGGTGCTTAATTGCTTTTCTTTTAATTCATGGATAATGAAGAGTAATTTGAAGGTGAGGAAGATGGATTTGCATGCAAGGAATTGAGGGGGAGATGTAGCACCAATCTTGGGAATTAAAAGATTATTATAAGAATTTCTCTCTCATTGAATTTCCTTATAAACATCCTATTTCCAACCCAAATGAAAGGCTTTTTCGATCCCTTTTTCTTTCCTTGCTTTGGTTGAACACAAGGGAGCTAAGGAGCAACCGAAGGACGTGCCCCAACCTGTATGTAAGCTCCATAGTCATTTTCAACCTTGATTTCATGGTGGAAACTGAAAATCAATGCTTGATTTCTTGTTTTCTTCATTCAATCTTCAACCCTAGCCATCCTTTTTACTCAAAGACTTGAGAAAGGACCTTGGGCAGTTGAGAGAGCTTCATTCACCATTGGAGACGTGGATCTTGAATCTTGGATTCAAGTTTAAAGGCGGGTTATATAACTTATACCCATAAATGTTATTATTACATTCAATTCTTCATCACTTGTTGATCATTTTGTTCTTCTTGAAATTCCTTTGAATAATTGATGAAATTTCCATAAGAATGGCAGTAGATTTTGAAGGATCGAAGCTTGATGATGATGACATCATCATGAGCACACACTTCAATGAATATCTTGGGCAAACAGTTTCACTCTTGAGACTAAACGATCTCAAGATCGTTTGGTGAGCAAACTATCTCAAGACCGTTTGACACCAAATGGTCTCAAGACCGTTTGAGGTCAAATGACCTGAAGATCGTTTAAGGTCAGATGATGTCATATATTGATGATGATCCAATAGTACTTAATTGAATTAATTCCTAAGAGTTAAACACTGTAAGGTTCCTTAAGTACAAACCCTAAATCGGGTTATTGAAGAAACCCTAATTGAATTCAACCAATTTCAGTGATTGGATGGGTCAAACGGTCTCAAGAACGTTTGACACCAAACGGTCTCAAGACCATTTGGGGTCAAACGACCTCAAGACCGTTTGAGGTTAAAGGGTAAAGGTATGTGAAGCCCTAATCTTGGGTTATAGTGCATGAAACCCTAATGATCGGTAATATGATGATAAACCATAACCCTCATTTGGGTAATGGGATGAGTATTCCTAATCAACATGAATTGGGAAATCCTAACTCTAATGAAGGAATAGTGATGCTACTCTTACATGCATAGTCCTGATATGTAATTGATGTAACTGTTATCATTTATACTAATCATGCATGTATCATGAGATGTTGAACATAGCCAGGTATGAGCTATGATGTTTTATTACTGAAATTGTTTTATGGGCCTTGTGAGCCATAATATGTTGTGTCGCCTAGTAAGAGGTAATAAGAAATTAAATGAGCTTTAAGAGCCATGTGAGATTCCTGTATTGCAAGTATCATATTTACCTTGGTCAGATGACCTGAAGGTGTTAGTTACCTAATAAGTGGTAACAAGAGTTCTTGATGAATTGAGGGTTTGAATACCCATATTCCATAATCATGATGATGAAATGTTAAGGGGTGAGAATGCCCCTGATGTGACAAGGGATTGAGATCCTGAATGTTTTATAAAGCTTTTAAAAGAAATTGATAGAAGTATTACACATTCTTTGTAGCATTTGTGATAACAAATTATGTTTGAAAACCTGACTGATGCTTAAAGAATATGGTAGTGTACTTAATTAATCAAGTGAAATCTTATCATGTAGAGCCTTGGCCATAGATCCATCATCGTCAGCAGTTTGGTGATGGTGAAACAAGTTTTTCTATGGGAACTCCTGGAGGGCATACTATTGAGTATGTGGGGGTTATGGGCGCGAATATCCTTACACCCTAATGGAGGAATTGATGTGATATAAACATTAAATCTCTCAATCCTTCATTATATATGCCGGGATGGATGTATCATTAATCTCCCGAATGTTGGGATGGATGTAACATGAATCTCCCGATAATGTTAATGCCAGATCGATGTGAGATAAACATGAAATCTCTCGATTGTGAAGAGAGTACAACATGCCACTGTAACTCTATAGCGAAGTTGCCAGTATACCCTGGAAAGCTATTTAGCAGAGACACAAGATGTCCTGTATTTGGTCCTCACACTGACTGAGGAAGATGGGGTCATGGGAACCCGACTCTTCCATTGACCTATGTATGGTACCGATTTCGATTTCATAATGGTCGGTTGGAGAATGAGCGGTATACCTCATTTCCTCAGGGCTTAAGTATAGTTGTAAAATGTAATCATTTGTGTAGCATATTTGCTTAAGGTTGAAATACGAGAATTACCAGTTGATGACATCTTTCTTAGTATATCCTTAATGGATAAATGTTATACATGTTCTTCATATTCCTTATTGGATAAATGATATACTGCTTTATCAAGTTACAAGCTGAAATTCTTTGAAGAAGAACATTACTCTTATATGCTTAGATAATTGAATTATCTGCTGTTGAATACTTATAATGCTTCTGCTCAGTTTTATTTTACTAAACTGCAATAATAATATTTCTGGCGGAGAGTTATATCTCTACCTGGGAAAATTTCAATTGTCTCACCCCCGTGGGATCCAACTTTTTAGGTAAACGCAGAAAAAGAGGCAGAAACCCTACAACAGGAGAAGAGCAGCAGCAGCATCAACAGGGACAACGGTGATACTTAGGTGGAGGCACTAGCTGTGATGTTTTGTGTAGAGAGTCCTATGTGCCGTCTCTATAATCTCAGGTCCTCAGAGTTAGTAGTCAGTTAGTTTAATAAATCGATATGAGATTTTGGCTTGATGCCTTCAGGTTTTATGCTGCATATGTACAGTTCTAACAAGGCAGTTTATGTATATGATCCTTGAGAAGAGATGGTACAGGACATGTACTTGTGAACCAGAATGTAATTAAATTACTTTGGTTCTTTTTGAAAGAGTTTTCCAGTATATAGACCTCTTTGTAAGTGGTTTTAATTTTTAGTGATTTTTAGTAATTTCGCTGTTAATATTCGTCTAAGGAACTTTATGCCAATTATCATACTTAACACCACAATGGCTTCGAGTGACACACCCAAGATAGTTTACAAAATTATTGTGGTTCACTCCAATTGCATTTCCTCCATTATCAAACTCAACAACCAATTTGGATCCACTGCCACTCAGTGCTATTAACTTCTTCAACAGAGTGATGCCCCTTTTCTTGTTAAGTGTTTGGTATTGTGCATCAAGTTGCTCCAGTGCTTCAGTGGGTACATGTGCATCATCAACCTAAAATTTGACAAAAATAAACACACTGAATTAGCCCAATATAGAAATATAGGATATATGACATAACTAGAAGATAATGAATTTTATAGAAATATAGGATATGTTTTTAGAACTTACATTGGTATCCTCGCCATGCTCGTCATGGACAACATGCTCATCATGAACTTCATGCTCATCATGGACATCATGCTCATCATGGTCAGCCATCTAAAAATGTCATTAAAAAGGCAAACATTTAGCATTTGTATTAACTAGAAAAAGGCAAACATTTACCATTTGTATTAACTAGAAAAAGGCAAACATTTAGCATTTATATTAACTAAAAAAAGGCAAAAATTTAGCATTTGTATTAACTAGAAGATAATGAACAATCAAATCTGAAAATGATATTGATATTAAAAAAGCAAACATTTAGCTTCAATAAAAAAATATAAACATACATGTCTCTAAAATTGTGATCTTTTATCAATTAACAATCCTTCATTGTGATCTCCGCGCACATATAAGTCATCATTAGATTCAATATTTTGTGGAGTTGGCAACCCAACTGAGAATGGACTGGAGTCATCATACTTATCATAGTACTCTTCTTCATCTATAGGATCTTCAATGAACTGTCTTTTACCATGAAGAACAACCGACCATTTATCATTTGCAGGATCATCAATATAGAATATTTGTTTCACCTGTGATGCCAATATGAATGGTTCACCCTTCTCGCCAATCTTTTCAAAGTTCACCAAAGTGAAACCCAATTCATCCACTATAACTCCTTTGGTGTTATCAACCCAATTACATTTAAAGAGCGGAATTCTGAAATCTATGTAGTCAAACTCCCATATGTCTTCAATGACACCGTAATATGACATTTTAGCTTCATGTGGACTCTTATCCTTTGCACTTGCAAAATATATAGTCGACGCTTGAAGAGTGACCCCACTGTTTTGGACGACACTCTTATCATCTTTGCGCTTTGTGTAATATGTGAACCCATTAATGTCAAACCCTTCATAAGACATAACATTCGATTTTGGTTTAAAGGCGAGGCATTTGATAGTTTCTGTAATATGATTTGGTGTTTGAGATAGTTGATGTAGGACTTTATCTTCAAACCACTTAGTAAAAGTCTTATTATGCTCTCTAGCAAGCCACATTGAACTTGCTCGAGGATGTTGTCTCTTGATGAAATTGGTATGTTCCTCGATATAAACACTCACTTCATCCATGTTGTGTAAAATATACAAGTGAACTTGTTCCAACTGCTCACGGCTGATTACTTTCACCCGTGATCCCAAAATTCCTTTGCCCTCCTCAATATTCTTGTCATTAACAGGAGTGTTATTACCACTCAGAAAGTCATTGCAAAAATCCATAACCTCTCTCGCCACATAACCTTCAATAATACTCCCTTCAGGCCGATAACGGTTTCGAACATCACCTTTAAAAATGCTCATGTATCGTTCAAAGGGATACATCCAATGCACGAAAACTGGTCCCAACATTTTCACTTCCCTAGTCAAGTGGACAACAAGATGTACCATGATATCAAAGAATGAAGGAAGGAAATACATCTCAAGCTGACATAGGGTAACAACCACTTCTCTTTGCAAATTATCGAGAGTATCAGGGTCAATAACTTTGCTGCATAGACTGTTGAAAAAGAAATAAAGTCTGGGGATTGCAAACCTTACATGCTTCAACAATATAGATCGAATTTCCACAGGCAATATTTGTTGCATTAGAGTGTGACAATCATGAGATTTAAGACCTATCAACTTCAGATCTTTCATTGATACCAATCTACGGATGTTGGATGAGTAACCATGTGGCACCTTAACATTTACCAAGAATTCACAAAAAGCTTTCTTCTCCTTTCTAGACAACGTGTAACAAGCGGGAGGTAAGTATGTTCTTTTATTACCCATTTCACGTAATTCTGTTAATTCTGACCTTATTCCCATTTCACATAGGTCCAATATGGATTTTATCCCATATTTAGTCTTACCTGGTATATTTAACAGAGTACCAATGATGTTATCACAGACATTTTTCTCAACGTGCATTACATCGATCCAATGCCTGACTGTCAAAGAACTCCAATAAGGAAGATCCCAAAATATTGACTTCTTCTTGAATGAAGAATTGTCACTCCGTGTGGCCATACTACATTGTGATTTCTTACCAAATTTATTGACAATGTCTTTTACTCTTTCATAAACAACATCCCCTGGTATAGGTTTAGGTGCACTCCGTTCATCATTCCATCCATTGAATGCTTTGCGCTTCCTACGATACGGATGGAATTTTGAAAGAAACCTTTGATGACCAAGATATACAGTCTTGCCACCATGTTTTAGTCTTATTGAATCAGTGTTTTCTTCACATATAGGACACGCTTTAGCTCCTTTGACACTATATCCAGACAAATTCCCATATGCTGGAAAGTCATTAATAGTGCAAAATAACATAGCGTGCAAACGAAATGTCTCTCGTCCTGAAGCATCATAGGTCATCACACCTTCAGCCCAAAGTTTCTTTAAGTCATCAATCAGAGGTTCAAGATAAACATCGATATCATTTCCGGGTTGTTTAGGGCCCGATATCAACAATGACAGCATAACGTACTTATTTTTCATACACAACCAGGGAGGAAGATTGTATATAACAAGCATGACTGGCCAAGTGCTATGTTGGCTGCTCAATGTCCCGTACGGATTCATCCCATCTGTACAAAGCCCAAGTCTTAGATTCCTATCTTCTTCACCAAATTTGGGGTACAATAGATCAATCTTCTTCCATTGTGGGGAATCAGACGCATGTCGTAGGATCCCATCATTATTTTTCTTAACATCTGCATGCCACCTCAAATTCTTCGCATCTTTCGGATTTGCAAACAAGCGTTGAAACCGTGATATTATAGGTAGATACCACAACACCTTGGCAGGAGAACCAGTTTTGGACTCCTCCGAAGTCGTCAATTTATACCGTGACGCACCACATTTTGGACAATCTTTTAAATCTACATAGTCCTTTTGAAATAATACACAATCATTCGGGCATGCATGTATCTTCTTGGCCTCCATTCCCATTGGGCACAACATTTTCTTTACCCGGTATGTTGAGATTGGCAGCTCGTTTCCTTCAGGAAGCATTTCTTTCAACAAAGTCAACAATTCAATGAAGCTTTTGTCGATCCATCTATTGTTAGCTTTCAACTTATACAATCTCAACACAGCGCTAAGCTTCGTAAACTTAGCATAGCCTGTGTATAACGGTATCTCAGCATCATGCACAATGTTTCTAAAGATAGGAGGTGGATCGGTGTGCTCTACCCTACAACTATCCAACATCGCATCAACGATGTCTACTAGAACTGGTTCGTTCACATCTATGTCATCGGAGGAAATTTCTTCTTCCACCCAAGCACTGCTATCGACATCTACTGGTTTCGAGTTTGAAATCTCTCCATGCCAGTGCCATTCTGTATAGCCTTGTACAATCCCGTTGCACATGACATGACTTTTGATTTCCTCACCAGTGTTGACTTTCAAGTTGTTACCGCAATGCCTACATGGACAGTAGAACCTATCTGTAGGTTTTGTCCTATGTTCCTCGGCAAATCTAACAAACTGATCAAGACCAGATATAAACTCTGGCGTGCAGCGATTGTGAATGGACATCCATGATCTATCCATTCTATGATCAAAGAGAAAACAAGTATATATTAGGATTAGGGTATACACTTACATCCTATCCAAGATTTACTCCAACAAACACATGTGATGTCATTCTTATATATAATAAATGTGTACCACCTATCCCATCCTTGAACACCTAATCTCACTAGTAAGTGTATAATGTGTATTGGGTTTTTAAGAAAATTTCGGTAGCATTTCCCCGTTGTTCTCTAAGTACATATGTACTTAGAGAACAAACGGGGAAATGCTACCGAAATTTTCTCGAAAACCCAATACACATTATACACTTACATCCTAAGTGAGATTAGGTGTTCAAGAACAGTCCAAAATTGGGGACTATCCAAGATTTACTCCTAATGAGTAAATCTTGGACGGGTTTCTAGGCCAACAAACACAATAATAGATATCTACAATGAAGCCGGACTCCATACAAACAGTATATAATTTAGTGATTGTTCATTCAAATTTATACCAATGTACTAGTAATATAAAGAACAATGATTGTTCACTTTCTAGGCCAACAAACACATGTGATGTCATTCTTATATATAATAAATGTGTACCACCTATCCCATCCTTGAACACCTAATCTCACTAGTAAGTGTATAATGTGTATTGGGTTTTCAAGAAAATTTCGGCAGCATTTCCCCGCTGTTCTCTAAGTACATATGTACTTAGAGAACAAACGAGGAAATGCTATCGAAATTTTCTCGAAAACCCAATACACATTATACACTTACATCCTAAGTGAGATTAGGTGTTCAAGAACAGTCCCAAACAGGGGACTATCCAAGATTTACTCCTAATGAGTAAATCTTGGATGGGTTTCTAGGCCAACAAACACAATAATAGATATGTACATGTTAGGGTTTCATCACAATTGATGTTAGGGTTTCATCAATGTTAGGGTTTAATCAAATCAAATTAGGATGCTAGAATGGACAAGTTTAAATCTTATTTCAACATGCATCAAAATTTATTGAATTAGGTCAAGCATTAGGATTAGAAGCACAAATATATGCAAGAAAAAGATTTGTTCGTATCCTAGAATTTACATAAAGCATTACATATAGATTTTTTCATTTCCTTACCAACAGCAAACACGGCCGTGGCTGTGTTGGCCTACCACGGCCGTGCTGGGCAACACGGCCGTGGTAGGCCAACATAGCCACGGTCGTGTTTGCTGCATGTAGGTAAAAAGCTAGGGAGAAAGGCTACGGTTAATACATGGAGAGCAGACCGAAGCTAGGAGGCACGGTGGGCGTGAGCAGGGAGGAAGGAGCAGGCGGCGCCAGCGACGCAGGATGAAGCTAGGGCGGCGGCGACGCAGGAGCAGCAGAGCAGGTGGCGGGCGGCGGCGGCAAGGTCGAGTAGTAGCACCGTCGGCGGCGACGGCGAGGCGAGGCGAGGAAGCACAGGCAGCGTCGGTGACGGCGAGAACCAGCAGGAAGCTAGCGGGCGATCGAGCAGCAGCTAGCAGGCGATGAAGACAATCAAACATGTACCGGTGCGATCGATCGTGGGTCTATTAAGTTTGTAAAGGCGTCAGTTATTAAATACAAACGACACCTAAAGTCTTCGGCGTCGGTTGATAGTAAAACACCGACGCCCAACTAGACAACCTTTACCCTAAATTTTTTGGTGGGAATCATTATCAGCGTCGGTTATCGAAGGATAACCGACACTGAAAGTGGGACTTTTCGTGCAAATTTTTATTTTAAATAGGCGTCGGTGAATTGTTAAAAAACTGACGTTGTAGGTGACCTAAAATGTTTTCGCACAAAAATTGGATTTCACGGGCGATTTTAGGCGTCGGTCTATTATAACCAGCCGACGCTAAATACAAAGTGGTACCCGTGTCTGGCTGGTCTTCGAATATAGATGTCGGTTTGCATAAATAACCGACGTCTAATATTATAGGCGTCGGTTTGCCTAAATAACCGACTCCCAGAAAAGCGACACTGAACGTTGTTTCTGTAGTAGTGAATATTCACATCATATGTAATAAATAAATGATAAAAATAAAATCTGATCATATCAATTATCATAAAACATAGTAAATTGACATGACTCGGATACCCCTATTGGGATATACGGGCACAAAGTATAGCAATAGAAATAAAAAATTATTTATTTGTATTCCCATAATAACAAGATCGCATCAACTACTATGAAATAGGAAGGATGGTTTTAGAAAGTTATACCTGGTCCTGGAGCAAGTCTAGCAACAACACTCACTTCTTTAAAATTGCTGACAAGTTGCTCTTGGATGGTGGCTATGCAGCTCATGGTCTTCACCATGAACAGTTGTTTGTGCAACCTCTGTAGCGACTCTGGTGGTCTTGCCATGTATTGCAGGTCGACTTTTTTCACTAAGCAACAACCAAAGGATTCCTGCCTCTACAATAGTCCAAACGGACCAACGAGAACTCCTATCGTTCACCAAGAATGGACAGGAAGAAGTTGTCCCTCCCATTGGTGTACTAGTCACCAACCTGCTCTCCCACAATGACAAGTATCAATTGTTCTCTCCCTTTGGATATCCCTCCCTATCGGGTAGGAATTGCCTAGGCTCTCTTGATCATAAGGAGAGAGGACAACAGTTGTTAGAGGAACTGATTCTCAGTTGTTTGTGTTGTGTCTTAGGAAGCCTGAGTACCCCTCTATTTATAGTAGAGGTCAGGGTTAGGGTTCTCAGTCAAATTTGGATCGTGCGGGAATGGAAGAGACTAGAAGAACTTGAACTTTAACAACCTGTGAGATGCCAAACAGTTGTCTAGCACACCCACACGATTGTATATGGTACGAGACGGTCGTCTTACACTGCCAATCGGTCGTTTGGCAGTTTCCCAATTGGATACGAATTTGGCAATTTCAATTCTAATTAATATCACATATTAATTTACTTGCACTCCCAAGTTTGTGCAAGTGAAACTATTTGAGAATTATCCCAAACCTTTGCTCAGCCCAACCGAGCCATCTCACACATACGAACGCCTGTCTTGCTCACCCAGACGCCCGTTTGGTGAGTCGAGTTGACCTAGTCGGTTCAATCATATTGAATCAGTCAACTCAAGGGCAGAACTAAGACAATTTGATCCTTGATCTACCTGACCACCCAAACAGCCATCTCAACACTTGAGACACCTGTCTGGTTGCCAAAATGGCCATCTCACTCAGTGAGATGGTCGTTTGGAAGACTTGGTCAGCCAATCAAGCAATCTATTGTGTGAAATGAATACCCAAACACTTTAGTGATCAATCCAATGGTCATTCAAGATCAAACTCCTCTTATAGATGTGTTCCTATGTGTGTGACTCTATAGATCCCATGTCACGTTGGCAGTGAATGTCCATAACTAGTTTATGAAATCATAAGAAAAGAGTGGTACCTAGTCGCACATTGGTGTTACCCAAGTGAATGGAAAGTTGGAGAATATCTTCAACCTACAATCTGTGTAAGGTGTTGAAGTGATTGTATAATTCCTTTATCTCTGATATACAGGATGAACCCAAGGCATGGAAGGTCATCCTTTCAATGTTCAATCCATGTTTCTTGAACAAAGAGTAGACTGTTTGAGATAATGTGACCTCAATATCATATGTTGATTCACATGTGCATGTGCACGCGTTTCTTAGTCAAAAAAGAAAAAAATTACTTTCTGTGATCAGAGATTGATAGCGTGAGGTACTATCAAAAGCAATGGGAGATGGATTGGGTTGCTGTGCTGGTTGGTACGTGTAGCTGGGCATCGGATGATGGTTGGCAGGTGTTGCTGTGAGGAACCGCAAACTATCAACACAACTGAAAGGGGAGCGATTTTTGCAGTACTGTCCTATGGTCCATCTTGGCAACAAAACTAATTTTTATATACTTTTGAGTAAAAATGATACGAATACTCATTTTCTCATTAATGTAAAAAATAAATACAAAATGAAAGAGAGGAGGTAAGTGATGATGGAAGATTATAGAAGTAAGGAGAAAAATGATAAGGAGGAGGAGAGAAGTGAGAGAAGTAAATAGGCATGTATTCATCATTAGTAAGAGTGTATTCGACATTTATAGCCATTAACTCGAATTTAATTCAATTTTATGTGTTTGTCATTAAGTTTCTTTGAGTGTCGGTTATCCATTTTTAAATTTCATTAACTAACTTTGGGTGTCAATTCACCATTTATGGGTGCACTTACCTATTTAGACATCATCCCCCCTCCAATTACCCTCCTCTTCCCTCATCATCACCCTTCTCTTCCCCTCTTCTCCTCTTCTTCCCTATTTGTTTGGGTGCACAATTAACTAATTCTAGGTGTCATTAAGCTATTGTTGGGTGTAATTACCAATATTTAGGCATCAAACACCACTATTTAGGAGCCATTAAGTTATTTTTTTGTGTCAGTTACCCTTAACTTTGATTTTGTGCGTACACTATTTGTTTGGGTACCACAGTGTTAATTACCACTATGTAGGTGTCAAACACCCTTATTTTGGAGCCATTAAGTTGTTGTTGAGTGTCAATTACCCTTAGTCATGATTTAGTGTGTATACTATTTGTTTGGATGCTAATTATATCCTTCTCGGTGTCAATTACTAATATTTAGGATTTAAACACCATATTTGGACGCCACTAAGTTGTTTTTGAGTGTCAATTGCCCTTAACCGTGATTTTGTGAGTACACTATTTATTTGAGGCCACTTATATGCTTATGGGTGTCAATTTTCAATATTTAAGCGTCAAACACCCTTATTTGGGCACCATTAACTTATTTTTTAGTGTTAATTATTCTTAGCCATGATTTTGTACGTACATTATTTGTTTGGATACCACTTATATACATCTAGATGTCAATTACCAATATTTAGGCATCAAACACCCCTATTTAGACTGCCATTAAGTTATTTTTTAGTTTCAATTACCCTTATCTTGATTTAGTGTGGACACCGTTTGTTTAGGCGCCACTTATATGCTATTAGGTGTCAATTACCAATATTTAGGCAACAAACACCCCTATTTAGACACCATTAAGTTGTTTCTGAGTGTCAATTACCCTTAACCATGATTTAGTGCATACACTATTTGTTTGGACACCACTTATATGCTTGTGTATCAATTACTAATATTTAGGCATCAAACACCCCTATTTGGGTGCCATTAAGTTGTTTTTGAGTGTCAATTACTCCTAGCCATGACTTAGTTCATACACTATTTGTTTGGGTGCCATTTATATGTTTATGGGTGTCAATTACCAATGTTCATGCGTCAAACACCCCTATTTGGGTGGCATTAAGTTATTTTTTTAGTGTCAATTACCCTTGGTCATGATTTAGGCATACACCATTTGTTTGGGTGCCACTTATATGCTTTTGGGTGTCGATTACCAATATTTAGGTGTCAAACACCCCTAATTGGGTGTCATTAAGTTGTTTTTCCATGTCAATTACTCTTAGCCACGATTTATTGTGTGTACTATTTGTTTGGGCATCACTTATATGCTTTTGGGTGTCAATTATCAATATTTAGGCACCAAAAATACTTATTTGGGTGTCATTAGGTTGTTTTTGAGTGTCAATTACCCTTAGCCATGATTTAGTGTGTATACTATCTGTTTGGACGCCATTTATATGCCACTTGGTGTCAATTACCAATATTTTCTTGTCAAACACCCCTATTTGACCTCCATTAAGTTGATTCTGAATGTCAATTATCGTTCGCCGTGATTTAGTGTGTGTACTATTTGTTTTGGCGCCACTTATATGCCTATGGGTGTCAAATACCAATATTTAAGCGTCATTAAGTTATTGTCGAGTGTCAATTGTACTTAACTATTTTTTGAGTGTCAATTATCATTTCTAGGTGTACAATAACCATTTATGGGTGTCATTTAAATGCTTAAGTGCCATTTTCATGCTTGGAAAAGTTCACAATATGTTTGGACTCAAACGCTCCTATTTGGACATCATTACGTTATTTTTTTATATCAATTACCCTTAGTCGTAAATTAGTGCGTAGACTATTTGTTTGGGTGTCTTCTGAGTGTCAATTACCAATAGTTAGGGGTCATTTATCTGCTAACATGAAAGAGATGTATAGAAGAAGAAATAAGGTACAATTTTGGATGAAGGCGCGGAGAAGCTGCTCATGTAGCGTTGGAAGTTGAGCCAGAAAGGAGAAAGTAGGCGTCAACAATGAAGAAGCAGACGCTGGAAAGGTGGATGGTTGGAAATTTGTGATTTGTTTCGGTGGAAAGACAGATGGAGGTTTAATTTTGGATAAGAAAATGGATGGTGGGGAGAGGGTGAGTGGGGACAACAATGTTTGCAGGAGAGTGCAAGGGTCATCTCACGTCACGTGGGCCTGCTTCATGTAGAGTTGTTACTGGCCGCCACACGTCACTTGTTGAATGTAGCAGAAGGAGTAGTAGGAGAATGGGGACAGCAAGAAAGGAATGTGGTTTTGCATTAAATGAGGCACGTAACGTGCATGTGCGTGACAAAAATTTAATGCAACGGAAAATCAAGCAGCGCACACAGTCACACAGCACCATAGGTGGTTATTCATAGGATAACAGACACGTTAACTTCACCGTGTGGAGGCCACTATAACGGATGCCCTTGTCTCACGTGATGTCTGCCCTAGAAAACCCATGCATCTTTCTTAAAAGCAGAGGCGGTGCATAGTTAAGAGTTGATATCGAAGTCAATGAGAACAACAAGAATAATAACTACTAGTTGTATCTCTGTCTTCTGCTACCTCGGATTATGCTTCACGTTTATTTATTGTTTACAAAAGAAGACTTCCATACACAGAAATCGTGTAAAGACCGCAGCCTGTTGGCAGTCAATGACGGGTGTCTATCAGCGTTGGGAGTGGTCTGAATTTGCAGATTCGTTCAGCGTTCAATTCCGCCTGATTGGGTGAGAGTGGTTATTTAAATTTGATATCTGCTGTTTACATGGGAGTCCGTACGCTGCATTTTGTCTGTGGATTATTTATACGCTGCATTTTGTCTGTAGATTATTTACGTATTGCCGGGATCAAATGAGCTTGGGTGCTGGTTTCCTAGGAAAACGATTCATCAAAAAAATATTTTGCCAGCCGTTGCAGCAGAAAAGAAACCTCAAAGCAAGAATCTAAGACCAGTTTTTATACTGCAATCAATATAAAACAACCATTATAACATAAAAATATTCATACGGGTAGCATACTTTTGTGCTTAATACATGCATTAATGAAGCTCAAACTCATAGACATTTTTTTGTGCTAAATCTATATATATTTTTTTATAACGACCCCGCCTCCCGGTAACCCCCAATTAAGAGAGACTCGAAGGTCAGACACATTATTCCAATATTTCCGGATCAGTGGTTTGACATTTAATCAATAATAATTATCAAATTCTACTAAAACTAAAATGAAAAGCTGGAATAAAATAAATCTCTTGATACCTTGTAAAAATTTCGAATTTCTAGACTTCTATCCACATATGGAGTCTATCTATCTAATCCTCTTTGAATTAATTATTTGTACCTTCACAATGTTTTAGTTTACTGTTTGTCCTTTTCAATGATTGTATCTAAAACGCCGACAAACAAAACATCGGTCAATATATTTCTATACCGGTATGTGGGGAACAATCACAATTTCAAAAATAATTGTTAACAACCTAATTATCACAAATAAGTTATTAACAATTCAAATTACATTTTCAATGTGACATTCTCAACCGTTTTTGCCCTAGACCCTGAATTACCTTCTCTTAGGGTTTTGTCCTTACAAAGGGCATAAGGCCACCTTCTTCATCCAGAGCTTGGTGTCTGGGGTCACCTCTCTGGGTGCCCAATGGTCTTCCCTCTAGGGCTTGACCGATTAGACCTTCCCTCTAGGGCTTGGTCATGCATCATTCATCAGGGTGGCATGTATGTTCGAGAATGTACATATATACTTCATTGTGATAATCATAGGGACTTTAAAGGATTGCAGAAATAAGCATTCAATAGTTTAGGTTGCATCCAATTGATTAAACATTCAAGAAAACTTCGTAAAACTAGATCAATTACTCATAAATATCCATATACATGTTCTGCTGATTTGAGATAGAAATATTCCAGGCAAGTAGGAAATCTAAGCAACCAAGCAAGCACACAACTAGATCTTGAAATAAGCATACAATTTTCTTTCACAACTCATGTTATCAATATCTATCCAATCTAACTTGCTCCTTAGGGTTTCTACTTCTTTTTAAGGTTTCACTTGCAATTAGGGTTTTGTTATCACTTTTATCACTACAAACCCTAAATAAGCAAAACTACTCATAAACCCTAATCATCATTTCCTATCTCTCCTAACAGGCTTAGGATCAACATTTATCAACATATTTCCATATATTTTGAATTAAACATTATCATATATTCTTGATTTAAAACCCTAAAACATTAAATTTCTCATCTAGATCAGATTTGAATCTCTCATTATCATCTATAGGTTATCAGTACATCAAATTAACCCATTAAATATTAAGATTCAATCTTTAATCACAATTAGGGTTTCTAACCAAATTTTAATGCACTTTTCATCCTCTTAATATACTTTTGCAGTTAGGAATGAAATAAAGTACTAAAACTATTTTTATCAGCTTCCTCATATTTTTCTGATCAATTTTCATATATTAAGTTTATCCATCAAAGCTTCCTAGCAATTTCTACGAATTTTGTAAGGAAAAACATTATCTTGGATTATCTGTTATTTTTAGAAAAATGTAGGCCGCTTGATCTGTGGTCCAATGGACCACGGGGGATCCAACGACCCATGATCACGGGCCCCAACTCCCGATCAAAACAAACAAAAGGCAGATATGCCCTTACCCGATCAGCAGAGGCGGAAGGGCGTTTCGGTAATTCTCCTAGGGGTTGTCTTGAACCTCCTGTTGCTCTGTGCGCAAGCATGTGGTCAACCCCACCGGTTGACTTGGCGATCCTGGGCTGCCGCCAGCGAACAAAAGCTACCAATAGCTTCGTCTCCCTCCCACAAACTCAATCGTCGGTCCAATTGCCCCTTCTCGTCGTTCCTTCACCGCAAACTAGGTGAGGCTTTCCCGGCACTACCTGCTCCTCGACGAGGTCTTTGGTCGAGCTAGTTCCTCGAATTGAAGGCACCACAACAATCGTCGCTGCGCTTCGGTCACGAGAGGGTAGATTTTAGGTTTGCTCGTGTTGCTACGCGCACTACTCTATATATAGGGTAGCCATCGAGTTCCTAGTGAATTAGGGACTTCCCCATTTCACAACGAAACCCCACCGACCTTAGGGTGGTTAGGCTCGGAACAAACTCCTAGAGGAGATGGACTCCTTCAGATCTCCGCAAATGGTCTCAAATATGAGAAATCTCATATGGAAAGTTCACACAGCAGGGACTCTGTGTCCTACTCATTGCGAGAGTGGGACTTATCCTAAACCGTGGATCACTGATCCAATGGTCAAGAGTGAACAGTTAAAACCAAAATTTGAGATTTTAATCCCAAATCAAATCGTGACATAAATTTCCTTTCTACTTTAGGATAATCTTCGAAAAATCTTAACTCATCATTCCTTCATCCATTTTCAACCAAATTTTAAAGGAAGCTATGAATGGGTATTATCTAGTCGTGTACCAATTTTGAAACCCAAATTCTAGAGGAAAAGGGTATTTCCTTCATAAGCAAGTTATCTTTTAATTAAAGCCAAATTAATTGGAATTTCCTCTTTCCTATGCCATTATCTTGGTATCTTGAACTCCTTGGTCCTCAAGGAATCCTATGGCATGAAATTTACCTTTGGAGGCTACCTCTTAGCCTTCTAGAGGCTTGTACCTCTATCTTTTCTCCTTTCCTTACTTATTCCTTTTATTAACTAAATTCCTTTTTCTTTTATTTTCTTTTTCTTGTTATTAGGCTCAATAGCCAATAAAGCCCACTAAGCAACCAAACAAGGTTATTGTAAATGAAGTCCATCCAATTCAAACAAATAAAACAATTATTGATTTCATTTATCATAAAAGGAGAAATACAATTTCATTACATAGTTAGGAAAAATGGGGTTATAACAGCCTCCCCTCCTTATAGGAATTTTCCCTCAAAATTCAACAATTAAACAAACAAGTAAGGATATGCTTTTTCCATGTCCGTCTTCATCTCCCATGTGGCCTCATCCTCTCCATGGTTTCAAAGAACCTTTACCATCTCTATATTCTTACATCTGAGTTCTTTCACCTTGGTATCTAGAATCCGCAAAGGTGACTCAGGATATGTCAGCTTCCTTGAAGCTCAATAGGCTCAATGCTCAGCACATGGCTTGGATCTTGCATATATCACTTCAGATTATGTCAGCTTCCCTTGAAGCTCAATAGGCTCAATGCTCAGCACATGGCTTGGATCTTGCATATATCGCTTCAGATTGGACACGTGAAACACATCATGCATCATACTATACTGAGGGGGTAACGCCAAATGGTATGCAGCTTCACCAATCCATTCTAGCACCTAAAACGGACCCACGTATCGGGGACTCAACTTTCCTCTGTTCTTGGCTATAGCTCGGAGCAGTCGAATTTTCAAGAATACATGCTCTCCCACAGTGAACTGCATGTCAGTCCTCTTTGCATCAACATATGACTTCTGTCGATCCTGGACTCTCTTCAGCCTCTGCTTGATCAAAGCGACCTTATCTGCATACACTTGGAGCTCATCTGACCTCAACAAGGTCCTCTCACTGACATCATCCCAGTGAAGCGGTGACCGACATGGTCTCCCATAAAGAGCTTCATACGGAGGCATCCTGATACTGGCTTGGTAGCTGTTGTTGTAAGCAAACTCGGCTAAAGGTAAGTACTGCTCCCATGATCTACCCCAATCGAACACACAAGCTCTCAACAGATCCGCTAATGTGTGGATCGTCCTCTCTGACTGACCATCCGTTTAGGTGTGATAAGTGGTACTGAACTTCAACCTTATACCAAGTTCCTCTTGTACTTTCTTCCACAACTTGGAAGTGAACTTCGGGTCTCTATCCGAGATGATGGAACCGGGTACACCATGAAAACGTACTATCTCTCCGATATACAGCTCAGTTAGGTCTGACACCTTGGTAGTGGTATTCAGGGCAAGGAAGTGAGCTGACTTGGTAATGCGATATACCACAACACATATCGAATCATGACCTCTCTTGGTCTAGGGTAGACCCACCACGAAGTCCATGGTGATCTATTCCCATTTCCATTCTGGAATCTGTATCGACTGTAAAAGTCCACCGAGTCGTTGGTCTTCATCCTTCACCATCTGGAACATAAGATAGCTATCCACATATGCCGCAATGTCTCTCTTCATTCCTGGCCACCAAAAATACCTCTACAGGTCCTTAAACATCTTGGTAGTTCCCGGGTGTACCATATACTTAGAACCATGAGCCTCTTACATGATATGTTCCTTCAACGGTGAATCCTCAGGAACCCATATACGGTTCTCAAATCTGATCCCTCCGTCTACCCCCATCGAGAGACGGGTCTGTGGCTTCCTCCTCAAGCCCTTCATCCTATCGAGTCTCTACTAGCCAATTGTACTGCCACGATCTCACCCAAAAACTCTGACTAGATTTGGATGTTGGCTAATCGAACTCGGTCCTCTAACAGTTGTGGAGTCCACTCCATGAGCTTTTCTAAGCTCTTCCACTGATTGGATAAAACAAATACACACATGAGTTGTTTCCGACTCAACGCATCAGCTACGACGTTCGCCTTACCAGGAAGATAGGCGATGGTGAAGTCGTAATCCTTCATGTACTCCATCCATCATCTCTGTTGTAGGTTCAGGTCTCTCTATGTCAGCAGGTACTTGAATCTCTTATGGTTAGTGAGGATCTCAAAGGTAGCACTGTACATGTAATGTCACCATATCTTCAACGCATGGATGATAGTAGCCAATTCTAAGTCATGTGTCGGGTAATTCACCTCATTGGGCTTGAGTTATCGGGAGGCATATGCAACCACATGCAAATTCTGTTCTAATACATATCCAAGTCCCATCTTCAAAGCATTAGTGAATATCTCAAAACCCTCATTGCCAGAAGGTAGGGTCAACACTGGGGCAGTGGTCAACTTCTCCTTTAGCTCCTGGAAACGAGCCTCACATACATTGAACCACACAAACTTCACATCCTTCCGAGTCAACATGGTAAGTGGCAAGGCGGTCTTTGATAAATCCTTGATGAAGCGTCAGTAGTATCCGGACAACCCCAAGAAGTTGTGAATCTCAGAGGGGTTCTTCGGTGCAAGCCAGTATCAAACTGCCGACACCTTAGCTGGATCTATGACGATCATTCCTCCTAAGAAGATGTGTCTGAGAAACATGACTCGGTCTATCCAAAACTCGCATTTCGAGAATCTTCCATAGACCTTATGCTTTCTCATGATATCAAGTACTCTATCCAGATGGTCACAATGTGGGGCTAGGTCATCAGAGTACACCAAGATGTCGTCTATGAACACGATCACAAAAGAGTCTAGGAAAGGTTGGAACACACTGTTCATAAGGTTCATGAAGACACTGGGTGCATTGGACAACCCAAATGGCATGACCACAAACTCATAATGGCCATATCAGGTTTAGAAAGCCATTTTAGGTATATCTTCACTTCTCACTCTCACCTGATGGTATCCTGACCTCAAATTGATTTTGGAAAAGACTCGGGACAATTTGAGTTGGTCAAATAGGTCATCTATTCTGGGTAAGGGGTACTTGTTCTTAATGGTCACCTGATTGATCATCCAGTAATCAATACACATCCAGAGTGATTCATCCTTTTTCTTCACGAAAAGGACTGGTGCTCCCCATGGTGATGTACTAGGTTGGATGAAACTTTTATCTAACAACTCTTGTAACTATGTTTTCAACTCTAGTAACTCAGCTGGGGCCATCCTATAGGGTGCTTTAGATATAGGGTTAGTCATAGGAGCTAACTCAATACAGAAAGCTACCTCCCTCTTAGGGGGGATCCCTGGTAGATCATCTGGAAACACATCTGCATACTCCCGAACCAGCTCTATCTCTTCTAAGGGTCGCACCTTGGCCTCAGGTTTGGTAACTATGGCTAGGTATGCTCGACAACCTTTGGATATCATCTGCTCAGCCTTCAAATCTGATACATAAAGGCTGGTAGTCACATCTCTCCTTCCTCGAATGGTAAAGTGTGGTTGACCATGCTTCCTAATAAGAATCTTCTTCTCTCTATAGTCAATATGTGCTCTATAGGTGTAAATCCAATCCATACCAATGATTACATCAAAATCGTTCATATCGAGGAGGATGGAGTCAGTGGGAAGCTCATGGCTCGGATACTTAACTGGAAAGATAGGGGATTTTAAAAGAGATGTATATATTCGACCACTCGGGGTTGTGACATCCAAAACATAGCCTAAATCCTTGATGTCCAAACAAAGCATAGTTTCCAGATTTCTTGAAATAAAAGTATTAGTAGAACCAGAATCAAAAGAGCTTTTACATTTTATCCCATGACTTCAAGCATACCTACATAGTTTCATACTGTATGAGACTGATGTTACATGATCAAACTAAACCAAAAGGAAAACTCTATGGGTTATTACCCTCGATCAACCTATTAGCATTCGCCTAGGCTTCTTCATTGTCTATGGCGAACACTCTAGCTTACCTTCTCTCTCCCACAGATGGAGCTCTAGTTGGTACTCCTCCTGTTGGGGGTGTTGTTGCGACTGGTTGCACTACCATTGGGCCTCTCGGGTCAAGCAGAGGACAGTTGGCGATGAAGTGTCCCTCTTGCTGGCAATGGTAGCACACCCTCTTCTTGAAGTGGCATTTCCCAGGATGTGTCCGTCCGCAGGTACGACACTTCTGGAAGTGACTCTCACCACATGACTTTCCTTTGTGTCCATGATTGCCCTTGTTGTGGTTACGCCCTTGTCCTTTCTTTTGGTCATTCTTCTGTCCTTAAGTACCTTCAGTGAAACCCATATATCCTTTGGGTGGGTTCTAAGCATGGATCACTGTCCTCTCCATGTCTAAGGTGGTGTTGTAGGCTTCAACGAAGGTTGTAGGTTTGCTTGCCATGACATGTGATTTGATTGCAGGGTGAAGACGCTCCATGAAATTTTCCACCCTTCTTTCCTCATCCATCATGTGTCAAAAGCACTCCAGGATGCAAAACTTACGACCAAAGTCAGCAACGGATAAGTTACCCTGGGTCATGTTGGTGAACTCCCTATCCTTCTCCTTCTTAGCTGAGGTGGGGATGAATCTGGCGGTGAAGATAGTCCTGAAGTCGGTCCATGCCATCAGTTCTTCACTTTGATCTCGTCCCATGATATGATTTTCCCTCCATATCTTGGCTGCTCCTTCCAAGAGGTGAGCAGCAAAAAGAACCTTCTTGTTTGGTTGTACCTCAAGCATACGGAAACCATTCTCAACTGCCAACAGCCAAGCATCCGCTTTGTCGACCAGTTCGGTCTTATCCTCTCCCCAGAATCTCTCGATGTTCAGCTTGATGAAGTCCAAAATGGTGACTCCAAGTCGAGGACAAATGGAAAGTGATTCACCATTCTCATCTCTGGCTATGTCCCTGAGGGCCAGAACACTAATGGCCTTAGTTAACCTCTTCTGCTGTTCCATCCATACGGCATCAGGGGTGTGAACCACAATTGACGGTCCTAGACCACCGGTCTGGTTCTCCTCCAACTTCACTTCGTCCTCAGACATATGTTCCTCTTCCTATTCCATCTTGGGGTTATCAAAGGGTATTGGCTTAGGATCAGGGCCTTCATCTGAAGCTCCCTCATGTCAATTTCTCTTTTTAGAGGACTCACTACCATAGTTCTTCTTCCTCTTCTCAGAAGATCCCTTTCCCTTACAGGGAGGCCAACCACCCTTAGTTGGGTTCTCGGTGGCCTCGAGGATAGCTACGGTCTTCACTTGAGCCATCTACATAAGCATACAATCAAACTTTAGTTTACACTTAAACTAATTATACTTATGTTGATGACATCGTGTTTACGTATCTTTTATTAATTTGATGGGGGATTCATTAATCCTTATCATACTTACCCTTACCTTAAGAGGGTTGGGAAGAGAGAGAAAACCCTAAATCTTAGAATCCTTAATTGAATTAGGGTTGAGAAGTGATGAAATAGATGAGAGAGTCCTAAAGGTATCCTATTTCGAGTCAGAACCTAAGACATTGGCCAAGCAGTGACACTACATCTGGGAGTCCTCGTGACCGACTAGCGGGGTGAATGAAAATATTGCCAGCCCCTAGACCGTGATCCTTTTCTAGACACCTCTTTCTTTTGGAAAATCCTCTAATAACTCCCTCAGTTCTACAGAGTTTGTAAAATTTAATAATTACTAAGGATTAAATGAGGAACCACATCTCTGATACCAAATGTAACAAACTCGCCTCCTGGTAACCCCCAATTAAGGGAGACTAGAAGGTCAGAGATGTTATCCCAATATTTCTGAATCAGTGGTTTGACATTTAATCAATAATAATTACCAAATTCTACTAAATCTAAAATGAAAAGCTAGAATAAAATAAATCTCTTGATACCCTGTACAAATTTAAGATTTCTAGACTTCTATCCACAAATGGAGTCTATCTATCTAATCCTCCTTGAATTAATTATTCATACCTTTATAATGTTTCAGTTTACTATTTTTCTTTTTCAATGATTGTACCTAAAACGCCGACAAACAAAATATCAATTAGTATATTTCTATACCGGTATGTGGGGAACACTCACAATTTCACAAATAATTACTAACAACCTAATTATCACAAATAAGTTATTAACAATCCAAATTACATTTTCAATGTGACATTCTCAACCGCTTTTGCCCTAGGCCCTGGATTACCCTCTCTTAAGGTTTTGTCCTTGCAAGGGACATAAGGCCACCTTCTCCAACCTGAGCTTGGTGCCTGGGGTCACCTCTCAGGTTGCCCAATGGTCTTCCCTCCGGATCGTGACCGATTAGACCTTCCCTCCAGGGCTTGGTCATTTATCATACATCAAGGTGGCATGTAGGTTCGAGAATGCACATATATACTTAATTGTGATAATCATAGGGACTTTAAAGGATTGCATAAATAAGCATTCAACAGTTTAGATTGCATCCAATAAATTAAACATTCAAGAAAACTTCATGAAACTAGATCGATTACTCATAAATAACCACATACCCATTCTGTTGATTTGAGATAGAAATATTCTAGGCAAGTAGGAAATCCAAGCAAGCACACAACAAGATCCTAAAATAAGCATACAATTTCCTTTTACTACTCATGTTATCAAGATCTATCCAATCTAACTTGCTCCTTAGGGTTTCTACTTCTTTTTAGGATTTCACTATCAATTAGGGTTTTGCTATCACTTTTATCACTACAAACCCTAAATAAGAAAAACTACTCATAAACCCTAATCATCATATCCTATCTCTCCTAACATGTTAGGATCAAAATTTATCAACATATTTCCATATATTTTGAATTAAACATAATCATCTCTTCTTTTACCCTAAATTAGGGTTTCTAGATACATTATCATATATTCTTGGTTTAAAACCCTAAAACATGCAATTTCTCATCTATATCAGATTTGAATCTCTCATTATCATCTACTGGTTATTAGTACATCAAATTAACCCATTAAACATTATAGATTCAATCTTTAATCACAATTAGGGTTTCTAACCAAATTTTAATGCACTTTTCATCCTCTTAATATACTTTTGCAGTTAGGAAAGAAATAAGGTACTAAAGCTATTTTCATCAGCTTCCTCATATTTTTCTGATCAAATTTCATATATTAAGTTTATCCATCAAAGTTTCCTAGCAATTTCTACGAATTTTGCAAGGAAAAACATTATCATGGATTATCTGTTATTTTTAGAAAAATGTAGGCCGCTTGAACCGTGGTCCAATGGACCACGCGAGATCCAATGACCCACGATCGCACACCCTAACTCGGGATCAAAACAAACAAAAGGTAGATATGCCCTTACCAGATCAACAGAGGCGGAAGGGCGTTTCGATAATTCTCCCAGGGGTCGTCTTCAACCTCCTGTTGCTCTGTGCGTGAGCCCACCGGTTGACTTGGCGATCCTGGGCTACCGCGAGTGAACAAAAGCTACCAGTAGCTTCATCTCCCTCCCATGAACTCAACCGTTAGTCCAATTGCCCCTTCTTGTCATTCCTTCACCGCAAACTAGGTGAGGCTTTCCCGGCGCTACTTGCTCCTCAACGAGGTCTTTGGTCGAGCTAGTTCCTCGAATTGAAGGCACCACAATGATCGTCGCTGCACCACGGTCACGAGAGGGTAGATTTTAGGCTTGCTCATGTTGCTGCACGCACTACCCTATATATAGGGTAGCCATTGAGTTCCTGGTGAATTGGGGAGTTCCCCGTTTCACAACAAACCCCCACTGACCTCAGGGTGGTTAGGTTTGGAACAAACTCCTGAAGGAGATGGACTCTTTCACATCTCCGTAGATGGCCTCAAATCTAAGAAATCTCATATTGAAAGTTCACACAGCAGGGACTCTGTGTCCCAGTCCACCTGAGAGTGTGACTTATCCTAAACCGTGGATCACTGATCCAATGATCAAGAGTGAACACTTAAAACCAAAATTCGGGATTTTAATCCCAAATCAAACCGTGACATAAATTTCCTTTCCACTTGAGGATAATCTTCGAAAAATCATAACTCATTGTTACTTCATCTGTTTTCAACCAAATTTTAAAGGAAGCTATGAATTGGTATTATCTACTCGTGTACCAATTTTGAAACCCAAATTCCAAAGGAAAAGGGTATTTCCTTCATAAGCAAGTTATCTTTTAATTAAAGCCAAATTAATTGGAATTTCCTCTTTCCTATGCCATTATCTTAGTATCTTGAACGCCTTGGTCCTCAAGGAATCCTATGGCATGAAATTTACCTTTGGAGGTTACCTCTTAGCCTTCTAGAGGCTTCTACCTCTATCTTTTCTCCTTTCCTTATTTATTCTTTTTATTAACTAAATTCCTTTTTACTTTTATTTTCTTTTTCTTGTTATCGGGCTCAATAGCCAATAAAGCCCACGAAGAAACCAAACAAGGCTATTGTAAACGAAATCCATCCAATTCAAAAAAATAAAACAATTATTGATTTTAATTTATCATTAAAATGAGAAATACAATTTCATTACATAACTAGGAAAAATGGGGTTATAACATCCTCCCCTCCTTATAGGAATTTTTCCCTCAATATTCAACAATCAAACAAACAAGTCAGGATATGCTTTTTCCATGTCCATCTTCAGCTCCCATGTGGCCTCATCCTCATGGTGCTTCCAAAGAACCTTTACCATCTCTATATTCTTACATCTGAGTTCTTTCAACTTGGTATCTAGAATCTGCAAAGGTGACTCAGAATATGTCAGCATCCCTTGAAGCTCAATAGGCTCAATGCTCAACACATGGCTCGGATCTTGCACATATCACTTCAGATTGGACACATGAAACACATCATGCATCATACTATACTGAGGGGGTAACGCCAAATGGTATGCAACTTCACCAATCCCTTATAACACCTCAAATGGACCCACATATCAAGGACTCAACTTTCCTCTATTCTTGGCTATAGCTCGGAGCAGTCGAATTTTCAAGAATACATGCTCTCCCATAGTGAACTACACGTCAGTCCGCTTCCCATCAGCATACGACTTCTATCGATCCTGGGCTCTCTTCAGCCTCTTCTTGATCAAAGTGAGCTTATCTGCATACACTTGCAGCTCATCTGACCTCAACAAGGTCCTCTCACCAAAATCATTCCAGTGAAGCGGTGACCGATACAGTCTCCCATAAAGAGCTTCATACAGAGTCATCCTGATACTGGCTTGGTAGCTATTGTTGTAAGTGAACTTGGCTAAAGGTAAGTATTGCTCCCATGATCCACCCCAATCGAGCACACAAGCCCTCAACAGATCCTCTAATGTCTGGATCGTGCTCTCTGACTGACCATCCGTCTGGGGGTGATAAGCGGTACTAAACTTCAACCTTGTACCAAGTTCCTCTTGTACTAGCTTCCAAAACTTGGAAGTGAACTTTGGATCTCTATCCGAGATGATGGAACTGGGTACCCCATGAAAATTTACTATCTCTCTGATATACAACTCAGTTAGGTCTGACACCTTGGTAGTGGTCTTCAGGGAAAGGAAGAGTGCTGACTTGGTAAGATGATCTACCACAACCCATATTGCATCATGACCTCTCTTGGTCTGGGGTAGACCCACCATGAAGTCCATGGTGATATGTTCCCATTTCCGTTCTGGAATCTCTATCGACTGTAAAAGTCCACCGGGTTGTTGGTGTTCAGCCTTCACCATCTGGCACATAATACAGTTGGCAACATATGTTGTAATGTCTCTCTTCATTCCTGGCCACCAGAAATACCTCTACAAGTCCTTAAACAACTTGGTAGTTCCTGGGTGTATCGTATACTTAGAACCATGAGCCTCTTGCATGATACATTCCTTCAACGGTGAATCCTCAGGAGCCCATATACATTTCTCAAATTTTATCCCTCCGTCTACCCCCACCAATCGAGAGACGGGTCTGTGGCTTCTTCCTCAAGCCCTTCATCCTGTCGAGTTCTCCACTAGCCAACTGTGCTGCCATGATCTTGCCCAAAAACTTTGACTAGATTTGGATGTTGGCTAATTGAACTCGGTCCTCTAATGGTTTTGGAGTCCACTCTACGAGCTCTTCTAAGCTCTTCCACTAATTGGATAAAACAGTTGCACACCTGAGCTGTTTCTGACTCAACGCATCAGCTACGACGTTTGCCTTACCAGGATGATAGGTGATGGTGAAGTCGTAATCCTTCATGTACTCCATCCATCGTCGTTGTTACAGGTTCAAGTCTCTCTGTGTCAGGAGGAGCTTCAAGCTCTTATGGTCAGTGAGGATCTCGAAGGTAGCATTGTACAGGTAATGTCGCCATATCTTCAAGGCATGGATGATAGCAGCTAATTCTAAGTCATGCGTCAGGTAATTCACCTCATTGGGCTTGAGTTTTCGGGAGGCATATGCAACCACATGCCGATATTGTTCCAACACATAGCCAAGTCTCATCTTCAAAGCATCAGTGAATATCACAAAACCCTCATTGCCAGAAGGTAGGGTCAACACTGGGGCGGTGGTCAACTTCTCCTTTAGCTCCTAGAAATGAGCCTCACATATATTGGACCACACGAACTTCACATCCTTCCGAGTCAACATGGTAAGCGGCAAGGCAGTCTTTGAGAAATCCTTAATGAAGCGTCGGTAGTATTCGGTCAACCCCAAGAAGTTGTAAATCTCAGAGGGGTTCTTCGGTGTAGGCTAGTCTCGAACTGCTGACACCTTAGCTGGATCTATGGCAATCATTCCTCCTAAGATGATGTGTCCGAGAAACATGACTCGATCTATCCAAAACTCACATTTTGAGAACCTTCCATAGAACTTTTGCTTTCTCCAGATATCAAGGACTCTACCTAGATGTCATATATGAACACGATCACAAAGGAGTCAAGGAAAGGTTGGAACACACTGTTCTTAAGGTTCATAAAGACACTGGGTGCATTGGACAACCCAAACGGCATGACCACAAACTCATAATGGCCATATTGGGTTTGGAAAGCTGTTTTAGGTATATCTTCACTTCTCACTCTCACCTGATGGTATCCTGATCTCAAATCTATTTTGGAAAAGACTCAGGCCGATTTGAGTTGGTAAAAAATGTCATCTATTCTGGGTAAGGGGTACTTCTTCTTAATGGTCACCTGATTGGTCATCCGATAATCAATACACATCCGGAGTGATCCATCCTTTTTCTTCACGAAAAGGACTGGTGCTCCCCATGGTGATGTACTAGGTCGGATGAAACCTTTATCTAACAACTCTTGTAATTGAGTTTTCAACTCAAGCAACTCAGTTGGGGCTATCCTATAGGGTGCCTTAGATATAGGGTTAGTCATAGGAGCTAACTCAATAGAGAAAGATACCTTCCTCTCAGGGGGGATCCCTGGTAGATCATCTGGAAACACGTCCGAATACTCCCAAACCACCTCTATCTCTTCTAAGGGTCGCACCTTGGCCTCAGGTTTGGTAACTATGGCTAGGTATGCTCGGAAGCCTTTGGATATCATCTGCTCAGCCTTCAAAGCTGACACATAAAGGATGGTAGTCGCATCTCTCCTTCCTCAAATGGTAAAGTTTGGTTGACCAAGCTTCTTCTCTCTACAGTCAATCTATGCTCTATAGGTGTAAAGCCAATCCATACCAATGATTACATCAAAATCATTCATATTGAGGAGGATGAAGTCGATGGGAAGCTCATGGCTCAGATACTTAACTCGCAAGATAGGGGTTTTTAAAAGAGATGTATATATTAGATCACTCGGGGTTGTGACATCCAAAACATAGCTTATATCCTTGATGTCCAAACAAAGAATAGTTGCTAGATTTCTCGAAATAAAAGTATTAGTAGAAGCAGAATCAAAAAGAGCTTTTACATTTTGTCCCATGACTTCAAGCATGCCTACATAGTTTCATACTGTATCAGACTGATGTTACATGATCAAGCTAAACTGAAAGGAAAACTCTATGGGTTATTACGCTCGATCAACCTATTAGCATTCAGTTGGAATTCTTCATTGTCTATGGAGAACACTCTAGCTTGCCTTCTCTCTCCCACAGATGGACCTCCAGCTGGTACTCCTCCTCCTGCTGGGGGTGCTACTGCCACTGGTTGTGCTGCCACTGGGCCTCTCGGGTCAGGCAGAGGATAGTTGGCGATGAAGTGTCCCTCTTGTTGGTAATGGTAGCACACCCTCTTCTCAAAGCAACATTTCCCAGGATGTGTCCGTCTACAGGTACAACACTTTTGGAAGCGACTTTCACCACGTGACTTTCCTTTGTGTCCATGCTTGCCCTCATTGTGGTTATGCCCTAGTCCTTTCTTGTGGCCATTCTTCTATCCTTGAGTACCTTCAGTGAAACCCAAATATCCTTTGGGTGGGTTCTAAGCAGGCATCACTGTCCTCTCCATGTCTAAGGTAGTGTTGTAGACTTCAGTGAAGGTTGCAGGTTTACTCACCATCACATGTGGTTTGATTGCAGGGTGACGACGCTCCATGAAATGGTACACCCTTCTTTCCTCATCTATCATGTACCCAAAGCGCTCTAGGATGCAAAAATTGTGACCAAAGTCAGCAACAGATAAGTTACCCTCGGTCATGTTGGTGAACTCCCTTTCCTTCTCCTTCTTAGCTGAAGTGGGGATGAATATGGCGGTGAAGATAGTCCTAAAATCGGTCCATGCCATTGGTTCTTCACTTAAATCTCATCCCATGATGTGGTTTTCCCACCATATCTTGGCTGCTCCTTCTAAGAGAGCAGCAAAAAGAACCTTCTTGTTTGACTGTACCTCAAGCATGTGGAAACCATTCTCTACTGCCAACATCCAAGAATCCACTTCATCAACCACTTCGGTCTTTTCCTCTCCCCAGAATCTCTCGATGTTTAGCTTGACAAAGTCTAGAATGGTGACTCCGAGTCGTGGATGAACAAAAAAGTGATTCACCATTCTCATCTCTGGCTATGTCCCTAAGGGCCACAACACTAATGGCCTCAGCTAACCTCTTCTGTTGTTTCATCCATAAGGCATTAGGGGTGTGAACCACCATTGCCGGTCCTAGACCACCAGTGTGGTTCTCATCCAACTTGACTTTGTCCTCAAACATATGTTCCTCTTCCTGTTCCATCTTGGGGTTATCAAAGGGTACTGGCTTAGGATTGGATCCTTCATCTGAGTCTCCCTCAGGTCTCTTTCTCTTTTTAGAGGACTCACCACCATGGTTCCTCTTCCTCTTCTCAGAAGATCCCTTTCCCTTGCAGGGAGGCCAACCACCCTTAGCTGGGTTCTCGATGGCCTCAGGGATAGCTACGGTCTTCACTCGAGCCATTTACATAAGCATACAATCAAACTTTAGTTTATGCTTAAACTAATTATACTTATGTCGATGACATCTTGTTTACGTATCTTTTATTAATTTGATGGAGGATTCCTTAATCCTTATCCTACTTGCCCTTACCTCAAGAGGGTGGCAAAGAGAGAGAAAACCCTAAATCTTAGAATCCTTAATTGAATTAGGGTTGCGAAGGGATGAAATAGATGAGAGAGTCCTAAAGGTATCTTATTTCGAGTCAGAACCTAAGACATTGGCCAGGTAGTCACACTACATCCGGGAGTCCTCGTGACCTACTAGTAGGGCGGAGGAAAATATTGCCAGCCCCCAGATCGTGATCCTTTTCTAGACACCTCTGTCTTTTGGAAAATACTCTAATAACTCCCTCGGTTCTACAAAGTTTGTAAAATTTAATAATTACTAAGGATTAAATGACGAACCACGGCTCTGATACCAAATGTAATGACCCCGCCTCCCGGTAACCCCCAATTAAGGGAGACTAGAAGGTCAGAGACGTTATCCCAATATTTTCAGATAAGTGGTTTGACATTTAATCAATAATAATTATCAAATTCCACTAAAACTAAAATGAAAATCTGGAAGAAAATAAATCTCTTGATACCTTGTTAAAATATTGGATTTCTAGACTTCTATCCACAGATGGAGTCTATCTATCTAATCCTCCTTGAATTAATTATTTGTACCTTCACAATGTTTCCGTTTATTGTTTGTCCTTTTCAATGATTGTACCTAAAAAACCAACAAACAAAACGTCGGTCAGTATATTTCTATACCGATATGTGGGGAACAATCACAATTTCACAAATAATTTCTAACAACCTAATTATCACAAATAAGTTATTAACAATCCAAATTACGTTTTCAATGTGACATTCTCAACCGCTTTTTCCCTAGACCCTAAATTACCCTCTCTTAGGGTTTTTTCCTTGCAAGGGACATAAGTCCACCTTCTCCATTCTAAGCTTGGTGCCTGGGGTCACCTCTCAGGGTGCCCAATGGTCTTCCCTCCGGGGCTTGACCGATTAGACCTTCCCTCCAGGGCTTGGTCATATCATACATCAGGGTGGCATGTAGGTTCAAGAATGCACATATATACTTAATTGTGATAATCATAGGGACTTTTAAGGATTGCATAAATAAGCATTCAATAGTTTAGGTTGCATCCAATTGATTAAACATTCGAGAAAACTTCGTGAAACTAGATTGATTACTCACAAATAACCACATACCCATTCTGCTAATTTTAGATAGAAATATTCCAGGCACGTAGGAAATCCAAGCAAGCAAGCAAGCACACAAGATCCTGAAATAAGCATACAATTTCTTTTTACTACTCCTGTTATCAAGATCTATCCAATCTAATTTGCTCCTTAGGGTTTCTACTTCTTTTTAGGGTTTCACTTTCAATTAGGGTTTGCTATCAATTTTATCACTACAAACCCTAAATAAGAAAAACTACTCATAAACCCTAATCATCATATCCTATCTCTCCTAACAGGCTTAGCATCAACATTCATCCACATATTTCCATGTATTTCAAATTAAACATAATCATCTCTTCTTTTACCCTAAATTAGGGCTTCTAGATACATTATCATATATTCTTGGTTTAAAACCCTAAAACATGCAATTTCTCATCTAGATCAGATTTGAATCTCTCATTATCATCTACATGTTATCAGTACATAAAAATAACCCATTAAACATTATAGATTCAATCTTTAATCACAATTAGGGTTTCTAACCAAATTTTAATGCACTTTTCATCCTCTTAATATACTTTTGCAGTTAGGAATGAAATCAAGAACTCATACTATTTTTATCAGCTTCCTCATATTTTTCTGATCAAATTTCATATATTAAGTTTATCTATCAAAGCTTCCTAGCAATTTCTAGGAATTTCGCAAGGAAAAACATTATCTTAGATTATCTGTTATTTTTAAAAAAACATAGGCTGCTTGATCCGTGGTCCACTGGACCACGCGAGATTCAACGACCCACGATCACGTGCTCTAACTTGCGATCAAAATAAACAAAAGGCAGATATGCCCTTACCCGATCAGTAGAGGCGGAAAGGTGTTTCGGTAATTCTCCTAGGGGTCGTCTTCAACCTCCCGTTGCTCTGTGCGCGAGCAGGTGGTCAACCCCACCAGTTGACTTGGCGATCCTGGGCTGCCGTGAGAGAACAAAAGCTACCAGTAGCTTCGTCTCCCTCCCACGAACTCAATCGTCGGTCCAATTGCCCCTTCTCATCGTTCCTTCACCGCAAACTAGGTGAGGCTTTCCCGACGCTACCTGCTCCTCGATGAGGTCTTTGGTCGAGCTAGTTCCTCGAATTGAAGGCACCACGATGATCATCGCAGTGCCGCAGTCACGAGAGAGTAGATTTTAGGTTTGCTCGTGTTGCTACATGCACTACCCTATATACAGGGTAGCCATCGAGTTCTTGGTGAATTGGGGACTTCCCCATTTTACAACAAAACCCCACCGACCTCAGGGTGGTTAGGTTCAGAACAAACTCCTGAAGGAGATGGACTCCTTCACATCTCCGTAGATGGCCTCAAATATGAGAAATCTCATATTGAAAGTTCACGCAGCAGGGACTCTTTGTCCTAGTCCTCGCAAGAGCGGGACTTATCCCAAACTGTAGATCGCTGATCCAATGGTCAAGAGTGAATGATTAAAACCAAAATTCGGGATTTTAATCCCTAATCAAATCGTGACATAAATTTCCTTTCTACTTTAGGATAATCTTTGAAAAATCATAACTCATCATTCCTTCATCCGTTTTCAACCAAATTTTAAAGGAAGCTATGAATTGGTATTATCTACTCGTGTACTAATTTTGTAACCAAATTCCAAAGGAAAATGGTATTTCCTTCATAAGCAAGTTATCTTTTAATTAAAGCCAAATTAATTGGAATTTCCTCTTTCCTATGTCATTATCTTGGTATTTTGAACTCCTTGGTCCTCAAGGAATCCTATGGCATGAAATTTACCTTTGGAGGCCACCTCTTAGCCTTCTAGAGGCTTCTACCTCTATCTTTTCTCCTTTCCTTACTTATTACTTTTATTAACAAAATTCCTTTTTCTTTTATTTTCTTTTTCTTGCTATTGGGCTCAATAGCCAATAAATCCCACTAAGCAAACAAACAAGGATATTGTAAATAAAATTTATCCAATTCAAACAAATAAAATAATTATTGATTTCATTTATCTTTAAAAGGAGAAATACAATTTCGTTACATAGCTAGGAAAAATGGGGTTATAACATTTTTGGTACGGAATCCATAAAATTGTTCATATTCGTTGTATCACATTCAAGCATTATCAACAGTGGCAGAGTTAGAGGTTGACAGTTGGGGGGGCCAAAATCTACACAAAACAGAACAATATACTAAAAAAACTGATGCTAACATGTCTATAAAAAGGATCGATCCTACAACCTAAGTATTGCACAATTATAAGCACACTGCTGCACCAAGTTCACTTTATGTCAAAGTCCATACAATTTTGAATATATATAGACTTACATGAGAACAAGTGGTAAATATGTTGACACATGAGACATACATGTAGGGCACGTTTATTTTTAGTGCATTCAACTGGATTAAACAAAATATTGCATTAGAGTAGTCCCGGTAAATGGTTTTCTATTTATGAAAATTTCTGTTATACAGAACTTTAGCTTTGGTTTAGCTGGACTTCCCTTACAGACGTGGGGCTGTTCCGCTTTCTTTTCTTACAGAACTTTTATTACTCGCCAGAATGTGCATAGTTTTTGTCTTTCTGTAGCATGAGATACAATTTATTACGGCTACATCTGGTTAATCAAACGTGCCCCTAGTGTAACTAGCTGGCCGCCGCTGGACCAACTTCATTTGGTGTCATATTTAAATCAACATTATATATATATATATATATATATATATATATATATATATATATATATATATATATATATATATATATAAGATTGGCATATGCATGGAAAATGTGCAGAGACAGCGGATCTATCCTGCGACCTACCTGAAAAACACCTATCCGCGCGCCGTTGCGCTACCAAAGACTTGCTATATTGTATTCATTGTAACATATATAATAAACTTTTACATATATATATATATATATATATATATATATATATATATATATATATATATATATATATATATATATATATGAATTTTTTTTAAGGGAGAAGGTCATGGCCTCTTCCTGCTCCCGGCTCCACCTTAATTATCAAAATCATTCTAAAAAAAGAATGGTTCAAGCTACAATTTAACAAAAATGTGTGCACAACAACAAGTTGAGCTTCAGAACAAAGAGCCTTCCAAGTTGAACAAGCATGTCAGGGAGAGGCTACCAGTATCCTAAATATGATCTTTATCCCTACAATTCATAAATCATGAAAAAGTTTGTAAACATGTCTAGAGTGCATTCGTTAGTCTTGGTTTTTCTTTCTTTTCAATAGAATGTACACCAATTTTTAGAATAGTGGATACTCATAAACTCCTTTTCTTTAAGTGAGACAGAATCCAGACAATTGAAAGACTTTTGTATTATTTAACATCCTCCAATGCTCCACCAAGATTCAAACCCACAGCTCATTAAAGCAAGTTTGACAATCATATATAGACTTTTATATCATCCCCTAGTGCTCCATCACGATTCAATCCCACAACTCATTAAAACAAGTTTGACAATCATATGTAGTCTCGTGTGCACAACGGGAAAGGTATAAGAATAGATAATAATGCAGAAGATAACTATTCCAACCAACTACATTATCTTCAAGGACATTTGGTCGTGGGAGTCGAGTAATATTGACAGTGAAATAAAAAGGAAAAAGATGATTATGTGCTACTGCCATATTATATTCTATGAAGAAAAGAGCAAATTAAACCCTGTGACTTCTTCATAGTGAGCTTGTACTAAACTTCGGGTTAAAACTGCTACGCTTCGAATCTCACGATTGTCATTTTAAATTGGCATAGTTTGGATAATTATTTTGAAAATCCTGCTAGTTACGTGTGTGAATATACATTTTCTAGTATTCTGCAGCACAGGAGCTAAGGCAGGAACCGGAAAATTGACCAGCTATGCACGTGAAAAGAGTGATGCGAGAATATAGAACGGGAACAGAACTATATTTAGCAAACCCACTGCTCCTGGTATGATTTGCAATTTCCATTTTTCTACTAAGTCATATACACAATGGTACAAAATAAAGAGTTTAACGCGACACACGTTTGAAGTGTGAGGAATACCATCCCCACCCAACATCCTACCGGCCTCCGCCGGTCATGTGTCTGTGTGTCAGTTTTTTTTTTTACTTACAACTTCTAAAATATGAAGAATTTTTTTATGAAATAAAATTCATTAGAATCTTTATAAAAATACATCCAAATACGATTTATGTTGACATACTTTTAAGAAAAAAGAGAATAAAGAAGGAATAAAAGGAGAGATGAGGGAAGTAAAAGAACAATAAAATGAGATAGAATGGAAGAATATGAGAAGGAAAAGAGGGAAGTAAAGAAGAAAGTAATTGAAGAAGAAGTTGGACGTAATAGAAGGAGAGGAAGATGTAACATGAGAGGAGGGAAGTAATGCACTCACTCTACAAGTGATGCACCTACGTTATGCAAGCGCATTATTGCTCTCAGTGGGCTCATGTTTTACTGAACAAACTCTTTTTTACTATCACGTTAATGCACCCACTACAATGCTCAATGTGGTCCTTTTTTACTGAATGTGCCCACTTGTATCTTATTGTGTCAATTGTTTTTCTTAATGAACCCACATTTGATTGAACGCACCCACTTGTACTCTTATTGTGCACACATTTGATTGAACACACCTTTTACTTCCCTCCTCATTTGTTTCCTCTCCTCTCTTCACTTCCTTCCTCTTTTTACTTCTCACATGTCTCTTTCTTGTTTTCTCACTTCTATTTACTTCCCTCCTTATACCAATGTGTATTAGTTTCTCAAAATTATGTCAATATTAGTCTTATTGGAATGAAATTTTTATAACAAATCCAATAATTTTTTTCGTCAAAGATGCAGTACAAATCAAAAGTTATACAAAATATTTTTTTCTTTCCATCTCCTCCTAATATACATGTGTATTATTCTCTCAAAAATATGTTAATAATGGTTTTGTTGGAATACATTTTTATAACAAATCCAACGATTTTTATTTTGCCAAAAAATCATTATGAAAAAAAATTTACACACAAACCATATTTTCCTTTCTATTTTTGCAAGGGTTAAAATTTCCTCATTCTCATGCGCTCATTCTCCTATTTGACGCGCACAGAAAATCACTTGTTGTCCCTATTGTCCCATCCTACCACCAGCCACCCCACCTGCCACCAGACTGCCCCCTACTCCCTACCCTTGTCCCCTATTAACCCCCCCTCTCACTCTCACTCTCACTCTCTCTTACATAGACTTGCCAATCTCTCTCTCACACACACACTCTCATTCTCTCTCACACAAACCTACCACCTCTCTCTCTCTCTCTCTCGTATAGAGAGAGTTTCCACCTTTCATTGGGCTAATGCACCCAATTACGATACTAATGCACCCAGTCATAGTCTTAATGCACCCAATTGTGGTGCTAATATACCCAGTTCTTAGTGTAAGTGTATAATAGAAAATGAGCATAGATCTTAACATAGTGAGTCTAATATTGTTAGTAAAACGCTCAATAATGGTGCTAATATGTCCAATTATAGTACAAATTTGCCCAATTCTTAGGGTATACACATAATAAAAAATTTACACAAATGTTAATGTAATGTGATTAATATTTATAGTAAAAAGCTCAATTATAGTGCTAATACGCCTAACCATGGGACTAATGCACCAAGTTCTTAGGATGTGTGCATAATAGAAAATTAGCATACATCTTTATATAATGTCCAAGATTTATAGTAAAACGCCCATTTATGGTGCAAATGCACCCAATTATGGTGTCAATGCACCCAATTCTTAGGGTATGTGCATAATATTTGTAGTAAAGTGCCCATTTATGATGCTAATGTGCCAAATTGACATGTATTGTGCCCAATTTAACATATACTATAATGTGCATGTTTGTGAGTGCACCACCACCACCACCACCACCACATCATCATCATCGACAACATCATCATCATCGACATGATCATCATCTTGGTCATCATCATCACCACCACCACCACCACCACCACCACCACCACCATCATCATTTTATTCTTCTTCTTCTTAACTTGTTACAACCCACGACGAGCTTAACCTGTAAGTATGCTGCTAAGCATGTGTTTTAGCTGCTTTGCTAAGCTGTAAGCTTGTTTTTGTTAATAATATTTATAACGGATATGATATGTGCTTAGTGTGAATCCTAGCCCTTAAAATGTGAAGGATCTTACGCTTGAAGCGTTGCCAGAGAAATCGTTCGAATCCGACCTTCGAGTCAAAAGTTGTATGTTTTTGGGCTTGTAGGGACCCGTTTGTAGTTTTTGGAAGTTTTTGGACTTTGCGTTTTGGCCCCTAGGTTTTTCTTCCTTATCTCTTCCTTTCCCTTATCTCGTTTCATTCTCCTAAAACGAAAGAACGCAGAGCGTTCTTTTCCTTCCTCCTTCACGTGAGAGAGAGAGAGAGGAAGAGAGAGAGAGAGGAAGAGAGAGAGAGAGGGAGTTGAGAAGGGAAGAACGTCTTGGAGCCAAGGTTTTGCTCCGACCAGCAGCTACGAATCATATTCTTCCCTCTTTCCATCTTCTTCTCCATCAAATCGATCCGGCTAGCAGCAAGAGTTGCGTTTGCAAGGTGACAGCCTGAAGATTAGGGTGCAAAGAGCAGCCCTAGCTCGTCCCTCTTCCCCCTTCAGCTTGTTCTTGGTGGTGTGCACCAGTTGCGGATGAATTGCAGTGCAAATCGGAGATTTTACCCGTCGATTCGAGTGAAATCGACATCTGCAGGTCCGTTTTTATTTTCTGTCTGTGCGCGGTTCGGCCGAGTTTGTGTTTGGTCGGCCGAGTTTCTTATTTAGGCAATCGAACAATGTTTTGGTCGGCCGAGTTTGGTCTTGAATCGGCCGAGTTTCTTTGTAGGTAAACAAGTAGTGTTTCGATCGGTCGAGTTCCCCAGAGGATCGGCCGAGTTTCCTGCTGATCGGCCGAAGTTGGTCGGCCGAGTTTCAGAATCTGGAAGGTGATCGGCCGAGTTCCAGAGTGATCGGCCGAGTTTCAAGTTGTGAGTGGAAGTTCATTCAGAAATCATTATTTAACTCAATTTAAATGCTTATTTGCTTCAATATCAGTTGATATGAATTTTAAACAGTGTATTATGTAATATAGAGTATAATTGATTCATTGGAAACTTGAAATGAGCATGAAATGTGATATTCTTGTTTAAAAGGTTATATGTTATACAGTTAATAGACTTAGGTGCCCTAACACTGTAGAACCCCTTTGACAGATCTGCTTCTTAGGGGTGAAACTCGTGTCCAACATCAACCGGTTGAGTAATTCTGGTGGCACGAGGATTGATAGACAGTGTCCAACACCAACCGATTGAGTAATTTCGGTGGCACTGGGGTGAATAAAAAAAAGTAAAGGGTTATCCAACACCAACCGGTTGAGTAATTCTGGTGGTAACCCAGGGTTGACTCCCTGCGCCTGTGTACTCAGGTTAGAGGAGGAGTCTAGAGCACTCAGAGTAGTGCATTGAGGCCGTAGAGCCTATGAGTCAGGCCGGAGAGCCTGGGGTCCTCTGGAAGAGCAGGGCTGGCGTCAGACTTAGCATTTCCCGGGTGTGTCGCTAAGTCTTGTACGGTGGGATCGTAGTTCGCTACGGATCTTTGTATGCAGGGTACACTGCATATGATTAGGGCATAATAAAATTAATATGTAATCATATAGGATCACAGTAAATTAATATTTTCGAACTTTATGCAAATTCTATATATCTATTTATTTACTAAAAATATCTGTCGTTGCATAGAAATGTGAATATTATCTGCAAATCTGCTATGTCATTAGAACTGCCCTGCTTGTACTGTACATTTATTTTATTTCAATTTTATAAACCTGACGAGTTGTTTAGTGATAGCTAAGTGAAATGCTATTCACTGAGCGAGTAGGCTCATCCCTCTACTCAAACATTTTCAGGTCAGCATCAGCAACAGGAATCGAAAGGATCGTTTCATCCTAACGCCTAGTCTATAGAAGGTTTGTAGTTAGACTAGTTAGAGGTCTCTTAGTCCTTTCCCCTCGATCCTTGGAACATGGTGTGGGTGAGAGAGAATATGTAAGGCGAATGTGTATAAGGATGTAAATTAACTGTTATGCTTTACTTTATGTTAAACAATGTAACATGCTGTAGACTATGCTTGTATCTTTTGTCAGTTTAATAGAAATGCTTCTACAGTTTGTTTAGTTTTTGTTTACAGCTTAAATTTGGTTATCATTTAAATGTCATAAAAATGTTTGAAAAAGTGACGAGTGGTTGGTTTGTGTGTAAATCCCACCTGTCGCGCTCTAATCTCGTGGTTTGTGGTTAATGTGAGATCGGGGCGTGACAATTTTTGGTATCAGAGCTTAGGTTGAGTACATAGTTACTCCGAGTCCAAGTCAGGGGACGATAAGAGACCAATAGGATTAAGGTTTAGGTGTCTTTCTTCTATCTGTAGTTTTCTAACAGGAAATATTCTGTTATATCATTGCAGATGGCAGGAAGAGGCTTTGATCGTGATGATCAGGCTGAGAGTCATGTTGGCCCTGATCCTCTGTACTTGGGTCCAGGTGGTGGTGACCACGTGGATGAAGCATCCCGAATGTATAAGATGTTTATGGAGACCAGGGAGAAGTACAAAGCTGATAGGCGAGCTTCTACTTCTACCAGCAGTAAGGATCTGATGTGATCTTATGAGCTTGTAAAGAAGCTTGGTGGTACATAATTTAGTGGTACTACAGATCCTGCGGAGGTAGATGAGTGGTGGAGACAGATAGAGAAGGTCTTTCGCTTGATGGAGCTTCCAGAAGAGAAGAAGATTAATCATGCAGTTTATCTTTTGACAGGCGATGCAGAGCTGTGGTGGCATAGTGTGGAGGAAAAGAGGAGAGGTACAAAGCTTTTTTGGCAGGATTTCTCTGAGGAGTTTCATCTTAAATTCTATCCACCCACTTTTCTTAATGAGAAAATCAGGCAGTTACAGAACATTAAGCAGGGGAACATGACAGTTACTGAGTATGAATCGCTTTTCACTCGGTTAGCGAATTTCTGTCCGCAGCTTGTTCCCGACAACATAGAAAGATGCAGAAGGTTTCAAGAAGGACTGAGGCCAGAGATTCAGCATACAGTTTTTGCTACTAGTAGGAGGAACAGAGAGAACTTTGGTGAGTTTGTTGAGGCTGCTAGACAGGTTGAAGAATCTGTGAATGCTGACAAGGTGCCTGAGTCTAAGAAGAGATCTGTAGATTTCAGTAGAGGACAGTCCAGTAGTGGATACAGAGGTGGAGGTAGAGGTTTCTTTTCTAAACTTGGACATGGCTTTAGCTGTTTCAGCAAACAAAGATCTGAGGATGTCACTACTTCTAGAGGCAGAGGGGGATACAACCCAGGAAGATGGGGCAGTTCCGCTAGTGGACAGTCTTCTGGGTCATCAATGTCAGTGACAGGTCCCCAGAGACAAGAGATGCCGCCATGTAACAACTGTGGAAGACCACATACTGGTCAGTGTTGGGGTGCAAGTCCTCAAGGTTGTTTTGTCTGTGGACAAGTAGGACATTTAAAAAAGGAATGTCCTCAACTTCGACAAGCAGCATCGCAAGCTTTCCAGCCTCAGTACCATGATGTTCCAAGTTCTTCTGTGGCTTCTGGTTCCAGAGGTGGTGGAGTGCCCAGTGGCAGAAGTGGTCAGAGAGGACAGCGTGGCAGAGGGAGAGCTTCAGCACGTTTCTTCTCTTTGACACCTCAGGAAGGTATAATCTCTTCACAAGTCGTTACAGGAGAAATGCTTTTGTTTAATAGTATACCAGTTTCAGTTTTGATAGATCCGGGTGCTACTCACTCTTTCATACGACGTTCTTTAGTTGGTAAACTTAATATGTTAACTCAAAAGTTGGTAGATGAGTTAGTGTTGAGGGTTCCACTAGGTGGACCAACGGTTCTGACTGAGTTCTATCCTGGATGTTTGTTATCTTTTGGAGATTACACCTTTGCTGCTAATCTCATACCCCTGGATGTCAATACTTTTCAAGTCATCCTGGGTATGGATTGTCTTGAGACATATCGAGTACAACTCGATTGTTGGAAGAAGGAAGCTACCTTTCAACAAGGTGAATTTTCTTGTATCTTTACTGGAGACAGGAAAGTTCTGCCTACGTGTATAGTATCAGCTGCTGTAGCTGATAAGATGCTACAGAAAGGATGTGAAGCATTCCTTGCTCATGTGGTTGACACTAGAGCAGAAAAGAGCACCGCCAGTGTTTATGATGTGCCTGTGGTTCGTGAGTTTTCTAATGTTTTTCCAGAAGAATTGCCAGGCTTACCTCCTATCAGAGACATTGATTTTGAGATTCAGGTATATCCAGGTAGTCATCTAGTAGCACTTCCAGCCTATAGAATGGCACCTGCAGAGTTGAAGGAACTCAAGGTGCAGTTGCAGGAGTTGCTGGATAAGGGTTTCATTAGACCCAGTTCTTCACCGTGGGGTGCTCCAGTCTTGTTTGTTAAGAAAAAGGATGGTACCATGCGTCTCTGTATAGATTACAGGCAATTGAACAAGATCACTATTAAGAACAAGTATCCATTGCCAAGAATTGATGATCTGTTTGATTAGTTGCGTAGAGCGACGATCTTCTCTAAAATAGATTTGAGATCTGGATATCATCAGCTCAGAATAAAGGCTTCTGATATTCCCAAGACAGCTTTCAGAACTAGGTATGGGCATTGTGAGTTTTTGGTCATGTCGTTTGGGCTGACCAATGCCCCAGCAGCCTTTATGGATATGATGAATCAGATTTTCAAACCGTTCCTAGATCAGTTTATTGTAGTCTTTATAGATGATATACTGATCTACTCCAGAGATGATGTACAGCATGAACAACACCTGAGAGTAGCGTTGTAGTTGCTGAGGCAACATCAGCTGTATGCTAAGTTTAGCAAGTGCGAGTTCTGGCTGGCTGAGGTAGCATTTCTTGGACATGTTATCTCGAAGGATGGAGTTAGTGTTGATCCTAAGAAAGTTGATTCTGTGCTTCAGTGGGAACAGCCTAAGACTCCTACTGAGATCAGAAGTTTCTTGGGATTAGCAGGTTATTACAGAAGGTTTATACAGAACTTATGTGTATTAGCATCACCCTTGACACGCTTGACGAGGAAGGATGCACCGTTTGTATGGTCTGATAACTGTGAGAAAAGTTTTCAAATCTTGAAGAGGAAGTTGACTTCAGCACCAGTGTTGGTTTTTCCAGAAGCAGAAAAGGGTTATATAGTGTTCTGCGATGCTTCCAGGAGAGGTTTGGGCTGTGTGCTGATGCAGGAAGGCAAAGTTGTGGCTTATGCATCGAGACAGCTTAAGAAGAATGAAGAGAATTACCCTACTCATGATCTGGAGTTAGCTGCTATAGTTCATGCTCTTAAGACATGGCGTCACTACCTGTATGGTGAGACATGTCAGGTGTTTACGGACCATAAGAGCCTGAAGTATATCTTCACTCAGAAGGATTTGAATTTGAGACAGCGCAGATGGCTTGAGCTGATCAAAGACTATGATGTGACAATCGATTACCACCCTGGTAAAGCGAATGTTGTGGCAGATGCCTTGAGTAGAAAGTCAAGTTCAACAGCAGATGCATTTTCTATGGCATGTTTCAAGAGAGACTTGCTTGTAGATATGCGAAAGTTGAATTTAGACTTGGATGTGACTGGACAGAGTGGGTTGATTGCTCAGATGCAGGTCAAACCTACTTTCTATGATCAGATTAAGGAGTTGCAGCAGAGTGATGATGAGTTGTGGCAAGTTATGCAGGATATGTCAGAAGGCAAGAGAACAGAATTCAGGTTTTCTGACGATGGTGTGTTGTATCTTCATGATAGATTGTGCGTACCTGGGAACAGTGAGCTGAAAGAGCAAATTCTTGAAGAAGCGCATGCTTCTATGTATGCTATGCATCCAGGTAACACAAAGATGTACAGGAACCTCAAAGAACTGTACTGGTGGTCTGGTATGAAGAAGGATGTGGCTGAATACGTGGCTAGATGTGGAGTGTGTCAGCAGGTTAAGGCTGAGCATCAGAAACCTGCTGGTACTTTGCAGTTGCTTCCTATACCAGAATGGAAATGGGAACACATCACGATGGATTTTGTGGTAGGATTACCCAAGACGTCTAGAGGTTTGGACTCGATTTGGGTGATTGTGGATAGACTAACTAAGTCTGCTCACTTTCTTCCTGTCAAGTCAACCTTTGATGTTTCAAAGCTGGCTAAAGTTTATGTAGATGAGGTAATCAGATTGCATGGGATTCCAGTTTCCATTATTTCTGACAGAGATCCAAAATTTACATCTAGATTCTGGAATCAGTTACGTCGTGCGTTGGGCACAAGGCTGAAGTTCAGTACAACGTTTCACCCGTAGACAGATGGTCAATCTGAGAGGACCACTCAGACCCTCGATGACATGCTGAGGGCATGCGTGCTACAGTTCAGAGGTAACTGGGAAGAACACTTAAGCCTGATGGAGTTTGCATATAATAACATCTACCATTCTAGTCTTGGAATGGCCCCATATGAAGCTCTTTATGGAAGGAAGTGTAGATCACCAGTTTGTTGGTATGAAGTTGGTGAGAAAGAAATTCTTGGACCTGAAATAGTTGATATAACTACAGAGAAGATATTTGTGATCAGGGATCAGTTGAAAGCTGCTCAGGACAGACAGAAAAGTTATGCAGAGAGACGACGTCGACCTCTTGAGTTTGAGGTTGGTGACGAGGTTTATTTGAAGGTTTCACCGTGGAAGGGAGTGCTAAGGTTTGGCAAGAGGGGTAAGTTGACCCCTAGGTATATGGGTCCATATCCTATTGTTGAGAGGATTGGACCTGTAGCTTACAGGTTGGATTTGCCATCTGAGTTGGCAAATCTTCATGATGTCTTCCATATGTCTATGCTGAAGAAGTGTCATCCTGGTACAGAAAAGATTTTAGATCCAGAACCGGCGTAGCTTAGGACAGATGTGTCCTACGTGGAAGGACCAGTGCAGATAGTCGATCACCGGATTAAGAAGCTTAATAACCACGAGATACCTTTAGTGAAGGTTCTGTGGAGGAACCATAATCTCGAAGAAGCTACGTGGGAGCTTGAGTCTGAGATGCGTAGCAAGTTTCCTTTTCTCTTTTAGGAATTTTGGGATGAAATTCTTATAAGGGAGGGAGATTGTTACGACCCACGACGAGCTTAACCTGTAAGTATGCTGCTAAGCATGTGTTTTAGCTGCTTTGCTAAGCTGTAAGCTTGTTTTTGTTAATAATGTTTATAACGGATATGATATGTGCTTAGTGTGAATCCTAGCCCTTAAAATGTGTAGGATCTTACGCTTGAAGCGTTGCCAGAGAAATCGTTCGAATCCGACCTTTGAGTCAAAAGTTGCATGTTTTTGGGCTTGTAGGGACCCGTTTGTAGTTTTTGGAAGTTTTTGGACTTTGCGTTTTGGCCCCTAGGTTTTTCTTCCTTATCTCTTTCTTTCCCTTATCTCGTTTCATTCTCCTGAAACGAAAGAACGCAGAGCGTTCTTTTCCTTCCTCCTTCACGTGAGAGAGAGAGAGAGAGAGAGAGGGAGAGAGAGAGAGAGGGAGCTGAGAAGGGAAGAACGTCTTGGAGCCAAGGTTTTGCTCCGGCCAGCAGCTACGAATCATCTTCTTCCCTCTTTCCATCTTCTTCTCCATCAAATCGATCCGGCTAGCAGCAAGAGCTGTGTTTGCAAGGTGACGGCCTGAAGATTAGGGTGCAAAGAGCAGCCCTAGCTCGTCCCTCTTCCCCCTTCAGCTTGTTCTTGGTGGTGTGCACCAGTTGCGGACGAATTGCAGTGCAAATCGGAGATTTTACCCGTCGATTCGAGTGAAATCGACATCTACAGGTCCATTTTTATTTTCTGTCTGTGTGCGGTTCGGCCGAGTTTGTGTTTGGTCAGCCGAGTTTCTTATTTAGGCAATCGAACAGTGTTTTGGTCGGCCGAGTTTGGTCTTGAATCGGCCAAGTTTCTTTGTAGGTAAACAAGTAGTGTTTCGATCGGACGAGTTCCCCAGAGGATCGTCCGAGTTTCCTGCTGATCGGCCGAAGTTGGTCGGCCGAGTTTCAGAATCTGGAAGGTGATCGGCCGAGTTCCAGAGTGATCGGCCGAGTTTCAAGTTGTGAGTGGCAGTTCATTCAGAAAAATTGTAACGCCTGGGCCCACTGCCCAAGGCTCTAGTAGAGTTTCAGGAATGACGACTGACCCCACAGACAACCACTAGCCTTAACTGCGCACTTTGTCCACACTGACGCACAAGCCAGGATCAACTTCCCGACTGGTCACCCATCCTAGTACTACTCCAAGCTGAGCACGCTTAACTATGGAGTTCTTTAAAGATGGGCTCCCTGAAAAGGAGGTGCAGCTTGGTGATATGGGTAGTCCAATCATTCCTTTTAAGATCATGTTATCCTAGGCCTCAAACCTGGGATGTTACAATCTCCCCCACTTAGACTCTTGACGTCCTCGTCAAGGCTCAACTATATGGCCTCATAATCTGACCCCATTTCAGTGCAGACCCAGAATGGCCCATGGACACCCAGTTCCCGTCCACGGCTACCAGCGCAAGGGCGGCTCCATCTCGTCTCTACGGATAGCCCTTTCCAACTTGCCTGGACCGCACGGCTCAAGACTGGCATGCCACATGCCCATGTGGGCCCCACCTACTGGAGGGGTTATGGCTCTGATACCAATTGTAACGCCTGGGCCCACTGCCCAAGGCTCTAGTAGAGTTTCAGGAATGACGACTGACCCCACAGACCACCACTAGCCTTAACTGCGCACTTTGTCCCCACTGACGCGCAAGCCAGGATCAACTTCCCGACTGGTCACCCATCCTAGTACTACTCCAAGCTGAGCACGTTTAACTATGGAGTTCTTTAGAGATGGGCTCCCTGAAAAGGAGGTGCACCTTGGTTATATGGGTAGTCCAATCATTCCTTTTAAGATCATGTTATCCTAGGCCTCAAACCTGGGATTGTAACATCCTAGGTTTGAGGCCTAGGATAACATGATCTTAAAAGGAATGATTGGACTACCCATATCACCAATGTCACACCCCGATCTCACAATTTCCTCAAATCATGAGATTAGGGCGTAAGATAGGATTTGTATGCAACACAAATAACACCCTTAACTTTTTATTTTCTTTTAAACTCTTGTTTCCCCGCATTGAACCACATATCATCTTAACAAAGGAATCTGAACATTTCTTCTACTAATCAGACTTTAATAGTAAAGATACATGTATAAGCATTCACGATGTCTTTCACACATTATGCACATGAAACTTGCTAATTAGCATACATATCAAAGAGGAACAATATTACACATTGTAATTACAACTCTCTCTCTAAACTCTTACTGAGGACCTAGAGTGACAAGGACCGACTGACTCAACTAATCTCGTACTTGACTCCTGTGGCAGGTCTACACTGATGCTCTGACCATCTTCAAGTCCACGCGGTTAACCCTAAAAATGTTTGAGTAGAGGGGTGAGCCTACTCGCTCAGTGAATGAGTACTTCATGGAAACAGACTAATGCACTAATGTGATTACAGATATAATTTGAGTAAACGATATGAAATTTAACAACAATAAATACTACACTGAGCAGTTCTAAAACAATATAATTGAAATAACAAAGAATGTAAATATTGCATCCAAAGAATAACTACTAGAAGACTATGCTTCTAGTCTTCCTTAACTCTTTCATTTATAAAGAACTCTGTGAACCTATATGATCATATTTTAACTTATGCCCTAATCATATGCAGTGTACTCTGCATATAAAGATCCGTAGCGAACTACGATCCCACCGTACAAGACTTAGCGACACACCCGAGAAATGCTAAGTCTGACTTCCATCCCTGGTCTGCTGCAGGACTCTCAGGCTCACAAGGCCTCAGGCTCACAAGGCCTCACTACACTCTCAAAAGAGTGAACTCTAGACTCCTCCTCAAACCTGAGCACACAGGAGAAGAGTCTTACCAGGTTACCACCGTGACACAAGCACGGATTAATGTTGAATAACCCCTGTTTTCCTCCAGTGCCACGGTGACACAAGCACGCGTTGTTGTTGGACACTGCCTCTCTTTCCTCGTGTCTCCATGACACAAGCACGGATAATGTTGAACACGAGTTTCACCCCCCTGGTGCAGACCTCTCAAAGGGGTTCTACGGTGTTAGGGCACCTAAATCTATTAACTGATTTAACATTTAAATAATTAAACAGGGAAAACACATTTCATACTTATTTCACATTCTGAACATCTCTTTTAAACTCATATATATATCATAGCTCATGTATTCAACATATACCATGTCTCAGTAACATCCCTTTCTAGGGCATGTCATATCTCATCACCTGCAATTTATGAGATATGTATTGAAATATAAGAAGCCCTGCAGTATGTAGATATCAACTCAGAGAGAACAAGCACACAAAGTTAAATGCACTAGAAACATACAATTCAACAGTTAAGTATCACCACATCTCATATCGAGACCTTTCATGTCACCATAACATGATTCATTGAACACCCTATCCTTAGGGTTTCATTTGCCTTATTCATCTTTTCATTTACCTCATTCACTTGTCACATGGCTCTCATAAGGATTTCATAAGATATAAGCATTCACTAAATAAAGATTGTTTTCAACAAATCATATACAATCGATATATGTATGAAACCATGGAAATTGAACTAAATTTAGGTTTTCCATACCATTCACTGAGATATCATGTATCAAGGATAAAATTCAATTAAGATAACCCATGAGGTACATCCTAACCATTTATAGGATTACCGGTCCTTTTCAAGAAGGTTGAAGCTCTAGTGATGTCTCAATTAGGTTAAACCCTAATTACATCATTTGATATAAATCTGAAAAGCATTCTCACTAGGAAGTGTTGTATACGTTTCTGATATGAATCTACCATTTAGGATTCATTCAAACAGAGAAGGAATCCATATCATATCAATTTGCAATAATTCAAATCAAACGGACATTTCAGGGTTTAGAATCACATGCTAAGCATTTAGGGATTTGGATGCTATAATCAAATTTCATGCATTACACTGTTTGAAGGAAGAACCCACTCACCCTAAGGTGTGAAAACACCTCACAACTACAGCTCAACTCAGGTAATCTCGAACTCCTATCAAATCCCTAGCAAATCTCCCAATTCTTCTTCCATTCAACTCGGGAACCTTGGAAATGAGGGATTATGAAGAAAGGGTGAGAAAAGAGGAAATTTTGACATCATCTTGGATCAAATCAGAGCATGGACAGAATCTTGACATTAGAGAGAAGATTCACCATAAAAGTCTATGCAAAGGATCCAAACTTACTTGATTTCACCATTCTTGGGACCGCAGAACCCTAATTCAGCAATTCCTCCTCTTTCTCCACTCAAGCCCTAACTCTCCCTCTCTCTCTAGATTTTCGTTTCTCTGGAGTGAATGACAAAGAATGAGAGCTGTGTGTGTGTGTGGTTTCTCATATAAGTCAATTTGAGCTGCTTGGGTCAATTGAAAATTGACCCTACACTCATCTTTAATTATATTGGCTGAATATTCAGTTTCACAATAGCTTATGTAATTCGCCTACTGAATAGCTAACAGAAGCTCCAAAAATTCTGGAAAGTTTATATGTTATACCTAATGAAGTTATAGACCTCCAGTAAAAATTTGAGATCATTTCTAGTTAGAAATAATTAATTAAAAATCGAACAGTGCACTGCTATATTGCAGTCTGCAGAATATTCGGCCGAGTTTGTCCTGCACAGAACTCGACCGACACCCTTACTGTAGAGATAAAAAAGTCATCCAAAAATTATTCCAATTTAACAGAGTGTCTAAAACTGTGTTTTTCAAACACAGTTAAAATTTGAGATCAATTGGATATACCAATAAAAAGATAAAATTCAATTACCATACTGCTGTATAATTCTGGAAATGTGATCGGCCGAGTTTGAAACTCGACCGATAAACAGGTCAGAACATTCTTCAAAAATTCTGATATTTACCAATATTGTTCAAATTTTATATATACAAATCATATCCAAATTTGAAGTAAATAAGAGTTACACATAAAATACTAAAAATCATTTAGTGAGACATTCTACTTATCAAATTCTGTATTCATGTATCATCAAAACCCTATTTTGGGCCGATTAGGGTCTATGCTTCTCAAAACCTAATTCTCAAGACAAAAGAACATTTAAACTTATTATCATAGTTAAAACATCCTAATTGTGTTATCGTCATTAATTAGATTTCAAGAATGATTATTCCAATTAATCTTTGCAATTGTCTAGGTAAACCCTAGTTTACCAATTTAGCTCAAATGGGGTCGTAACAACTCTCCCCCCTTAGAATGTTTCGTCCTCGAAACATAATCCTACAAGAAAGATACATTCAAGGTTATTCTAAGCTTCTAAAACCTTCTATGTCATTATATTCTTGTATTTCATACCCGAATGTAGTTTTCAACATTAGATCTTTTAATTCTTTACTAACTCACAACATATTTCAAATAGTTCTCAATGATATCAAGCAAATTCTTTATGCCACAGTCAAACATAGATTGCAAAGATAAACCACCACGCTTTCGCTGCGCAACTCTGATACTCTGATACAACTATCTCAACTTATGCTGCTCAGAGAGTTCTATTGTTCTATATCACCTTTAAGTGACAAAAGCGAGTTCACCATGCTGTTTTAAACTTTAATAAAGTGCTATTCAAATAGCAAAACAGTATTGAATTAAAAGGCTAGATTCAACAATCAATTGCACAATACTACTCTTGGCATCCCCATTGGGTCATGGATGCATGAGGTGAAGCATTACCACCTCATTCCATACTATCCTATTTCGATCCTGGGACCTATGGGTTATGGGCCCACACACAATTCAAAGTGTAACCATCGTATTATATCATTTTATGGTTTGAACAACAGTAATAAAGTAATCCACCATTGTATCAATCATTCAAGCATTAATCATACTCAATTACCATCACTCAGTTATATTAGAGCTAGGTATAACAAGCTACACCTCATTAGGGTTACTTGTCCAGAAAATCTGATTATCATCCCTTTCTATTAATATGAGTGGATAAGTATGACTACCTTGTTCAGGGTATCTCTCCATGTGTTCTAACATCATCCAAACCGTATCACCATATCAAAAATACACAATAGTAAAATGCATATCAGGTATGAATTACTACAACTAGCATACACCTTTAATTTAACATATAGCTTACACAAATACCCTGAAATCATATGTAGAACCAACTTTCATACCTTAATATGCCTTCAACAAATCATACATGTAAAAACAAATTTACATATTACACAAAGCTAGTGTTTTCCCATATCTTTCTTCTCATTCATTACTTCTTTACTTTTTGCTACCTATCCTTTTCATATGATTATATACAATAAACATCATTAACATTGAAGCATTTAAGATAGGAATAGATTATTCATCATTCTTGCTATCACACAAGAATTTTATTTCTTATCGCACTTCATCATATAGTATGTCACTATTACATTCACTAGATGACCCCACCAAGGTAGTTATGCACCATATATGATTCATTTTCTCTTATCATTTCATTCCCACCTTGCTCTATTTAAGGAATATATGAAAGAGAAGATGATTTTAAGACTTGGAATACTTGTATTCAAACATTCCCTAAATACATTCTCGTATGTAGATTTACTTAGTTATCAACAGAGATATTTGATTAATTAGCACTTGCCTGAATCTCACAACCTCTTTATTTTATAATTTCTCCATCATATTTCAAACCCTTTCTTATGTTCCATAGTCCTCTTACCATATACTACTCTTTAACCCGTCATCTTGAATTCTAAATTTTTCTCTTATGACCATGTTTCTTATTCATATGTATGGTCATGTATACCATGTTGCACATATTTCCTCCTTTATCGTTATACTATTGCGAAGTTAGCGTTCTAATTTAATAGCTCTTCTATTAGTTTTTTTTTCTCATGTTGAATACATTACATATTCTTCATTTTTAAATCAAGTGGATCATGCATGGGTCAAACATAGTTTCTCTTTCAATCAAGTTTTTCTCTCCTGAATACAGTCTACCTTTGTATGACTTATTCATTCGTTAAACTACACCTATGTTCTTTTCTTAGAAACTAGTTTGTTTTTCTAGTCGTATGAATTACATGTTCATACGATTCTCTTTACTTTTACTCTTTTGAAGACTCTTTACTTCTATGGACCTATTGAAAGCTCACTCTATTCTTCTACTTAGCCTTTGCTTTAGAGTTCATAAAAGCATTATACGCTATTATATGATTCATTCTTCATGATTGATTCTTGTTATCTTGAACCATACATACATTTCACATATCTTTTCTATATTTCATATGTATAGTTCATATAATATTAATCAATAAACTGATTATGAATCTCATATCATGTTCCTTTATTCCCAATTAAGGGTTTCTCATGTGAGGCCCCAAAATTGAACCTCATATATCAGTTTCAACTAATTCTTAGTTGTTCTGATCTTGCCCATAAGTTTCAACATCTTACTGTATGTACATATTTACTCTGATGTGGGTCTATTTATTCAAATTCTATTCTTATTATACTATTGATAGGATTCATTAGATCCTAGTAATGCATCCTACCAACCGGACCAGGCCAAACCTGAAGTCCTGAAGCCAAGAACTACAAGAATTACATTCTTCCTGAACTGCCACTCACAGCTCAGAAACTCGGTCGATTGGTCAGAAACTCGGCCGATTGCTTCACAACTCGGCCGATCCGCTTGAAACTCGGCCGATCAACTTGCCGTTTGATTTCCTGAAAAAGGAAACTCGGCCGAATTACATACAACTCGGCCGATCAGTTTGCTGTTCGATTGCCTATTAAGGAAACTCGGCTGAATCACATACAACTCGGCCGAATCGCGTACAGACTGAAAACCTAAACAGACCTGCTGATGTCAATTTCACTCGAATCAGCGGGCAAAACTATAGAAACAAAAGCCCATTCAAAGGTCAATTCTAGTCTACTTGTTACAAAGAATGAAATCAATAAATGCTACAATTGCATAGTGTACAACAAATATGAAAGACCCATATTTCAAAGTATTGAATATTTCAATTCAAACATATAAGAGCATTTCTATACATTTCCAACAAAAACAACATTATGAAATGTAAGTTCTATCTCCTTTTACATTTATGCTCTTAATTCTTGTTTCTTTTATCGTTTTCTAACCCTAACATTTCTAGGGTTCCTCTCTAGCCCATTCTTCCACTGTATACCTGGCCAGGGTATACGTGAAAGAATAGACATAGTAGCTTGTACTGGTTGATCCAAGTACTCAGATATTGGGCCAGGATATCCAAATACTCAAATCCCCAAAGCCAACATCAAACATCTCCTATTTTCCACACATAGGACTCTAAACTACTAACTTAATGGTCCTTGACAACTCACCCTAAGCTCTGATACCAAGCTGTCACACCCCGATCTCACAATTTCCTCAAATCATGAGATTAGGGCTTAAGATAGGATTTGTATGCAACACAAATAACACCCTTAACTTTTTATTTTCTTTTAAACTCTTGTTTCCCCGCATTGAACCACATATCATCTTAACAAAGGAATCTGAACATTTCTTCTACTAATCAGACTTTAATAGTAAAGATACATGTATAAGCATTCACGATGTCTTTCACACATTATGCACATGAAACTTGCTAATTAGCATACATATCAAAGAGGAACAATATTACACATTGTAATTACAACTCTCTCTCTAAACTCTTACTGAGGACCTAGAGTGACAAGGACCGACTGACTCAACTAATCTCGTACTTGACTCCTGTGGCAGGTCTACACTGATGCTCTGACCATCTTCAAGTCCACGCGGTTAACCCTAAAAATGTTTGAGTAGAGGGGTGAGCCTACTCGCTCAGTGAATGAGTACTTCATGGAAACAGACTAATGCACTAATGTGATTACAGATATAATTTGAGTAAACAATATGAAATTTAACAACAATAAATACTACACTGAGCAGTTCTAAAACAATATAATTGAAATAACAAAGAATGTAAATATTGCATCCAAAGAATAACTACTAGAAGACTATGCTTCTAGTCTTCCTTAACTCTTTCATTTATAAAGAACTCTGTGAACCTATATGATCATATTTTAACTTATGTCCTAATCATATGCAGTGTACTCTGCATATAAAGATCCGTAGCGAACTACGATCCCACCGTACAAGACTTAGCGACACACCCGGGAAATGCTAAGTCTGACTTCCAGCCCTGGTCTGCTGCAGGACTCTCAGGCTCACAAGGCCTCACTACACTCTCAAAAGAGTGAACTCTAGACTCCTCCTCAAACCTGAGCACACAGGCGGAGAGTCTTACCGGGTTACCACCGTGACACAAGCACGGATTAATGTTGAATAACCCCTGTTTTCCTCCAGTGCCACCGTGACAGAAGCACGCGTTGTTGTTGGACACTGCCTCTCTTTCCTCGTGTCTCCATGACACAAGCACGGATAATGTTGAACACGAGTTTCACCCCCTGGTGCAGACCTCTCAAAGGGGTTCTACGGTGTTAGGGCACCTAAATCTATTAACTGATTTAACATTTAAATAATTAAACAGGGAAAACACATTTCATACTTATTTCACATTCTGAACATCTCTTTTAAACTCATATATATATCATAGCTCATGTATTCAACATATACCATGTCTCAGTAACATCCCTTTCTAGGGAATGTCATATCTCATCACCTGCAATTTACGAGATATGTATTGAAATATAAGAATCCCTGCAGTATGTAGATATCAACTCAGAGAGAACAAGCACACAAAGTTAAATGCACTAGAAACATACAATTCAACAGTTAAGTATCACCACATCTCATATCGAGGCCTTTCATGTCACCATAACATGATTCATTGAACACCCTATCCTTAGGGTTTCATTTGCCTTATTCATCTTTTCATTTACCTCATTCACTTGTCACATGGCTCTCATAAGGATTTCACAAGATATAAGCATTCACTAAATAAAGATTGTTTTCAACAAATCATATACAATCGATATATGTATGAAACCATGGAAATTGAACTAAATTTAGGTTTTCCATACCATTCACTGAGATATCATGTATCAAGGATAAAATTCAATTAAGATAACCCATGAGGTACATCCTAACCATTTATAGGATTACCGGTCCTTTTCAAGAAGGTTGAAGCTCTAGTGATGTCTCAATTAGGTTAAACCCTAATTACATCATTTGATATAAATCTGAAAAGCATTCTCACTAGGAAGTGTTGTATACGTTTCTGATATGAATCTACCATTTAGGAGTCATTCAAACAGAGAAGGAATCCATATCATATCAATTTGCAATAATTCAAATCAAACGAACATTTCAGGGTTTAGAATCACATGCTAAGCATTTAGGGATTTGGATGCTATAATCAAATTTCGTGCATTACACTGTTTTAAGGAAGAACCCACTCACCCTAAGGTGTGAAAACACCTCACAACTGCATCTCAACTCAGGTAATCTCGAACTCCTATCAAATCCCTAGCAAATCTCCCAATTCTTCTTCCATTCAACTCGGGAACCTTGGAAATGAGGGATTATGAAGAAAGGGTGAGAAAAGAGGGAATTTCGACATCATCTTGGATCAAATCAGAGTATGGACGGAATCTTGACATTAGAGAGAAAATTCACCATAAAAGTCTATGCAAAGGATCCAAACTTACTTGATTTCACCATTCTTGGGACGGCAGAACCCTAATTCAGCAATTCCTCCTCTTTCTCCACTCAAGCCCTAACTCTCCCTCTCTCTCTAGATTTTCATTTCTCTGGAGTGAATGATGAAGAGTGAGAGTTGTGTGTGTGTGTGTGGTTGCTCATATAAGTCAATTTGAGCTTCTTGGGTCAATTGCAAATTGACCCTACACTCATCTTTAATTATATTGGCTGAATATTCAGTTTCACAATAGCTTCTGTAATTTTATATGTTATAAAATTCTGGAAATTCTGGAAATTTTATATGTTATACCTAATGAAGTTGTAGACCTCCAGTAAAAATTTAAGATTATTTCTAGTTAGAAATAATTAATTAAAAATCGAACAGTGCACTGCTATATTGTAGTCTGCAGAATATTCGGCCGAGTTTGTCCTGCACAGAACTCGACCGACACCCTTACTGTAGAGATCAAAAAGTCATCCAAAAATTATTCCAATTTAACAGAGTGTCTAAAACTGTGTTTTTCAAACACAGTTAAAATTTGAGATCATTTGGATATACCAATAAAAAGATAAAATTCAATTACCACACTGCTGTATAATTCTGGAAATGTGATCGGCCGAGTTTGAAACTCGACCGATAAACAGTTCAGAACAATCTTCAAAAATTCTGATATTTACCAATATTGTTCACATTTTATATATACAAATCATATCCAAATTTGAAGTAAATCAGAGTTACACATAAAATACTAAAAATCATTTAGTGAGACATTCTACTTATCAAATTCTGTATTCATGTATCATCAAAACCCTATTTTGGGCCGATTAGGGTCTATGCTTCTCAAACCCTAATTCTCAAGACAAAAGAACATTTAAGCTTATTATCATATTTAAAACATCCTAATTGTGTTATCGTCATTAATTAGATTTCAAGAATGATTATTCCAATTAATCTTTGCAATTGTCTAGGTAAACCCTAGTTTACCAATTTAGCTCAAATGGGGTCGTAACAACCAAGGTGCACCTCCTTTTCAGGGAGCCCATCTCTAAAGAACTCCATAGTTAAGCGTGCTCAGCTTGGAGTAGTACTAGGATGGGTGACCAGTCGGGAAGTTGATCCTGGCTTGCGCGTCAGTGTGGACAAAGTGCGCAGTTAAGGCTAGTGGTGGTCTGTGGGGTCAGTCGTCATTCCTGAAACTCTACTAGAGCCTTGGGCAGTGGGCCCAGGCGTTACATAACTGCTCATAGTTTCACACATATTGCACTTAGTTTGATATGTATCGTGCATGCAATAAATCCAAAATTCTCATATACGATTTTAATACGCCCAATTTAGACTTGAGCCTAGTTAGGAGTGGATTGTGCCTAGTTCGAACTTGAATGTGCTTAGTTCATATGTGATTGAACCCATCAGTGTTGTAATGCACCTACTTGCCAGTACACCATCATTGAATACATCCAAATTAGACTTGAATTCAGTTCGGACTTGATTGTGCCTTGTTTGGAAATGAATGTGCCCAATTTAGATGTGATTGAACCTAGTTAGTGTTGTAATGCACCTACTTGTCATTGAACCATCTTCTTCTTCTTCCTTTTCTTCTTCTTCTTAATTACACCTAGTTCCACATGTAATGTGCTCAATTTGACATGTATCATGCCCACAATCAAGCTAATGTACCCAGTTTGGACTTGAATGTGCTCAGTTCGGCCTTAAGACTAGTTTGAACTTGAATGTGCCCAGTTTGGACTTGAATGTGCTCAGTTTGGACTTGAATGTACCGATGTGGATATTATTGCATCCAATTAGTGTTGTGTCAATGCACTTGCTTATAGTTGCAATACACCATGTTTCACATGTATTATATCCAATTTGTATGCAACGCACCTAGTATGTAATTTGGTGTGCCTACTTCATGGTGTAATGAGCATATATTCACTATCATCGTCATCATAATTGTCATATCATCAACATCGTCATAATACACATATTAATTTTATGCACCGTAAATGTATATAATTGGTCTTGCTGGATTGTACTTCTTTTAATGAATCTAATGATTTTTATTTCGTCAAAAAAGACACTATGGATTGAAAGTTATATGTGATATAAATTTCTCTCTCCTTATTTTTCATTTTTCTCTCTTTACTTCTTTCCCTGCCACACATTTAATGTGTTAACCACTCCCATCCCAACCAACAACAACCTGCAGTCAAAATCACCCATCTTCTGGGTCTCGCCTGCCAAAACCATCCCCGAACTACGCTTTAAACATGTAAGAGAAAAGTGCGCGTGAGACACTCATTTCTATTTTCGTAAAATAAATACCAAAGGACACCCGTTAGTATTAATTTAGTGTGTATGTGGTGATTCAAATATTAGAAGTTATAATCACGGCGGCCAAACTAGGCAAACTTTCATTCCAAATGCTTAATGACTTCTTAGTTCAAGTTTTCCACTAAAGTGCTCAAGTGTGTTTGATCATCATATTCTAGACAAACTAAAAACAATATAATATCATATATTGTAAACTTGAGACACTTTATGTAACGACCCCGCCTCCTGGTAACCCCAAATTAAGGGTGACCAAAAGATCAGAGCCGTTAACCAATAACCCGGATCAAAGGTTCGACAAATAATCAATAACAATTAATAAATTTTACCAACTAAACTGAAAATTGGTATAAAATAAAACTTTACATACCTTTTAAAACTGGGATTTCTAAACTTCTATCCATGAAGATACTAATCTAACTAATCCTCCTATGTACGTTAATTCTCATTTAATTCCACATATGTCACTTTACTGTTTCTTCTTTTCATATGTACCTAAAACGCCAAAAAACAAAAAGTCATTCAGTAAGAGCTGGGATGTGGGGGAAATAATAATTATGCAAATATATTAACAACGTAATCATTCAATTAATCATTTAACAACCAATATTACATTTTAAGCCATACTACTCAATCCTTACCTATCCCCTAACTCTGTGATATCCCTACAGTGGACTTGTATGCTACCTCTCTTTTAGGTAGATTCTTACCCCCATGGTCCTACCTTATAGGTAGCCAATACATAGGGTAATAGAGTCGCATGGCACTACCCGAAGGTAGCCCAATATCTAACTCGATGTGACTTGATGGACCTACTCCATTGGTAGCCATGTACTAAGTCATCCAACGACCTGATGGACTTACCCCATAGGTAGCCATGTACTAGGTCAACTATTAAGCCACAGAGGGGACCATGATCTGAGCTAGTAGGCACATATCTTATGTGATAGTCATATCCACATTATAGTTTGTATGAATTAAAATCATCCAACAATTAGTTCGTGACATCGATGAAAACTTCGGTAAACCTCAGAAAACTAACTCGATATATTCATAAGCGTAGCCAAATACCTATTAAGCAGACTTGAATGTACAAATAACTCAACCAATCAAGAAATCAAGCAAGCACACACAGGTTGATCCTGAAAAGGCATCTAATTTTTCTATCATTAATCATGTCATCATGATCTATTTATCCTAGTTATTTCCTAGGGTTATTTGTCCTTTTTAGGGTTTTGAGCATAATTAGGGTTTTTACTTCATTTTACTCTTTTAAACCCTAATTTCTCATCTATCCTTCCTGAAAGTTATTAAGGTTACCTTTTAACAACATATAACCTAAATTTTAGAAACAACATAATTAATCATCAATTAAGTTCATTAAGCCTCTTTTACATTAAAGCTACTATTTTTATCCTTTTAATCCATGACAAGATCATTATACTCATTTATCATCAATTCATAGTTCCTTATGGTCTAATCCACATATGAACTCTATTTGTCATTAATTCTTCCTTCATTCATTAGAAAAACCCTAATTACTACATTAAGGGTATTTATCCACAATTAGGAACTTTTATGCTCGAAATAGCTTAGAATTATCTTATCTCAACTTTTATCATGAAATTGATCAATTAAAGCCATTAATAGTCTCATTCACTAATGTTAGGGTTTCAAGGCCCATTAAAGCATATTAATGCACATGAAACTCTAAATTAAACCAATTACATGCAAAGTTCATCCTTTCTATTTCTAATGTTCCTTTTTATCGTTAACAGGTTAATACCAACTTTAATCATTCATTAAACCCTACTAAATACATTAATCATCTCAAAATAGGGTTTCTTAATCTTTAATTCATTAAAGTTCTAACTTTCATTACTTTTCGAATTTCAAATATAAATTAGCTTCTAAAACTATTTTTATTGGATTCCTCTCATTTTTCTGAGCAAAATACAGATTTACGTGTATTCATCTGAGCTACGGTTAACTAGATATGAATTTTGCAAAAATGACTTACTTTGGGCCAACGGGGGGCTGCCACGTAGGCGTCTTCCATGCAACATTGCTTGCTCTTTTGGAAACATAACTGAATGTCAATTTCACCCCTTGCATGACGACCTGCTTCATCACCCCTTGGAGGGCATTTTCATCCAGAGCAACTTGCTCATCCTCTACCTGCAAACCCTCGCGCTGCCACCGACCGAAGCCGACCCTGAGGTTCTTTCCTCCTCCTCCCCAAGACTCGGAGGTCACCTGCAATGGACCCTCTGCCTCTGCCATCCTCCGCCACGCTAGATAAGGCCTCAAGCCATGGTTGAGATGGCCATGTTCAAGAGCAGCAGCCCTACGAGCTACGGCTGGTCTGCAGAACCTCTGTAGGTGTTGTGCAGAGGCTATAGCGAGGAGACGACGACTAAGTATCTCTCTGGCTGCGTGGGAGCAAGGGATGAACCTCTCTGATGATTATGCTACTCACGACCGTATAAGTAGAGCACCAAATCCTCAACCTCGGATTCCCATTCCCCCTTGGGCGTCATGTTCTGACGTTCCCACCGTCGCACTGATCGGATGGCGCGAGGCAACTAAGGAAGGCTCTCCTGGCGTGCGTCCCTATGTAGCCCACCTCTGCAAGGAAGATTCCTCAACTCCAAGAAGGTCCTCAGCCACCATGATTAATCGTTATGGTGGAAGGCTGATGCTTGACGGCTACCGGAGCAAACAACCCAGATTAGCCCTTTTCAGAACCCTACTACAACCTTATATAGGTTCCTAGAAGACCCTCTTGAGGGTTAGGATGATGAATCTGTGTGAGGAAATGATACTAATACATGTTCTTAGAGAAGGAAATCTTGGGTTACTTTCCAATTCTTTTTGGAAGATAATTAAGTATATTCCCCTTACTTTCCTTTGTACACTTCCCTTTTCATTTTCTTTTTCCTATGCTTGATCGGTTAAATACCAACTAAAAGGCAAGGCATGCCTACGAAAGGAATATATATATATATATATATATATATATATATATATATATATATATATATATATGTCCCGCCTACAACTTCTAAATCTTAAATGGAACCACGAATTTTTTATGAAGGCTTTGTTTGTCTTTTTTTCTTTTTGGCAAACCAAAAAGTCGTTAGGAAAGCATATTAATACATGGAACTTTATTTCCAAATTCTAAAATTATTTTCTTCTCACTATTATAAACATATGAATTCAAAATATCACCCATGGTGATCAAACATACATGTTTCCCCATATATCTCATAATTATTATAATTTCTTTTTCAATTATTTGGACTTTTCTTCTTTTCTTCTCTTTTATATCCATTATTGGATTAACATAATAATAGGAATCACAAAATTCCTATTCAAAGGGATATTTGTAAAGCAATCCATTGTTTGAAGCAAAGCATACCGCCTTTTTAATCAAGTCCAATTCATAAAATCTTTACATTTCAATTATGAAAACATATGTAAAATTGGGGTTGTAACATCCTTCCCCTCTTATAAGAATTTTGTCCTCAAAATTCCATCAAGCAAACAAACAATTCAGGATAAGACTTTTCCATGTCCATCATTGGCCCCTATGTGGCTTTACCTTATCCATGGCGCTTCCAAAAAACCGTTATCATCACATATTCCTTTCTCTGAGTTCTTTCACCTTGGCATCTATAAACCTCACAGGTGACTCAGGTCATTTCAGCCTCCCTTGGGGCTCACTAGGTTCATTGCTCAGCACATGGCCTGGGTACCTCACATAGTGCTCTAAGTTGGACACATGGAACTCATCACACATGACTCTATCCTGAGGGTTCAGGTCAAACATAACCTTCTCCACCAATCCATCTCAAATGGACACATGTATCGGGGACTCAACTTTCTCAGCTATATCTTAGAGGGGTCGGATTTTCATGTCACATATTCCCCCATAGTGAACTGCATGTCAGTCTACTCTGCATCAGCATACAACTCATGTCATCTCTGGATCCTTTCATCCATTGTACGATCAAAGTGACTTCATCTGCACTCAGTGTGGTTCTTTTCTGACCTTCACAAGGCCTCCTTCAACAACATCATCTTAATGAAGTGGTGACCGACACAACCACCTTATAGAACTTCTTGCATCCTGATAAAGGCTATGGTGGTTAACATCACATCTTATGAACTGTTTCCATGTATCACCCTGAATGAGCACACATGCTCTCATCAGACCCTCTAGTTTGGACCCTACTAACCATTAGTATGGGGTGATAAACTGTACTAACATCGAGTTCTTCATGTGTCTACTCCCACCTTAGGGAAGTGAACCTTTAGGTTCTACTCAAGAACTTTTGAATTCACATCATGGTGTAGTTGAACCACCTTTCTCTCATAAGTAGTTCAACTCGATCTGTCCCTTGACAACATTCTTTTTTTCTCGTGTTATCTAGGTAAGGTGATCTACCATAACCCATATTACATCTTAACCTTCCTTGGTCAAGGGGAGACTTACCGCAACTTCCATAGTGGTGAACTCCCACTCCCTCTCGGGGACTCTTTATCCTCTATGTCGAAGCATTGGGTTACTGGTGTTCTTCCTTCACCCACTATCATGCATGGCCACAAGCCACATGCATTTTTATCTTAAGCATCCAAAGTGCTATTATCTCTTACTATCTTTGTAGTATCACGGTGTATGGTGATATTAAAACCATGATCTCCTGTATGTCATGATTCCTCAAGATCGATTCCTCAAAAACCCTAAACCACTCTCAATAGGGTTTTATTACCTTCCTATCCAAAGAAGTGTATCTGAGGTTCTACCACCATCCTTTCATTGTATCAAAGCCTATGCTGGCTAAACAACCATTAACTTGTTCAACATATATCGTTACATTTGAGTGTTAGCCAAACACATCTCCTTTCCAGACTTAGGGTTAGCCTAACAACCTTCTAGTCTCTAGCCAAACTAGGCATCTATATATCAACCAGAGCATCCATTACCACTTCACATCCTTAGGTATTAGGTAACATTGAAGACATACACTTCCATGTATTTTAGTTGTCATCTCAAACTCGAACTCTAAGTCTATCTTCATTGAGCACACTTTGATCTCATCTTCTTGGAGATCAAATTCTACCTTGCATCACTTGCAAATTCCACATAGCTCATGCAAAAAAAACATCCTTATAAGATTACTACCTTATTCCTTTTATTGTTTGCAAACCATCCATGTATCATTCACTCCACCAAGGTATGTTATCATCTCTGTCCTCATACCTCGTAGCAACGTTCCAACTCACATCATATCTTATCCTTGGTGTATGGCATGCGTACTGTCCCATCTTTCCCTCCCATAACAAGAGGAAATAAGCATTTGGCGGCCGTCCAAACACAAAGTTCTTCCTGTTCCAAGAGTAGAGATGATACATACCACATTGCCAGTACACCCTCAAATCTAATTTGAAATGTGCAACTTATGTCTCTACATCACAATCATCTTGATATCAAAGTTACTTCCATGGAAAACTGGTCTCGAACCTACTTGGTTCACCACACAATCCTTGGCCATCTCCTCTAGGTCTATAGGGTGCTGGCATTTTAGGGGTCATCCCTCTTCCCTTATGCATATAGAGAGTGCCCTACTCATCTGCCCTTTGGGTCCCATGAGTTCATGAAGGTGAGAAATCTCCTAACCCATGGCCCTAAGACAATGATAGTTGTTACCTCCTGACCCAGTGGTCATGTGCAACTAGGGAATTAGGCAACTCCTACTTCCATCGGTCTTATCCCCACCTGACCCTAGGATAGACTTAGGATTCTAACATAGTACATGTTTGACTTAGAACCTTACCCAAGCCTTCATCATCTCTCTGAAATACCGTTAACCAATAACCCAGATCAAAGGTTCGACAAATAATCAATAATTATTAATAAATTTTACCAACTAAACTGAAAACTGGTATAAAATAAAACTTTGCATACCTTTTAAAATTGGGATTTCTAAACTTCTATCCATGAAGATACTAATCTAACTAATCCTCCCATGCACATTAATTCTCATTTAATTCCACATATGCCACTTTATTGTTTGTTCTTTTCATATGTACCTAAAACGCCGACAAACAAAAAGTCAGTCAGCAAGAAGCTGGTATGTGGGGGAAACAATAATCATGCAAATATTTTAACAACGTAATCATTCAATTAATCATTTAACAACCAAGATTACATTTTAAGCCATACTACTCAATCCTTACCTATCCCCTAACTTTGTGCTATCCCTGCAGTGGACTTGTATGCTACCTCTTTTTAGGTAGATTCTTACCCCCATGGTCCTACCTTATAGGTAGCCAATACATAGGGTAATAGAGTCGTATGGCACTACCCGAAGGTAGCCCAATATCTTACTCAATGTGACTTGATGGACCTACCCCATTGGTAGCCATGTACTAAGTCATCCAATGACCTGATGGACCTACCCCATAGGTAGCCATGTACTAGGTCAACTATTAAGCCACAGAGGGGACCATGATCTGAGCTAGTAGGCACATATCTTATGTGATAGTCATATCTACATTATAGTTTGCATGAATTAAAATCATCCAACAATTAGTTCATGACATCGATGAAAACTTCGGTAAACCTTGGAAAACTAACTCGAGATATTCATAAGCGTAACCACATACCTGTTAAGAAGACTTGAATGCAGAAATAACTCAACCAATCAAGAAATCAAGAAAGTACACACAGGTTGATCCTGAAAAGGCATCCAATTTTTCTATCATTAATCATGTCATCATGATCTATTTATCCTAGTTATTTCCTAGGGTTATTTGTCCTTTTTAGGGTTTTGAGCATAATTAGGGTTTTTACTTAACTTTACTCTTTTAAACCCTAATTTCTCATCTATCCTTCCTAAAAGTTATTAAGGTTACCTTTTAACAACATATAACTTTAATTTCAGAAACAACATAATTAATCATCAATTAAGTTCATTAAGCCTCTTTTACATTAAAGCTACTATTTTTATCCTTTTAATCCATGACAAGATCATTATGCTCATTTATCATCAATTCATAGTTCCTTATGGTCTAATTCACATATGAACTCTATTTGTCATTAATTCTTCCTTCATTCATTAGAAAAACCTTAATTACTACATTAAGGGTATTTATCCACAATTAGTAACTTTTATGCTTGAAATAGCTTAGAATTATCTTATCTCAACTTTTATTATGAAATTGATCAATTAAAGCCATTAATAGTCTCATTCACTAATATTAGGGTTTCAAGGCCCATTAAAGCATATTCATGCACATGAAACTCTAAATTAAACCAATTACGTGAAAAGTTCATCCTTTCTATTTTTAATGTTCCTTTCTATCGTTAACAGGTTAATACCAACTTTAATCATCCATTAAACCCTACTAAATACATTAATCATATCAAAATAGGGTTTCTTAATCTTTAGTTCATTAAACTTGATAACTTTCATTACTTTTCGAACTTGAAATAGAAATTAGCTTCTAAAACTATTTTTATTGGATTCCTCTCATTTTTCTAAGTAAAATACATATATTACGTGTATTCATCCGAGCTATAGTTAACTAGATTTGAATTTTGCAAAAATGACTTACTTTGGGCCAATGGGGGGTTGCCACGTAGGCATCTTCCTTGCAACATTGCTTGCTCTTTTGGAAACATAACTGAATGTCGATTTTACCCCGTGCGCGATGACCTGCTGCATCACCCCTTGGAGGGCATTTTCATCCAGAGCCACTTGCTCATATTCTACCCACGAACCCTCGCGCTGCCGCTGACCGAAGCCGACCCCGATGTTCTCTCCTCCTCCCCAAGACTCGTAGGTCACCTGCAATGGACCATCTGCCTCTGTCATCCTCCGTCGTGCTAGATAAGGCCTCAAGCCATGGTTGAGATGGCCAGGTTCAAGGGCAGCAGCCCTACGAGTCACGATTGGTCTGTAGAACCTCTGTAGGTGTTGCGCAGAGACTATAGCAAGGAGACGATGATCAAGTATCTCTCCAGCTATGTGGGAGTGAGGGACGAACCTCTCTGATGATTATGCTACTCACGATCGTATAAGTAGAGCACCAAATCCTCAACCCTGGATTCCCTTCCCCGTTGGGCGTCATGTTCTGCCGTTCCCACCGTCGCACTGATCGGCTAGTGCGAGGCAACTAAGGAAGGCTCTCTCGGCGAGCGTCCCTACAAAGCCCACCTCTGCAAGGAATATTCCTCGACTCGAAGAAGGTCCTCAACCACCGTGATTAATCATTACGGTGGAAGGCTGATGCTTGACGGCTACCGGAGCAAACAACCCAGATTACCCTTTTCAGAACCCTACTACAACCTTATATAGGTTCCTAGAAGACCCTCTTGAGGGTTAGGATGATGAATCTGTGTGAGGAAATGATACTAATACGTGATCTTAGAGAAGGAAAGCCTGAGTTACTTTCCAATTCTTTTTGGAAGATAATTAAGTATATTCCCCTTACTTTCCTTTGTACAATTCCTTTTTCTTTTTCTTTTTCCTTTGCTTGATCGGTTAAATACCAACTAAACGGCAAGGCATGCCTACAAAAGGAATATACATATATATATATATATATATATATATATATATATATATATATATATCCCTCCTACAACTTCTAAATCTTAAAGGGAACCACGACATTCTTATGAAGGCTTTGTTTGTCTTCTTTTCTTTTTGGCAAACCAAAAAGTCATTAGGAAAGTAGATTAATACATGGAACTTTATTCCCAAATTCTAAAATTATTTTCTTCTCACTATTATAAACATGTGAATTCAAAATATCACTCATGGTGATCAAACATACATGTTTCCCCATATATCTCATAATTATTATAATTTCTTTTTCAGTTATTTGGACTTTTCTTCTTTTCTTCTCTTTTATATCCAATATTGGATTAACATAATAATAGGAATCATGAAAATCCTATTCAAAGGGATATTTGCAAAGTAATCCATTGTTTGAAGCAAAGCATACCACCTTTTTAATTAAGTCCAATTAATAAAATCTTTACATTTCAATTATGAAAACATATGTAAAATTGGGGTTGTAACACTTTATGATTTCATAATATCTTCTATGGCGCATATTTTATTCACTTTTTTAGATAGGTTAATGTATGGAGACTAGTGTATTTTTGCTAAGTGTACCCCTTTAAGATGTTCATGAAGGTCATAAAAATGTATGTGAAGAATTGCCATCGACCCAATTGTTGTGTGATTCAAAATTCATATTGGAAGTAGTCTCTAATTTTTTGTTGATCCCATATCAAAATTTAAAGATATCAACATTTTTCATTCAAGAAGAACTAAAAGGGACACAGTTATGGAAGTATCTTATTGCGCATCCCATGAATTTTAAAGAAAGAAAATGTACACTTTGGTTCAAGAGACTAATTATGGTTAGTCATATGTTGAAGAACACGTTACAACTGTCGTAAAAAAAAAGAACATGTTACAACTTTGAGCACCCAACCTTCATTTAGGAGAGATGCATTAATTAACAAAGTTACTAACTTTCTCATATTGGAAGTGGAAATTAGCATTACACACTTTTTTCTTGGGGATATTGTTCATCTGAAACTTTGTTAATCTTCCATCTAGAAAAGAATAGATATTTCTCCTTAGGTCAAAGAATAAAAGAGGTAAAACCATAAAAACTTGACATGTTGTTCTTTGTTTATGATTGTTCATGTATTTGTAGTGGTATCCAAGGTGTTGGAACTAGCCTCAATGAAGCCATACACTAATACTTGTACTTTTTCTAGACATCCACCATGAATTAAGATTCTTTTTTTATTTATCTTTTGTTCTTATGTTTGATCTTTGATTGATGTTTCAAAATATGTTGACTTCAGTTTGATTCTTATTCGGAGCTAGCAATCCGCAACATCGAAGACTTATCATTTTATCAAAAAAATAATAGGAGTAGATGTCGGGTGAAAAACATTTAGCACTAGAAACACCCTTATAAGAAAATTGTTTCCAAATGGTATTCAACTTTATTTGTAGACAATAAACGAAGCAGTATGTGATTTCTTGTTTTCTTTCATGATATATGGTATTTCATATGGTTAGAAATTTTCCTTTGTCATTGGTTTAGAAGTTCAAACAATCTCACATTCATACACCTATGATTAGCATGTGGTAATCAATATAATTACATGGTTATTTCCTAATAGTTATGAAAATAGGAAAAATATGTAAAAGAAATAAAAGATTAGGAAAAAGAAAATAGAGTAAATTAAACAAAAGAAAAGAAAATAAGGTTAGAGAAGTATTTAGCAGCTCTCTACAATTACCAAGGTTAAACCTAACCATAGATCACTATGCCTAACCTTTTTTTCTAGCATCTAGTTGAGATCCAAATCCTTATTAACAAACACTTCGTCAATAATGTTTTACAAAAATAAAATTTATTTGATTGTGCAATTTCAATCTTTATATCCTTGCACTCTATATTAAAATTTAAATTTTCGAAGTATGTAGAAGACATGGGCCGACACAAACAATGCAACATCTAATTATATTTTAATTATGTAAGTTTGATACAAATTGATTATTGAAAATGAATGATTTAAAGGCTATATATTGATGGTAAGCAATCTTTAAGAAAAATAATTGAATATCAATTGAAGTAGATTTAATGAACGTGCTACATATTAACCCAATCATGGATATCATAATTGTTTTATATGCTTGTGTTTTGTTGCTAGGAGGTTCTTGTTGACAAAAAGTGGTTGATGCTAAGTCGGCATTGACCTAGTTGATCGATATCACACCCAAAAAAGTTTTTATGGAGAGACATCGACCGCTTCACATGTGTTTATAAAACAAGTCTTTGTATTATAAATTTGATCTTGTCATTATAATTTGGTGTCTTCCTATTGCAAAATTGGATCCACAAGTAACAAAAGTTTGCTACCTGACCCATGCAATGAATATACGAGATATATATTATATAGATTGTATATATATAATATATATACATTTTTATATACATACATATGTATATATGTGATTATATATATATTTAATTGTATATGTGTGTGTAATTATATATATGTCTATATATAGAGAGAGAGGGAGAGAGAGGCTCATATAAGAATATTATTGAGTATATCATACTTGGAACACTCAACTCTTTTTCTATCATAAACTTTGTTTTAAATAAAATAACTAATTTTCTTAAATATTTGATGAATAGAATATATATAAATTTTGTTCTTGTTTAGACATTCATTAGCCAAGAATCAAAATCCAAACCAAATGATGCACTTGATATTACTTACATACATTGATTTTGTTGTTCTTATATCACTGACCTATAAGAATCCATATGTTACAACCCCAATTTTGGTTTCATTTGGTGAGAAATGTAATTTCTCATATTAAAGATATTTGAACATAAAATGATATAATTTATTTGGAATAAATGGATTTAGTTTATAATAGACTTGATGATTGTGTTGTGGGCTTTATTGGCTATTGGGCCCAAATAACAAGAAAATTCAATTAGTTTATGAATAATTGAGTTTTTGAGAAAAGAATGAGATAGAAAACTCTATAAGACAAAATGATGTAATCCAAGGATGGATTTCGTGCCTCTTGGGTTCCTTGGGTCCCAAGGAGTCCAAAGTTGCATAGTGAATGCAATAAGAAAAGAAAAGACCAATTAAGTATTTCCTTATTAAGAAAGAAATTGAAAATAATGATAAAATGTGGAAAATATGTGAAAAGAGGTATAATTGAGTTATCCTTGGTGGATGTTTGTATCCCAAGGATTCTTGATGATAAAAGGCATATCAATGAGGAAAATAAAGGATAAATAAAGTGAAATCCTCAAAAAGAGATATTTTAATGAGAAATCAACAAGATAATGTGAAATAACGCATATTAATGCATCTAGAAGGATATGAGTATCCAATACATAGGATTTCGAAATAATAGAGTTTCTGGGGATCCAAGGAGTCCCAACGAAGAAAGAGGAAAGAGAAAATACCTATAAAAGAAAATAAGAATATAACGTGAATAAATTATTAATGGATTATGTGGTTTTGTTAAGAAGAAAGTATTTTCTACTTAAAGAAATATAATTTCGTGGCTAATAGGTTAAAAGCCAAGAATATAGAGAGTAATGGAGAGGATTTTCATATTTCCAATCATCCATGAAATAAAGCATGTCACGGAGATAAGTAGGAGAGAGAAGATTTCTTCTTCATGAAGGAATAGAATTCCAAATTGGAAAAGGGCTTGGTTTCTTCGTGGGCAAGCAGTATGGGGCGTGGATAACACTCCCCTATAAAAGGGGTAGAGCCTAGGGTCGATTTCCAGAGAGATCCCACATCTCACACTCTCTTCCTCATCTTCTTCTTGCTTCCTCATGATCAAAACCCTAACGAGAGCTTAGACCTATCCCGAGGGCACCAAGGAGCGGGGAGGAAGCCTCGTCGGAGGCACGAAGCCCCCACGATGGTCGACCATCGTCTCCATGGCCGCGGCCGTCGAGCAGAGCCTACGGAAGGCCGACACCTAGGTTACAGGTCATGTGCTTGGCCAACTCAAAATGGTCATGATGGGCGTGAGTTCGGTAGCGCCCCACATGCGTGAGGGCATGAAAGAGGTAGGGCAGGGTTTCCTGGCGAGAACCACGGCCGGGGGAGGAAGAACCAACTCGTGCAAGGCTGCAGGTGGCGGCCGCTAGGGCTGGCTGAGGGAGGAAGACGACCTTCAGGTCATTGGACCATCTTTCCCCTCCACGGGCTGAAGCACTGGCTAACTTAACGAGGGTAGCGCAGTAATTTCATTATGTTTTCAAGCAAGCCGAGCAACATTGCATGGAAACGGCCACGTGGCGTTCCTAGATTGACCCAAAGTAAGTATTTTTGCGAAATTCATATCTCATAAATGGTAGCTCGTATGGTTACACATAACATATGAAATTTACTCATAAAAATGAGAGGAATTCACTAAAAATATATTTAGAGGCTATTTCCTCTTGCAATTTGAAAAGTCGTGTAAGTTATCAACTTTAATAAAAAAAATTTGGTCGGTCAAAAACGTGTGTTGCTTTTTTTATATTTTTCTTTGTTTCTGTACAGAACTGTCCATCTTCAAAAGACTGAAGATAGGAGAAAAAAGAAAGGGTAAACTATAACTTTACAATGAATGTTTCTAGTAATCCAAGACCAGAACCCCCATCCTAAAAATGTCTATCTGACCTTCCGAAACAAACCTTCATAACAATAGGTGCATGAGGAAGACGGAAATATAATGCATACCAGAACTGAGACTCTTCATAGAACTCAACCATCATGATTGTTCAAGCCAACCATGGGAGAGGATCTGCAGACAAAGAAACCCCAGCAATCAACTCTTTACCGAAAAAGACCAGGCTCAGTGAACAAAAATCATCAAACCAGCAACATACAACCAGAAAACTCAACCATCACACCAAGACATGTTGTGAGATGGGAGCAGACAACTCATCACAGGCCAGAAGAAACCAACCATCTTTAAGACACCAAACAACACACCAACCTCAACCATCATAGCATTATAAGCCCAACTATGAGAGGGGAGCTAGCCCAAGGAACAACAGATAATCAACCAGGAAAAGCAACCTGAACAGAGCCATGAAACCAGCAACAACTCAACCATAGAAAACCGTGGATAAAATATATTGAAACAAGCAGCTGCAGACGCCAAAACTTCGGAAGAGAAGCTAGGACAAAGATTCTCCATAGAACTCAACCATCATAATTGTACAAGCCAACCATGGAAGAGGAGCAGCAGACAAAGAAACCTCAGCAATCAAATCTTCAACGAACAAGGACCAGGCTCAGGTGAACAAAGATCAACAAACCATCAACATTCAACCGGAAACTCAACCATCACAACCAAGACATGTTGTGAGAGGGGAGCAAACAACTCATCGCAGGGTAGAAGAACCAATCATCTTTAAGAGACACCAAGCAAAATACCAAACTCAACCATCATAGCATTACTAGCCAACTATGAGAGGGGAGCAAGCCCAAAGAACAACAGAAAAACAACCAGGCAGCCGACCGTACCAACCCACATTTCATAAGGGCAAAAGAAACTGAATCTGATGCATATACATCCAGAAAATAGATCTCCAGCTTACCAAAGCAACCTGAATAGAGCCACAAAACCAGCAACAGCTCAACCAAAGCAAACCGTGGATAAAACTAACTGAAACAAGAAGCTGCAGACATCAAAAAACCAGAAGAGAAGCCTACAAAACCAAGCAGGCAAGTAGTGATCCAGAGCATAAAAAAATAGCAGAGAAATCCATGAAGCATAGGTATATAACCAAGCAAAAACTTCAGAGCAGCAGATGAAGCATCAAACACCAACACCTCCACCTCAGAATCAACCAGAAACAATAACAAAATCCGCCTGAATAGCTTTCCAAATTTTATCAGAACTTCTGCTAAAACCAGAATGGACTCTAGCATTTCTCTCTCTCTCCAAGCATGATAAAGAATTAATTGACTAATAGATTTTGCTTATTGATCATCCATTCTAGTCAGATCCTCCCAACTTCTCGGAATGGCACAAATGAACCCCTCTTTCACAACAATACTCCATAAAGAGATGATGAATTGACAGTCAAAACTCACATGATGTGAGTTTTCATAATCCATTTTACAAAGGAAACAAATGGAAGCAAGAGGAATCCCAACCCTTCTCAGGTAATCAGATGTAGGTAGTTTATTAAGAATAGCTTTCCAAACATGGAATTTGCAATTGAACTGACACTTGCAACTCCATATCCAGCCAAATTTCAGATCAGCAGTACCTTTACTGCTAACACAATCCCAAATATTTTTGAACTTTGCATAAGTGCACTTGTTGAACAGCCAAGTATCCTCGGAATGAACTTTGTCAATATTAAAACTACTGACAGCTTCCAAGATAATATGAGAACACCTGGAATCTTTGATACTCCACTGCTTATCCTTAATGATAATGCTTAAAGGCGAATCTTTAGGAAGGCCAGCTCTAACAATGAGCTTCCTATCAATAACTTCATTCAACATTTTTCCACCACACCATGGATCCTTCCAAAGCTTTAACAAATGGCCTTCACCAATTCTAACTTCAATAAACTGAATGAGAACCTCCCTACTCCTCAAGAGAGAATTGAACATCCAAGAATGATTAGCAGAAATAGCACAACTTTAATAAATTAAAGATTAAGAAACCCTATTTTGAGTTTATTAATATATTTAATAGGGTTTAATGGATGATTAAAGTTGATATTAGCCTATTAATGATAAAAAGGAACATTAGGAACAAAAAGGATGAAATTTGCATGTAAATAGTTTAATTTAAAGTTTCATGTGCATGTATATACTTTAATGGGCTTTGAAACCCTAATGTTGGCAAACGAAACTCTTAATGGCTTTAATTATTCAAAATCATGAATAAAGTTAAGATACGATTATTCCAAGCTATTTCGAGCATTAAAGTTCATAATTATGGTAAGTACCCTTAATGTGGAAGTTAGGGTTTCCTAGTGGATAAAAGGTAGAATTAATGATAAATAGCGTTCATATGAGTATTAGAGCATAATGAACTATGAATTGATGATAAACGAGCACAATGACCTTGTCCTAGATTAAAAAGGATAAAAATGGTAGCTTTAATGTAAAATAGGCTTAATGGACTTAATTGATGATTAATTGTGCATTAGTCTGGAATTAGGGTAACCTTAATAACCTTCGTGAAGGATAGATGAGAAAATTAGGGTTTAAAAAGAGAAAAGGGATGTAAAACCCTAATTTCAAAGTAAACCCTAAAAAGAGGAAGAAACCCTAAAATGGTATAGAAACCATAAGTAGCAAGATGGTTTGGATAGTTTTTGATAAAAATGAATTGGATGTATATTTTAGGATTGAACTGTGTACTTGCTTGATTCTAGATTACTTGCTTGTTTGGACTATTCTTGCATCTGAGTCTTCCTGAAAGGTATGTGGTTACGCTTATGATTATCCCACATTAGTGTTCTAAGGATTTTATTGATGTTTACATCGTGGCTTGAATTAAATATTGGATGAATTAAATTCTTGCAAATTATAATGTGGATATGACTATCACCTAAGATATGTGCCTACTAGCTCAGATCCTAGTCCCCTCTGTAGCTTAATAGATTGACCTAGTACATGGCTACCGATGGGGTAGGTCCATTAGGTCATTGAATGACTTAGCACATGGCTACCAATGGGGTAGGACCATCAAGTCACCATGAGTCACGATTGAGCTACCTTTGGGTAGGGCCATGTGACTCCATAAACCTAGGTATTGGCTACTTGTGTGGTAGGGCCATGGGAGTAAGAATCTACCATATGAGAGAGGTAGTATCCATGTCCACTGCAGGGACAACATAGAGATAGGGGATAGGTAAGGATTGAGTAGTATTGCTTAAAGTGTAATATTGGATGTTAAATGATATTTGGATGACTACATTATTATTATAGTTGCACGGTTATTGTTTCCCCCACACACCAACTTCTTGTTGACTGATGTTTTGTTTGACGGCATTTTAGGTACAAATGAAAAGAACAAACAGTAAAGTGGCATATGTGGAATTAAATGAGAATTAACGTGCACAGGAGAATTAGTTAGATTAGTATCATCATGGATAGAAGTTTAGAAATACCCGTTTTTAAAAGGTATGCAAAGTTTTATTTTATACTAGCTTTCAGTTTACTTGGTAAAATTTATTAATTATTATTGATTATTTGTCGAACCTTTGATCCAGGTTATTGGTTAACGGCTCTGACCTTTCGGTCTCCCTTAATTGGGGGTTACTGGGAGTCAGGGTCGTTACAATTGGTATCAGAGCGAAGGTTCCTCACTTAATCTTTAATAATTATTAAATTTTACAAATTCTGTAGAACCCAAGGGAGTTATTAGAGGATTATCCAAAAGATAGAGGTGTTTAGAAAAGGATCACAACTGGGGGCTGGCAATATTTTCCTCTGCACCGCTAGTCAGAATACGAGGACTCCCGGATCCGTGTGACTGCCTGGCCAAAGTCTTAGGGTATGATTCGAAATAAGATACCTTTAGGACTCTCTCATCTTGTTCATCCCTTCTCAACTCAAATTCTATTATGGACCTTAAGGATTAGGTTTTTCTCTCTTCTCCTCACCCTCTTGAGGTATGGGTAAGGTTAATAAGGTCTAAGGAATCCTCCACCAAATTAATGAAAAGCATGTAAATAAGATGTCATGGACATAAGTTTAATAGATTAAGCGTAAAAGAATAGATACATGCTTAGGTCGTATGACATGAGTTTCCATGCCCTCAGGAGAGACGTGAGGATAGACCTTCTTGTCAATAGGATAAGTAAAGAGAGTTAGTCTTGGAGGTAGAGATCTCCATTGCAAGTAGAGACCTGGAACATCCTCTGAGGATGATGTTAACCCTAACCCTAAGTGAAGGTACGAGAGAGAGAGTTGACATGATGAGTTAGATGCCATGGTTGACCGAGTGTTTGGATAGACACACATTGGGATGCCATACGAGCCATGAGAGGTTAGATGACCTAGTACCTTTGATGACCCAACCCTGGAAAGGGTCGTGCATGTTAGAGTAAAGTAAAGGATAGCTCCTTCATTGATGAGGTTAGTGAAGAACCTATAGAAACCCTATGGGATTATGCAAGTAAGGTGCACCCAGAGTACGTCAGTAGTACAGGCAGTAGGTCAAAACCCTAACCAAGGGAGCATGTTGGATAGATGATGAGATAAGCATAAGGAATAATGAATAAACTTGAGTAAACATAAGGTTGAGCATAGGCTTCACCCACGTAGAGGTATGCCTGTGAGCTTGATCCTTCATGGAGGGAGGACCTCTAGTAGTAAGGCTAGATGTGGAGTTAGCTCTAGAGAGAGAAAGTAGGACCCCAGTAAGGAGGTTGGAAGCCTAAAACCCCAAGATATGAGGAATAGTGGGGAGTTGAGGAAGATGCGACCTAAGTGGATGATAGTGGTTTCCTTATGCTTGACCCCTGGAGGCTGGTGATATCTCGGTTGCCTTTAGAGGAATCCAAACCTAGAGAGATGATGATGCTTATGGTACCTATGTGCCTATGGTATAAGTGTTTACCTACTGAGATGAGACAAAGAATGCCTTAGACCCTGAGGAGGTTTAAGTAACCAGTTGTGAGGCATTATACCAAGTTGGTTGCCCTTGAGGAGGACTCAACTCTAAGGTGTTGCTCATATAAAAGGATTGAGAGCATGACATACCTTGGACATGCTTGATTCATGGTTAAGAGATTGAGCATGTAGTTGGACACCCAAAGGTGAAACTAGGGTTCCTAGGCCTAAGAGGGGAAGTAGTGTACCTGATGCTCATTCGAGTCTCCATAGTTTCGAGCATGGTACTCCTCATGTGTAGATGTAAAGGAAACCCCTTAAGTTAAGGGTATGTTGGATGAACCCCTCACAACTAAGTTGATCTAATGTTGAGGAAAGAGAACAAGTATGACCTAGCATGGTTTAATAGGTGGTCTTCTTGTGCCTTAGTAGCTACTGGGTTAGGCATGCTCATGTGAATGTAAACCCTAAGGATGGTTGTGACCTGGTTGTCAAGAGTTGTAGTTTCCTCCCATCCTGGGAGAGGGACCCTTTGGTAGAGTGTATACCAGTTTTGAGGTAACCTAAAGAGGTTTCATAGGATCTTGAGAAGCAAAAAGTACATGGTATGAGACTGAACCTGTAGACCCATAGTTAACCATCTGTAAGTGCATGTGGATGTGTTACCATGGAGGTACCCGGTATGGGGCCTGACCAAGGTAGACAGGTCACCATGATCCCTGAAAAAGGATGAAAGACAACCCAAGAATGTAGAGAGAGATGATGAAGGCTTGGGTAAGGTTCTAAGTTGAACATGTACTACGTTAGAATCCTAAGTCTATCCTAGGGTCAAGTGGGGATAAGACTGATGGAAGTAGGATTTTCCTAATTCCCTAATTGCACATGACCATAGGGTTAGGAGGTAACAACTATCATTGTCTAAGGGCCATGGGTTAGGAGATTGATCACCTTCATGAACTCATGGGACCCAAAGGGCAGATGAGTAGGGCACTCTCTGGATGCATAAGGGAAGAGGGATGACCCCAAAAGTGCCGACACCCTATAGACCTAGAGGAGATGACCTAGGAATGTGTGTAAACCTCAGTAGGTTCGAGACCAGTTTTCCATGGAAGTAAGTGATATTGTAATGTTTGTAGAGACATATGTGGCACGTTTCAACTTAGATGTAAAGGTGTACTGGCAAGGTGGGATGTACCATCTCTATTCTCAGAACAAGAAGAACTCTGTATTTGAACTGCAACTAAATGCTTATTTCCTCTTGTTATGAGAGTGAGAGATAGGACAGTACGCATGCCATACACCAAGGATAAAGATGATGTGAGTTGGAACGTTGCTACAAGGTATGAGGATAGAGATGATAACATACCCTTGTGGAGTGAATGATACATGAATGGTTTATAAATACTAAGAGTAGTAAGGAGATCATCTTGTGAGGATGTGATACCATGAGCTATCTGGAATTTGCAAGTTATGCAAGGTTGAGTTTGATCACCATGAAGAGGAGCTTAGAGTTTCTTGATGAAGACAAACTTAGAGATGAGATGATAAGTAGAATACATGGAGGTGTATGTCTTCAACACTACCTAGTACCTAAGGATGTGAAGTGGTAATGGATGCTCTGGTTGAGATTTAGTTGCCTAGTTTGGCTAGAGACTAGAAGAGGTTGTTAGGCTAACCCTAAGTTTAGAAAGGAGGAAAGTTTGTCTAACACACAGATGTAACAATAATGATTGATCAATTTAATGGTTGATTGGTTAGCCAGCCTAGTCATTGATGCAATAGAAGGATGGTTGTAGAACCTCAGGTGTACTTCTTTAGAAAGGAAAGTGATGAAAACCTTGATGAGAGTGGTTTAGGGCTTCCGAGGAAACAATCTTGAGGAATCATGACATACAGGAAATCATGATTTTTAGATCACCATACACAGTGAAACTACAAGGATAGTAAGTGATGGTAGTACTTTGGATGCCTGATACATGTAGCATGTGTCCATGCAAGCCAAGAGGTGAGGGATGAACACCAGTAACCCAGTGCATGGATATAAAGTATAAAGAGTTCCTGAGAGGGAATGGGAGTTCATCACTATGGATGTTGTGAGTCTCCCCTAGACCAAGGAAGGTTAAGATCCAATATGGGTTATGGTAGATCGCCTTACCTAGACAACATGAGAAAGAAAGAATGTTGTGAAGGGACGGATTCGGTTGAAATTCTTAAGAGAGAAAGATGGTTCAACTTCACCATGATGCGAGTTCAAGAGTTCTTGAGTGTGACCTAAAGGTTCACTCCCATGAGGTGGAAGTAGATACCTGAAGAACTCGATGTTAGTACAGTTAAGCACCCCATACTAATGGTTAGTATTATCCAGACTATAGGGTCTGATGAGAGCAAGTGTGCTTGTTCAGGGTGATACAAAGAGAAAGTTCTTAAGATGTGATGTTAACCACCATAGCCTTTATCGAGATGCAAGAAGTTCTATAGGGAGGTTGTGTCGGTCACCACTTCATTAAGATGATGTTGGTGAAGGAGGCCTCGCGAAGGTTAGAAAAGAACCACAGTGTGTGCAGATGAAGTCGCTTGATCATGCAATGGCTGAGAGAGAGAGCCCAAGGGTGACATGAGTCACGAGCTAATGCAAAGCAGACTGACATGCAGTTCACTGTGGGAGAATATAATGTGAAAATCTGACCCCTCCGAGCTACAACTGAGAAAGCTGAGTCTCTGATATATGGGTCCATTTAAGATGGATTGGTGGAGAAGGTTGTGTTTAGCCTTACCCCTCAGGATAACATGATGTATAAGGTGTTACATGAGTCCAGTCTAGAGCACTATGTGAGGTACCCAAGCCAGGTGCTGAGCCCTGAACCTATTCATCTTTTGAGAGGATGAAATGTCCTGAGTCACCTATGAAGGTATGATATACCAAGGTAAGAAAGAACTCAGATGGAAGAATATGAGATGATGAAGGTTCTTGGGAAGCACCATGGAAAGGGTAAGGCCACATGGGAGCCACGATGGATATAGGAAATGTTTATCCTGATTTGTTTGTTTGCTTGGTGGAATTTTGAGGACAAAATTCTTATAAGAGGGGAAGGATGTTACAACCCCAATTTTGGGTTCATTTGGTGAGAAATGTAATTTCTCATATTACAGATATTTGAACAACAAATGATATAATTTGTTTGGAATAAATGGATTTCGTTTACAATAGCCTTGATGATTGTGTTGTGGGCTTTATTGGCTATTGGGCCCAAATAACAAGAAAATTCAATTAGTTTATGAATAATTGAGTTTTGAGAAAACAATGAGATAGAAACCTCTATAAGGCAAAATGATGTAATCCAAGGATGGATTTCTTGCCTCTTGGGTTGCTTGGGTCCCAAGGAGTCCAAAGTTTCATAGAGAATGCAATAAGAAAAGAAAAGACCAATTAAGTATTTCCTTGTTAAGAAAGAAATTGAAAATAATGATAAAATGTGGAAAATATGTGAAAAGAGGTATAATTGAGTTATCCTTGGTGGATTTTCGTATCCCAAGGATTCCTAATGATAAAAGGAATATCAATGAGGAAAATAAAGGAGAAATAAAGAGAAATCCTCAAAAAGAGATATTTTAATGAGAAATCAACAAGATAATGTGAATTAATGCATATTCATGCATCTAGAAGGATATGAGTATCCAATAAAAAGGATTTCGAATTAATAGAGTTTCTTGGGATCTAAGGAGTCCCAGCGAAGAAAGAGGAAAGAGAAAATACCTATAAAAGAAAATAAGAATATAATGCGAATACATTATTAATGGATTATGTGGTTTTGTTAAGAAGAAAGTATTTTCTACTTAAGGAAATATAATTTCGTTGCTAATAGGTTAAAAGCTAAGAATATAGAGAGTAATGGAGAGATTTTCGTATTTCCAATCATCCATGAAATAAAGCATGTCAAGGAGATAAGTAGGAGAGAGAAGATTTCTTCTTCATGAAGGAATAGGATTCCAAGTTGGAAAAGGGCTTGGTTATTCGTGGGCAAGTAGTCTGGGGCGTGGATAACCCTCCCCTATAAAATGGGTAGAGCCCAGGGTCGATTTCCAGAGAGATCCCACGTCTCCCACTCTCTTCCTCATCTTCTTCTTGATTCCTTACAATCAAAACCCAAACGAGAGCTTAGACCTATCCCGAGGGCACCAAGGAGCGGGGAGGAAGTCTCGTCAGAGGCACGAAGCCCCCACGATGGTCTGAGATGGTCGACCATCGTCTCCATGGCTGTGGCCGTCGAGTAGAGCCTACGGAAGGCCGACACCCAGGTTGCAGGTCATGCGCTTGGCCAGCTGAAAACGATCCCCACATGCGTGAGGGCACGACAGAGGTAGGGCAGGGTTTCCTGGCGAGAACCACGGCAGGGGGAGGAAGAACCAACCCGCGCAAGGCTGTAGGTGGCGGCTGCTAGGGCTGGCTGAGGGAGGAAGATGACCTTCGGGTCATTGGACCATCTTACCTCTCCATGGGTTGAAGAACTGGCTAACTTAACGAGGGTAGCACAGTAATTTCATTATGTTTTCAAGCAACTCGAGCAACATTGCATGGAAACGGCCACGTGGCGCTCCTGGATTAGCCCAAAGTAAGTATTTTTGCAAAATTCATATATCATAAACGGTAGCTCGTATGGTTACGCATAAAATATGTAATTTTCTCAGAAAAATGAGAACAATCCAATAAAAATATGTTTAGAGGCTAATTCCTCTTGAAATTTGAAAAATCGTGTAAGTTATCAACTTTAATAAATTAAAGATTAAGAAACCCTATTTTGAGTTGATTAATATATTTAATAGGGTTTAATGGATGATTAAAGTTGATATTAGCCTGTTCATGATAAAAAGGAACATTAGGAACAAAAAGGATGAACTTTGCATGTAAATAGTTTAATTTAAAGTTTCATGTGCATGTATATACTTTAATGGGCTTTGACACCCTAATGTTGGCAAATGCAACTCTTAATGGCTTTAATTATTCAAAATCGTGAATATAGTTAAGATATGATTATTCCAAGTTATTTCGAGCATTAAAGTTCCTAATTATGGTTAAGTACCCTTAATGTGGAAGTTAGGGTTTCCTAGTGGATAAAAGGTAGAATTAATGATAAATAACGTTCA